>BPLT01000055.1:0-600000 GCA_019656295.1 Rhododendron mucronatum var. ripense
CAAGTCTTTGTATCGTAGTCTTTGTATCGTAAAGTCAAATTAAGTTAAAGGGTAGTGATAATGTCAAAACCGTTTTTGTTGGTGCCAAAACTCCAATACATAAAAGTCTTGTACATTGCACATGGTACAAGCTTTTTATGCACTAGAGTTTTGGCACAAATAAAAACGGTTTTGGCATTACTATTTCTCAAGTTAAAATGTAGCAATGCCAGGGAATAAGGCTGACATATACTATAGGTTAGAAAGGTGAAAATATGTACCATATGTGAGTTGGCATTTGTCTCATTTTGTGGAGAAGTTATCTTTATACGGATTTTTTATGGAGCTGATAAACGTCCTGGAGGAGTCGAGTAAGGTACTAGTTTTTAAACTTGATTGGAAACATAAGTACTACAGTAGTTTTTAAACTTGATTGGAAACATAAACAAGCTTCAAAACTACTATTGTTAAGCTTTACTTGTTTGTGAGGGAAATTAATCTAATCAAACTTGTTTCGATCGAGTAGCTTGAATTTTTTAAAAATGTCTTAAGAGGAACGAGTGGAGTATTGTTTGTTTGAAAACATCAAAATCTAAGTTTTGATATGTATTTATGTAACAAATTCCTCATCTTGAACGTACGCGCAATTTCAATTTTTCTGACCCACACCAACATATCCAATGTTCTGGACGATTCTAACGTCAACTGCCTTATTAGTTTGCTAGCAATAACCCGTATTACGCACGGGATGAGATCAAGGATTTAAAAAAATTGCTTGTTACATAATTTAACTGCCAATTCGTAACAATATTTTGGCCTTCCGATACCATTACACGCCTCATATACTGGTGGGAGGGAATACCGCATACATATCTCTCCGTTTTCAATTCATGGCTGATACTCACCTGTACGGGTAATTTTCGGCACTTAACAAATTCTTTTCTCAAAAACAATTTTTTAAAAATTCACGACTGTGAAAACTGATTCCCGTTACATATCGTTCGATTATCCCGATACCGTTACATTTCGACCGTTACCGTTACGTGTTCCAATACCGCAATGGTATCTTAAAACACATGAAGTTGAGAAAAAATTGCACTGCCCAAAACTTGAAGAATTAAGTTGTTGAGTAAAACTTGCTAGTTGCTGCTCTCTATACCTTGTCAAACCATGTGTCAGAGAATGCAATGGAAGCTTAATGGCATGATTTTGAGACACCTTTGTTTACTTGGACCAAAAAATAAAAAATAAATCTTTAATTTGGTGTCTATAATATTCTTCGATCCCCACTTCTTCCTCTTCATACATGCTGTTTAGAGAGATGTTCACTGGGTCTTGGGCTTGAAGCTGAGCTTTGGGGAATAGTCAGAGGACTGGAAATGGTGCAGAACCACGGCATGGAGGCCATAGAGGTGGAGACAGATTCAGCGACTGCCCTTTCTTTTTTCTTATCGGCAGAAGTAAAATTTTATTCGGGAAACGAAATGGAATTCAACCAAAAGTTGAACCGTACAGTCAAAGGGACAAGCCCTGTACAACCTGAGGGGGCCTAAAGTGCCTAAATAGGACAATGGAAATCATAAACAACCCAAAAGGCCTAAAAAGCCCAGATACATCAATAAAGCCCGGTTGAAAGAAATCCAAAGAGAAAATGATGGCCAATGACGTATTTTGATAATTAATACTGGCCAATAACATTTTCAACATTAAAAAATTAATGTTCTTAGCTTGTCCTTGGCGGATAGTATTAATTATCAAAATATGTCATGAACCGTCATTTTCCCAAATCCAAAACTTACCTTAGCAGGACCGCTGTCCACCGTTTACAAACAAGACCACCACCACAGCCAATCAAATCATCTGACATCCACCTATCCACCAACAGGCCACCCCACAGAAGAAATGACCGGAAACCAAAACCCAAAGAACCCATCACAGATGCATCACCAAGCTGTTAGACGAGATCCGGGCCGTCCAACAACCACCACGACGGGAGCCAAAATGCCGGCCGCTCCAAAGAGAGATCCCCTATAGATTTTATGGACATATATAGGAAGAAAGGTTGTGTATTCACAGGCTCTAAGCCTTAGGCTTTTGCAGATATGGTGAATGGCGCGGAAAGGGCAAGAGCAAGTGGAGATCCTGAAGCTGCTGAGAAAAGAGAGGCGTCCGTTTCTGAAGGTATGAAAGTTACTCGTCAAAAAGAGGATTCAAGTTATTGGATTCTAGTTTTGTGACGATCAATTCAATAATATGAATGCAATAAAATTAGAATGCAACCAATGAGAACGAAATAGTAATTAAGACGATTATGGCACTCTGAGACGCCATTGAGGTATCCTTTGAGACAAGACCGAATACCCCAATTCTCATCATATACCATCAGTGCCATGTGAATGCGGATAAATTATTAAATGGCTAAACATACTTGTCAAAGTTCAAACTTCATAACATTACACAACAGTGCTACTGCTTAGCCCCTAACATCTATATTATAATCACCAGAGAAAGGGACCCGCTTGCTTGTAAAGAACGCGTCCGTCCGAGGCGAACAAGCGTTAAAGAGAAAAAACGGGACTCTAAATCAAATCAATTTTCATTCACATTTAAAATAAAATATTCTAATAATATTTTTCAACAAGTTCAAATTTAGATTCCCTCCATAACTCGTCCGAATACGTTGAAACGAGGAAAGGTGATCGCATTTTTTTTTATATTTCAGATTCGTCGACGAAGGAGTTGACCACGGAGGATCTGGTGAACCTTGTGACCGAGAAAGTAGAACTTCTAAAGGGGAAGCACGAAGAGATTGAGAAAATGCAAGGCACTTGTACAGCTATGATGAAACTTGTGACAAAGAGAGAAGAACTCCTAAAGGCGAAGCAGGAAAAGATTGAGAAAACGCAAGACAATGTTGTACACACCCTTGTCTATGTGGTTATCGCCACATGGTTCGCCTTGCTCATGTTGGTTCTTATTTGCTCCAAGATGCAGCGAGGCTACTGAGATTAATTACCATTTTCTCTGTGTCGTGTGAAGGCTAGACAGAAAGGTGAAAATATGTACCATATGTGAGTTGGCATTCGTCTCGTTTTGTGGAGAAGTTATCTGATTTATACGGGTTTTTTTTTTTCCTTCCTATGGAGCTTATAAACGTGGAGAAGTTACCTAATCTATACGGATTTTTTATGGAGCTTATAAGAGACCTGCTTCCCCCCCCCCCCCACACACACACACACACCTCCCCGACCCCACAGCCCATTTTCCCGGATTAACCCCCCGGCTCCCCCGCAACACGTGGAATTTGTCAGGTGGTGTCTCCAACTAATAAAAATTTGTCCAACTGACACACGCTTCTTCTCTCTCCGGACACAGCTTTCTCTCAAAAATTAAGTGTTCCAAATTACAATTCGTTTGAATGGGTGAGGAAATTTTATTTTATTTATCATTTAATTCTAAAGGGTCATAGTTAAATTTTGACTATAGGACTCTCGTTGATTAGCCCTAAGAAAATCGTAGAATCAAATATGAACGACAATAAGTAGGAAGAAGGATCTATATCGATAGCTATATCTACACATATTAATAAATACAACCCCTCTTCTATACCTCACAATCGTACTTTACAAATTCGACTAAAAAATAGGTAAAATACCTTTCTTCTCTGCGAATTATTTTTTGAAGAATGGAATCCACGAAAGGGGTTAAGTGCAAAAAAAATCGACTATATATTGTTTCTTATTTTTTTTTATGGTTTTATATCAGTGAAAAGATCAAATACTGAATCCGTTTTTTTCTGGTAGTCAAGCAGATTCGAATATGAAATAATATAAAATGTAAAAATAAAAAGAATTCTCTTCAATCAAAAAAAAGCTCTTAATTCTATACTATAGGACTAACCAACGAGAGCCCTATAGTCAAAATTCAATTATGACCCTTTAGAATTAAATGATCAGAAAAATAAAATCTTCTCACCCATTCAAACGGATTGAAATTTGGAACAGTGAATTTTTCAATCTGCAGTTTATATATTAAAAAATATAGTTAAAAAATTAAATATTCCAAATTTCAATTCGTTTGAACAGATAGAAAGATTTTAGTTTTCTGATCATTTTATCATAAATGGCCATAATTAAATTTTGACTATAGGGCTCTCGTTGATTAACCCTAAGAAAATTGTTGAATCAAATATCTCTTAGGACCAACCAACAAGAGTCTTATAATTAAAATTTAATTATGACCCTTTAGAATTAAATGATCAGAAACATAAAATCTTCCCACCCATTCAAACGGATTGAAATTTGGAACACTTAATTTATTTTCGTTAAATTTGAAATTCGGAACACGTGTTGCCCTTGGGCAACTAATAATTTCTCCCCGCCGCACACCCCCCTCCCCCCCCCCCCCCCCCCCCCCCCCCCAAATAAAGTACCCCCACTTTTTTAATTTCTTATTTTATTAAATTACTTTTATTTTATTTTATTTAATTTCTATAAATACACCCTGTTTATATTGAAAAATATAATTCAAGAATTAAGTGTTTCGATTTTAAATTCAGTTGAACCGGGGTGAAAATTGTATTTTTTTGATTATTTTATTATAAGTAGTCATAATGAATTTTTTTTTTTGTATAAGGCCTTTCAACAGACACCCTAAAAATTATTATTTAGTTTCAAGGGTCTCTTAGGGTGTCCATTGAAAGGCGTTGGAGCCAAAACTTTATTACAATCATTTAGGATGAAATAATAAGAAAAATACATATTTGCACCGGTTCAAATCGATTGAAAATTGGAACACTTATTTTTTTAACTAGAATTTTTAATTTATAAAGGACAAAAAAAGGAAAAAAAACAGTCGGATAAATATGATCAATTGAACACTTTTTTTTTTTCTAGGTATATATGCATACTAGCCTATTCCTTTCACATAGCCTTGCACCTAGGATAGAATGACAAGAGAGGGGAAGGCTTTAGCATGCTTAAAATTGGATTGGACATGACCATGGAGCAAGATGGGGGGGGGGGGGGGGGGGGGGGGGGGGGGGGGGGGGTGGGGTGGGGGGGCGGCCATGGGGGGGAGGGAGAGAGATCCTCATTTTCTTATAAATAGGACCCTTTGTCAAGCCATTTAAATCACACCTTTAATCTCTTCAACTTTTCTCTCTAGAAACCTTGTGTTTGTTCTTTATTCTTGGTATTCTTGAGTTATTCAAGAAACTCAACTCAAGGCCGCCACCAAACCACCACCCGACCAGCCTCTCGATCCAAAAGGTTTAGTAGTTTAGTCAAGATTTAGTTTTGAGAGAAAAAGAAAGTCTTTTATTTTCTCTTTCGAAACTACCGTAAGCTTACCGTAAGAAGTCACTTCATTCGATAGCCGCATTCACCTTCCGTAAGCCGACATATTTTCTGTTCCGTAGCCATACTATCCGCTAAGAAGAACGGTAAAATATTTCTAGTCACATTTTCTAGTTAAAATTGTAGTTATATTTTCTTTTTGTATTTAAAAATGCATGTTATGTTAAAGTACTAAAAATAGCTAGCAAACTCGTTCTACTAAAATTACTAGTCTAAAGCATAAGTGGTTTCCACTCCAAAGGTGTCCGTACATGTAGCTCTATGCTTTATGATCGTTTTTACAACTGTGGAGTAACCCGAGGCTAACACCCTCGAAAGTTTGTCAACAAGTCTTGCTTCGTGCTGACTAAGGAAGGAATGATGATTCTAACTGGACTAGTCCGACCATCCGACCTGGGACTTTCCTGGTTATTTCTATATCAAACATAATCCACCAAAATTTGATTAGTGTAAGAAATAATAGTTTGATTAGTAGCATGGTTACTAAGGCTTTTCTCACAGACTGTGTATACAAAAAATTTCTAGGAACGCCGCAGCGAAAAATTCGGGATGGAACAATGGATGACTACAACTTTTCAATTTCAGATATTTGGTCAGTCGAGAATGATATTCGTAGTGAGGAGAGTATCTCCCACAATAGTCGCGATTATACACCCGAATTTACCACCGACCAGGTTAGTTTTTACTGTTATTGTTTTGCATATTCGTTATTTTTGTTAAGACTGGTTAATATTGTACTTATACAAATTCATTTTTTATTTATATAGATTTTTGAAAGTAGAGAAGACATGTTAGCCTGGGTGCGGATCGTTGGTCTAAAATATGGTATTGTGGTGGTTATTTTAAATTCTACTAAGTTAAAAGGCAGTAAGCCACCGAGGTGCATTCTTAGTTATGAAAGAGGAGGAAAGTATGAACCGCCACGGTATATGGTTGAAGGGCAATCCTTGCAAAGAAACACTGGGACTAAAAAATATGATTGCCCATTTCAACTGCGAGGTATACCAGAACATCCGTACGGTATCAGGTGGGGTTTAAAGGTTATTTGTGGTGTTCATAACCATGCATTAGCAAAACATATTGAGGGCCATTAGTACCCATCAAGGCTAAAACCAATAGAGAAACAATTTGTGGCCGACATGGCTAATAGCACCGCTCCTCGTGAGATTCTTAATATTTTGAATCAAAAAGACCTGTCAAACACTACAGGAATCAAGAGCGTTTACACCGCCCTTTTTTCAAACAAAGCAGCCAAACTGGATGGTTTAACTCATATTCAGTATGTCATAAAGCAATTACTTCAGAAAGAATACCTCCATCAATTTCTTACAAATCCAGATACGAATGAAATCACCGATATTATTTGGGTTCATCCTATGAGCCTAGAGTTATCTGTCAACTTTCTGTCCGTATTGATCATTGACGCCACGTACAAAACCAATGAATACCGAAAACCACTATTGGAGGTTGTGGGTATCACATCCACATGGTGAACTTACTCGCTTATGTTCGCATATCTTAGTAATGAGAGAGAAGAGACACTGACATGGGCATTGGATACTTTAAAAAACTGGATGCTTTAAAAGGGGGCATCGTTGCCATTGGTGTTTGTTTCAGATCGGGATTTAGCATTTATGAACGTCATTGAAACATCTTTCCCCACGGCACGTCACATCCTGTGTATTTGGCACATAAATCAGTGTGTCATGAGGAATTGCAGCCGTCTGCTTGTGTGGGCACACGCCCCGAAAATCCCGGTTTTCGTTGTTTTAAAATTGGGGTGCGGCCCTCTTTGGAAAAGCGCGGCGAAACGCTTCGATTCAGAGTCGCCACTCCGGTTTTAGCGGAAGAATACCCAAGGAACCGAACTCGAAAACGCTTTGCTACGTTTGTTTGATTTTGAAAAAGGCATAGATTGGTCCGTCGTCACCTTCGATATCTGAGGTTCGGGAGCCAGGTTACGAGAGGGGAAGGGTTTTATGGCACCCCTTTCGCCCAATCCGGAGATCGGTCTCTACTCAGGCATTTTGTAAAACTTTTGCATTTTTCTCTCTTTTGATCAATTTTTAGCCAGTTAGGGCGGGGGAACAGATAATGAGGATTAAAACTGTAACAGTTTGCGGTTATTAACAAAAATGTTTATGAATGATGATTTGCTTGAATCGATAGAATGAATATAGATTGAAAACAAGCATTGAGAGCAGTTTGAGCAGAATGGTGTATGCTGTCTCTCAGGTGCGTGAGCAGGCAACATACTGGCATGCAGTGGCTGAGCCTCTGCATGCCACCATACCCTGCGCACGCCACCAAGAAGCTGGCGTACACCACCTTTTGTCACTCACAGCCTTTGTTCTCAACCCTCTGGGCTCTGGAATGGACCAGTGCACACCCAGGACAAACCACGCAGTTTATAAGACAGTATATGCACAGATTACAAACAAATTAAAGGTTGCAAACCAAAGAACAGGACAGAAAAACCCCATAAACAGTGAGGGGAGATAGCAAAAGGCCAGAAATAAACTGCAATGTAAGGGCCAGACACTGAGTCCTGGCTTACATGCCGTACGCCACCACCATGAAACCGTACGCCATGCTTGCCTTCCTGTCCAGTGCTTGGCTTTACATGATCTGGGTTCTGGAACATGACCAGAAGCACCCCAGAAGCCTTATAAAGGAAGAAAGGTACAGGTATTGAAAACTACAGTTAAACTGTTCTAAAGTACAGAAAGCAGTAAACTGGTTATTAACATGCTCAAGGTGATGAAAAGTGAAAATAAAGCAGTAAACAGACGAACCATGATCCCCACGCTAGCAGTGCACATACAGCCATAGATGGCGTACAACATGCATTAGCTGGCGTGCGCCATGTTTCGTTTCAAACTATTGTTTTATTTTACCATTCCAGGGCCAGGACTAGTATTAGTTACTAGCCTGGACCTTTCTGGTTCCCCTCAGGGGCTGAAAACAGAAAGCCACGCAAAGGTGGTATACCTTTGGTGCAAGGGATGGAAAATGGTTTGAGCTTTGAAGGTTGAAGATGGAGGTTGGGTGGTAACTGATCAGTAGTGTAGGGTGTATGGAGCTTCTCTATCTCTCACTCTTTTAATGGGGAGAGCAAGAACAAGAGAGAGAGAAGAGAGGAAAAGACTTGGGCTATTGAATGTGGTTAACCCCTTGCAAGTAAATGCAAGGGGGTATTTATAGAGGGAGTGGACTGAGAAGAGGGGCTTGATCAGCTGAGTTAGGGGCTGGTTTGGCTGGTTGGGTTAAGGGGAAGCCTCCCATGCATTAAATGCATGGGACTTGGCTTGATGGGGGATGTAAGAGAGAGAGTGGGACGTCCCTGGCGAGTGCAATCATCAGGGGCACTGTAGAGTGTACTGGGTGGCCGCAAAAGTCCCGAGCACGTGGGTGAATAGTGAAGGTTTGACTGGGTTTGACCTTGCGTACGCCAACCTTGACCATGCGTGCGCCATGTTAACTGAGTCAACGGTCGATGACTGACACGTGGCAGTTTTCTGGCGCACGCCAAGTGTGAACCTGGCATATGCAAGTATGGTTTGCTGAGCTTTATATGGTTCTGGCTTTTGAAATGGTTTTGAAAGGATTTGAAATGAGTTTGCAAGGGGAGAGTCCAACGTCCAAAGGTCAAGACCTTCCATCGACCTTGGAGTGTTTTCAACCTTTTATCATCATCGGGGCAACAAGGACAATAAAAGAATTAATCCGGACAGTCCAGAATGGGGTGTCTACAGCTTGGTCCGGAATGGAAGCGCTTTTTGATGTCATGTCACTCGATTATCAATTCATCTACACCTTCGTCTTTCAAACAGAAGTGGCTTGCCATGTGCGACGATTTTCGCCAATTCCCGGCTGTCACAACTTACCTGTGGCAAATATGGTTAAGGTCGTATAAAGAGCGGTTTGTTTCAGCATGGACAGATACATGTATACATATTGGAAGTAATTCAAGTCAAAGGTATAATCACTTTTTAGTTTTACTATTAAAATTTTGTGCATTTCTCTGCTACACTAAAGAATACTTTTTGATACTTTCCTATTTAAACACAGTGCATTATTCTATTACAGGGCAGGGTCTGCACATGCAAGGCTAAAGCTATATTTGGGGGATTCCATGTTATCGTTACAAACCTCTTTTGATAAAATAGAAAAGATGTTGAAAAATCAGTTCGGGAAAATTAAGAAGTCGTTCGAGAAATCTATGAACATTCCACGCCACAAACAATTACGTGACGACATTTTTGATCAGGTAAGGTGTCGCATTTTATTAGAGGCAATGGAGTTCATACATGATCAGCTAGAAAGCGCTTTAGAAGTATCCCCCCACATTGTTGGCTATTGCAACTGTACGGTCAAAATCACACATGGATTGCCATGCATGCATGATCTTGCATATTATCGTTCCATTTCCACTCCAATTCCGCTATGCAGTATCCATGCTCATTGGACTAGATTGTCTATGCACATAACCGAGTTTAATGAGGAGGAAACACCACCTGACAGGACGTCTCAGGTCGTTGAGCTATTAGATGGGATGGATCCACGTATGCGAGAGCATATCATAGACATGTTTATCGATATGGCAGATTCATCTCGTAGCACAGTTCGACCTCCATCGTACAACACAGAACATAGAGGTCGACCTGCAGGTAGAGATGAGCAAAGTACACGTCGCATACCTTCTTTCTCAGAAGCATCCACTTTAGGATCAAGAATTGCAGCATCGCGAGTGAGAGGGAGAGAGAGACGTGGGAGGGGTTCAGGGGTTCACAACACTCAATTTACAGTTCGACCCATCCCTGATTGCTACATTCAGCGAATACCTCAGGCTTATCAGTGTTATATTTCTCACACTGTTGACGTGCTTAGTAATGGTCATTGTGGATTCAGGACGATAGCTGCACTAATCGGGTATGGTGAAAATAATTGGAGTTGAGTACGAGAGGAGCTTATTGAAGAGATTTGACAAAATTATGATCTATGCAGTGTGGTTTATCCAGCAAATGATTGGGCAATGAATCTACTAATCTTACTGAATTGGTTCGAGCCTACGGCACCAAAGGACCATTGGATGGAGGCTATGACTTTGGGAGTTGTCATCGCAACAACGTACAACCTTGTATTGCATACATTTGATGAGGATGTTTACGGTTGTTTTACTCATTTGCCATTGAGGTCCCCTCCAGTTCCAATCGAATACAGCCGGAAAATTGCTATTGCCCGTGTTAACAACAATCACTTCGTGCAAGTTTTCTTAGAACCTTATTCCCTTGTACCACCCATCCCAACATGGTGGGAGGAGCATGCATCGGACGAAGCTAAATGATGGGCTGCTAGTTATGGAATACGTTTGCAATTGTGGTACGAAGTAATAGGTATAGACACGCCGGGAGCAGCATTTGGAGGAGATATTGATTAAAATTTGTGTTTTTATGTATTTTCATGTTTTGACAATATGTACTCAATTATAATAAAATGAAATTTTGTTTAAATTTATTATTTTTGATTAGAAGTTATTTTTATTATTCATTATTAAGACTAATTAATTAATTAATTAAAATAATATAAATTTATTAAGTATGAAGACAAATTTAATTGAAAATAGAATTTGAGTTAACCAAAAAAGAATGGAAAAAATATGAAAAGAAATAAATAAAGAAAAAAAGAAGAAGGGAGGTTAATGGAAAAAGAAACAATTAAAGAAAGTAATTGAAAATTAAAAAAAAATTCAAATGAAAAGTAAGAAAAGGAAATAAAAGGAAAAAAAAGAAAAGAAAAAGAAAGAAGCAAACTGGGGGGGGGGGGGGGGGGGGGGTGGGTGGGAAATGCAATTTAGTTACAGAGAGAGAGAGAGAGAGGGAGAGGGGTTCTCAGATTTTTGTGGTTCAAAATCTGAAAATCAAAGTCAACGATTTTCGACGAAGGAATTTGTTGAAGACAACTTTCAATTCGTGCCTTATTTTGGAGTACGAGTATCAATGCCGTGGCAGATTTTTGTCTTAATTTTTTTTTTGACATGGGATTTTTGTCTTAATTTGTTAAGTCGAAATCTGGAATTTGCAATTTGTCCCTGTTTTTTTTTTCTTGGATGGGAAATGCTAGGTATCCGGAAATAATTATGTGGAAATGACCCAGAATCTGTCGTGTAGTGCCAAGAAGTGTAGGTGGGTCCCTCCCATTAACCCAAAGCCAAACAAACTCCTTTCTCTCTCCCTTCTCCCCCCTGCCTCCACGAATTGTTCTCTCTCTCTCACACACACAGCGGCTTACTGGGGTTGATTTTTTTTTTTTGCAATTGGGAAGTTGGCGGCCAGATTTGGTTGAGATGTGGGTTTGATTGGTTTTAAATTGCCCAACAACCGGGCTAATTTTGAGTAGTCCTACTTTATTTTGAGATGTCGAATGTTTGGCACCGGAGGTTAGGGCTTGGAGCAGAATGAGACTGTAATCAACGTGAAAACCGATGTGCCAAATAATCTCCTCTATCTCAGAACCATTTCTTCACTGTAACAAATTCCTAATCCCCAATTTATCTTCTCAACATCTATATCTGATTATTTGTTATAAATGTTCACAAGTGTGCCTTGTTCATACAAATTGACCTAATTGATCGGACTTATTTCTTCCTCTCTTCAATCTCTGTGTTTCCTCTTTATTTGGGTTAGACCCAGAAAGAACAATGGAAAAAAGCATCATTGTTTCTCTCTCTAAAATGCCTAAAGCCCTCCAAAATTATGTACTCATTTGAGACTTTACATTAAAAAGGTAAACTGTAAATTGCTGGTGGTAGTGCTGTTAGAAAATCACTGGTGGAACCGTGGAAGAGAAGGGATGTGTGTGTGTGTGAGAGAGAGAGAGAGAGAGAGAGAGAGAGAGAGAGAGGAGTTCGTGGAGGCAGGGAATGGAGGACTCAGGGGGGCTGCTCTCCCCCTTGGGGGAGCAGCGTGCTGCTGCCCCCGTTTTTCGGGCCCGTCCCGATCTCGCTCCGATGATCCGAATCGTTCACTTTGTAGAGCTCGTCGAGTAGAACGACTATGCAAAAAATCAGCTTAATTGGATATCATTAAGTGCCTGATCGGAGCCTATATAACTCTTGGTCCATTGGGAATAATGGATTTGATCCAGTGTTTCGGATCCATTCTTTTCAAAGTAAAAAGGCTCCGATCAAGTACTTAATGATATCCAATTAAGCTGATTTTTTGCATAGTCATTCTACTTGACGAGCTCTACAAAGTGAACGATTCGGATCATCGGAGCGAGATCGGGACGGGCCCGAAAAACGGGGGCAGCAGCACGCTGCTCCCCCAAGGGGGAGAGCAGCCCCCCTGAGTCCGGGAATGGAAGGGGGAGACTAGAGAGAGAAAGAGTTTGTTTTAAAGTTTGTTTGGCTTTGAGTTTGTGGGAGGGACCCACCTACACTTCTTGGCACTCCACGACAAATTCTGGGTCACTTCCGGGGTAATTATTTCCAGGTACCTAGCATTTCCCTTTCTGGATATCTTACAGAGAGATGAAGAGAAGAGAGTTTGGCCATTGAAAGCAAAGAAGAATTTGGATGTGAATTGTGCCAGTGAATTCTTAATTTGGAAATGTGAAGTGTAGATGGAATGTGAATTTTGTTTTTTTTTTTTTTAGGTGTGAATTATTCGTTTGGGTGCAAATTGTGTCTTTTTTGAACGTGTGAATTTTTCATTTGGGTGTGAATTGTGTATTTTTTCAAAAATTTGAATTCTGGTAGTGTGAATAGTATAAAGGGGTGTGAATTCTCGGGGTTGTGAATTCTTCAGAGATATATGAATTTTGGGGTTGTAAAAAGTGACAAGGTGAAAACTCTTGTTTTTGACACACGAACGCCGAGCAAGGCGCGGATGCATTTCCAGGTGTTGGTTGGTTGTGGGTGGGCGTGTCAAGACTTGTAGCGCCTAATTTCGGATGATGATTGCCGTGAATCGTGACTTCTAATTTGTAAGGCGATTGCGTGTGATCTAAAGAGTAATGATCACAAGGAGATTCGTGGTTTGCCACACGGTTGTGGACTTAAAATTTCTTAGTCGTATAAAAATGTGTAAATCGTAAAATATAAATTTTATTACACCGGGATAATAAATTGGTACAAGAAAAGTAAAATTCAAATTACTTGAAGAAGTGAGTTCGAATGGAATTTGAGTACAAGGTACAATTGATATCCGACTGAACTTATTTTTTTTCAAAATTTTTCAAAATATTTTAAACAATAAATAACTTTTATTATTTATACGATACCGCGAAGTGGATTCTAAAAAAAACAAAGTCTACATTGGTCAACTATAGTATCGGCCTAGCATGCATAAAGGTCTTCCACGAAAATTCTTGGCATATGTGAAATCAAACATCAAAAAGTATTCTACGCGTAAGTCTGTCCCACACAGACTTCATCATTTTCTTCCCACTTTCCTCTTTTTACTTGGTTACTTGCCTGGAAACTTCCCAAGCTGGAGAGAGAGAGAGAGAGAGAGGGAGAGAGAGAGAGAGAGACCCGTTCCTCACTCCAATCCGAACGACTATATTATCGCCTTTTTCCCCATTGTTTATGCAGGAGATCGAACAATCTTCACTTCCTTCTTCATCTCTGTCTATTGGGATTCCAAAAAAATTCAGCCATCACTCCATGTGCACTCTCTCTCTCCCTCTCTCTCTCTCTCTCATCCTTCTTTGTCAAAGTCCCTCGATTTATTGATTTCTATAAACTGTGTTTTTATTTTGCAGATGATGATAGATATATAGGAGGCGGAACTCTTGAATTGGTTCTACAAACACTGCGAACGAACTCCCTAATCTTTTGGTTAGTAGCTTGAGATCAGTATATTGTACTCACCACTCATATTTTTTGGAGGATGATTCGCAATTTTTTTTGTTCATAGTATTCATATTTTCTTGTTTAGGTAGCAAATTCTTGGCTTGTTAGTTATGCATTCTTTTTACGAAGTTGCAAATGGGGTGTACGCAAATTCCACTGCTGGCTTTGGTGTTTATTTTGGTCATAATCTTGTCTCCTGGTGTACTAAGAAAGTAGAAATAGCCCACTTTATTTAGGCTTTTAGGCCTTTTAGACGTTGGGCTCTGCTTTGTATTGTTTTATCCGAGCATTTTGGCCTCTTGGGGTTCTTGATTGGCATCTTGCCAGTTAATGGTTTGGGTTTGGGATGGGCACATGTTGCTTTTCTCTTTGCTCCCTTTGATCTTTGTAATCTTTCAAAAAAAAAAAAAAAACCAGCCCACAGTGGTTCTATCCTTCACTGAAGCTAAATATAGAATTATGACACACACAACTGCATGCTCTAATAATTGGTGCTCATAGTTAGTTAGTTACCAACTCATCATTCCATGTGAATATGGATTCACCAATTAGATTAATTTGTGTTTCTTGTTAGCCAATCAAATGTCAGTTAGAATTTTGTCAAGCTGAAGTTCACAAAATCTTGATTCATCTTTGTGCAGTGTGGATCTATAAAAAAAAATTGTGTTGTGTGCATAAATATGGATGCCTCGCTGGCAGTAGGATGTTCTTCCTCTTCCATACCCATCTCACCACAATGGGTACATGACGTCTTCGTGAGTTTCAGAGGCGCCGATACTCGTAAAAAGTTTACCAGCCATCTGTTTGCTGCTTTAGAGGACAATGGTTTTCGCACATTCAGGGACGACAAAGAGCTCGAAAGAGGAGAATTTATTAGCGATGGACTACTGAAAGCAATTGAGGGTTCCAAAATTTCTTTAATAGTGTTCTCAAAAGACTATGCTGGGTCGAGGTGGTGCCTTGATGAACTTGTGAAGATCATGGATTGCAGGGAGACTTTCAATCAAATTGTTGTGCCCATCTTTTATGATGTTGTTCCATCCGATGTGCGGAAGCAGACCGGGGTTCTTCAAGATGCATTTGCCAATCACAAAAAGCAGGAACCAGATGGCAAGGTGGAAAAGTGGAGGGCAGCTCTTACTAAAGCTGCCAATTTGTCAGGTCAACACTTGCTGAATGACAGGTATTTTCCTCGATCCTTCTGATGGTTACAAGAAAATGACCTTAAATAGCATTAGTGCACACTAGTCCACATATTTGGAGGTGTGGGTGGAATTTTCATACTGTTAGAAGGTTGATTAATCGTAAAAAGTACTTAGTTGACCACAATTTTAGATAAATCAAATTTCAAATGCCGTTGGACTCACTTTGAACTTTGCAATTATTTGACATTTGTACTTGCCTCAGATCATAACAAGATAAGGCCTTACTATGCATGACTTTAGATATGCCTGGAGAAAGAACTTTGAAATAGGAGTACGATATTTTGACTGATTTCAAAATCACTGCTTGCTGCAAGCTTGCAACTAGTTTATTTGTTTGAGTTTCTAGGCCAGATATACTCAATTGAGCCCTTAGTAGCAAGATCCTTCTAAAATGGGTGTGCCCTCAAGATGGGAGCTCGAATTGGTGCTCCCAAGATGGAGCTTGGCGGGAGCTCGCTTCCCTCGAGACGGGAGCTTAATGAGTGGTTAAGGCAACTATTTTCTTACTCTTAAGGGAGTTATGCCATTGTGGAAGTAAAAATATGAAAATCTTACCACACAAAAAGTTTTGCAAATTGAAAATATCTAACTTCCTATAAGTACCCTTTAAGATTGTGAAAATTCTCATCAGTAATCACTTTTTCTTCAATGGTTAAGTATTTAAAGATACTTTATATATGTATTTATATGAAATCTATACATGCTCCTTAGGCGCTCCCAACCTTAGGAGCTTCTAGGTGTCTCCGCTCCCCCGCACCCGCTTCATGCTATTAAGATTGAGACTACTTTTTTGGCCAAAATTAGTGTCACGCCCCTAACTGGGTCAGTCAATTGTTCCATCCCTAGAATACGACGTGGCAGAACCTAATCGCCTCACAATTAAACTGAAACAATCATTTCAACATAAGTCAAACCAAACTACTATTATTAAAATAATAGGTGAACTGTACAATGTAGTACAAGAGTCACAAAAACATTACAACCTAAACCAAAGGTACAATGAGCCTCGCTCCCAAAAGACACCCCGACGATGACGACAGCTGTATAGTGGACCACCTCTATTCTCAGACACCTGAAATAGTAACACATTGAATGCGTGACCTAACCACAGGCTCAATGAGTACAGTTGAATCATATAAATAAGAACAACTATAAAAACAATTATGGATCAAGCATAAACCAAATTGTCACACCCCAAAAATGAGAAGTGACCGGCCGTGAACCATGAGGCTAATCCATGGAACACGCAGCCTAAATAAATCAAAGTAATCGAAAATCAAATGATCGTTTTTCCATTATTAATCAAATCAAAGGCCAAATATGTCTCATCATAAACATGAGGCACAACTATCCCAATAATTCAACAATAATTAAAAGAGTTTGTTATCTGACAATTATTTCAAATGCGGAAGCAATTTTTAAAATAAAACTAAAGTGAGACACCCTAAGGAGGTCAACCAAAATAAATCCCCGAGATGCCGTCCTTGCCCCCAACTTGCCTGAAAGAGAAGTTGGAATAAATCCGTCAGCTGACGAGCTCAGTGAATAGCAAGTATGTATAATAAATAGAGTTGAAAGCGGGGATTAAAATAATTTACTATTAAATCATAATTTGGCATACGAGGTGTCCAATAGAATAATAAATTGATCAATGAAGCATTTAACCAAAAAAATATTCTTGGTGGTGATCACAATAATAACTCCATCAACAATGGGGAACCACAATCAAACAGTACCATGGCCAAAATAAATTTCAACAAAATTGGATCCAATATCGAACTTAGAGTCACCAGGGTTGGCAGCCCGTGGTAATTTTCCCTAAGACGATCCGGCAAAAGAAAGTCGTTGAGCATAAGGGTCACCGGCCTAACACGGTCTTTTCCCCAATGGCCGGGGTCACCAACACGAGAAGGAATAAGTTCCCTGGACTTCCAAAATAAATGTTCCCATTAATATCCACCAAGTTCTCACCAAAAAGAATATTAACAATTGATCTCGGAAAATTCATCGCATGCCAATTTATAGAACAACTTATAAACAGTTTTGAGTCTCCGAATAACGTTCATATAAATTTCTGAAGGAAATACTTTTAAGGGACACAGGGAACTTTCGAAAATACATAGCATACTTAACTACTCACCTGGATCCAAACGTACTGCAACATGAGTACACAAAAAGATGCTAACTTGAACCAAGAGAATCATACAGCAATATTAACACTAACTATATCAACATATCTAATATAGGACTACCTAAAAAGATGAAATCTAAAGCTAAAAACCCAAGCCACCAACCAACCATGATCAACCCAAACATTAAACTCCAATTCACCCTGGATCACCCACGGCATACCACCTGGTTCTCAACCAAAACACTGAAACCTATAACCATGGCTAAAATATTAGCATAAACTAGAGTCTATATTCATCTCATTATAATAAGCAAAACAAAACCCCCACCACCATCAACGTGAACATAGATCTCCACCAATTTCACTTGCAAATCCACCGATCCACGCACTACACATCACGCAAACTAAAACACGTCTGCCACGCACGTACCGCACCGCCACACTTCGACCATTACCCAATTTTAAGTGTACACCACGACACCGAATGGGTTACCGTAACCCAATAACTGACTACCTCCTAAATGTAATGGAAATAACAAGAACAATAATACGTACCACAACAAAACCAAGAACAAGATCCAGAACAAAATTTCGTGAGAACAGATTTTCGACCGCCACACCTCCTGAAAATAAATTCGGCTGCTCTCTCTTCCTCTCTGAACGTTGTTGTCAAATAAAAACCCTAGTCTCCTATAACCCACGTTCTCTCTAAATAATGGGTAACCACTTTATAAAAGTATTTAATACGGTAAAACACCCAATACTAAAACTATTCAGACTTATACCCCATCACTTTAATAGTGCCAACAACTGTACTATGTGGTGAGAGAGAAAATATCAATTAGGAACCAAACCATAAAATCCTCTTTTTTTATTTTTATTACAGAAATATAATTATTAGGAATAAGAAAAGACGGGTTGTAACATCCAAATAACTCTTTCAGTACAAGAATTCTTCATAGTCAACCACAAGGTCCATGAACTCATCCCATATAGCCAAGGGTCGTTTACCTTCGACCAAAGTTATCATGGTACTGTTACCCTGAGAGTTGATGCAAATAAGTATATTGGTGAAACCATGGGCCATTCAATATAATTCCCAATGGTAGGGACACACTCACATATCACATATGCGAGCCAATAATCATATATAAGCCCAATTAGGCAAACACTCCTACATACTCCTAAATTAGCCCAGGAGCGGGGCACACTTCTACATTTGCCGAGGAGAGGGGCAGCAAGGCTATAGTAGCATGAATTTCAAAACACATTTTTCAAATATTCTCGATTAATATTTCAACCAATCAAATCGCAGTTCATAAAAAGAGAGTACTTTTAATAATTCCAAGCAAATCAGTTTAGTTCTGATCGATATAATTCACATGTACTCACCTTCAAAAACAACGGGATTAACTGGAACCTCAACCTAACTCCTAGGTGGCGCTGATGTGGGCACGAACCTCTCTAAACCTAGCACGATTCACACGGCGATGCAAATGAGTGATTGCAATTCATAACACATCCGATGCATGAAGATGCATGCTAGAGATTAAAACTCATTCATAACTTCGTCTCTAATTACCATCTCAATGATCCCATGAACTAATTCAGTTTCCTTTCTAATATTCAGTGCCTAAGCACAACGTTTACCATGCTTAATTACATCCAGTATCTCACCAAATACAAAGCAAACTGACGGGAATTTAGGAAACAAAAAAGTCTTTTATGCTTACACATGAAACAGACAGAGTGACGTGTCTTCCTAGCATTCATGCTTATCTTGGTCCCTAATTCAATTGCAATACCCTCCTTTATAATTTGGAAAATAACACTTTAGGATATAGCATTAAGACAAAGACTACACACATTAATTTTTTTATATGAATGCATCCACAATACTACACACAAACGTCATTTCAATTTTTTTTTATTAACCATAAAAATGCATGATATGTATGAAATTAGGGTTCGGGTCACACAATTAGCATGATTCATACCATAGTCATGGTTGTTTCTAGATCAAAAATGCTAGGGGTGCATGTGAAATGTACATATTATGTACGTATCAATTTTGTGGGGCCCACCTCGGGTCTCACAAAGATGATTCAACCCGCCCATTATTTTTCAAACATTTTTTATGGAGCCCTGTAAAAAATCAGCACAACCCGATATCGGTTTGTGGAGGCGAAACTACTTAACTGCTTAGTTTCGCCTCTACAAAATCAGAAAAAATCCTTACCGATATCGGGTTGAGCTGATTTTTTACACGGCTCCATAAAAAGATGTTTTAAAAATAATGAGCGATTCGGATCATCTTTGTGGGACTTGAATTGGGCCCCACAAAATCTATATGTACATTGTATGTACATATTGTATGTACCAATAGCAGCACTCTTCTAGATTTAATGAGTACTTATTCTCGTTTCTTATGTTAATTGATGATGTACAAATTGGCAGAGATGAAGCAAAGTTAATTAAGATGATCATTGAAGATGTTAGAAAAGTAAATCCAACACATCTAAATGTTCCAAACCGCCAAGTTGGACTAGACCGTCGTGTTGCAGAGCTCAATGTGTTGCTGAACATGGAATTCAATTGTGTTGGCATTGTTGCCATATGGGGCATGGGTGGAATTGGCAAGACTACAATTGCAAAAAGTCTGTATAATCGCATCCAACACAAGTTTGAACGTAGCGGTTTTCTTGCGAATGTTAGAGAAACTTCGGAGCAACCGAATGGTTTGGATGAGTTACAAAAGAAACTTCTTTTGGCTATATTAAAAAGACCTCATGAAGTAAGTAATTTTCATGAAGGCATCGAGGTCATAAAAAAGATAGCTTTCGGTCGAAAAAAGGTTCTTCTTGTTCTGGATGATGTGGCTAATGTTCAACAATTGGAGGCACTAGCCATAGATCGAGATTCCTTCGCTCCTGGAAGCAAAATCATCATAACAACAAGAGATAAGTCTTCGCTAAAAATTCTCGAATTGGGTGAGAAGGAGATATATGGGCCAGAGAGATTGGACGGGGACGAATCCCTTGAACTCTTCAGTTGGCATGCCTTTAAAGAAGACCATCCTCCACAAGACCATTTTGACCTTTCACGCCAAATTGGGCATTATGCTGAAGGGCTTCCATTAGCCCTTGAAATTTTGGGTTCCTATTTCCATGGCAAGAGCATACCACAATGGGAACGTGCAATAGTGAAATTGAAAAAAATTCCTAATGATGATGTTCAGGGAAAACTTAACAAAAGTCTTAAGATGAGTTTTGATTCGCTAAGCGAGCAACTGAAGAAGTTGTTCCTAGATATGGCATGTTTTTTTGTTGGAATGGATCGAGATTTTACAGTAAAAATATTGGAAGGTTGCAACATTTTCGCAGATGATGGGATTCGGAAACTAGCCGATCAGTGTCTCATAAAATACGACTATCATCAAATTGAGATGCATGATATGATTAGAGACATGGGCAGAGAAATTGTCAGCCAAGAATCTGAGAATCCTGGGAAGCGTAGCCGATTGTGGTATCCTGACGATGTCCGTGAAGTTCTGAGACTTGGCACGGTGAGAGCCATATGCATTGAGATTTTAATCAATTGTTGATGTTTCATTAGTGCAATAATGCTACATGCACTTGTTCTCATTCTAATTCTTATTTATTTGACATGAATATTCCTAGCTTTATAATTTTTTTTTCTCACCGAGGTACTTTTTCCTTCCCTCATTATGAACTGGGTTTTCATATCAGGGAACTAAAGCAGTTAAAGGCATCATCCTAAACGCAACAGATGTCCAAGTGAATGCCAAGGCATTTGAAAAGATGAAGAACCTGTGGCTGCTTCATCTCGATTACATTCATCCTCATCTCGATTACATTCATCCAACTACTGGTTATGAAAATATTTCCATAAGGCTATTATGGCTAAGTTGGAAAGGCTTCCCTTTGGATTGTATACCGTGGAATTTTTCTATGGAGAAGCTAGTTGCTCTCGATTTGAGTTATAGCAGGCTGAACAAAGTTTGGAATGGAAACATGGTACATCCTTATTTTTTTTTCTCTATCTGACATCTATCGCACGGTATATTTTGTGGAAATTAACTTTCCTCGAATTCTTTTGGACAGATTCTGGGCAAGCTGAAGTTCCTTTACCTCAGTCACTGCCATTACCTAACCAGAACCCCTGACTTCTCTGGACTCTCCTCTCTTGAGGAGCTGTTGCTTAATGATTGCAATAGTTTGGTGGAGGTTGACGAGTCTATTAGATGTCTGAACAATCTTGTTGTCTTGGATATGAAAAACTGTACAAAACTTCGGAAGCTTCCCTCTGGCATTTTGATGTTAAAATCTCTCGAACGTCTTGATTTCTCTGGCTGCTCCAACCTAGGAAACTTAGGTGTATTTAAAGGAACGCTATATAAAATTTGGTGCTCATTCTTCTCATCTTGGACATTGCCACAAAAGGGCATGGATTTTATTGGGTTGTCACTCACCCCTGTCCAGGCCTCCAGTTGCTTAACGGAATTATATCTGAAAGACTGCAATTTGTCATGTCTATCGGAGGAAATAGGGAATCTAATCTCATTAAGGACTCTGGATCTTTCCCAAAACAATTTGAGTACCTTGCCGAATGGTATCTGTAACCTTGCTTGCTTGAAGCATTTGCATTTGGAAAAAAATAATGTGTCAAATCTGCCTAGTGGAATCGGGAGGTTGACCTCGTTAGAGAGTTTGCATCTTTCATGTAACAGTTTATGTACCCTACCGGATACCATTGGTAAGCTGTCTTGCTTGGAGGTTTTGTTGGTGGGATATAACAATTTGAGTACCTTGCCGGAAAGTATCTGTAACCTTACTTGCTTGAAGGGTTTGGATTTGGAAGAAAACAACGTGTCAAATCTGCCTAGTGGAATCGGGAGTTTGACCTCGTTAGAGAAGTTGGTTCTTACAAGAAACAGTTTATGTACCCTACCGGATACCATTGGTAAGCTGTCTTGCTTGAAGGATTTGTTGGTGGGAAATAACAAGCTCTCGCATCTTCCTAGTGAAATTGTGGATTTGGACTCTTTGCAGTGGTTGGTACTAAAGGGTAATAATGGTTTCCGTGCCTTACCAGAAAGTATATGCAAACTTGTTTACTTGAACAGTTTGTGCCTTGGATATAACATATCGCCCCGATCTCTTCCAAAGCTTACACTTACTACTACGGTGTTTGCAGAGAGTTGCCCATCATTAGAAAGCCCACCACTTGAATTGGATCAGCTGGGGAGACATGCGGACTATTCGGGATCCAATAAATTAGCTGAGAACAATTATTTAACTAGTCTCTTAAAACAACTCCCCAAGAGTAAGGTACACTCTGCCTCTCTCACGCATTGGAATATTTTTATAAGGGTGTTTTCCACTAACCAAAACGAGTACTTATTTTTTAAATAAGTATTTTTTGAATTAAAAATTATGTATTATGAGAGAATGACATGTCTTGTAAAGGGATAAATAAGATAAAAAGTTTAGCGGAACGAGATTTCATAAGAAGGTAAAATCATGGGTTTTGTAAAGTCATGTGATTGGTATAATCCTTGATTTCTATTCATCTTCCAAGTGCCGTGATAGTACCAGGTTGAGTTCCGCTAAGGGATTTTTTGGATTTTTTTTCGTTTTGTCTTTATTTAATTTTTTTATGTGTTTGTTTATTTTGTGACAAACTTTTATGAATTATTGAGTCGTCTCGACGAGGAGAATTGAAAAAGTAGTTTTTTTTTTTTAATTTACTTTTACCCTAATATTTTGTAATACGGCTTTTTTGGCTTTACCTTGAATATTTCCAAAATTAATTGGAAAAAGTCATATTTTTTTTACTTCTATGATTCCTCTGGTCAAGACGAGTCAATAATTCATAAAATTTTGTTGCAAAATGAAAAAACGTGAAAAAAATTGATTAAGGACAAAACAAAAAAAAAAGTCCAAAAATCCCTTAGCGGTAACCAAACCAAACCAAGACTTGTTTCCAAATCAATTGGGTCGGCTAGATGAATCATATTTTTTCATTGAGTTCTCTCTCTACTTCGCTTAGATTAGTAAGCCCAAGTCCTTTTGTATGTCTGAATATTTTTAGGTCAAATCTTGAGAAAAAGATGTTTGTACTCTGACTAAATTCATGATCTATTGGAACAGGAGCTCTCTAAACTTAAGCATGTTGTTGATATTATTTTACCAGCAGGGGAGGAGGAGCTTCGTATTTGGTTCCCGTACCATGATGGTAGAGGGCCAAATGTATCTTTTGTGGTGCCGCCTTCTCCTTCTATGAACCAGAAAATGATGTTGGGTTGGATTCTACGCTTTGTAGTCTGCGCTCCCCGAGGAACATCTTTGCGTTGGCCACGGGTATCGATTAAGGGTGTGATCTGCAATAAAATCCCATGGCACGCTGTAGCATCCAAGACTGTCTATCCCACCGAAGTAGATCATGTGTGGCTTATGTATATACCACAGGGTTACAGAGGATTGCAATTAGAAGGCGGTGATGAAGTGGAGATCCCAATGTCTCTAGCTAGCACTCGAGCTAGCAGCGGTGGTCCTTTCATTTTCAAACAGGATGTAACTCATCCTAACAGGTATGTAAAGAAGTGGGCGATTGATCTGATTTACGAGGCTGATGAGATTCACAAAGCAAACGACACCTGGTGTCAAGTGGAGTACAATATTCAACTTCGACAAATACTCACTTCTGCTCCACCTGGTGGCATGTGAGATTTGGACTTCTCTTACTCCTGTTTTCATCCAATGTGCCCCCACTGGATTTCCTAGGTTGTACCCAACCTTTCAAAAAGAAAAATACTTTGTACTAGTTGTTAATTTATGTTTTCCTAAGGTTTCATTATCAGTTTATCTCAAGCATCTGATAATGAGTCGTGAAAAGTCATTGTGAATGGAGTAAAGGGTCTTACAGTGTCATTTTTTTTTTTTTAATCTGGTCTCACAGTGTTACTTCACTTTCCCCTCTCAAGAAGTTTCGATTTGGGGCGGGCTTTGAGTGCTAAGGCTATGGATAGCTTTTGGATCCCTTTGTGCAAACTCTGATACCCTCATTGACCCCCGCTAATGTATAAAATATTGACCCAAAAAAAAAGAGGAAATCCACTAGGATGGACACCAAAATAATTCATCTAAATGGGATGCTGATTTAATTTTTCAAAATTTAACACTCATTTGCTCATTTTAGTTATCTTATTTAAATATTTTTTTCCAAAATCTCCCTGCACGTCCAAAAACAACCAGGAATTAAATATACACTCCGTACAAGGCTAATGGAGAAAGGAGAATGGAAGTTGAAGGATCATAGATAGTACGTAACTTTGTTCGGTTTCAAATTTAGTTTTAGTTTTAGTTTTAGTTTTGTTTCCAATCATTACCCTACTTCTTTCTTCAATCATTACCATATTTTTTCAATTATTAATATCTCATCTCTCTCTATCTCTATCCAATCATTACCTCTATTTTCAATCATTACTCTATTTCTTTCTCCACCCACTACCAAAACTAAACTAAACTAAACTCCCAACCAAACAATACCTTTAGAGTTCAGTTTTTCCCCATATATTTTTTCCCTCCATTTGATTAATGACTTTATTATCAATTTATCATCATAATTAAAGGGAGTCACAATCAATTGAAATATATTACGTATAACCAGAAATACTTTTGTATATCCTACATACTTCTCTCTTCTTTTCCACTGCAGATTTTTTTTTTCCTTTTTTATGGCTTGCTGAAAATTTCAAAGAAAAAGTCAACCCAAATTTGGAGAAATTGCTATGGGAGGAAGAAACTTATAATATTGTAGCTGCTCATGGCCCGAGCAGTTCGGCATCGCAAATGGAATAAAATACTTTTTTTAGTGGATAATGGATTGGTTCTTTAAGATTAGTTGAGTTGCGCGTATGCTACTCCAAATACTTGAGTTATCAAGTGAAAAGAAAAAAAAGAGAGTACTTTTTGTTTTCTTTTGTGTTATTGTTTCTTATTTGGAAGGGCTAATTTGCTCAAAATAAGAACAATTTATTGACTGAAATTCTATTTTTCGTACACTTATTAAAATATGTGGAATAAAAGAAAAAAATCCCTGAAAAGTTGGATATTGGCCTTTGTAGTCAGACAAGCGATTGTCATGCCACCAATTATGAGAAGAATAGAATGATAACATCAATCATTTTACGACCATAAACACTTACACAAACCTGTCATATTCACATTGAGGCCCACATACACTACACTTCCAATGTGTGTGGGACCCACCTAAATATGTGAATATAGTGTTTGTGGTTATATATTATAGTAGTAATTGTGACAACATAGTTGGCCATGTGAGTTTTAGTTGTCATAGACTCATGGCCTGAAATTCAACCCATCTGAGAAAGAAAGTGAACAAAATCACGCGTTGTCTAATCATATTCCATGTATCCATGCATACAGCCACTACACAGGGATTTGGGGACCCTGTAGGGAGCAAAGTCACTACAGAATTATAGTGAACATCTCAGCCGTTGTCTCAGCAATTAACGATCAGAATTTAAAACAAAGTCTTCCATAAAAGAGTGAATTTCTTCCATAGAAGAGTATTTTTTTTTTCCATACATACAGGAGTAATAACATGGTTGTAGCTAGTGATACATATGAATACACATATGTGGTGAATTTTCAGTTCGAACAATACGTAATTTTCTTGTCATAATAGAAAACTAGTGCTTGCTCGTGCCTACGGCAGTACGCACCCTGGTTGAAATTGCCTATGCCTACGACACTTACTAGCTAATGGCTCAAACACTAAATCGATTCATTAGTGTGTAAACTTTTAAGCTAGCTACAAAGAACTATTAATTTGCTTATGAAATCCTATTAAATACCAGGTAAAAAGTTAAAACCAAGCAGCAAACAGCAGCAACAAATCCAAAGCAGCAACAAATTTGCAATAGAAATACACTCAACATAGACCAGAAATGTACACCATCAACATCAAAGATCTTCACGACACCCCGACAAATTCACTCCTTTTATATATATAGTGATAGAGCATTGCCCGTGCTTGACATTCATAGTAAAAATGAACAAACTTGGTGAGAATCATCAGATGTGGTCAAAACTCAAGAACTACTCCTAAATGAGAGACTTTTTAAAATGTGGGTTATTTGTATTCTTATGAGACATTAAACAAAGGGACATCAAATTTAAGAGGTAGTGAACATCAAACAAAAGAATGATACCCAGCGAAAGTTTCAGTACGGCATGGAGAAAACCCCTAAAATGGTTCACCCAATGAGCAACCAGACAAAGGAAAATAGAGAAAATGATAACCAAAACCAAAAAAATATCAGAGAAAGAGCAAGAGAGTATGTTGCGGAGGATAGTGGATTCCAATAACTTATCTTATAGTAGAGCCCACGCCATTGTGTTTTATAATTGAAGAGTTAAAGTTTATCTTCTTACAGTCTTCTTCAAATCACCATCCAACATTGATTTCTTTCCCTTGGCTACACAGATGACCTTCCCTTTCCCTTTAGAAAGTTCCATTGCTCCTGGAACACAAAGCGACAGTAAGGATAACATAGTTTTCACTGGAACACAGCCTAAAAACAAACTCATAGAGGTGGGAAACCTGGAACACAAAGCGACAGTAAGGATAACATAGTTTTCACTGGAACACAGCCTAAAAACAAACTCATAGAGGTGGGAAACCTAAAAACCAGGGAAACAGGTTTCGATGTTAGAAAACATATGCTCTAATGGGCATTATGTTCAAGATTCCAAGAAGTGCTGGTAATCAGAGTGGCGAAAAAAGTGAAATTTCTCCGAAGTGGTTCGAAAAAAAAAGTTAAATTTCTCTGAAGTGGTTCGAACGGACTTTGCACCTGATTTTTTTTCTAGAAGCGCTGGTAATCGGTTTGACGCAAACCTATTCCTAAAAATTTAAACCAAGCAGCAACAGCACATCCGTACGGTATTATGTGGGGTTTAAAGGTTATTTGTGGTGTCCATAACCATGCATTAGCAAAACATATTGAGGGCCACAAGTACCTATCAAGGCTAAAACCAATAGAGAAACAATTTGTGGCCGACATGGTTAATAGCACAGCGCCTCGTGAGATTCTTAATATTTTGAAGCAAAAAGACCCGTCAAACACTACGGGAATTAAGAGCGTTTACAACGCCCTTTTTTCAAACAAAGCAGCCAAACTGGACGGTTTAACTCCTATTCAGTATGTCATAAAGCAATTACTTCAGAAAGAATACCTCCATTAATTTCTTACAAATCCAGATACGAATGAAATCACAGATATTATTTGGGTTCATCCTATGAACCTAGAGTTATCTGTCAACTTTCCGTCCGTATTGATCATTGATGCCACACACAAAATCAATGAATATCGAAAACCACTATTGGAGGTTGTGGGTATCACATCCACATGGCGAACTTACTCGCTTATGTTCGCATATCTTCGTAATGAGAGAGAAGAGACACTGACATGGGCATTGGATACTTTAAAAAACTGGATGCTTCAAAAGGGGGCATCGTTGCCATTGGTATTTGTTTCAGATCGGGATTTAGCACTTATGAACGCCATTGAAACATGTTTCCCCACGGCACGTCACATCCTGTGTATTTGGCACATAAATCAGTGTGTCATGAGGAATTGCAGCCATCTGCTTAGTCCGGAATGGAAGCGCTTTTTGATGTCATGGCACTCGCTTATCAATTCATCTACACCTTCGTCTTTCGAACAGAAGTGGCTTGCCATGTGCGACGATTTTTGCCAATTCCCGGTTGTCACAACCTACCTGTGGCAAACATGGTTAAGGTCGTATAAAGAGCGGTTTGTTTCAGCATGGACAGATACATGTATGCACCTCGTAAGTAATTCAAATCAAAGGTATAATCACTTTTTAACTTTACTATTAAAATTTTGTGCATTTCTCTGCTACACTAAAGAATATTTTTTGATACTTTGGTATTTAAACACAGTGCATTATTCTATTACAGGGCAGAGTCTGCACATGCAAAGCTAAAGCTATATTTGGGGGATTCCTTGTCATCGTTACAAACCTCTTTTGATAAAATAGAAAAGATGTTGAAAAATCAGTTCGTGGAAATTAAGTCGTTCGAGAAATCTATGAACATTCCACGCCACAAACAATTACGTGTTCGGGGAAATTAAGAAGTCGTTCGAGAAATCTATGAACATTCCACGCCACAAACAATTACGTGACGACATTTTTGATCAGGTAAGGTGTTGCATTTCATTAGAGGCAATGGAGTTCATACATGATCAGCTAGAAAGCGCTTTAGAAGTATCCCCCCACATTGTTGGCTATTGCAACTGTACGATCAAAATCACACATGGATTGCCATGCATGCACGATCTTGCATATATCGTTCTATTTCCACTTCAATTCCGTTATGCAGTATCCATGCTCATTGGACTAGATTGTCTATGCATGTAATCGAGTTTAATGAGGAGGGAACACCACCTGACAGCACGTCTCAGGTCGTTGAGATATTAGATGGGATGGATCCACGTATGCGAGAGCATATCATAGACAGGTTTATCGATATGGCAGATCCATCTCGTAGCACAGTTCGACCTCCATCGTACAACACAGAACATATAGGTCGACCTGCAGGTAGAGATGAGCAAAGTACACGTCGCATACCTTCTTTCTCAGAAGCATCCACTTCAGGATCAACGACTGCAGCATCGCGAGTGAGAGGGAGAGAGAGACGTGGGAGGGGTTCAGGGGTTCACAACACTCAATTTACAGTTCGACCCATCCCTGATCGCTACATTCAGCGACTACCTCAGGCTTATCAGCGTTATATTTCTCACACTGTTGACGTGCTTAGTGATGGTCATTGTGGATTCAGTGCGATAGCTGCACTAATCGGGTATGGTGAAAATAATTGGAGTCGAGTACAAGAGGAGCTTATTGAAGAGATTCGACAAAATTATGATCTATACAGTGTGGTTTATCCAGCAAATGATTGGGCAATGAATCTACTAATCTTACTGAATTGGTTCGAGCCTACGGCACCAAAGGACCATTGGATGGAGGCTATAACTTTGGGAGTTGTCATTGCAACAACGTACAATCTTGTATTGCATACATTTGATGAGGATGTTTACGGTTGTTTTACTCATTTGCCATTGAGGTCCCCTCCAGTTCCAGTCGAATACCGCCAGGAAATTGCTATTGCCCGTGTTAACAACAATCACTTCGTGCAAGTTTTCTTATAACCTTATTCCCCTGTACCACCCATCCCAACATGGTGGGAGGAGCATGCATCGGACGAAGCTAAAGGATGGGCTGCCAGTTATGGAACACGTTTGCAATTGTGGTACGAAGTAATGGGTATAGACACGCCGGGAGCAGCATTTGGAGGAGATATTGATTAAAATTTGTGTTTTTATGTATTTTCATGTTTTGACAATATGTACTCAATTATAATAAAATGAAATTTTGTTTAAATTTATTGTCACGCCCCGTCCCGAAACGACACCCGAAGTGGGTCCGAACCGACACAGCCACGTGGCATTCCACACAATAAACCAACAACTAAACGACCACCAATAAAAGAATAGAGTAAAACCCCAGCGGAAGACTTAACATTAATATTAACAAGGTACCAACGATATCAACGAACTTGCATTGTACCACGATATCCAACGAATTCACAAATTTGAAGTCAAAAGTACTTAACAACATTAGTCACAAAATGAGTTTAGCAAAAGTAAGAGTTTGACCCAATACAGCCAACACGACTACAAACACAAACACTCGATACAAATCCAAGTGTCCTCAAAACGTCGACCGGTAGTGAACCAACTCTACGACCACCTGTGACCTGGCAATCCAAAAAGGAAAACCAGAGTGTGTGAGATATAATATACATTCAATAAAATACCACACCACCCAAAAGAATATCTCATTTGAATGTAATTCACATAAACTCAACACAAGTACTCAGATATACAACCACATGTATAAACATCACACATGCAATGGCACGTCTGCCACATTCCCATGTAACCAAGGTATTGTGTCCCGCACACCACATTCCCATTCACCGTTAATTAGACGGCATGGCCCACGATATGGTGTGACTCACTCCATAATCCTTTAGCGGTTACAATCAACACCAAACAAACATATATCGTAAGCTAAATCCCAAATAGCATAATATACGATCACCACCACGTAACATTTCATTGAACATAACCATATCAAACACACTCACCTTCGTGTCGACCGAAGTATGCCAAACTAAGGTTTCGGCACCTCCCGAACAACCGGCTCTTTACCTAGCCACAAGTTAACTCATATTAGTTACGAATTCCACGAATACTTAGCACAAAGTTACAAAGCTAACAAGAAGCTAAACAATGTCTATCGAATACAAATATATCCACGACAACACCTAGAAGTGTCCCAAAATAAGTACAAAGTTCAAATATGAAACAACTCTTGAAATCGGTTTGTAAACTTATGACCAATTTGCCTTATTTTAACCATAACTTTTAATTGGCTTAGAATTAGATCATGAAACCACCACCAATGGAAAGTACGTTCCGAGCACATCAATTTGGATATAAAATTTGCCAAAAACGGAGTCCGGATGAAAAAGTTATGCTCGTCCGAAGTTTTGCCAAAAATGCTGATTTTTCAATCCCTACCGGTAGGACTAATTTTCCTACCGGTAGGAAACCTCAAAAACACAAAAATGACACCACTGGACAGCATTTATACCGGTAGGGACCAACTCCTACCGGTAGGACCTATACTTTTAGTCAAAAATCAAGCACGAACTCCCTTCCACTCCAAACTTCAACATCCATCCAAAACCCAACCAAACCTCTTCAAAACACCACCAAAACTCTACCAAATCATGCTTAAACACAAACCTCCATACAATAACACAATACCATGCATCAAAACAAGTATAACTATACAAGGGTGCTTAATTCAATTTATGGAGTTCATTGAGTTCAAGAACACTCAAACCATACCCCCATCCATGGATTTCAACCCATAAGAATTCAAATACAACCTAAGATATAAGGAAATTACCTTGCTAGAACTTCAATTTAAGAGTATGCAAGCACAAAATCCACTTCTCCTTTCTCTTCTCTTCTCAACCGTCCCCCCTCTCTCTCTCTCTCTCTCTCTCTCTCTCTCTCTCTCTCTCTCTCTCTCTCTCTCTCTACGTTAGAAACAAGATGAAAATAAGAGAACAAATATCTCCCAGGATATTTGTTGAGGCCTAGAAAAATTATCATGTGCAATTGAAACCATATGCCACTTATGCTCCACCCCAAAATCACACTTAAGACCCTCAAACTTCCAACATATGCAAATCAACCCCGAAACATATATTTCAATTAAAAGATGAATTAAATACTCTAATATCCGGGACGGGTATTACATTTATTATTGTTGATTAGAAGTTATTTTTATTATTTATTGTTAAGACTAATTAATTAGTTAATTAATTAAAATAATATAAGTTTATTAAGTATGAAGACAAATTTAATTGAAAATAGAATTTGAGTAAACCAAAAAAAGAAGAATGGACAAAATATGAAAAGAAACAAATAAAGAAAAAAAGAAGGGAGGCTAATGGGAAAAGAAACAAATAAAGAAAGTAATTGAAAATTTAAAAAAATTCAAATGAAAAGTAAGAAAAGGAAAAAAAAGGAAAAAAAAAAGAAGCAAACGGGGGGGAAGCAATTTAGTTAGAGAGAGAGAGAGAGAGAGAGAGAGAGAGAGGGAGAGAGAGAGAGAGAGAGGTTCACATATTTTTGTGGTTCAAGATCTGAAAATCAAAGTCAACGATTTTCGACGAAGGAATTTGTTGAAGACATGCAACTTTCAATTCGTGCCTTATTTTGGATAGTTTGGCTTCTCTCCAATCCTTCAATAATTGGAGGATCCTCCAATTCAAATACAACGGCTGATCTCCAATTCATCACAACCCGAATCTCTCTCCATGACCATGCCAAATTCCTTACCTTCCTATTTTTCTTTGATTCTTTTTTTTTTGGTTGCAAAAACTGTCCAACGAAACCACTATTCAGCAAAATAACTGGTAGAAGGTGAATTAGTTAAAAAAAAAAGTGGGTTCACAACAATTGATTTTTGAATCCACCATTAATGAAGGTTAGGAGCAATGATCATTATCATTTGATACTTAAAATTTTCAAAATAATAACGTAATTTGCAATCTGATTGCATGGTTTGCCATTCAAATTCAAGTGGGTTAAACTTAATTTGAAAAACTGTTGCTGAAAGTCCAATTTTAACTAAGTACAAACACGATCTTCGCCAGTGTTCGAAATGGGTATGTACAATTTTGTGGAAAATATTTTTGGGGAGGGGAGAGAAAATATTGGACAAGAGAGAGAGAGGGGACCGCTGGAGAAGAGGCGAGTTGGGTGGTCGTGAGTTGTGAGGGTAGAGAGAGAGAGAGAGAGATTATTGGATGTTAGCGAGATAAGGAGTATATTATAAAGAATTGATTTTCAGCCGTTGGATTGAATCGGAGGATCCTCCAATCATTAGAGGATTGGAGAGGAGCCAAACTCTATTTTGGAGTACGAGTATCAATGCCATGGCAGATTTTTGTCTTAATTTTTTTTTTTGACATGGGATTTTTGTCTTAATTTGTTAAGTCGAAATCTGGAATTTGCAATTTGTCTCTGTTTTTTTTTTTTTTTCCTGGATGGGAAATGCTAGGTACCCGGAAATAATTATGTGGAAATGACCCAGAATCTATCGTGTAGTGCCAAGAAGTGTAGGTGGGTCCCTCCCATTAACCCAAAGCCAAACAAACTCTTTTCTCTCTCCCGTGTCCCCCCTGCCTCCACGAATTGTTCTCTCTCTCTCTCTCTCTCTCTCTCTCTCTCTCTCTCACACACACACACACAGCGGCTTACTTGGGTTGATTTTTTTTTTTTGCAATTGGGAAGTTGGTGGCCAGATTTGGTTGAGATGTGGGTTTGATTGGTTTTAAATTGCCCAACAACCGGGCTAATTTTGAGTAGTCCTACTTTATTTTGAGATGTCGAATGTTTGGCACCCGAGGTTAGGGCTTGGAACGGAATGAGACTGTAATCAACGTGAAAACCGATGTGCCAAATAATCTCCTCCATCTCAGAACCATTTCTTCACTGTAACAAATTCCTAATCCCCAATTTATCTTCTCAAACATCTATATCTGATTATTTGTTATAAATGTTCACAAGTGTGCCTTGTTCATACAAATTGACCTAATTGATCGGACTTATTTCTTCCTCTCTTCAATCTCTGTGTTTCCTCTTTATTTGGGTTAGACCCAGAAAGAACAATGGAAAAAAGCATCATTGTTTCTCTCTCTAAAATGCCTAAAGCCCTCCAAAATTATGTACTCATTTGAGACTTTACATTAAAAAAGTAAACTGTAAATTGCTGGTGGTAGTGCTGTTAGAAAATCACTGGTGGAACCGTGGAAGAGAAGGAATGTGTGTGTGTGTGTGTGTGTGAGAGAGAGAGAGAGAGAGAGAGAGGAGTGAGTGGAGGCAGGGAATGGAAGGGGGAGACTGGAGAGAGAAAAGAGTTTGTTTAATTCTCCGCTTGACCCAAAAAAAAAAGAGAAAAGAGTTTGTTTAAAGTTTGTTTGGCTTTGAGTTTGTGGGAGGGACCCACCTACACTTCTTAGCACTCCACGACAAATTCTGGGTCACTTCCGGGGTAATTATTTCCAGGTACCTAGCATTTCCCTTTCTGGATATCTTACAGAGAGACGAAGAGGAGAGAGTTTAGCCATTGAAAGCAAAGAAGAATTTGGATGTGAATTGTGTCAGTGAATTCTTAATTTGGAAATGTGAAGTGTAGATGGAATGTGAATTTTGTTTTGTTTTGTTTTTAGGTTTGAATTATTCGTTTGGGTGCAAATTGTGTCTTTTTTGAACGTGTGAATTTTTCATTTGGGTGTGAATTGTGTATTTTTTCAAAGATTTGAATTCTGATAGTGTGAATAGTGTAAAGGGGTGTGAATTCTTGGGGTTGTGAATTCTTCAGAGATATATGAATTTTGGGTTTGTAAAAATTGACAAGGTGAAAACTCTTGTTTTTGACACACGAATGCCGAGCAAGGCGCGGATGCATTTCCAGGTGTTGGTTGGTTGTGTGTGGGCGTGTCAAGACTTGTAGCGCCTAACTTCGGTTGACGATTGCCGTGAATCGTGACTTCTAATTTGTAAGGTGATTGCGTGTGATCTAAAGAGTAATGATCACAAGGAAATTCGCGGTTTGCCACACGGTTGTGGACTTAAAATTTTTTAGTCGTATAAAAAATGTGTAAATCGTAAAACATAAATTTTATTACACCGGGATAATAAATTGGTACAAGAAAAATAAAATTCAAATTACTTGAAGAAGTGAGTTCAAATGGAATTTGAGTACGAGGTACAATTGATATCCGACTGAACTTATTTTCTTCAAAATTTTTCAAAATATTTTAAACAATAAATAACTTTTATTATTTATACGATACCGCGAAGTGGATTCTAAAAAAAACAAAGTCTACATTGGTCAACTATAGTATCGGCCTAGCATGCATAAAGGTCTTCCACGAAAATTCTTGGCATATGTGAAATCAAACATCAAAAAGTAAGTAAATAGTACAATAATTCTACGCGTAAGTCTGTCCCACACGGACTTCATCATTTTCTTCCCACTTTCCTCTTTTTACTTGGTTACTTGCCTGGAAACTTCCCAAGCTGGAGAGAGAGAGAGAGAGACCCGTTCCTCACTCCAATCCGAACGACTATATTATCGCCTTTTTCCCCATTGTCTATGCAGGAGATCGAACAATCTTTACTTCCTTCTTCATCTCTGTCAATTGGGATTCCAAAAATATCAGCCATCACTCCATGTGCACTCTCTCTCTCCCCCTCTCTCTCTCTCTCTCTCTCTCTCATCCATCTTTGTCAAAGTCCCTCGATTTATTGATTTCTAATGTGGCTTCAATAAACTGTGTTTTTATTTTGCAGATGATAGATATATAGGAGGCGGAACTCTTGAATTGGTTCTACAAACGCTGCGAACGAACTCCCTAATCTTTTGGTTAGTAGCTTGAGATCAGTATATTGTACTCACCACTCATATTTTTTGGAGGATGATTCGCAATTTTTTTTGTTCATAGTATTCATATTTTCTTGTTTAGGTAGCAAATTCTTGGCTTGTTAGTTATGCATTCTTTTTACGAAGTTGCAAATGGGGTGTACGCAAATTCCACTGCTGGCTTTGGTGTTTATTTTGGTCATAATCTTGTCTCCTGGTGTACTAAGAAAGTAGAAATAGCCCACTTTATTTAGGCTTTTAGGCCTTTTAGACGTTGGGCTCTGCTTTGTATTGTTTTATCCGAGCATTTTGGCCTCTTGGGGTTCTTGATTGGCATCTTGCCAGTTAATGGTTTGGGTCTGGGATGGGCACATGTTGCTTTTCTCCTTGCTCCCTTTGATCTTTGTAATCTTTCAAAAAAAAAAAAAAAAAACAGCCCACAGTGGTTCTATCCTTCACTGAAGCTAAATATAGAATTATGACTCACACAACTGCATGCTCTAATAATTGGTGCTCATAGTTAGTTAGTTACCAACTCATCATTCCATGTGAATATGGATTCACCAATTAGATTAATTTGTGTTTCTTGTTAGCCAATCAAATGTCAGTTAGAATTTTGTCAAGCTGAAGTTCACAAAATCTTGATTCATCTTTGTGCAGTGTGGATCTATAAAAAAAAATTGTGTTGTGTGCATAAATATGGATGCCTCGCTGGCAGTAGGATGTTCTTCCTCTTCCATACCCATCTCACCACAATGGGTACATGACGTCTTCGTGAGTTTCAGAGGCGCCGATACTCGTAAAAAGTTTACCAGCCATCTGTTTGCTGCTTTAGAGGACAATGGTTTTCGCACATTCAGGGACGACAAAGAGCTCGAAAGAGGAGAATTTATTAGCGATGGACTACTGAAAGCAATTGAGGGTTCCAAAATTTCTTTAATAGTGTTCTCAAAAGACTATTCTGGGTCGAGGTGGTGCCTTGATGAACTTGTGAAGATCATGGATTGCAGGGAGACTTTCAATCAAATTGTTATGCCCATCTTTTATGATGTTGTTCCATCCGATGTGCGGAAGCAGACCGGGATTCTTCAAGATGCATTTGCCAATCACAAAAAGCGTCTTAGAGAGGAACCAGATGGCAAGGTGGAAAAGTGGAGGGCAGCTCTTACTAAAGCTGCCAATTTGTCAGGTCAACACTTGCTGAATGACGGGTATTTTCCTCGATCCTTCTGATGGTTACAAGAAAATGACCTTAAAATAGCATTAGTGCACACTAGTCCACATATTTGGAGGTGTGGGTGGAATTTTCATACTGTTAGAAGGTTGATTAATCTTAAAAAGTACTTAGTTGACCACAATTTTAGATAAATCAAATTTCAAATGCCGTTGGACACACTTTGAACTTTGCAATTATTTGACATTTGTACTTGCCTCAGATCATAACAAGATAAGGCCTTACTATGCATGACTTTAGATATGCCTGGAGAAAGAACTTTGAAATAGGAGTACGATATTTTGACTGATTTCAAAATCACTGCTTGCTGCAAACTTGCAACTAGTTTATTTGTTTGAGTTTCTAGGCCAGATATACTCAATTGAGACCTTAGTAGCAAGATCCTTCTAAAATGGGTGTGCCCTCAAGACGGGAGCTTGAATTGGTGCTCCCAAGATGGAGCTTGGCGGGAGCTCGCTTCCCTCGAGACGGGAGCTTAATGAGTGGTTAAGGCAACTATTTTCTTACTCTTAAGGGAGTTATGCCATTGTGGAAGTAAAAATATGAAAATCTTACCACACAAAAAGTTTTGCAAATTGAAAATATCTAACTTCCTATAAGTACCCTTTAAGATTGTGAAAATTCTCATCAGTAATCACTTTTTCTTCAATGGTTAAGTATTTAAAGATACTTTATATATGTATTTATATGAAATCTATACATGCTCCTTAGGCGCTCCCAACCTTAGGAGCTTCTAGGTGTCTCCGCTCCCCCGCACCCGCTTCATGCTATTAAGATTGAGACTACTTTTTTGGCCAAAATTAGTGTCACGCCCCTAACTGGGTCAGTCAATTGTTCCATCCCTAGAATACGACGTGGCAGAACCTAATCGCCTCACATTTAAACTGAAACAATCATTTCAACATAAGTCAAACCAAACTACTATTATTAAAATAATAGGTGAACTGTACAATATAGTACAAGAGTCACAAAAACATTACAACCTAAACCAAAGGTACAATGAGCCTCGCTCCCAAAAGACACCCCGACGATGACGACAGCTGTATAGTGGACCACCTCTATTCTCAGACACCTGAAAGAGTAACACATTGAATGCGTGACCTAACCACAGGCTCAATGAGTACAGTTGAATCATATAAATAAGAACAACTATATAAACAATTATGGATCAAGCATAAACCAAATTGTCACACCCCAAAAATGAGAAGTGACCGGCCGTGAACCATGAGGCTAATCAATGGAACACGCAGCCTAAATAAATCAAAGTAATCGAAAATCAAATGATCATTTTTCCATTATTAATCAAATCAAAGGCCAAATATGTCTCATCATAAACATGGGGCACAACTATCCCAATAATTCAACAATAATTAAAAGAATTTGTTATCTGACAATTATTTCAAATGCGGAAGCAATTTTTAAAATAAAACTAAAGTGAGACACCCTAAGGAGGTCAACCAAAATAAATCCCCGAGATGCCGTCCTTGCCCCCAACTTGCCTGAAAGAGAAGTTGGAATAAATCCGTCAGCTGACGAGCTCAGTGAATAGCAAGTATGTATAATAAATAGAGTTGAAAGCGGGGATTAAAATAATTTACTATTAAATCATAATTTGGCATACGAGGTGTCCAATAGAATAATAAATTAATCAATGAAGCATTTAACCAAAAAAATATTCTTGGTGGTGATCACAATAATAACTCCATCAACAATGGGGAACCACAATCAAACAGTACCATGGCCAAAATAAATTTCAACAAAATTGGATCCAATATCGAACTTAGAGTCACCAGGGTTGGCAGCCCGTGGTAATTTTCCCTAAGACGATCCGGCAAAAGAAAGTTGTTGAGCATAAGGGTCACAGGCCTAACACGGTTTTTTCCCCAATGGCCAGGGTCACCAACACGAGAAGGAATAAGTTCCCTAGACTTCCAAAATAAATGTTCCCATTAATATCCACCAAGTTCTCACCAAAAAGAATATTAACAATTGATCTCAGAAAATTCATCGCATGCCAATTTATAGAACAACTTATAAACAGTTTTGAGTCTCCGAATAACGTTCATATAAATTTCTGAAGGAAATACTTTTAAGGGACACAGGGAACTTTCGAAAATACATAGCATACTTAACTACTCACCTGGATCCAAACGTACTGCAACACGAGTACACAAAAAGATGCTAACTTGAACCAAGAGAATCATACAGCAATATTAACTCTAACTATATCAACATATCTAATAAAGGACTACCTAAAAAGATGAAACCTAAAGCTAAAAACCCAAGCCACCAACCAACCACGATCAGCCCAAACATTAAACTCCAATTCACCCTGGATCACCCACGGCATACCACCTGGTTCTCAACCAAAACACTGAAACCTATAACCATGGCTAAAATATTAGCATTAACTAGAGTCTATATTCATCTCATTATAATAAGCAAAACAAAACCCCCACCACCATCAACGTGAACATAGATCTCCACCAATTTCACTTGCAAATCCACCGATCCACACACTACACATCACGCAAACTAAAACACGTCTGCCACACACGTACGGACGTACCGCACCGCCACACTTCGACCTTAACCCAATTTTAAGTGTACACCACGACACCGAATGGGTTACCGTAACCCAATAACTGACTACCTCCTAAATGTAATGGAAATACAAGAACAATAATACGTACCACAACAAAACCAAGAACAAGATCCAGAACAGAATTTCGTGAGAACAGATTTTCGACCGCCACACCTCCTGAAAATAAATTCGGCTGCTCTCTCTTCCTCTCTGAACGTTGTTGTCAAATAAAAACCCTAGTCTCCTATAACCCACGTTCTCTCTAAATAATCGGTAACCACTTTATAAAAGTATTTAATACGGTAAAACACCCAATACTAAAACTACTCAGACTTATACCCCATCACTTTAATAGTGCCAACAACTGTACTATGTGGTGAGAGAGAAAATGTCAATTAGGAACCAAACCATAAAATCCTCTTTTTTTATTTTTATTACAGAAATATAATTATTAGGAATAAGAAAAGATGGGGTGTAACATCCAAATAACTCTTTCAGTACAAGAATTCTTCATAGTCAACCACAAGGTCCATGAACTCATCCCATATAGCCAAGGGTTGTTTACCTTCGACCAAAGTTATCATGGTACTGTTACCCTGAGAGTTGATGCAAATAAGTATATTGGTGAAACCATGGGCCATTCAATATAATTCCCAATGGTAGGGACACACTCACATATCCCATATGCGAGCCAATAATCATATATAAGCCCAATTAGGCAAACACTCCTACATACTCCTAAATTAGCCCAGGAGCGGGCCAGCAATGCTATAGTAGCATGAATTTCAAAACACATTTCTCAAATATTCTCGATTATTATTTCAACCAATCAAATCGCAGTTCATAAAAAGAGAGTACTTTTAATAATTCCAAGCAAATCAGTTTAGTTCTGATCGATATAATTCACATGTATTCACCTTCAAAAACAACGGGATTAACTGGAACCTCAACCTAACTCCTAGGTGGAGCTGATGTGGGCATGAACCTCTCTAAACCTAGCACGATTCACACGGCGATGCAAATGAGTGATTGCAATTCATAACACATCCGATGCATGAAGATGCATGCTAGAGATTAAAACTCATTCATAACTTCGTCTCTAATTACCATCTCAATGATCCCATGAACTAATTCAGTTTCCTTTCTAATATTCAGCGCCTAAGCACAACGTTTACCATGCTTAATTACACCCAGTATCTCACCACATACAAAGCAAACTGACGGGAATTTAGGAAACAAAAAAGTCTTTTATGCTTACACATGAAACAGACAGAGTGATGTGTCTTCCTAGCATTCATGCTTATCTTGGTCCCTAATTCAATTGCAATACCCTCCTTTATAATTTGGAAAATAACACTTTAGGATATAGCATTAAGACAAAGACTACACACATTAATTTTTCTGTATGAATGCATCCACAATACTACACACAAACGTCATTTCAAATTTTTTTTATTAACCGTAAAAATGCATGATATGTATGAAATTAGGGTTCGGGTCACACAATTAGCATGATTCATACCATAGTCATGGTTGTTTCTAGATCAAAAATGCTAGGGGTGCATGTGAAATGTACATATTATGTACGTATCAATTTTGTGGGGCCCACCTCGGGTCCCACAAAGATGATTCAACCCGCCCATTATTTTTCAAACATTTTTTATGAAACCCTGTAAAAAATCAGCACAACCCGATATCGGTTTGTGGAGGCGAAACTACTTAACTGCTTAGTTTCGCCCCTACAAAATTAGAAAAAATCCTTACCGATATCGGGTTGAGCTGATTTTTTACACGGCTCCATAAAAAGATGTTTTAAAAATAATTAGCGATTCGGATCATCTTTGTGGGACTTGAATTGGGCCCCACAAAATCTATATGTACATTGTATGTACATATTGTATGTACCAATAGCAGCACTCTTCTAGATTTGATGAGTACTTATTCTTGTTTCTTATGTTAATTGATGATGTATAAATTGGCAGAGATGAAGCAAAGTTAATTAAGATGATCATTGAAGATGTTAGAAAAGTAAATCCAACACATCTAAATGTTCCAAACCGCCAAGTTGGACTAGACCGTCGTGTTGCAAAGCTCAATGTGTTGCTGAACATGGAATTCAATTGTGTTGGCATTGTTGCCATATGGGGCATGGGTGGAATTGGCAAGACTACAATTGCAAAAAGTCTGTATAATCGCATCCAACACAAGTTTGAACGTAGCGGTTTTCTTGCAAATGTTAGAGAAACTTCGCAGCAACCGAATGGTTTGGATGAGTTACAAAAGAAACTTCTTTTAGCTATATTAAAAAGACCTCATGAAGTAAGTAATTTTCATGAAGGCATCAAGGTCATAAAAGAGATAGCTTTCGGTCAAAAAAAGGTTCTTCTTGTTCTGGATGATGTGGATAATGTTCAACAATTGGAGGCACTAGCCATAGATCGAGATTCCTTCGCTCCTGGAAGCAAAATCATCATAACAACAAGAGATAAGTCTTCGCTAAAAATTCTCGAATTGGGTGAGAAGGAGATATATGAGCCAGAGAGATTGGACAGGGACGAATCCCTTGAACTCTTCAGTTGGCATGCCTTTAAAGAAGACCATCCTCCACAAGACCATTTTGACCTTTCACGCCAAATTGGGCATTATACTGAAGGGCTTCCATTAGCCCTTGAAATTTTGGGTTCCTATTTCCGTGGCAAGAGCATACCACAATGGGAACGTGCAATAGTGAAATTGAAAAAAATTCCTGATGATGTTCAGGGAAAACTTAACAAAAGTCTTAAGATGAGTTTTGATTCGCTAAGCGAGCAACTGAAGAAGTTGTTCCTAGATATGGCATGTTTTTTTGTTGGAATGAATCGAGATTTTACAGTAAAAATATTGGAAGGTTGCAACATTTTCGCAGATGATGGGATTCGGAAACTAGCCGATCAGTGTCTCATAAAATACGACTATCATCAAATTAAGATGCATGATATGATTAGAGACATGGGCAGAGAAATTGTCAAGCAAGAATCTCGTGAGGATCCTGGGAAGCGTAGCCGATTGTGGTATCCTGACGATGTCCTTGAAGTTCTGAGATTTGGCACGGTGAGAGCCATATGCATTGAGATTTTAATCAATTGTTGATGTTTCATTAGTGCAATAATGCTAAATGCACTTGTTCTCATTCTAATTCTTATTTATTTGACATGAATATTCCCAGCTTTATAATTTTTTTTTCTCACCGAGGTACTTTTTCCTTCCCTCATTATGAACTGGGTTTTCATAGCAGGGAACTAAAGCAGTTAAAGGCATCATCCTAAACGCAACAAATGTCCAAGTGAATGCCAAGGCATTTGAAAAGATGAAGAACCTGTGGCTGCTTCATCTCGATTACATTCATCCTCATCTCGATTACATTCATCCAACTACTGGTTATGAAAATATTTCCATAAGGCTATTATGGCTAAGTTGGAAAGGCTTCCCTTTGGATTGTATACCATGGAATTTTTCTATGGAGAAGCTAGTTGCTCTCGATTTGAGTTATAGCAGGCTGAACAAAGTTTGGAATGGAAACATGGTACATCCTTATTTTTTTTTCTCTATCTGACATCTATCGCACGGTATATTTTGTGGAAATTAACTTTCCTTGAATTCTTTTGGACAGATTCTGGGCAAGCTGAAGTTCCTTTACCTCAGTCACTGCCATTACCTAACCAGAACCCCTGACTTCTCTGGACTCTCCTCTCTTGAGGAGCTGTTGCTTAATGATTGCAATAGTTTGGTGGAGGTTGACGAGTCTGTTAGATGTCTGAACAATCTTGTTATCTTGGATATGAAAAACTGTACAAAACTTCGGAAGCTTCCCTCTGGCATTTTGATGTTAAAATCTCTCGAACGTCTTGATTTCTCTGGCTGCTCCAACCTAGGAAACTTAGGTGTATTTAAAGGAACGCTATATAAAATTTGGTGCTCATTCTTCTCATCTTGGACATTGCCACGAAAGGGCATGGATTCTATTGGGTTGTCACTCACCCCTGCCTCCAGTTGCTTAACGGAATTATATCTGAAAGACTGCAATTTGTCATGTCTATCGGAGGAAATAGGGAATCTAATCTCATTAAGGACTCTGGATCTTACCCAAAACAATTTGAGTACCTTGCCGGATGGTATCTGTAACCTTGCTTGCTTGAAGCATTTGCATTTGGGAGAAAATAATGTGTCAAATCTGCCTAGTGGAATCGGGAGGTTGACCTCGTTAGAGAGTTTGTATCTTTCAACAAACAGTTTATGTACCCTACCGGATACCATTGGTAAGCTGTCTTGCTTGAAGGATTTGTTGGTGCGAAATAACAATTTGAGTACCTTGCCGGATGGTATCTGTAACCTTACTCGATTGAAGCATTTGGGTTTGGAAGATAACAATGTGTCAAATCTGCCTAGTGGAATCGGGAGGTTGACCTCGTTAAAGAGTTTGTATCTTTTAAGAAACAGTTTATGTACCCTACCGGATACCATTGGTAAGCTGTCTTGCTTGGAGTATTTGTCGGTGGGAAATAACAATTTGAGTACCTTGCCGGATGGTATCTGTAACCTTACTCGATTGAAGGATTTGGATTTGGCAGAAAACAACGTGTCAAATCTGCCTAGTGGAATCGGGAGGTTGACCTCGTTAGAGAGTTTGTATCTTTCAAATAACAGTTTATGTACCCTACCGGATACCATTGGTAAGCTGTCTTGCTTGAAGGATTTGTTCGTGGGAAATAACAAGCTCTCGCATCTTCCTAGTGAAATTGGGGATTTGGACTCTTTGCGGTGGTTGGTACTAGAGGGTAATAATGGTTTGCGTGCCTTACCAGAAAGTATATGCAAACTTGTTTACTTGGAGAGTTTGCACCTTGGACATAACATATCGCTCCGATCTCTTCCAAAGCTTACACTTACTACTGCGGTGTCTGCAGAGAGTTGCCCATCATTAGAAAGCCCACCACTTGAATTGGATCAGCTGGGGAGACATGCGGACTATTCGGGATCCAATAAATTAGTTGAGAACAATTATTTAACTAGTCTCTTAAAACAACTCCCCAAGAGTAAGGTACACTCTGTCTCTCTCACGCATTGGAATATTTTTATAAGGGTGTTTTCCACTAACCAAAACGAGTACTTATTTTTTAAATAAGTATTTTTTGAATTAAAAATTATGTATTATGAGAGCATGACATGTCTTGTAAAGGGATAAATAAGATAAAAAGTTTAGCGGAACGAGATTTCATAAGAAGGTAAAATCATGGTTTTTGTAAAGTCATGTGATTGGTATAATCCTTGATTTCTATTCATCTTCCAAGTGCCGTGATAGTACCAGGTTGAGTTCCGCTAAGGGATTTTTTGGATTTTTTTTCGTTTTGTCTTTATTTAATTTTTTTTATGTGTTTGTTTATTTTGTGACAAACTTTTATGAATTATTGATTCGTCTCGACGAGGAGAATTGAAAAAGTAGTTTTTTTTTTTACTTTTACCCTAATATATTTTGTAATACGGCTTTTTTGGCTTTACCTTGAATATTTCCAAAATTAATTGGAAAAAGTCATATTTTTTTTACTTCTATGATTCCTCTGGTCAAGACGAGTCAATAATTCATAAAATTTTGTCGCAAAATGAAAAAACGTGAAAAAAAATTGATTAAGGACAACAAAAAAAAAAAGTCCAAAAATCCCTTAGCGGTAACCAAACCAAACCAAGCCTTGTTTCCAAATCAATTGGGTCGGCTATATGAATCATATTTTTTCATTGAGTTCTCTCTCTACTTCGCTTAGATTAGTAAGCCCAAGTCCTTTTGTATGTCTGAATATTTTTAGGTCAAATCTTGAGAAAAAGATGTTTGTACTCTGACTAAATTCATGATCTATTGGAACAGGGGCTCTCTAAACTTAAGGATTTTGTTGATATTATTTTACCAGCAGGGGAGGAGGAGCTTCGTATTTGGTTCCCGTACCATGATGGTAGAGGGCCAAATGTATCTTTTGTGGTGCCGCCTTCTCCTTCTGTGAACCAGAAAATGATGTTGGGTTGGATTCTACGCTTTGTAGTTTGCGCTCCCCGAGGAACATCTTATGGAGATCATGTGTGGCTTATGTATATACCACAGGGTCACGGAGGTTTGCAATTAGAAGGCGGTGATGAAGTGGAGATCCCAACTCTAGGCGATGTTCTAGAGTTGATCCCAATAGATGTAACTCATCCTAACACGTATGTAAAGAAGTGGGCGATTGATCTGATTTACGAGGCTGATGAGATTCACAAAGCAAACGACACCTGGTGTCAAGTGGAGTACAATATTCAACTTTGACAAATACTCTCACTTCTGCTCCACCTGGTGGCATGTGAGATTTGAACTTCTCTTACTCCTGTTTTCATCCAATGTGCCCCCACTGGATTTCCTAGGTTGAACCCAACCTTTCAAAAAGAAAAATACTTTGTACTAGTTGTTAATTTATGTTTTCCTAAGGTTTCATTATCAGTTTATCTCAAGCATCTGATAATGAGTTGTGAAAAGTCATTGTGAATGGAATAAAGGGTCTTACAGTGTCACTTTTTTTTTTTTAATCTGGTCTCACAGTGTTGCTTCACTTTCCCCTCTCAAGAAGTTTCGATTTGGGGCGGGCTTTGAGTGCTAAGGCTATGGATAGCTTTTGGATCCCTTTGTGCAAACTCTGACACCCTCATTGACCCCCGCTAATGTATAAAATATTGACCCAAAAAAAACAGGAAATCCACTAGGATGGACACCAAAATAATTCCTCTAAATAGGATGCTGATTTCATTTTTCAAAATTTAACACTCATTTGCTCATTTTAGTTATCTTATTTAAATATTTTTTTCCAAAATCTCCCTGCACGTCCAAAAACAACCAGGAATTAAATATACACTCCGTACAAGGCTAATGGAGAAAGGAGAATGGAAGTTGAAGGATCATAGATAGTTTAAGAGCTCAGTTTTTCCCCATATATTTTTTCCCTCCATTTGATTAATGACTTTATTATCAATTTATCATCATAATTAAAGGGAGTCACAATCAATTGAAATATATTACGTATAACCAGAAATATGTATATCCTACATACTTCTCTCTTCTTTTCCACTGCAGATTTTTTTTTTTCCTTTTTTATGGCTTGCTGAAAATTTCAAAGAAAAAGTCAACCCAAATTTGGAGAAATTGCTATGGGAGGAAGAAACTTATAATATTGTAGCTGCTCATGGCCCGAGCAGTTCGGCATCGCAAATGGAATAAAATACTTTTTTTAGTGGATAATGGATTGGTTCTTTAAGATTAGTCGAGTTGCGCGTATGCTACTCCAAATACTTGAGTTATCAAGTGAAAAGAAAAAAAAGAGAGTACTTTTTGTTTTCTTTTGTGTTATTGTTTCTTATTTGGAAGTGCTAATTTGCTCAAAATAAGAACAATTTATTGACTGAAATTCCATTTTTCGTACACTTATTAAAATATGTGGAATAAAAGAAAAAAATCCCTGAAAAGTTGGATATTGGCCTTTGTAGTCAGACAAGCGAATGTCATGCCACCAATTATGAGAAGAATAGAATGATAACATCAATCATTTTACGACCATAAACACTTACACAAACCTATCACATTCACATTGAGGCCCACATACACTACACTTCCAATGTGCGTGGGACCCACCTAAATATGTGAATATAGTGTTTGTGGTTATATATTATAGTAGTAATTGTAACAACATAGTTGGCCATGTGAGTTTTAGTTGTCATAGACTCATGGCCTGAAATTCAACCCATCTGAGAAAGAAAGTGAACAAAATCACGCGTTGTCTAATCATATTCCATGTATCCATGCATACAGCCACTACACAGGGATTTGGGGACCCTATAGTGAGCAAAGTCACTACAGAATTATAGTGAACATCTCAGCCGTTGTCTCAGCAATTAACGATCAGAATTTAAAACAAAGTCTTCCATAAAAGAGTGAATTTCTTCCATAGAAGAGTATTTTTTTTTCCATACATACAGGAGTAATAACGTGATTGTAGCTAGTGATACATATGAATACACATATGTGGTGAATTTTCAGTTCGAACAATACGTAATTTTCTTGTCATAATAGAAAACTAGTGCTTGCTCGTGCCTACGGCAGTACGCACCCTGGTTGAAATTGCCTATGCCTACGACACTTGCTAGCTAATGGCTCAAACACTAAATCGATTCATTAGTGTGTAAACTTTTAAGCTAGCTACAAAGAACTATTAATTTGCTTATGGAATCCCAGTAAATATCAGGTAAAAAGTTAAAACCAAGCAGCAAACAGCAGCAACAAATCCAAAGCAGCAACAAATTTGCAGTAGAAATACACTCAACATAGACCAGAAATGTACACTATCAACATCAAAGATCTTCACGACACCCCGACAAATTCACTCCTTTTATATATATAGTGATAGAGCATTGCCCGTGCTTGACATTCATAGTAAAAATGAACAAACTTGGTGAGAATCATCAGATGTGGTCAAAACTCAAGAACTACTCCTAAATGAGAGACTTTTTAAAATGTGGGTTATTTGTATTCTTATGAGACATTAAACAAAGGGACCTCAAATTTAAGAGGTAGTGAACATCAAACAAAAAAATGATACCCAGAGAAAGTTTCAGTACGGCATGGAGAAAACCCCTAAAATGGTTCACCCAATGAGCAACCAGACAAAGGAAAATAGAGAAAATGATAACCAAAACCAAAAAAATATCAGAGAAAGAGCAAGAGAGTATGTTGCGGAGGACAGTGGATTCCAATAACTTATCTTATAGTAGAGCCCACGCCATTGTGTTTTATAATTGAAGAGTTAAAGTTTATCTTCTTACAGTCTTCTTCAAATCACCATCCAACATTGATTTCTTTCCCTTGGCTACACAGATGACCTTCCCTTTCCCTTTAGAAAGTTCCATTGCTCCTGGAACACAAAGCGACAGTAAGGATAACATAGTTTTCACTGAAACATAGCCTAAAAACAAACTCATAGAGGTGGGAAACCTGGAACACAAAGCGACAGTAAGGATAACATAGTTTTCACTGGAACACAGCCTAAAAACAAACTCATAGAGGTGGGAAACCTAAAAACCAGGGAAACAGGTTTCGATGTTAGAAAACATATGCTCTAATGGGCATTATGTTCAAGATTCCAAGAAGCGCTGGTAATCGGAGTGGCGAAAAAAGTGAAATTTCTCCGAAGTGGTTCGAAAAAAAAAGTTAAATTTCTCTGAAGTGGTTCGAACGGACTTTGCACCTGATTTTTTTTCTAGAAGCGCTGGTAATCGGTTTGACGCAAACCTATTCCTAAAAATTTAAACCAAGCAGCAACAGCACATCCAAACTATGGGTATGCGTACGAATCGTCGCACCATGCTAACGATTGACTTGTAGTAAGAGTTGACAACCAAAAAAGAAAACTCAACCAGACAACAATTTATCTTCATTAGTTGAAGCCGAATTTATAGGGTATGATGGTTCAGTGAGAAGTTGAGTGCTGTTGTACGAAGTTCTCGATTTAATCTTCATTAGTTGAAGCCGAATTTCACAAATCTACTGTAAAAAGAAGGAGAAGTCGTATGGTTCCAGTAAGATTACCTATATCATGATTACAACCCGTTTTTTTAACCCCATCAAGACCAATATTACAATTCTAGTGCTTGCGACCAAACACCCAAAATTGAATAGCCACATCAAAAACCAACAATGAGAAACTTACACTATGTTGTATACGACTTAGCTGGAAATAAAACACCAAAATTCCAACACCCCTGCTCCTAGCATAGTCAGATGACTTAGATCCAAGATTACAATTTGTCAATTGCCATATCTCGCAATGGGGACAGCATTGCGGCTGCAGCACCTGAAAGCTATAACTGCAGTATCATCCACGACACTACATTTCTCATGGGCATTTCATCAAACACTTCGTACGCATACCTTAGCTCACTACATTTACAGTAAAAACTAATCAAAGAACTCCCAACTTGGGGGCATCTTTGTAAGAGATCAAATTTTGCTAGGTTATATGTTGTGTTTGATTGGGGTCTGTTTTTCTATGCTACCAAAAGTGGGAGGATATACACGGCCAAAACTAACAGCTGGTCGAATCTTCTTGTTTGTGACGGAAAGTAAAGCAAACGAAGCGAACGGACATATTTGATTGTTGGCGTATACGAACAAATATATTTGATCAAAATATTTGTACAAATATCGTTATTTCTCTCTCTCTCTCTCTCTCTCTCTCTCGATGGGGACAGCATCGCGGCTGCGGCACCCGAAAGCTATAACTGCAGTTTCGTCCACGACACTACATTTCTCATGGGCATGTCATCAAACACTTTGTACGAATACCTTAGCTCACTACATTGATCAAACACCCAGTTTTAACTATCAAGCAATGAGCTTGAATTCCAACTGATATTGTCCTCGGACACACACACAAACTTAGAGCATGTGATAAAACACTTGGGTTAGCCCTTTCGAGAGAGAGATACCTTAAGGTGGTGCGCTGGTGGTGGGAGCGGCGCCGCTGGTGGTGCTAAGAGGTGCGGTTTTGCCGCTCGTGGTGGTGGTGGTGGTGTGTCGGAGTGGTTAGGGTCGGTGTGGGAGTAAGAGAGGGACGATCGAGAGAGTGAGGGAGGGGAGAGGAGGAGAAGAAGAGAGGAGGCGTTTGGGGGCTAAGGTTTTGAAAGGGGATGACGAGAGAGAGAGAGAGAGAGAGAGAGAGAGAGAGAGAGAGAGAGAGAGAAGAGGAAAGAGAAACCCGAAGGAGCAATGGATTTTGAGTTTGAAAATTGAAATGTGAAAGGGAGAGGCATGGCAGTTGTATAATTTAGGTTAAAATCATGGGCACTTAACTGGGAATAGGAGGATGCATCTCAGCCTTTGAATCAAATCAATTTCAACCTTTGGATTAACTAGTACTTGTCTTGTTTGGAGGCTCACACCATTGTATTTTATCAGGTAGATACGATTCCCATGTGAAGTTAGTGTGACTTTTTTTGCACGGCGAAGAGAGGTCAACGGATACTTAACACGGTCTTATGTGTTGTTATCGAGGAGTATTATTCAAGCAAAAAAATAGATTAACTGGAATCGGTGTATTCAAACGAATCATATTAAACTTTTTAAGCCTAAGGGCATCTCCATTAATCCATCCTTCATTCCTCCATATCTCTATATTTTAATTTTTACTATTTTGGAGGATGTGTTTGCTCCAACCCATCCTCTAAAACACTTTCTTTTGGAGGATTGATGTCAAAATACATTTTGGAGGATGGGTTAGAATTGATGTCCCCCAAAATGGAGGAATGAAGGAAAATTTGAAGGAATAGAGAATGGGTTGGAGATGCTAATAGGTATGAAACTAAAGGAAAAAACCTTAGTCGTTTTCTCTTTTCCTTCCCCTCCCTTCTCCTAAGATTTTCACCACCCTAATGCGGCAGTAGGACGGGAGGGTTTTAAACTTTTTTTTTTTTGATCTTCGGAGGGTTTTAAACTTGATGGGTGTTTTTCTTCCCCATAAGTGACGGTCTCTTTTCTCGCTTTCCTTAATTCCTCATGTCCAGGGAGGCTTTTTTCTTTCAATCTCAAATCGATTTGAGAGTTTTTTTTTGGTGTTGTTCCTTTTTTTTCATTTATCTCGGCTTCTCCTTCGTCGTCAAGGTGCCACTTTGAATTTAGACAACGGCGGCAGTGATGGTCCTTTGGCAGCGATGGTGGTTTGATGACAAATCAGATCGGTTAGATTGGCTTTTCCATCGATTCATATTTTCAGTTGCAAAAAATTGGAAGTGGAAGTTGTCATCGAAGATATTCGCCGAGGAGTTGATCGGTTAGGATTTGTGATTTTGTTTTTATTTGTAGGGTAGTTACTCACACTTTGGCAACTTCATGTTTGCGAGATTTTGGTATTCGTACTTGGAAAACTAGACCTCCTGGTTAGTTATTAAATCCTCTGTAAAACGAAAATCATCATCTTCGATGTTCTACTATGGTTTTTTATTAATGAATGAAAGTATCCTACCATGTTTAAAAAAAAAAAAAATTGAATCGTATTTTTCTCAAGAGAAATGCATGGCAAATTCTTATCATCCATCTTCGTTAAAATAATATGTGATTCAATCAGCCTTTAGTGATTTCTGATCATCTTGAATTTTGCCATGGGTAATTCTAATGTTGAAGTCAACAAAATGAAAGGCTAGACTGTTATACAAGATCATGGTGGCTCTCATCTTTAGGGTTGCAAATGAGCCGAGCAGCTTGAAGTCATCCTACATCATATGTATAGGTTGTCTGATTCATAGTTTGCTAAATTTCAAGCCGTGAAAGAAGTAATTGAAGACTTACTATGCCATTTAACCTCCCCAAGAATTGCCGCTATAAGGGTCGATTTACCTGAGCCAACCTCTCCACTTACAGCTATCTTCTCACCACAATGAACCACCAAGTTTATATCATTTAGAGTTGGCTTTAAAGAGCTAGAATCCCATGAAATTCTGGTGGTACTAATAGCTATATCCTGGTTAAGTCCCTCCGCATTGCGCGTTTTCTTGGCATATCTATTCTGCAATTCAGGTGCATTGAGAAACTTCATGATTCGAGAGAATGAAACCTTTGCTTCAATAAACACTGCCCCAACATTAGGGATCATTCTTATGGGCTCCTGAAGAATGCGGAAAGCCACAAGAAATGTGAACACATTACTGGCATTGATAGGAATCCCAACGTAACAACCGATACCATGATTGGGGGGATACCCAAAAGAGAACCTTATAGTACCCTTTTTTGTGACAAGACTGCTAACAAATTGTTTGATTCTTCTCTCCTTGCCTTTTCTACCGCATTCTTGAAATGAGTCTCCCAAGCATATAATTTAAACACCTTTCATGTTCGTCAGTGCCTCTGCCACAACCTTAAGCCTGTCTTGTGCCAGCATAAGCTTTGCCAAATACTTATGCTGTAATTTGGCTGCTAGATAATTTGCCAACACAGTCAATACAATCACTACCACCGCTGCAATAGCTGCAGTCCCCATAGCGTAGTATACGATAAAAAAAGCAAGGCAGATCTGAAGGCCTATTGTCCATGTCTGATGGATCCAATATGGGAATTTGCCTATTCTATAAGCATCCGCCATTACATAATTTGTTATTTGACCAGGAGAATGGTTTGTCTTAGCAGTGTTTGAGAGTTTTAGTTGCTTCTGATAAATTGCTGCAGTTAGGAAGGACCTTATTTGGAGCCCAATAAGTCTAGTTCTAAAGCTCCATTGCCACTCTAACAGTGATTCGAAGCATTTCCCGAGGAAGAGGCATGCAGTGAGTGCATATCCGTCGCATTTAAACGTTTCTTTACCTTCAGCTACCAAAATGAAAGCTCTCAGAAACAACGGGCTAGTAGCTAGTGTGAATACCTTGATCAACGCGAAAACCCAGAAACTAAAATAGCTTTCAACTGCAAGAGAAATATTGAACATTCTTGCATTCAAACTCGTGTAGTGTTATCATTTAATTTCTAGTTAACAAGCATTACTGAAATTACACAGGTAGTACGGGCCTTCAAAGGAGACCTATCTCTATCGGATCTCAACTAAGGCATAAGACCAGGACGCAACAAAGTCTACGTTTCTCATACTACGACACGAGCCAATACAACGAGGAGATGAAGAAATTCAGGAAGATGGCTTTGGGAAACCAAGAGTATGGGGCTAGCAGCGAGTACAACAACTCCACTAGTGTTGAGTAGGGAAGGCCAACAGACCCCTAGAGAAATGAATATAGGAAAGATGAAGCAAGACAGTTGACATTTCAATTTAAGTTGTTTGTGAATTTAATTGCAGAGTGGCATGCCTTGTGTTTATAGACATTTCAATGTGAGCTTTGTTTTGGTGGTTCAGATTTGCTGAGAAGTGTTGTTTAACTTGCTTGAGTTCAAATTGACAGTTGGATTGGAATCTGAGTGATGATAGATGAAATCAAAGCTGCTTTTGGATCGATTTATTTATTCTTGTGTCGTTTCTTATTGCGGAACTTAAGTAATTGTGACGTAAGGCTTGTTTGGTTTCAAATAATTCTTTGTGGGTTTGATTTAAGCCTAATTTATTTCTAGATTATTGTGACGTCTCAACATCGGAAGGTTGGACAAAGAATGTGGATGGAAGATCTACACCACATTTTTTGGATGAAATGTTGAGGTTCAAGTCAGGACATGGTGAAAGATCTACAACACATTTTTTGGATGAAATGTTGAGGTTCAAGTCAGGGCATGGTGATTTACTGATTTTGTTCGAAAAGTCAGTACATCGGGATGGTGTTGTAGCTTGCTCTCTTACTCCCTAAGTCCAAGTACAAAACAAAGGCATCAGTTAGTGCCTACTAGCCGATTTTTAGATCGCATTCCGATGACTAAGTTAGTAGAGATGGAAAAAGTACGTAATCCTCAAGTAGCTAGTTATGGTACAACTTTCTAGGGTGTCACACCCCAAAATGGGAAGTGACTGGCCATGAACCACAAGACTGAAACTCGTAGAACATGCAGCCTAAAAAGAAATTTGATTAAAAACCAAAGCGATGAACTAATAAACGGCCAACCGTTTTTTTTTTATTAAGAACAACTCCAACCAATTAAGTTCAACAAAAAGTATGGGGCACAACTATCCCATGAACCAACCAATATCTAGTAATTCAACAATAATAAAGAGGAGTCGTTATCTGACAATTGTTTCGAATGCGGAAGCGATTTATTAAAATAAAATTAATATGAGATACCCTAAGAAGGTCAAACAAAAGAATCCCCGAGCTGCTGCTAGAGTCCTTGCCTAACTCCCCAACTTGCCTGAAAGAGAAGTTGGAATAAATCCGTCAGCTGACGAGCTCAGTGAATAACAAGTATATATATTAAATAAAGTTGAAAATGGAGATTTAAAATAATTTACCATTAAATCTTAATTTGACATATGAGGTGTCCAATAGAAAAATAAATTAATCAATGAAGCATTTAACCAATAAATATTCTTAGTGGTGATCACAACATTAACTCCATCAACAATGGAAAATCACAATCAAACAGTACCATGGCCAAAATAAATCTTATCAAATTAGATCTAATATCGAACTTAGAGTCACCAGGGTTTGTAGCCCCACGGTACTTTTTTCTAAGACGATTCGTCGAAAGAAAACTGTTGAGCATTGGGGTCACCGACCTAACACGGTCTTTATCCCAATGGCCAGGGTCACCAACACGAAGAGAAATAATGTGGGCTCCCCGACCGGTGCGCTCGAGAGTCGCCACCCGAATTTTTGAGATGGATGATCTAAGAAACCGATAGTTTGTTTTGAAAAGAAAGGCTTTTTGTCTAGCGAAAACGTTGAGATTTTGGGTTCAGGAGCCACGTTACAAAAGGGGAATATTTTGTTAAAAAGCACTCCGCTTGCGTTGTAAAGATCAGTCTTTACTAAACATTTTTAATGGTTTTGTTAAAAAACACTCCGCTCGCGTTGTAAAGATCAGTAACAATTTTAATGGGGGATTTAATATCATTTGAAAAACTTAATTTTGATTAAAACATGTACGGGAAAGGGACATGGGGTTTAATATAACACATTGGCGTGCTTGTGGTGCGAACTGTGCAGTATGAAATAGATGAGCAATGTACAGAAAATGAAATAATAACGTTACAGCAGTCTGCCAATATCATGTGAAACGCCGCACGATGACTCGGATACGTCGCACGGTGTGACTAAAACACTGTGCAATGTACCTGTCTATACATTCCAGAATTAGTTCACTTTTTCATGGCAAAACAAACCATAGGTCCGCAAAATAATTTTTTATATTTTTCGAATCTCTAAAAAGCGATTTATGAGACTTTTTTTGTTCATCTTATCATGTAAAGCAATGTTAAAAACTTTTTGAAATGTTAAGAGATTTAATAAAGTAAAAAAAAATGACTTTTAACATGAAACTTAATTCTGGAATATACCCGCACAGAAAAGTAAAAAAGGGACTAAACAGAATAACATTAGAAGGAGTATGTACAAGAAATAAAATAATTAATGGTATAATACACTACGCCATGCGATGTTGTAAAACGCTGCACGATGTAGCGTATCCAGTGCAGAAACTATTTTTTTGTGGCTTATGAATATAAAGCTCGTTTGAGACGTAAACTCAGTATAGAAAGACCGAGAAGGGCTTCAATCGGCTCCCCTCAAATCTAAACGTGGTTTAGCCCAAGGAATATGCTTATACCTTTTGATCGAAGCTTAGATGTGCTTGAAGATAGAAGAGTGGAGGATGATCTAGACTGGAAATCCCTTAAATCAGTTGGGTTTCTGAGTTTAGACGGGGGATTTGTGTGAGTTTTGTAGAGAGAATAAAAAGAAAATTCAGTTTGAGATTGATTTTGTAAGAGTCCAACTTGTGGGTTGATGTAGAGAGAGAAAGAGAGGTATATGGTTGTAATGAGTGTAAGGGGTTGTAGAGAGAGTCAAGAGGAGGGGTGTATTTATAGGCAAAAATATGTTTGGAGTGCATCCAAAGGCAAAAAACGTGAAAAATGTGCTCTAAACAGACTGTTGACGCATAAGGGAATCTATTAGATGCTCCTCCTGACGGTGTTTCAAATTTCAAAAGGCCGGCGGTGTATTGAAATCTCGTGCGGTAGAGTGATTTCTTGAATTTTTTTAGAATGTCGTGCGGTTTTGTGTGACAGCACAACAAACCAAACTTCGCGGGGGCGCCCCGGGCACTCCTGAACTCGGATTTGAGAACGGTTTGAAGCATTGGAAAGCTTGTCAAGTCTTCTTTCTAACCCAATTGGTTTTTCTCAAACACGTTTTATACATTGAAATGTGTGCCCATTTTACCCTCAATGTATCAGTGAAAAATTTATTTTTTACAAAGCAAACGCATATTTCTCATTTGCAGTTGAACCGGGGGCCACCCTACATGTTTAAAATGGGATTTTCTTGCGGTTAGTGAAGGCGTAGCAAAGAAGCAACAATCCAAGCTTTGAAGGTATATTTTTTCTTATTTCACCATCGGGAAACTTAAAGATTATTCGGAGGCCTAGATTGGGGTGTCTACAGTAGTCCCTTTTTACCGAAACTTAGGTACCATTACTTGGTATAATTGAAGTTAAAGATTAGACATCCCAATCCATTGCTACAAAGTCTTTAAATTAAATGTAATAGTGCAATAAATGTGGTCGCGCTCATGGAGCTGCCATTAGGCCAACGTAGTTCAATTGGGACAATGCACGTATGTTGATGCAAACAAATAGTGTAATGCACAGAAGAGTCCCAGAGGACGAGATGCTCGGACGACGAAGAGAATTGATTCTTTTTCTTCTGAAAAGCTTTATTTTTTTTAATTTTTAATTTTTGAAATTGACTTGAATTTGAATTTTGGAAATACCTTTAGCTTTAATTTTGAAAGAGACCTAAATTTGAATTTTGGAAGAAACTTGAATTTGAATGACTTGAATTTTGAAGACTTTGAATTTTGAAAGAAGCTTGAATTTTAAAAGAGACTTGACTTTGAATAACTTGAATTTGAAGCTTGAATTTTGAGGGAGACTTGAATTTTGAAAAGTTTGAATTTTGAAAGAGGTTTGAATTTAAATAATTTGAATTTTGAAACGGACTTGAATTTAAAGCTTGAATTTTGAGGGAGACTTGAATTTTGAAAAGTTTGAATTTTAAAAGAGACTTGAATTTGAATAACTTGAATTTTGAAAGGGACTTGAATTTGAAGCTTGAATTTTGAGGGAGACTTGAATTTGAATGACTTGAATTTTGAAAGGGACTTGAATTTGAAGCTTGAATTTTGAGGGAGACTTGAATTTTGAAAGAGATTTGAATTTGAATTTTGGAAGAGATTTGAAATTAAATAACTTGAATTTTGAAGAGCTTGAATTTGACGTTCGATTGAGACAATACATGAATGATGATGCAAGTTGATATGTCATAGAATATCATGTGAGCATGTAAAATCAATGCAAGTATAACAAAATTGAGTCTCGGAGGACAAAGTGCAGATAGAGTGTAAGTCCCGGAGAACGAAGTGCTAGACAAAGTGCAGTCCTAGAGGACAGAGTGTGAGACAAAGTGCAGTCTCAGACGACGAAATGCTAGATAAAGTGCAGTCCGAGAGGGCAAAATGCGAGACAAAGTGTAGTCCCAGAGGATGAAGTGCAGATAGAGTGCGAGTCCCAAAGGTCAAACCACAACTCAAGAGACTAAAAAGCTTTTAGGTCGGTTAGACCATAGCTTGATAGAAACTATAGCTTAAAAGACCGTGGATTGATCTTGGAATTGACTCTTGAACAATCATTCAAGATTCGCCTATGACACCGAATGACAAACGATGATGATATTCCGAGGACATGTTTGAGCACCTTATTTGTTTTATTGTCTTTGGCCAGTGGACTGGTATTTCTCAGGAGTTTTGAATTTGGGTTGGATTCTGAACCGGATTTGAGTTGGGGTTTGCCTTTGGCCGGGGTTTGAGTCTTGGATTTGCTTTTCCCAGTAGATGACATTGAGCCAATGTACCCCAGTGAGTAATGACCTTCAATTCTAATGGTTTCGATAGGCAGTTGACCAAACGCAGTTCGAGCTTCTTTCAGGGGTGACTTTCACGTGTTTAGGATTGATTCACGAGTTTAGGATTGACAAGACCAAGACAACTAGTTCGACCTTTTAGCAAAAGGGGGTGGATTTTGACAGGACTATGTTGACTCAAATATACGAAGGAGGGAAAGATGTTTTGTGAATGAAGCGACTTTCAGATAGTGCCTTTGATTGGGTGGAGAGTTTGACTCTTTAAATAAAATAGGATTCGTGTCCCATAATTTATCACAAACTAAGTTTTTGTGATTTTGCCCTTCGAAATTTGTTTTACTCCACCAATTGATCAAAACACAAGACTTTTTATCACGAACCAAGTTGCTAATGATGATCCATGTCCTCGTTTGGATTTTCGCTTTGATTGATGAACGTTTTCGCACAATGTCTCGATGAATTGATGCCCTTTAACGCAACACCTAGGATTCTTACTATCAAGTTGTGCTTTCCAATCCGAAAGGACTTTTTGGGTTGTAATGTGGGCCAAGGTTTGGGCTTGACAAAGAAAGGATATTAGGCTCAAAAAAATTTCATTTTCTTTTGGTTTTTTTTCAAAGCTAGCAACTATCTTTGAATTGTAGATGCTTTCTTTTCATTTTTCATTTGCTTTCTCATGCCTTCAATGCCTTTCAGTGTATTTGACACTTTGATGCTTTGAATCTCGATGTGTTTGCCACTTCACCCTTTTGATGCTTTGAATTTCAATGTGTTTGGCACTTTTATTCTTTTGATGCTTTGAATCTCGACGTTTGTTCTGACACTTTTATTTTTCATTTCACTTTAATGCGAGGGATAGCTGGATAGTTGGGCTCCTTTTTAAAGAATTTGGTTGAGGCTCAAAGAGGCTATCAAAGGGTATATCTTTATGCGTAGGATGAAAGAAACGATGACCTTTCTTCATTTTGGATTGCACAACTTAACAACTGAATCCTAAATGCTCATTGAAAGGCTTTTGTTTGCTCTAACTTTTGCCTAGGTCATAATCTGACCTAGAAAGCTCTTTTTTTTTTTTTTTTGAGTTAAGACATTGTTTATAAAATTGGCTTCGGGGAGCGGTCCCTTGAAATTATTATTCTTGCATGGGGTGAAGGTTCAATAAAAAATCATCTTGTGTTTTGAAGTGATTATTATGATTCTCAAGTGATGGCGGAAAACAATTCCAAGTTAGGCCGGGGATAATCACAAAAATTTGAGTTTATTATGATGATTTTGACACAAATACGCGACACTTGAAAGACAACGGCCAAACCAGTAGGGGTTGACTCGAAAGGCTATGACCAAACCTTGGGATCGACTCGAATGCCCGTGACCGGGCCTCAGGGTGAGGCTGCCTATGTATCCCGTAAAGAAATCAGGTCACAACGTAGTTTAAGATTAGGAAACTGATTCTCTGTTTTGATTTTTCTTTTTTTTTTTCTTGACAACAATCATGATCGAATTTAAAAACATACAGACACGAAAGCGAGAATACAAAAGACTTGAAGTATTATAGACTGACACAACGAGGATGAAAACTTGACTCGAAACTTCGAATATTTTCAAAACTTGTGGAAAGTCGGATAGTTGCATGGCTCTTGACATTTTATTATTCAAATATTGAATTAATGTTAGAGATCATATAAGAATGTGACGTGGTTATTTGATTTTGGGGTTCAAAGTGTTAGAATTGGTAGTGGAAGGGTGTTTGTGTGAATTGCATATACACTAGTATAAATAGAGTGGTGTGTGTAGGAGATCATATTCTCACATCTTACTCTCTCTCTCTCTACACACACGGTTCTTTTCTCTCTCCCTCTCCATACGCTCTCTCTCTCTCTCTCTCTCTCTCTCTCTCTCTCTCTCTCTCTCTCTCTCCAAAACTCCATTCAAATACCCATAACCCACAAGGATCCATCCTCATTTCACCTCCTCTATGCAATCTTGGACTAGTATCTGGTTGGGTGAAGCTCGAAGAGAAGTTCTTGGTTGATTTCAGAGTTGAAAAGTCTAGGGCTTGCTTGCTTGATCTCTCGTTTGAAACTTCCATCTCGAGGTAGGGACTTCTTTGCCTTTGCTACGTGTTTATATGTTGATTAGGTGAAGAAATCATGCCTTGGATCGTTAGTTGTTGTGTTTTGGTTGCCCTTGAATTTCTACAGAATCGTTGCTCGAAATGTATCTGTATCGATTCTTCTGATTTGGCTTTGTGTTTTGGGGGTTCTGATATTTGTTTGAAAGGATATGTGGATTCAGATTTTGCAGAGGACATTGACAGCAGGAAGAACACTTCTGGGTTCAGATTGGGTCTCGCGGCTACAAAAAATAGTGACTATTTCCACAACAGAGGCAGAGTATGTTGCAGCCACGGAGGTGAGCAAGGAGATGGCATGGCTTATGAGCTTTATGAAAGAGTTGGGTAAGGAACAGGACAATTGCAAATTGTTCAGCGATAGTCAGAGTGCAATACGTCTGGCGAAGAACGTAGCTTTTCATTCGAGGACCAAGCATATCGACATAAAGTATCACTTTATTCGCTCTTTGTTGGAGGATGGACAATTCACTTTGGAGAAGATTCACCCAAGGGATAATCCGGCAGACATGTTTACGAAGGTGGTTACTGTGGAGAAGCTGAAGTCTTGTTCAGCTTCTGTGGGTCTCCAAGCTTGAGTGGGAGCTGGTGTTGGTGGTGTTAATGATAGTTGATGATTGGCTGGATGTCTGAATATGTCTTCAAGAGGGAGATTGTTGGGATGTGAAGACAATTTTGGAGTTGCAGTAAAAATGGCCCGGATGGTTTTGGGTCCCGCCCAGGCGGTCGAGTACGAAAAAATAGACGCGGGTTTTGGCGTTTTTAGGGTTTTCTATGTATTAGCTTGCTTGCACATATAAAAGCAAAACTAAGGGCCGCCTCTTATTGTAACTCTGACATATTTTCATCATAATGAAACACCACAGCACCCCGTGGATGTACGATCAAACAATCAGCTTAAGTCGGAACCACATAATCTCTGTGTCTTATTCTTTTATTGCTTTAGATTATTTTCTGTTCTTGGTTTGTTCTTCGATTGTGTGTGTTTGCTTGTAGGTTTAGACGTTTAAATCCCCAACATAATCCCCCAACCACGAGATCTACACTTGGTTATGGAATGCACAGGTTATGACATGCCCCAAATTTTTTTTTTTTTTGGGACTTAACAGGTTATGAATTGCTTGAGAAATTGACTGGAATGTCCAGATTTTTTTTCTATCAAAAATTGGTTGAAATGCCCAGAAATTGTTTCAATTGCTTGAGAAATTGATTGGAATGCCCAAAAATTGGCTGGAATGCTTCAGAGAAGGGGGAGAGAGAAATAGTCCTGAAATTAATCCCAAAAAATTAGTGACAGAACCAAACATGTGATTGGCCTCAGCATGGGATATCCCGATATTAATCCAACATGAATCAAACAAGGGATTGTATAGGATTCAGGACTAAATTAGTACAATGACAAATAGTCCAGGATTACTAATCCCAGGACTCTTAATCTTGTCAATTTTATCCCCGAATCAAACGAGGCCAGGTAATTAATCATAACATTTGAACCTTGAATATGAAGAATTGTCGGACGGCCTTGTTCGTTTTGGGATCTCCAAACCCTTGGGCACGGTCTCTAATAAATCTTCTATATTTTTCTCTCTTCACTCATTACTCTAAAAGTCCTCCCTCAGAATCCAAACCGAACAGGCCATACTCTTGCATAAATGTTCCCAGTAACGCGGAGCCGCAAAATTTGCTTCATGAGATTTCAACAGTATTCCATAAGCAAACTTTTACATCTAATATCCTTTCCAATACCTTTGTTTTGATCGGAGGAAAATGTTATTGTTGGGCTAATGTTATTCAATCGGGCGCCATCCAGTACTTACAAAAGCCATTGGTTATTCTCAACAACCATCAAGACTTCTCACATACCACAAATATATGGGCATTGTCCTTCTCCACCGATCATATTGATCGAATTAAAGAACAAAAATTAGCGCTATGTACCTAGGCGGCCATCACTCAGGCAAGTCTTCGGTTAATTCTTCAGGCTAATGGTTGTTGCAAGTGGAACCACCGTATGCTGTTCGTCAATTTCAGTTTGAATCCCTTTTTCCCGCCGGAATGACAGCCTCGTTATATACCGTTCATCAGTGCATCCATCGACTTCCTCTGTTCTTTCTCACATCAGTGCAATTAGTAGTATTCAAGAAGAGGAACCCTTGAAGACAAGAAAATTGAGGGTCTCAAGCCCAAAGTAGATAAAAGTCCCCTTTGAATGAGTGAAGAAACAACCAAAGTCTGTACCCACCACACATTGCCATCCGCACCCATATCTTTTGTCAAATTCCTGCATGTACGGAGATCAATCCAATTACAGATGAAGTTAGGAACAAAATACTCCTATAGATTAAAAATTAAGAACCTAAAAGATCACCACGGATCCAGTGAGGAATCCATTATTTTGTCAAAATGTGAACCTCCCATTTCCCGATCAAATTGTGATGATTCGAACCTTCAATGCGTTCAGATTATGATTTAAGGGTCCTTGCAAGAAATCAGCAAAAATAAAAAATAAAAAGACAAGGAAGTGCTTCATCCGAACAATTTTTATAGAACGGTTCAATGAAAAACTACTCGAATGAAACACTTTCCGGTCTTTTTTTTGCTGATTTCTTGCGGAAACATTTAAAATCACATTCTGAACACACTGAACGGTTCGAATCATCGAAATTTGATCGAAAAAGAGAAGGTTTGCATTTTAACAAAATAAGGGATCCCTCATAGGATATGGACTGCCTAAAAGATATGATCTTGTATATATGGAGAGATTGACTTATTCACGGAGGGCCCGTGATTCTCCTTATTCATAGAGCCACACGATGCAATCTCGGCCATCCATTTGGACTTTAGACGAAACAGATTCACCTCCGTAAAAACTTATTAATCACAAACATATGTAAATAAGTTTTTCTCATATATGGAACTTCTTTTTCTAGCTATTTGTTAGGAGTACGTACATTAGAATGTGGCCATGTAGTTTCTAGTGAAAACCCCTTGAGGTCAGATCTTACTTACGCCCTCCGCTTTCTCCAGTAACGTGGTTCAACTCCAACGACTCCAGCGACTTTAGAGTTGGTCTTCGTCGACTCAACGACAGATTTTACGACTTGGATTAATTTCTGGGCGGAGATCGAATAAGTGGGGTGTATTTGATTTATTTGCTTTTTTCTGTTGGATCGATTTCCTTCCTGTTGGGTTTTGCCCATGTGACATTGAAAAAGAAAAAGAAATTAATGATTTGGTGGCTGTTAGTGCATTAAAGAGCATTTGTTGAGCTTGGCTCCAGATTATTCTCGGCAGATGGAGAGTCTCTTGTGCTAGTGTCAATGTTATGTGTATTTAAAGAGAAGTGTGTGTGCCGTGTAAGTGAAAGAAAAAGAGGCAGAGAGCATAGTGTGAGAGGAGAAAAATTGTGTGAGAATATTGGTGAGTTTGAGAGAGATAAAAATACCGAGAGCTTGAGAGCTAGAGTAGGGTATTTTGTATCTCATTGTACTCATTCAATATTAGTGGAAGTTGTTCTCTCTCCGTGGACGTACCCGAGTTTGGAGAACCACGTAATCTTGTGTTTTTGTGTGATTGTTTTTTTTTTTTGTTACGCTTCCGTTACGCGGGTGATCGGGTATTTTACCCAACACTTCCCGTCCCATTGTGGAGTGGCTTTCTTCTAGATTTAGTTTGGGGGTTCTGACTGGCCGGCCCTAAAATGTTGTTGTACACCCGTCCAGCCCCACTCCATGTCACGTCTTTTCCGTCCAAACCCCGTTTCAAGTGATGTTCCCAAAATACCCCACCTTCAGCGCTATCCTTATAGATCTGCAACAGGATTGCCGCTGCGATCTACTTCCGCTGGCCGCTGCGACAGAGGCTATACTGGAGCTGGCTCTGGAGATGAAAGCTCGATCCACCGGCGGAGGTTACGAGGTGGCTCTGGAGATGAAAATTAACTCGATCCGATGGCAGAGGCTACGATGGTAGCGGCGGCGGAGACTACGGAGGCGGTGGTGGTTATGGTGGAAGAGGCGATGGAGGTTACGGAGGTGGCGCCGAGTATATATCGATGCAGCTGTACGGCTGTATTTTTTACGGCGATGAGATTGGCGGCAACCTTGTTGTTAGCGACAGGGTTCTACTGTTCTTGCATGGCGATAGTTTCGTCTAGATCGATGATCCAAAAGGCCCTTGAAGACGAAGACGAAGCCAAAGACGGCTGAGGAATTGCAGTCGAAGAGAAGAGGGAGTTTAGCGTTATTGACTTGTTCAGGGGACGTGAATTCTTGCTTTATAAAAGGCGGTGTTGATTTTTTTTTTAAGGAGTTTAGGGTTGTTTTTTTTCTCTACAGTGAATTTAATGGTGTGAATTATAGTTATTTGGTGGTGCAAATTGTGCAATGGAGTGTGAATTCACACCAAGAACTCATCCAGAATTGTCACCCATAATTCACATTCAGAATTTACACCCAAAATTCACACCTCACACTTTAAGAATTCACACCTCCAAAAATTTTAAGAAAGGACAAAATAAAAATTGTACAAACACCAAGAACTCGTCCAGAATTCACACTAACAATTCACACAAAAAAATTCACCTAAAATCCACTTAAAATTTGTAATAAAATGAGCTAAATTGTTTGTTTTCATATAAATTGAATTTTTCTTCAATATTATTTGCATTTGGATGTGAATTTTGTATTTATTGGTGTGAATTTACACCTCTTTTCAGAATTTACCCCAAGAATTCACACCCCCGAAAATGAAACAGGGTGTGAATTCTGGGGGTATGAATAGTGCAAAGGGGTGTGAATTCTGAAAAATAGTGTGAATTCTTGGGAGTGTGAATTATTGGAGGTGTGAATTCTGAAAAATGGTGTGAATTCTGGGATGTGTGAATTCTTTGTAGTTTGTTTTTTACTTTGAGTGTTATGCTTTTGCTTTAATTACAAATTTTGTACAGGTGTGAATTCTTTAGTTGGAGATGTGGATTCTCTCTCAGAATGCAGAATTCACACGTCCCAAAAATGCAGAATTTGTACCCAAAATTCACATCAAGACTTCACCAAGAATTCACATCCCAAGAACTGTATAATTTAGGAGTGTGAATTATGCAGATCAAGACTTTACCAAGAATTCACACGCCCTAAAAAATAGAATTTAGCCCCTCTATTTGACAGAATTCACACGCACTAGAAATAGAATTCACCCCCTTGTTGGTCAAATTTCACACGCCCTAAAAACAGAATCCATCCCCTCTATTTAACAGAATTCACACGCCCTATAAAAAAATTTACCCCATCTTTTTGACAGAATTCACACACTTTAAAAACAAAATTCATCCCCTATATTTGACAGAATTCACACGCCTTAAAATTAGAATTCACAAAGGGAATTCACACGCCCTAAAAACATAATTCACACCTGTTGCTCAATGTCACACTCCCTAAATAGAGAATTCACCCTATACAATTATATATGAAATAAAAAAATAAGAAAATAAGAAAGAATTCAAAGCCCATCAGACAAATATATCAAATAAAAAATATGAAAATAATAAATGACATGCCCCAAAACATAATTCATCCCATTTAGTTGGCAGAATTCACACCCCTCCTAAACAATTCACACTCTCCAAAATGAAGAATTCACACCCCTCAAAATGAAGAATTCACACATCACAACTTACTCCCCAAAATACACAATTCACAAATCAAAAAGAAAGAATTCACACTTGTCAAATGCAGAATTCACCCCCTCTAAAATGAAAGAATTCACACCCCTCAAATGCAGAATTTATATAGACTCTACACAATTCACATTCTCAAAAACAAAACAAAAACTTGCACATAATTTTCAGAATTCACACCACTTTACAGAATTCACACTTTTTTTCAAAAATTCACACCCAGATTTTTGGGAGTGTAAATTCTTAGGTGTGTGAATTCTAAAAAAAATTGTGAATTCACACCCGTAAATTACAGAATTCACATCCAAATGAAAACAAAAATTAGAGAAATAAAAATAGACAAAAACATATCATATACAAAATAAAACAAAAAAAAAATTCTGAAATTACAATCTGCAAATCAGATAGTCCTTTATCATATACATATATTGGCCGGGCAAATGGGCAAAGTTGTAAAAGCACCTCGAGAAAGGGGCTGCACGGAGTACAAATTACAAAAGGGGGTTTGGAAGGAACCCCAACTAAAAAAAGGGGCCGGCCGGTAATTTGCCCCTACTTTATGGTTTGAGCTGGGTTTCCTTTCAGGATCGTCTACTAACACATCTTTAACTGGCCCTATATCCGACTCGTTGTTGGTCTGCTTTCGCATAAATGCAGTACGTGTCTTGAACCTGCTTGTGCATGTGCTCTAGTCTATATTTCGGTATAGCTAGATTGATATAAGATTTTGATTTTCAGGGGTTGGTGGAAGTAGTAGTACCTTTTTGATGTGGGCTGAAATAGAGATGCAGTCAGAGACATCATAGAGATCAAGAGCTTCAGAAGCACAAGCCATGGCTTCAATCTGCATTTTCACTGCCATATCTGTTTCCTTCACAAATCCTTTCCCTTCCAACATTCTCTCTCTCTCTCTCTCTCTCTCTCTCTCTCTCTCTCTCTCTCTCAAATAGACACTTGCACTTTGAGATTCTGTTCCTGGTATCCCAGATTCCAGTTATACTTGGAATTTCGGAGTACAAGTCCGGACGTTTCTCCAAATTCAAAGTTCTAGTCACCTTTTTCTTCTCTGTTTTACATTTCTAGTCATACATGGAAGACCAATTTGTATGGGCTTATTGTTTGACACGTGTATACAGACCATACGCATTTTGTAAACTTTTTTTCTTTTTTTCTTTTGTTTTGTTTGTCTTTACTGAATTTTTGTTAGATTTGCGTCATATTTGTTGGATTAATTATCCATTTCGACGAGAGAAGTCTAAAGAGTACTCCCTCTATCTCCATTTTTTTGTCCCTTGTCATATCCAAACCAAATAAAAAAATTATTTTAGAAATAGTCCTTCTAGTTTCCGTGCAATCTCAATTTCATCCCTATAGTATTAATAATTGTGTCATTTTTAACCCTATAGTTTATATTTTGTCTCAATTTGGTTCCTTTCACTAACGGCATTATTAAAACTAACAAAACTCATGGGTAAAATTGACATTTCGCTCTTAAAGGGATGAAATTGAGACAAAATACAAATAAGAGGGACTATTTTAGAAAATTTTCATTTTTTTATTTTGCAAAGACAAACTCACACCTAAAATCTTTCTCTGATTGAATAATATTATGAAATTCGATAAGCATCCCTTAGTTAAATATCTTTGCATCAATTTTTTTCCAATGGATTTATCTTAATTTTTACAATTCTGTTATATATATTTTTTTCTATGTGATTAAAAAAAAAAAGTTGTTATGAAACAATTTGTTAATCCCTAGATGAAACATTTTTCTTTCTTTCTTTCTTTCTTTCTTTCTTTCTAATAGCGAAAATAAAGATTTTTTTTTTTGGTGAATAAGGAAAAAGTTGTGATGAAACATTTTTCTTTTTTCTAATAGCGTAAAAAAGAACATAATGGGATTTTAAAAATCAAGATAAATCCATTGAAAGAAAAAACCTAATGCAAAGTTATTTAACTAAAGGATTCTTTTCAAATTTCATAATATTATCTGTATTATATTCTAAAATAATATTTTTTATTTTCCCAAGTACATTTTGATTATTCAATCAAAGAAAAATAATTAAGGTGAGAAAGATATTAAGTATGAGTTTATCTTAGCAAAATCAAAAATAAAATGTAAAATTTTTAAAACAGTCCATCTAGTTTGCATTTTGTCTCAATTCCGTTCCTCTACGAGTGAATTGTCAATGCCCCAGAGTTCCATTAGTTCTAATAACACCGTTAGTGAGAGGGACCAATTGAGACAAAATATAAACTACAGGGTTAAAAATGAAACAATTAATACTAGAGGGATGAAATTGAGATTGTGTGCAAACTAGAGGGACTATTTCTAAAATTAATCCAAAAACTAATTATAACTTTTAATTGATACTACTATTATATATGCAATATGGATCTTGTTTGATAGATCTCAATAAGCGCGCTCTTTTAAACGATGTTTTTAAAATCACCAAAAAAATTATAGATTACGAGATATAATCAATTGAAAAGTGGTACGGACTCTCAAAATGGACTAAAGAATGAGAACGAAGGGAGTATAAAATTATGCCCAAAATAAAAAAATTTCAATAAAGACGAAATTAGTTCCATAGAATGAATCTTCTAATAAGTTAGCTTGCCAAGTTTAAGAATTCCTCCCCGGTCAAGGGTCGCAAACAAATTTTTTTTTTATGAAGTTTCGTCTTATATGAACTTTTTTTAACATCAGACCACATTTTTATACTTTTCTGATTCCCCTCGTTGAGACAAATTATTAATTCCAAAAATTACAATGAAAAACTCAACAAAAAAGTGCGATATATAAAAAATACCGGAAAAAGTCTTAACCAAAAAGGTTTTAGAGAATGCTGCCTTATTTGTAACTGTGGATTGTCTGTGCATAAAGGCACGAAGTAATGTGTTTTGAGCACAAAAAGTATTTTTTTTTTATCATAAAAAGTGTTTTTATTTTCAATCCTTCATCAATATTTTTAATTTTATAATATGAAGAATAACATATAATCCATGTATACTACATTATCAATGATCATCCAAATCACATAAATTGAGCCTACAAATTCAAACCCAATGCCATGTTATTTTCTTTTCGTATATGACAGTAGGGAAATCAACCTAAAAGGAAACAAATTAAAAGCAAATATTGAATTGAATGTAAGAGAATCAACTTTAGACAAAAATCAATTGTTGAGTTGATTTAAATTCAAAAATATAATCAAGTTTTTTAAATAAACAACTTAAAAGCAATTAATTGAAAAAATTTACCAGTCATAAAGTTAGGAGGTTTATATTAAGAAGTATGCTCTCAATTGAACGGATATGATCTATTGAAAATTAATTTGATCCGATGGTTGTAGAGGGTGTTGAGTTTGTATGAATAGACAAAAACCAATCTGTTTTATAATATAGATTAATTGGAACACGTAACAAATATAATAAAAATCCCTTACAAAAGAACTAAGAAAATAAGAGAAATATTAAAATGCATAAGTCGTGAACCATATAGTTTTAAACTAATCATAATGGATAACTTCACTTTTCTAAAGTACACAATTCACGTAACAAAGCTTAAAAAATATATATGTAATATAGACTGGAAATATATATATTCTAGCCTAGGAAACACACTATCAATGCGAATAAAAAAAATCGGACAGTGCGTAGAACAACTTTCTTCGTAAGTTGTATGGGCTTTAGAGAGATTTGTTTGAAACGTATGCAGGACCGAATACATTTCTGTTGTTTTATGAGGGAGACTTTGACCTATATATGTGAAGACAAACGGGAGAAGTTTCAATTCAATCATGCCATTTTCAAATACAAATGAATTGGGAGAATCCATAGAAGTTTTTCACATTTGTGTTCGGATTTCGATTTCATGAATGGATTTCTATGCAGGGACAAATGGAGAGTGATTTTTTTTTTCAAATTTTTGGCCCAAAAAAGGAGTGTTTGGTATGCGTTACGACAGTCTGTCGAGTAGCACCATATTAGATTTTCACATTTTCTTTTTTTTATATTCACATTTTTTTGTAATCTTTTAGCAAGAGAAATACATACACTTTCTACACTAAAAAATAAAAAAAAGTGAGGACTGTGAAAATAAAAAAAGGGTGTGTGACTTACCAAAAAAAAGAGTGCGAAAATAAATCCCATATACTATTAAATTTCTCCGTTCTGCTAAATTAGCCAATTGGCTTTTTTTTTGTCCTTATTCAAATTTTTTTGTATTTGTTAGTTTTTTGTCAATTTTTTGGGGATTATTGCATCGTCATGATGAGAGGAATAAAAAAAGTAAGAAATTGTGATCGAAATCCAATTTTTTTTGAATCAAGAAGAAAACATTGGCTTATTGCCTTATTTTTGTCTTTATTGAAAAAAATTAGGTTTCGATCGTAATTTTTTACTTTTTAGATTTCTTTTATCACGACGATGCAATAATCTCCAAAAAAATTGATGAAAATTCAAAAATACAAAAAAAAATTAATAAGGATAAAAAAATAAGCCAATTGGCTTATTTAGCCGAACAGGACGCCAACCACAGATGGACGTTTTTCCAAATAAAATGGGGAAAAAACCAAAAAAAAAGGGAGCCACGGACGGTCGTCCATCTGTGATTCTGTATGACATCTTAAAGGTGAGAATCTTGATCAGTCAACATGGGAGTTTCCTAACGGACGAGGATTCTGTAGGGATTGCTGATACCAACGGAATGGTGGAGCCGTGGATGTACTACACCAGAAGTAATTTGGAAATCAGTAATGATACTCACACAACAGAAATGCACAGATTAAGTGCACATATTTTTGTGTGGGTCCCATACAAATGATTCGAACCGTTCATTATATATTAAATATCTTTTTAAGAGCCTTTGAGAAAAATCAGCTTAATCTGATGTCTATATATAGTTGCTCGATCCAACCATATAACTTTTCATTATCCTATAATCTGAATGAAAACTAAATTATTGGATCAACATTTATAGGTATCGGATTGAGCTGATTTTTTACAAGGACTCTTGCAAAAAAATATTTTTACATTTAATGAACGGTTCAGATCATTTGTGTGGAACCCGTAGTGGGCCCCACACCGGATCTGTGCATAATTGTTGCGTGAGTAGCAGCATTATTTTGAAATCAACTGTGCTATTCACACAAAGAAAATCAACATAGATCGCGCACAAATTTTGTGGGGCCCACTATGAGTCCAAGAAAAGCGATCCAAGCTATTTATTAAATGTAAATCATTTTTTCAAGGGTCCCTGCAAAAAATCAACTCAATTAGATTCCTATAGGTACTCCATACAATCATCTAACTTTTCATTCAAATTTCAGAATAATGAAAAATTAGATGATTGGATCGAGTACCTACAAGTATCGGATTAAGCTGATTTTAAGTGGAGGCCCTTGAAAAAATATTTATTTGGTGAACGACTCAAATCATTTGTGTGGAATCCGTAATGAGCCCTCAAAAAATCTATGCGTGATCTGTGTTGATTTGGTTTTGTGTCAATAGACTTATTGTTTTGCATCAACCCCACACTGACATTTAAGTCGAAGGCTTTATCGATCATTATTAGTTGTAACATTTTAATTGGGATATTTTTTTTCCCCACAAAACAGTAGAAGATTTCATCCATACAATATAAACATAAAACCAAAGAGAGTTAACTATTTCAGAAGAGACAATAAACAGGATGCCTAGATTCGCAAGCTTATAACTCCAGAACTTTAAACTCGGCGATCTCTTAATCATCAGCTAACTTCTGACAACCGCCCAAAACCAACGAAGAAAACGCCAACAAAATCATCGAATTAGGAGAAACTCAACCGAGAGAAAAACTCACGGTAAGAAACCAGAGGGAAAAACAGAAAAACAAATTGAAAAGCAACAGAAATAAAACCTGACATACAACACCCAACCAATCAAGCACTCCTAACCAACTGGGAATAGCTCAGTTAGCCAGGACTCTTGCATCTCACTAGGTGGTCAGGAGTTCGAATCTCTCCACCTGCGTGTGAGTCTTCTTCACTTAAAGATCTTTTCATTTCTTTCTACCCTATAATGGGCTTATTTCTTGTATTGGTTGAGTTGTTGGGCTTAGTTGTCTCGTGGATTCTCATAATTAATGTAGTGTTCCGGGTTTAATTTGTACTATATACTTTATATCTAATGTAAAAATAATCTCTTTTATCGATTGACAAAAAAATACTAAATAAAAATAAGCACTCCTATACTCTAGCGAATGAAGCACGCACAAGAACAGACTTCGACAATCACATGATTTTTTTTTGATGAAATGGGAGATTCATATGCAGCCCAATGGTCTTTGTCATGATTTGATGAAATGGGAGGAGGAAGAAGTCGAAGCAATTGGACACAAAAGTCAAAAAAAAAAAATTTATTTTTTAAATATCTCTCGTCGAGATGAACTAATAATTTTCAAAAGTTGGACACAAAATTAATAATTGCACAAAAAATTTGAATGTGGACAACAAAATTGGCTTTGTTGTTTTTCGGGGAACTGAAACATGACTTTGTTTGGAACTTGAGAGAATTAATTAATGGAAAAGAAGGAAAAATAATTAAGAGGGAAATGAGGGGAAATTTTGAAAATAAACATATACAAGAAGTAGAGTGACTCATATTGGGGATCTATCAATAAGTAGATTGAGATTATATACACCTATTTGGACATCCAGAATATTTTTGATACTTTCATCTACAGCGGAGTTCAGCAAGCTGTGTATTTTTAACGGACTTATTTTCTGTTAATTGCAGAACAATGCGATAGCAGCCAGAATTTTCCCTACGATATTCTACCGCAGACTACCCAACATGAAAGCTTCAACGAATCGGCTGAAGAAACCAAGCAGTACTGCGTAAGTCAGAAGGTAACCGAGACGATATGCTTCAGAACAGAAACCAATGCAGAAGACTTGATCTTGAGCAGTCCATCGTTCCTCAGTTATGCAGAGGAACTCAATGATATCAACTCAAACAATGCCATACATTTGAAGCCAACTAGCTTAAACAACCACGAAACCAATGAGAGGAGACTCTTGTTGGACACTGCAAACGAACTCATGCAATATAGAATCCTACGGTGTAAACAACCGGTACATCCATTGTTACTCATTCCCATGAGCTGTTCAAAATCCACTACTTCCCTATCTCAATTGGCGGAGGAAGTGAGCGATGGAATTGAGAATCTGAGAAGCTACCATAAGAATTTCGGGGAGAAATTTCAAAGGATAGTCTATTTTCAGTTGTGGAGAGAGACCTGAGGTGCCGGGGAGTGGTTAGTGGGGGATGGAACTTGGGTTGGAAACATTCATTTACGGCGGATGAAGTAGAGGAAGCCGTCGGTGATGTGCAGAAGCTAGTTTTCAGTGAGTTGCTAGAGGATATGTTTGTAGATTTTATCCTTTAGCACTTCCTGTGTTTCCAAGGGTCTTGTTTATGAGCTTTTAGAGGCTGGTTAATGATGTTTTCTGTACATAAGGATACTATAGTGAGTGGGGGAAGTTGTTATTATTATTATTATTATTATTATTATTATTATTATTATTATGTTGGTCAATATTATTGATTGTGTTTGGGTTGTGCCCCCTTAAAACATTCTTTAGTGCAATTTCTCCATTTCTGATAATAAAGAACAAAAATGTGGTGCAGAGAGGGAGATTGGAAGTGTAATTTGGATTGGAACTCAAGGGTTTTTATCTTCCATCTGCAATGTCAAGTTATGGAATAATGGGATTAATGTCTCATATCAGGGAATTAATCTCAAGGCATGTTTGATTTCCAGATTATAGGGGATTTGGTCCTTGGGGAACATGTAGTCCTCTTTTTTCTTTTCTTTTTTTGTCAATCGATTGAAGAAATCCTTTACATCATGTATGAATTGCAAAGTACCAATTCAGAACACTACATCAATTGTGAGAGCTTACGAGATAATCAAGCCAATAACTCAACCATTACAAGAAATAAGCCCATCATAGAAAAGAAACAGAGAAAGAAAGGAAAAGTCAATCTAAGGGAAAAACACCCACACAAAGATGGAAAGATTCGAACTCATGACTTTCTAGTGAGATGTTAGAGTCCTGGCCAAATGAGATAGTCTCAGTTTGTTAACATGTAGTCCTGAATAAACCAATTTGGCTTTTGTTGCATAACTTATGCATCTTTTGTGAGGTATAAAGATGAGACTGAATTAAGTCCGTTTGAGACTATTTGTCTATTTAGGCTTCATTCCACTAATATTTTTATTTTCTCAGTACTTATTTCCTACTTTACGAGACAGGTTATTCTCTCACAATATATTATTTTTTTATCGAAACGGGGCCTTAGTATACGATATGGGGTTTTGTTTAATATCACTGTGGACGGCAGATGTGGAAAATTACTCCCATTAGGGGGTTGCACGTAGTTCAAAGTTCAAACAGCATTACTTTCCTTTTTGGACTTTAGAATTTTCATTAAACTTTCCATCATTGAACAATGAAATGCGAAGGTTACTAATGGCACCCCCTGTCAGGCTCTCCTTCCTGATACTCCAGAGACTAGAGACTGACCCCTTTACTCCCACCACCACGTGCCCCCCCCCCCCCCCCCCCCCCCCAAAGCAGTCCCTCTCTCTCTCTCTTTTGATTTTTTTTATAAAATTTTAAATGTTAATAACTTTTTTTTCACTTAATTTTTTAAAAAAAATTAAATATTTTTGAAATCTACTTAACGAAACCTATCAAACGAGCCTAATATTGATGGAGAAATAATGTAAAATGAAAAAATTATATTTTTTTCGTAGTTTAAACTGTCGAACAAGATTAAAAAATGTGTTTCAAATTTAAATCTGTTTGAACCGGTGGAAAGGGAAAAAAATTTCTGATCATTTTAGTTATGACCATTTAGGAAGTAATCTTTTTGTTTATAGCTTTTGATAGAAAAGTCCAATAACGTTCGTTCTTGTTTGAGTAGTTTTATTTTTTCTTATTTTTTCTTATATTTTCAGAATATGTAATAATTTCGGAACTTTCCGACATTGGTTTTTTTTCCTTTTCCTAGTAGGGTTAAGGTTTGTATCGTATTTAAGGAGTTATAAGCCTTAGGGCTGGACAGTTTTTGATTATTATTGATTGACAAAGTGTCTAGAGAAAGTTTCATAAAAGAACATTATGGATCAGTACAATTTTTTATTTTTGGATAATTGGTCAGTTGGGAACGATATTGCGAATGATATTTTTTGTGAAGAGAGCAGCTCCTACGTTAGGCGTGATTACTCAAATATAGTAGTTTAAAACAAATGACGAATAAAAAAATAAAAACAAAGAGATAATATATTGAGCCCAAAAAAATCATTTAATTTAAACACATTATTTCATATTTAATATTAGACATGTTTGATAGGTTTCGTTGAATAAATTTCAAATATATAAAATTTATTTAAAAAATACGTGATTTCAACCTCTTCGAACAGTTTATATATTAAAAAATATGGTTAAAAAATTAAGTATTCCAAATTTTAATCCGTTTGAACCGGTGGAAAGATTTTATTTTTCTGATCATTTTATCCTAAATAGTCATAATTAAATTTTGACTTTAGAGCTCTCGTTGATTAACCCTAAGAGATATTTGATTCTACGACTTTCTTAGGGTTCATCAATGAGAGCCCTATAGTCAAAATTTAATTATGACCATTTATGATAAAATTATTAGAAAACTAAAATCTTTCCAACGGTTCAAACGGATTGAAATTTAAAACACTTAATTTTTCAACCTTTTTAGACAGTTTAAACTACTACAAAAATATAATTTTTCCATTTTACATTATTTCACCATCAATATTAGGCTCGTTTGATAGGTTTCGTTGAGTAGATTTCAAAATCTAAAATTTATTTTAAAAAATAGGTGAAAAAAAATTTATTAGTATTTACAATTTTATAGAAAAATAAAATAAGAGATAGAGAAATGGGGGAGAGAGAGAGCAAGTGGATGGGGGTAAAACGGGAAATTTCCTGTGATGGTGTCATACCCCCCTGACAGGGGGGAGGGCGATTAACAGCTCTCAGCTTATAAACGTCCTGAAGGAGTCGAGTAAGGTAGTTTTTAACTTGATTGGAAACATAAATAAGCTTCTAAAAAATATGCTATTGTTCAAAGCTTTACTTGTTTGTGAGAGAAATTAATCGAATCGAATTTATTTTGAGTAGCTTGAATTTTTTGAAAATGTCTTGGAGGAACGAGTGGAGTATTTTTTTTTTTTTTGAAACAGGTCAATTTTATAAAGGGACAACTCCCAAAAACTCAAGGGAAAACCTTGAGAAGGAACTCAACAATACAAGACTGAATAACAAATACAAGCACCGAAAACAAAACCCATAAAACAAAGGGAACTGACAAAAGAAAGCAAATTTAAGCTGGACCAAACACAATCTCAGGAATACCCCACCCCAGACAAAGCCTAATATTTCAGAAGACTTAGGAATCCTCCTCCAAGAGACTGCACAGGCTTTCACTTCATTCACAATCTGCTTGTCAACAGTAGCAAAATCATGTCCAACATGCTGAAAGATTCTATGATTCCTCTCCTTCCAAATGTAATAGATAGAGGCAGAGAGGCTAAGTTTGAAAAGGAGAGATTGGATAGAACCTTTCTTACAGTTGGATATGCCCCATTGAACTTCTGAATGTAAATCCCGAGCATGAGGAATAACCCCACAAAGGCTTCTAATGTTAAGCCAAATTCTTGATGAGAACTGACAATCAAAGAATAAATGGGCATGAGATTCTAAACCCCCATCGCATAAAGCACACTCTCTATCATTTAGCACACCCCACGCAGAAAGCCTATCTTTCGTGGACAACCGATTCAAAATAGCAATCCATTGAATGAAAGACCACCTTGGAACTGATTTTGGATACCAAACCATGTGACACCAATCCACTTTTGGAGCACATGAACGAATACCTGACCAGGCAGATTTAGTTGAGTAGCAGCCATTGGCATTTAAAGACCAAAAAACTCTATCTTCTCTATCCAAATGAGGCACAAGATCATGAGAAGTAGAAGCAATGATATCCCTTACAAGATCACTTCGACCCCTTTGCCAACACCATTCCCCATCATGAATAATAGAACTGACCTTTGTATTTAATGATCTACCAAACAAAGAAACAACCCTATCTCCAAATCTTAGGTACAAGGGACCAAGAGAGTGCCAATTATCATACCAAAGAAAGGTATTAAGACCATTTCCAACGTGAACTTTAATGAACTGCTGCCCTTCTTTCCTTAGATCAAAAATTTTCCTGAGAGTCCAAGAGGAGTCATTGGGAAGCTTCATAGACCAGAAACAATGATGCTTGATCATATAAGAATGAATCCACTTGACCCAAAGAATATCCTCTTTGTTACAAATAGCCCAGAGATGCCTCATCATAGATGCTCTATTCCATTCCTTAAGTCTTTTGAAACCCAAACCACCTTCATTTTTAGGTTTACTTACTGCCTCCCAAGCTACTTTTGCACCTGTAGATTTCAGCTCCAGGCCTTGCCAAAGAAAGGCACTAAGTAAACTTTCAATCTCTTTAATGATCTTATGGGGCAAGATAAAAATGGACGACCAGTAGATTTGGATACTGAATAGGACAGAGCTTATTAGTTGAGCTCTACCCCCAAAGGACAACAACTTATTGGACCAAGAACGAATTCTCTTGAGCATTCTTTCTTTCAGAACCACACAATCAGAATACCTTAGTTTGGTAGATATCAAAGGGACACCTAGGTACTTGACTGGTAATTTTGCCTCAGAGATATCCAGAATACCTCTTAAAACTAGCTTTAAGTCTGCATTAGCTCCGGCAAAAAAACAAGCACTCTTATGGAAGTTAGGCTGCAACCCAGAATAGGAATAGAAATCTTTTAACAGGACATCAATAGTAGAAAACGATTGAAGGCTAGCTCCACAGAGAATGAACATGTCATCAGCAAAAATCAGATGAGAAATGTTAATATTAGCACATTTAGGGTGATATAGAAAACCCCCAAGGTTAATTCTAGACTGCAAGATGGCAGAGAAAGCTTCCATAACCAAAAGAAAGAGATATGGGGAAATTGGATCGCCTTGTCTCAGACCTCGCTTCCCAGGAAAATAGCCCTTCAATTCCCCATTAATGATGATTGAATAGCATGGAGTAGAGACACAAGTCCTAACCCAGCTAATAAACTGTGAAGGAAAATCCATCCAATGCATAATCGCAAAAAGAAAATCCCAGTCAACACTATCATAAGCCTTCATCACATCCAGCTTGATAGCACATCTAGCAGGGCCTTGATCACGATGATAACCTCTCACTAACTCCTGCATAAGTAGTTTGTTTAAAAACATCCAAATCTAATTAGTTTGATGTATTTATGTAACAAATTCCTGATCTTGAACGATTTCAATTTTTCTTACCCACACCAACATATCCAATGTTCTGGACGCTTCTAACGTCAACTGCCTTACTACTTTGCTAGCAATAACCCATACTATGCACGGGATGAGGTCAAGGATTTTAAAAAAATTACTTGTTACATAATTTAACTGCCTATTCCTAACGGTATTTTTGGCCTTCCAATACCATTACGCGCTTGATATATTGGTGGGAGGGAAATCGCATACGTATCAGCCGGTTCCCATTACATATCTCTCCGTTTTTTTTTTTTTTTTTTTTTTTTTTTGCAGGTTTTGGTGGGTGTAGGCAGAGGAGAGCTTTTGGAGCTGTGGTGGTTTGGGGTGTTTTAGTGCAGTGGTGGTGACAGTTCGGTGTAGGTGGTGGCTAGTTCCGGTGGGCTTCTTGTAATGGTGGGGAAGTTGGGCCGTTCTTTGGGGCAGTAACAGGGGCTTGTTCTCCAGGTTCCGATGACGGTGATGGCAGCGGTCCGTCTCATTCCAGGTGGCTGCGGTGGGTGGTGGTGTAGGGTTGCTGTTTTAGGCTGGCCTATATTGTCTATAAGTTATTCCTTTTTGTTTTTGGGCTAGGTTTTCGGCTTCTTGAGCTTCATGTTATTTATGGGTTATGGGTTTCTTATGGGCTTATTGTTATTTTTATATTTGTTTAGACCATTTTGTCTAGACTAGGTCCATTGGGGTTCTTTTTATTGGCTTCTTGCCAACTAGAGCTTGTTTTATTTAGAAAAATTTATAGAGATGGCTCTTCTAGTTTCACCTGAATCTCATTTTCATTCTCTAAGTATCAATTGTAACTCTTTTGACCTTCAAATTTGGTTTTCGCACTAAGTTTGTTCAATTGATAACGTTTGTCGACAAAACTGGACGGAAAAAATAAGGGAGCAGACGTTATCTATTAGACCAACTTGGTACGAACTGCAACGTCCAAACCTCCATCAATCAGATTTTTTCTGTCCAATTTGGCTAATAGAAGTTATCTATTAGTCCAATTTGGTACGAAACCAAATTTGAAGGTCAAGAGAGTCGTAATTGATATTTGAAGGATGAAAATAAAGCTCGGATGAAATTAGGAGGACCATTTAGATAAATTTCCCTATTATTTATCTCTAACGCCGCCTCTTCTCCCCTCCAAAACCCTTCACCCTCTCTCTCTCTCTCTCCCCAAATCTATACTTCTCCTTCCCTGCCAATACAGCAGTTTCTTATAATGTCGTTCTCCAGGATTTTGTCTCGCTTCCCGAGAATCGTATCGGCTCAGTGCCGGAACTCCTTCGTAATCCCTAGCCGACACCACCCGGTTCCAGTCCCATCCAATCAATTTCACTCACTTGGTGAATCTCATTACAAGGTTCGTACCCATTAATCAATTGCTTGGATTTTAGTCTTCTGAATGACGAATTTCCGGTGTTTTCTTTAAAAAGTTGGATCTTTTTTCGCGGCTTGGAATCTTGGATACAAAGTTTGCACGGTCTTCTGGATTTTTTTGTTGCCTGTTAAATGTGGTTTTAATCTTATACTTCTGAAATCTTAAATATCACGTTGAATTGAGACTTGCGTCCCGATCGTATATATATGTTTGAAAACCTTCTTTTAGGATTTTGGTCCATGATGGCCTTGTTATTGATTTTGACGATTGGATTTCTCTATGAATGGAAAAGAGGTGCTTTGGATTGGGAATAACCACTGGATTGGGAATAACCACTAGTGAGGGGGCAAAAATAGGGGGAAGGACACAGGAAAGAGCGATGTCCACATTAAATCAATTGATTCGTCATGGTAGAGAAGAAAAACGGCGCACAAACCGTACTCGAGCCTTGGATCAATGTCCCCAGAAGCGAGGAGTATGCAAGCGTGTTTCAACTAGAACACCGAAAAAACCTAATTCAGCTCTACGTAAGATAGCCAGAGTAGAGTTGAGCAATAAACATCAAGTATTTGCTTACATCCCAGGCGAAGGTCACAATTTGCAGGAGCATTCTATGGTCTTGATAAGGGGAGGTAGGGTGAAAGATTTGCCAGGTGTGAAATTCCATTGTATTCGAGGAGTCAAGGATTTGTTGGGAATTCCGAATCGAAGAAGAGGCAGATCCAAATATGGTGCAGAAAAACCCAAATAGATATGAATGGAAGATGCTTGTGGAACTTGTTTTTATTTTAGCTCGCATCGTGGTTTTTCACGTTCCGTAATCCCGTCAAATGTCAGTGTCGTTTTGCACAATATTGGTATCATGTAGTTGTAATGGAATTGGATTCAATTTCATGGTTATCAATGGGGCTTGGACTCTGAGGCACAATAGCATGGTATGTGTTCTGTTTTTTGAAATCTGAGAGATGATTGCTGAATGTTTTCACGTCTTTGTATCCTAAAACTAACAGCCCCTTTGGCTGCCCAGGTGAGAAAGGGAAAGAAAGGGGAGTGGTCTCCCTTATTAGTGAGAGAAGAAAAGAAAGGGGTGTGGTTTCTCACCAACCCATCCAAATACACGTGAGAAATCAAACTCTCACTCCCATCTCCGGCGACCTGGAACTCTCCTCTCTCTCCTCCGGCGACCTGGAACTCGTTCCTCTCTTCTCTCGCGACCGCACAGCCACTGGTCCGACGACGAAAAGACGACGTTGTAGCCGGCACGCGCTGCTGGAAGTTGAGTGAGTGAGATCTACTCTCACCCACGCTCCCCAGTCGCCTCTCTCTTCTCCTTTCTCATGGAATCGCGCCAAAAGTGGCAAGAAACAAAAACGGGCGACGATGAGACTCTCGTCTCCCACCCTTCCTCACCCTCTCTCGCCTTGTGGATCATCCAAACAGAGGAGAGATTGAGCTCTCCCTCCTTCCCCTTTCTTTTTCTCCCGAAATCGCTGAATCCAAACGAGCTGTAAGTCAAATTAACCACTAGTATTTATGTTAAAATGTGGCAATGCCAGGGAATAAGTCTGACATATACTATAGGTTAGAACTAAAATTCTCTTAAATGGAAATCCCTAAATAGCATCCACATTTCAGAACTCAAGGCCTCACGGTTTGCAAAGCAAAATTGAACTTCAAGTAAGTTTCACAAAATCCTTTCCCAAAAAAATTTTCTTTGATCTTTGGTGGTTTCACTGGTTTGACATTCCTTACTCGAATCCATTTTTTCTGTGTCATGTGAAGGCTAGATAGAAAGGTGAAAATATGTGCCATATGTGAGTTGGCATTTGTCTCGTTTTGTGGAGAAGTTATCTTTATACGGATTTTTTATGGAGCTGATAAACGTCCCGGAGGAGTCGAGTAAGGTAGTTTTTAAACTTGATTGGGAACATATATAAGCTTCAAAAATATGCTATTGTTAAGCTTTACTTGTTTGTGAGGGAAATTAATCTAATCAATCTTGTTTCGATCGAGTAGCTTGAATTTTTTTAAAAATGTCTTGAGAGGAACGAGTGGAGTATTGTTTGTTGAAAAACATCAAAATCTAAGTTTTGATGTATATTTATGTGTAACAAATTCCTCATCTTGAACGTACGCGCGATTTCAAATTTTCTGACCCACACCAACATATCCAATGTTCTTAACGCTTCTAATGTCAACTGCCTTACTAGTTTGCTAGCAATAACCCGTATTGCGCACGGGATGTGATCAAGGATTTAAAAAAATCGCTTGTTACATAATTTAATGGCCAATTCATAACGGTATTTTGGCCTTCCGATACCATTATGCGCTTGATATACTGGTGGGAGGGAAAACCGCTTACCTATCTCTCCGTTTGCAATTCACGGCTGATACTCACCTGTACGGGTAATTTTCGGCACTTAACGAATTCTTTTCTCAAAAACAATTTTAAAAAATTCACGACTGTGAAAACTGATTCCCGTTACATTTCGTTCAATCCTCTAGATACCGTTACACCTCAACCGTTACCGTTACATGTTTCAATACCATTGCTCGTACTGCAATGGTATCTTAAAACACATGAAGTTGAGAAAAAATTGCACTGCCCAAAACTTGGAAGAATCAAGTTGTTGAGTAAAACTTGCTAGTTCCTGCTCTCTATACCTTGTCAAACCATGTGTCAGAGAATGCAATGGAAGCTTAATGGCATGATTTTGAGACACCTTTTACTTGGGCTAATCGTAAAAAAAAAAAATTTTTAAAAAATTTCTTTAATTTGGTGTCTATATTCTTCGATCCCCACTTCTTCCTCTTCACTCATGCTGTTTAGAGAGAGGTTCACTGGGTCTTGGGCTTGAAGCTGAGCTTTGGGAAATAGTCAGAGGACTGGAAATGGTGCAGAACCACGGCATGGAGGCCATAGAGGTGGAGTCAGATTCAGAGATCGCCATTTTTTTTTTTAATCAGCAAAAGTAAAATTTTATTCGGAAAGCAAAAGGGAATTCAACCAAAAGTTAAACCGCACAGTCAAAAGGACAAGCGCAGTACAACCTGAGGGGATCTAAAGTGCCTGAATAGAACAATGGAAATCATAAACAATTCAAAAGGCCTAAAAAGTCTAGATACATCAATAAAGTCCGGCCAAAAGAAATCCAAAGGGAAAATGATGGCAAATGACGTGTTTTGATAATTAATATCCGCCAATAACATTTTCAATATTAAAAAATTAATGTTCTTAACTTGTCATTGGCTGATAGTATTAATTATCAAAATACGTCATGAAACGTCATTTTCCCAAATCCAAAACCTACCCTAGCAGGACCACTACTCACCGTTTACAAACAAGACCACCACCACGGCCAATCAAATCATCTGACATCCTCCTATCCACTAACAAGCCACCCCACAGAAGAAATGGCCGGAAACCAGAACCAAAAGAACCTATCACAAATGCATCACCAAGCTGTTAGGCAAGATTCGGGCCGTCCAACAATGACCACGGCGGCAGCCAAAACGCCGGCCGCTCCATAGAGAGATCCCCTATAGATTTTATGGACATAGGAAGAAAGGTTGTGTATTCACAGGCTTATTCAGTGATTGCCGTTTCAATGATCAATGAGTTCCCTGAATGCCCATCGACAAAGTGCTGATCGGAGAATGCAAAGCCCTCCTAGCCACCACAAGTAGCACCCTAAAGCATATCTTCCAGGAGGGAAACCAGGTAGCGGACAGATTGGCCAATATTGGTGACGCAGCGGAATTCACGAGAGATTAGTTAACATTTTAATCCAAATGAGATAAACAACTCGTCGCAACGAGTAATGCTTGCGCACAAAAATGAAAGAGAAAATCTCTGCAATTTTATTGATAAAAGTTATGAAAGTTCAATAATTGAATAGGTTACAGCCCTTTTTATAAGATCCTAACCCTATAAATCCTACTGTAAAAGAAATAATAAATCATGCCAAAATAAGTGGCATTAAATAAAAGATATTTCCTAATTAATTAAAATAAAATCCTAATTCTTGTAGACCAAGAATCCTAATAAAGGCAAAAATCAAAATCAAACCGAATACGGAAAGTTAATAATTCTAACCTAAACGAAAATATTTCTAGCCAAAATCTTATTCTAAAACAATAAAAATAAAATACAAAAACTCCAAATTTTTGTCCTAGATCAATTGGAGTGAACCAGGAGGACAAAATGGTGTTACAAGTCAACCCGCCAGATGACATCATTTGCCCGCTTTTAGAAACGGATATGTGAGACGTTGCTTTCAAGAGATTCTAGTTGTTGCTTTTCTTTCGGGTGTTTCAAAAAAAATACATGTTTGTAAGTAGAATAGTGTAGAGTAGGATACCACGTTAATCCCGCGGTGGTCGTCTCTGTAACAGGTGGGTTGCGCAGTCGGATCCAATTATGGTTTGACTATAGGACTTATCAAATAAAAAATAAAAAATTTGCCCGACCGTCCAGTTGCAAACAAATCATAGCATGCACAGTTGATTAACAAAAATTCACAAAAGTAGGATTTACTCCGGGTGGAGGCACAAATTCTTAAGGGAAAAAATTAAGATTAAGTATGATTATGTGAAATAAATAAATAAAATTTGTCGATGAGCAAAAAATAGGTAATTGAATGAAAGATTAATTTTTTCATACTATCAAAAGATACATACAAAACGAATACAAAGTCCAATTTTTTATGTATTCACAATTCAACGATTAAGATATACAATTATTTTTGATATGGACATTATAATTCACCTTGTTGGGTGGTTCAGAGACAAAGGAAAACACGTGATGATCTTTTATTTGTGGAAAGTAGCACATGGTAATACGGGAGTACCCAATAATTAGCCATTTCTTTCCCCCAAAGTTTCTTCTCCCAGTTCCCTTTCTTTTCCCCCAAGTAAAGATTTATCTCTCACGCCGTCTCTTCTCCCCTCCAAAACCCTTCACCTCTCTCTCTCTCTCTCTCTCTCTCTCTCTCTCTCCAAACCTATACTTCTCCTTCCGTGCCAATACAGCAGTTTCCTATAATGTCGCTCTCCAGGATTTCGTCTCGCTTCCCGAGAATCGTATCGGCTCAGCGCCGGAACTCCATCGTAACCTCTAGCCGACACCACCCACTTCCAGTCCCATCCAATCAATTTCACTCACTTGGTGAATCTCATTATAAGGTACCCATTAATCGTAATTTTCTAGACCGTGAGTGGGTTTTGCTTGGGTTTTAGGCTTCCGTACGTGTATGAGGAACTCCATGATGATTAATGAATTTTCGGTGTTTTCCTTTCACATTGAATATATGTGGATCTTTTTTGCGGGTTGGAATCTTGGACACAAAGTTTGCACCTTGTTTAGTTGAGTTGTATAGGTTTGCGTATTTTTTCATCGATCGTTGGTCGTGGTTGTCGGTATTGAGATTAAAAAATCACTAAAGACAAAAAAAAAAAACCACGAATTACGATGAAGTTAAAAATTTTTGAGATGAGAAAAGAGTAAAGCGTTGTCTGCTCTATCGACTGGTTTTAGTTGGGAGCACTACTCGGTCTTCTGGATTGTTTTGTTGCCTGTTAAATGTGGTTTTAATCTTATACTACTGAAATCTTAAATGTGGTTTTAGTTGAACCCCGTTTACGCTAGTGATTAACTTATCTACCACAATTTTTTGGTTTTATCCTTTTTTTTTTTTTTTAGCGTTTATTAGTTTCACGCCACAGTTTTATGTGATATTGGTTCTCAGTTTTTTTGACTTTTCTTAGTTATTTTCCAAAATACTTGTATAAAAAAGTCATAATTTTTTTACTTTTCCGATTCCTCTCATCGAGACGAACCCATATCACATAAAAGTTTTGATGCAAAAAAATTATGCTTCATAAGTCAATCACTAGCATAAACACCCTCTAAAATTGAATTCAATTTCTTAATCACTAGCGTAAACGCTGGAATTGGATTCAATTTCATGGTAATCAATGGGGCTTGGACTCTGAGGCACAATAGCATATATTTGTTTTGTTTTTTGAAATCCGGGAGATGATTGCTGAATGTTTTCACGTCTTTGTATCGTAAAACTAAGTCAAATTAATTATTTATGTTCACGTCTTTGTTTAACGGCATGTGGAGTCTCGCCTTCGTGGTGGTTGGCGGTGGCTGGTGTGGCGCCGACAGATTTTGGATTTGTAGCTAGCTGTTAGGATTTTGGACTGACTTTCATTGTTTGGGCTTGTCCCATTATCTAGGCTTTTCTAGGCTTTTAGGCCAACAGGTGTGGATTTTGTCCCAATAAATGCTCTCATGTTTGGCTTCTTGGTAGACTTGGGGTTTGGGTCTCGAATGGAGAGAGGATTATTCATATCATTGTTTGCTCGATTGGGTTTCGGGTTAGGAATTTGATGTATTCACTCCTTGTTCATTAATCTTTGTAACAATTTTAGAGATTAATGAATTTTTTTGCATATTCCTATTTTGTTCTAGGTGGTTGGTGGCCAGGTTTCTCAATTCCATCACTCATTGCCGAATGCATATGCATTTCAACGGTTTGGATTCTCGTCAGTACCGTCTCCTAAAGATCCCAAAAAGGAGAAATCCCCGCCTGGCAATGGAAGGAATACAGTAGAAAACAGTGGTGCCAAGGGGAAAGCAAGTGGAGATGCTGAAACTCCTCAACAAAGAGAGGTGGCGCCCGTTTTTGAAGGTATGAAAGTTACTGGTCAGAAAGAGGATTCAAGTTCTGTTAGAAAATATATTTACTTTTCTGTGATGAATCCAACATCCAACAATATGAATGCAATACCATGAGAACGATATAGTGATCAAAACGTTCGAGTGTGGCAATCTAAGACGCCATTGAGACAAGATCGAATACCCTAACTCTCGACCAAAGGAAGTAAAAAAATGAGTATGAATTAAAATAACAAAATATGTCAATCATTGTGGCTCTTACAAGAAGGGGCACCTATTATTGCCATAGAAAAAACTGTTGACACAAATAAATATCAATAGGAAAAATTGGAAGAAAACAAGTGAATAATACGATAAGGAAAATTCTAAAATCAGCTCAATGGGCTGACAATAGTGAGTGTGTAAATATGTATTAAATGGTATAAAAAGTACATAGAAATACGTATTTTTCTTGTCTTCTAGTGTGCTTATCGTCAGCCCACTCTGGATCAAAAAAATTTCACTAAGTGTTTTTCATGGTCATAATACCGGGAAATTAAGTAGACTTTCTCTTTATAGATACATCTGTTATAAGTATTCTCTCTCTCTCTCTCTCTCTCTCTCTCTCTCTCTCTCTCTCTCTCTCTCTCTCTCTCTGCAAATAAAAACTTAGATTTTGTTAATTTCTGATGAGTATGCAATAGTGCAGCTCCTATTCAGGACCAAAGTAAGCAAGAAAACAATACAGCACCTTTGGTGACTACTAGTTCAAGATGGAAGCCGACGCCGGAGCAATTACAAGCGCTAGAGGATATGTATGAAGGCGGAACACACACCCCGACGGCTGACCAAATCAAACTAATAGCTGGAGAGCTTCGTCAGTTCGGTAAAATCGAGGGGAAGAACGTGTTCTACTGGTTTAAGAATCATAGAGCTAGAGAACGCCAAAAACGCCGCCGCGAGCATAGGGAAAGTCTTGAAAGTGAAGTACCAGGTTCGTGATTTTATCAATTTTTGGGGTGGTATTAGGTAGCTTCTGAATCCCTTGTGAACTAACTCGATCACTAACTTTCCCCACTAACTTTCGCTGATATATACAATATTGGCAAAAAAAAATACTCCCTCCGTTCCATATTGACAGTCCACCATGAAAAGTCGTGCCATTTTTCAAATCAAAAATCAACTACTTCCGTGTATAATTTTTTGATTTTTTTCGCACCAAATTAAAGTACTAATCGAGATCTTTAATACGGTGCGAAAAAATTTGAAAAATTATGCACGGAAGTAGTTAATTTTTTGATTTGAAAAGAGGCAAGAGAGAGAAAGTGGGACTGTCATTGTGGAACGGAGGAAGTATATCAATAGCAAAAATTGGAAGGAAACAAGTGCTGCAACTCATCATATAGCACTAAATGACTAAACATAATTGTCAAAGTGATTCATGAATTAAGTTCATGAGAAAACCATATCCATAGACATGTGGCATTCAAAATGTTCAATACTACTATATAACATGCACTCGATTAATCATGGCAAAAGCGAATGGTATGGTGGATGAAGTGGTTAAGAGTAAAACATAGAGAGATCATCTATAAAATGGCCCATAACACCTAAAAAGGCAAAGCTCATACAAATTATGAGCCAAGCCCAATCCAAGAACCCCAAATCCTAACCCTAAACCTCTACCTTCAAGATCAATCCAACCAAAACAGACCCATAAAAACCACCACAATAACAACCAGCTGCCACCACACCTATACGCTCCTCAATGATACAAAATGACTACTCCCAAAAAACAACAAAGAAAAGACCTAAATGCACACTCCTCTCTCCCTGTCACCTGGTGATATATACTAGATTGAAAACTTTAGCAAGCGGAGCTACTCCTTTGCACACGCTCCTTTGCTTCCATCTCAATCATCTTCCTCATCCTTTGAACGTACATCTCTCTCCGTTATCTCCACTCCTACTCTTTTGCCAAAGTTTGTTGTTAATTGAAGCTCGGCATCTCTGTTTCTTCTTGATCTTGCCTTGTCCCTTGTGAAGAATATGAGTTTTGGACAAACTCCTCACTCTCTATCATGCAATTCTCATAAAAAAAGACTTCGATCTTATCCTTTTTCTAATCAGTTCGGCTGGTTTAAGGTCCAGTACTACGAGATTGATCCCCTCCATTTGGGATGCTCTGAGGTTGCTCCTTGAATCAATCACTAGTGGCTCATTCATTCAAATTATACATCTCTGTCACCATTCTGCACTTGGTCACTTGGTACCGGAATCTCCAACCTCTGGTCATTACCACATTGATCTTTGTTTTCATTGCTTTGACCCTTATGAGTGGCCAAAAATGGGCCTGCTGAGTCCTCCACGGCTCCACCCAAAAGTTCAGACCATGAACTGAACTTTCCTCATTACACTCCTCATCTGACTCCACTTCCGATGCGTGACCCACCTTAGGAATATTCTGGGAGAATTGATCATCCTCCACACGCTTGATGCCCTCCCCATGAACTGAACTTTCCTCGTTATTCTTTGCTTCGCTCGCCTCCACATCCTCTTTGCTCTTCTCTATGTGCACAAAACCATGAACTGAACACATCCCAACGTTTATGCACCAAAAACAACTTGCAATAGTAAAAAAACATTCTAAATAAAAGGCATGCACTTAGGTTATCTCATATCTGTTTCCTCTTCTTGAGGCCTTTTGAAATTTACTTTTCCACTGATTGAGATGGGCTCCACTGTGTTGAGGGTAGCATGGTCTTTTTACTTCTACTATCAACGGAGTTAGGAGTTGCACTTTAGTCCAAAACTATAGTTGGATGAAGTGGTTATGAGTAAAACACAGAGAGTTCATCTGCAAAAATGACTAAATCATAGGGAGGTATTCTGCATTTTGCCCTAGAATTTATATGGTGGTTTTTGTGCATACGATTCCAACCATATAATTAGAACTCACACAAAAAGTAAATATAGATATGTCTTTAAGATTGTTAGAAGAAAAAAAAATTACTTTTGTGAAATATAAAAGCAATAAAGTCATAATGCAAAATTTGGAATTCGATGAAAACAACACATTGATCAAGGCACTCTGTACTTAAAGACAAGTTTCACCCCGCTATAAATGGTGCTCGCGGATTGCATTGGACGCATGTCTTGCACCACTACTTGATCGGAATCCACCCAAAGTGTTAAGGAAATGAATCCCACATTGCTTGAGAGTGGAATGGGTGATCACTTAATAACATCTGGGACCTCTCCACTCATTGCCAATTGGTTTTGAGATGGATATAAAGTTTCTACATGGTATCAGAGCGGGGCTCGTTCCACTCCACATTTTATAAAAATTCACAATCCACACCCCGCGATGACAGACCAGCGAAAAGGCTGCACGATGATAGGACCCAAAAGTGGCCACACGTGACAGACCTCAAACGCGGCTGCACGTGAGGGGGGATGTTAAGAAAATAGAGTCCCACATTGCTTGGGTGTGGAATGGGTGATCACTTAATAACATTTGGGACCTCTTCACTCATTGCCAATTGGTTTTGAAATGGATATAAAGTTTCTTCATGGTATCAGAGCGGGGCCTGTTCCACCCCATATCAGAGCGGGGCCTGTTCCACAAGCAGCACTACAATTGGAGGACTTGACGAACCAAATTTGTATTTGCAGTCTCTCAAATAAGAAGATACGAATGGAAGGGAAAATCGTCACACAAAATGAATGAAGAGCATGGTATATATAGACTAACTGGTGAGCCTATGAATAATTACCAAAGAAAGGGACACATTTACTCGCAAAGGACGTCTGTCCTAGGCAAACATGTGGTCAATAAAAAGACACAACTCGAAATCAAATCAATTTTCATTCACACGTCAAATAAAATAGTATATTCTCATAATATTTTTCACGGGTTCAAATTTAGATTCCCACTATAACTCGTCAGAACATGTTGAAACGAGGAGATCAGGTGCTAAACGAATTGGGTTTTTTTTATTCAGATTCGTTGAAGGAGTTGACCATGGAGGATCTGGTGAAACTTGTGACAGAGAAAGTAGAACCTCTAAGGGGAAAGCATAAAGAGATTGAACAAATGCAAGACGAAGTTCTACGCACTTGTGCAGATATGGTGAAGCTTGTGACGCAGAAGGAAGTACTTCTAAAGGTGAAGCATAAAGACGTTAAAAAAATGCAGGACAAAGTTCTACGCACTTGTGCAGATATGGTGAATGTCGCAGAAAAGACAAGAGGTGATGCAGAGCTCGCCTGCATCGTGTCTGGTCTTGCAATTGCGAATGTTATTCTTATTGGCGAGATGAATGACCTTTGTAAAATTCTTTTGGCATCTCCTATTGCAGCAACATGTTTTTGGGCATTATTGATTCGTCTTAGCAGGAGGAATCTAAAAGGGTAAAACACTATTATTGAAATCCAAATTCTTTTGAATAAAGACGAAAAAAATTGATTTATTAACTTATTTTTGTCTTTATTTTAAAAAAAATTGGTTTCGATCCTAACTTTTTACTTTTTAGATTCTCCTAGTCATGACAAAACAATAATTCAAAAAAATAAACCGTTTTTTTTATTAGGCCAAAATAGTTAGAAGTTGAGAAAAATGTAACTCAAACTTAAAGAATCTAATTTGTCAGAGTATAAACTTGCTAGTTGCTGCTCTCTATACCTTGTCAAACCATGCATGTGGCAGCTGAGAATGCAATGAAAGCTTAATGGCATGATTTAAACTGCATGATCAATATGTTTCCTTTGATTTGTAATTAAATTCAGGAATGATGAAAATTTTGATCAAATTCGTATTGGGAAGGAAACGGTAGGAATATACGGATAACTCTTTTTAAAAAACAACCTATCTTTATCCCCAAGTCATTTGTAAATAAATAAACGGTCTTGTTATTGTTAGCCCAGTGAGCTAACGATAAACACACTAGAAACAAGAAAAATACGTCTTTTTTTTTGGACTTTATACATCCTTTAATACATATTTACACACTTACTATTTTAGAATTTTCCATAAATAAAGGGATCGAGGAGTATGCAGATTCCCCTTTATCCCTGAATAACTCTACACCTTTTGTTTTCCGTACCTTTCCTCAAAATCAAACGAAGCACAAAAATAGAGTAATAGCTCCTTTGGAAGGCAAGGGAGAATGAGTTAAGAAAATAAAATAGTTTCTCATCAAATCTCACCATTTTTTATGAGATGGAATTAGAAAGGGGAAAAGCCAATTGAAACATTTTATTTTTGTATATATTTTTTATTTCTCACCCAAATACTCCGTCCAAATAAGTGATTTAGCTAAAATCAGAACTTGTTCTTTATTCTTCACTGCCAATAGTGAGAAAAAAATACCCACAACTAATCCAATGTTTTCATACTCTCTACGGCTAAGCTAATTTTAGGGTGAGAGATGTTGTTAGCTTAACACCCTTGGAGGGGGATAATTAAGCTCTCTCCCCCTTCCTTCTCCCACCAACAAACATGTTTCTTCCTTCTCCCCCTCCGTCCCTTATCCCCTTCCTTCCTTATACTTATGACAAACAAGCCCATAGTCATATGCATGCACGAGTAATGAAGCAACAATAGCTAGAGCCGTCCTTGTATTTCTTGTCTTTATTCAATTTTTAATCAGCAAACCACTTCCCAACTCTAATAATTATCGTAATAAAAATCATGTTTTTAATATTAAGAGATATCCAAAAACGCCAACAGTTCATTTATGTAGCAAATCAAATTTCTAACGATATGCTTCGAGGATTATTGAACAAGTTCTTTATTCCAAGAAGTAATTGTTTGCTCAAGGCCCAGCATAGTGCATATTTCGTCCCTTGTTTCAATTCCCCTCAATCTTGAACAATTTCAAATTTGGTCAATTCAAAGAATCAACCTCACTCTCTTCTACACTTTCCTACATTATAACAACAAAAAAAAACACCAATGTTAACACCCTTCGGCGACAAAATAGTACCCTTGTCACTAAATGTAGCCAACAGTAACAAGAAATTCCAATGGTGACACCCTCAGCATTTTTGTTGAGTAATTATGAATGGATTATGAGAGTACTCAACAATTAACGTACCGGCAAATTATACGGTATGAATAGTATTGTTCATGTTGGATGGTTTAAAAACAAAAGGTAACTCATGTTGTATGGTGACGAATGACAATTTAGCTTTTTTTTCCATTTTGCGGTGTTTTCCTTCCTCGTGAAATGTGGGCCGGTCTTTATCTGGTTGATTATTTCTTCATAAAGTTGGATCTTTTTGTAGCTTGGAATATCAAGTTTGGTTTTAAGGAATTGTGCTCTGCTCTATGACTCTGTCGAGTGTTTTCTCATGCCTTCTTTGTGTCACAACGGGGTTATCTAAATGCATATTCCTATTCTGTTCCAGGTGGTTGGTGGCCAGGTTTCTCTGTTCCATCACCCATTGCCGAATGCATCTGCATTTCAACGGTTTGGATTCTCATCGGTACCACCTCCTGAAAAAATCCCGAGAAGAAGAATTCCTCACCTGGCGATGGAGGGAGCACAATAGAAAACAGTGGTGCCACGGCGAAAGTAAGTGGAGATACTGAAGCTCCTCAGAAAAGAGAGGCGCTTGTTTCTAAAGGTATGACAGTTACTGCTCAGAAAGAGGATTCAAGTTCTGTTAGAGAAAATGTTTATTTTCTGTGAAGAATCCTATAAAATGAATGCAACAAAATCATAATGCATGAAGATCATCTGCAAAATGACAAAACCATAGGAAGGTATTCTGCATTTTGCCGTAGAATTTATATGGTGGTTTCGTGCATACGATTCCAACCGTATAATTAGATTCACACAAAAAGTAAATACAAACCTGTCTTAAGAATTGTTGGAAAAAAAAAAAAAAAAGAGTTTACTTTTGTGATGAACCAATAATAGGAATGCAATAAAATCAGAATGCAAAACCTGGAACTCGATGAAAACAACATATTGATCAAGGCACTCTATATTTAAGACGGATTTCACCTTTGCTTCAGTGCTCACGGTTTGCATTGGACGTCTGTCTCTCACCATTGCTTGATCGTAATCCCTCCAAAGCAACACTACAATTAAGGACTTGACGAACCAAATTTGTGTTTGCAGTTTCTTAAATAAAAAGATTCGAATGAAAGGGAAAATCGCCACGCACAATGAATGAGGAGCGTGATATATATAGACTAACTGATGAGCCCACGAATAATCACTAGAGAAAGGGACATGCTTGTTCGTAAAGAATACATCCGTCCAAGGCGAACAAGTGTCAATGAAAAGACACAACTCCAAATCAAATCAATTTTTATTCACACTTAATATAAAATATTATATTTTAATAATATTTTCCAACTGGTTCAAATTTAGATTCCCGCCATAACTCGTCCGAATATGTTAAAACGACGAATTACGCTTTTTTCTTCAGATTCGTTGAAGAAGTTGACCATGGAGGTTCTGGTGAAACTTGTGATAGAGAAAGTAGAACTTCTAAAGGGGAAGCATGAAGAGATTGGAAAAATGCAACACACTTGTGCAGATATGGTGAAACTTGTGACACAGAAGGAAGTACTTCTAAAGGGGAAGCACAAAGACATTAAAAAATGTGGCGTTACTGAGATTACTATTTTGTGTGTGTCATGTGAAAGCTAGATAGAAAGGTGGAATATGTAACCATTTGTGAGTTGGCATTCGTCCCCTTTTGTGGAGAAATTATCTTTATACGGTTCGCTTGTTTTTTTTGGAGCTAATAAAATAGGCTACATAGCCAAAGTTTTGGACGCTTCTAACACTAACTTTACTACTCTATTAGCAAAAAACTAGTACTACGCACGAATGAGATCAAGGACTTAAAAAAATCGCTTGTTACACATGTAACGGCTGATTTTGACCTTTTGATACCGTTCCATGCCTAATATACTAGCGGGAGGGAAAATCGCATGCGTATCGACCAATTCCCGTTACATATCTCTCCATTTTCAATTCACGGCCGTTATGGCCGGATACTCACCACTACGGGTAATTTTCTGCACTTAACAAATTCTTTTCCTCAAAAATAATTTGTGCCACATGACAAGCGCAGGAGAATCCCACTAAAAGACCCCTGCAACACTAGAGATAGACTAGTGCTAACCCGTGCCTACAGCACTACGGATTCCAGTTGGAAGAGGATGACAGTGGTGTGATTTAGGTGAAAATCATGGGCATTTAACCGGGAAGTGGGAGGATGCACTACAGCCTTTGAATTAAATGAATCTGAACCGTTACAACAACTTGTCCCCACACCCTTCCGTTTTATAATAGAGACTAGCGCTTACCCGTGCCTGCGGCACTACGCATCGCCATTGAAATTAGTGTATTGTATTTGTTCCGCTTCTTAGTGGCACAAAAGAGAACTACTTGAGAGATATAACTAAATCAACCCCGCTACCAATTTAGACCCCGACTAATACAATTCAACTACCTACGAATAAATTGAAATCGTATGCCTTGTTGTAAAAAGAAAGAATAAATGTTAATTTCACATTAAAGACACTGGCATAATTGCTTATTTTTACACATCAGTTACACAAAGAAGCCAACCTAAATTCATAACTTATGTCTTTAAAAGACTGACTAATGGTAAATTTAGCTGTGGAACTGGAGAAATGGAAGGTTCATATCCTTGGGCTTTGGCAAACGTAGATAGAAATCACCTTAAGGAGGAAATCATTGTAGAGCTACAGTTTCCAAACATGCATTACCATGGAGCTCAAAACCTAAAAATAAAAGACCAAAAAATTATAAGAAAAAAAACCCACCAAACCACCACATAAGGAACCCACCGAAAGAAATAGAATTCACCGATCTTCCTTACCAACTCAGGCCAAGAAAACTGTAATAGCGTTAAAACCATCAAGCAAGAAGGATTCTTGCTAATAATTTGTGTTTCAAATCAAACTTAGTCCCCAAGCAACACCATTAAAAAAAAGTGCACGAAAGCCAAACAACAATGTACAGTTCCATAGGATCAACGAAAAGTTACAATGCAAATAGGTTTCTTTGAAGAATCTCTCCTAAGATGCCCCCAATCAGTTTATCAAACAGTTTATTTGATAGAAGTTGCTTTGTCAAACAGTTTATCATGGCATCAATCACAGCATCGAATGGCAATGGCTCAAAGCTTTCTGCCAAAAGATACATAAACATACACTCCAGTTAGTGCACGATCATCTTCACATCCACTATCTACGCCTAGTTGTAACAACAACAAAATTTAGTCATAACAAAGTCTTGAATGTTTTAAATTACAAAACAAAAGATGAGAAATAAACCAATTTTCTACCGTGATCGAGTGTTTGTCCGTGAGACTGAAAAATGAAATTAATTGCCAACGTTGGAAAAGATGGTTATAGAAAAGTCAGGTACAAAAAGGTCACCCCAAGGTTAGAATGATGGGTAACTTCAGTTTTTACACTTTGCAATTTGGAGGTCAGTGGTAAAAAAACATTCATGGCAGTTCGTGTGTGTCCAAGCCCAGGCAGGTAAACCCCCAATCTAGATCATTTCCTCATACTAGGGCAACTCATTTTGTTGGTTTTTTCTGACTTTTTTTTGTTGGGTACGCGGTTGGTATACATGCTTATGCGTTCATGTTGTAGCTACTTAAAAGAGTTGGGTTTAGCATTCAGATTTTGAAAAGTGGAATACATATTGGGGCATAACAAAATGGAAAAGAGGAGCAACCCAATGGTTTCCCAAGAGCCCAAAAAACCCCTTGGGTTGAGGTGCAGAAAAACGACCCCAATCTCTACCGAAACATATGGCATCAATGTCATCCCGCGGTTCTGGCTCTTGGACTGCTAAGGAGAACAAAGCCTTTGAAAAGGCCCTTGCTGTGTATGATAGAGATACCCCTGACCGTTGGCAGAATATTGCCAGGGCCGTGGGAGGAAAAACTGCAGAGGAAGTGAAGAGGCAATTTCACAAACACGTTATAGGCAATTGGTTTTTTCTGCATTTTTTTTTTGTTGTAGCTACTTAAAAGAGTTGGGTTAAGCATTCAGATTTTGAAAAGTGGAATACATATTGGGGCATAACAAAATGGAAAAGAGGAGCAACCCAATGGTTTCCCGAGAGCCCAAAAAACCCCTTGGGTGGAGGAGCAAAAAAACGACCTCAATCTCTAATTATTCAACTAAACCTAATCACATGCATTTTCACAAACACGTTGTAAGCAATTTCACAAACACATTGTAGCACAATTAAAAGTACACAAAACACATTGTAGGCATTCTCCTGAACATGCATTTAATTTTTTAGTCTCACGGACAAACATACCTTCTCAAAAGCAGAGAGAGGGAAGAGGGCCAAGAGGGATTTTTCGTGGTGGTGTTCCGATAGTTGTGTGCTACGGGGTTGCTGTGTGCAGGTGTGTTCGCGAGGCAGGGGGCCAACGGGGGTGTGTCCGTGAGTCGGACCTGCTGAGAAGACGAAGTACGGTGAAGGAAAAGATGAAGCTTCTGGTTTGGGATTTAGAACGTTTGTGTGTTTGAGATGTGTAAGGAAAAGACGAAGTACGGTGATGTAATTTAGCTTAAAACTTTGGGCTCTTTAATGAAATGAGGAGAATGCTTCTCAGCCCTTGGATCAAACAAATTTGAGCCGTTGTAACAACTTGTCCCCACACCCTTCTGTTTTATTATATAGAAGATTAGCCAATGCCCTAATGGACGAATATACCCTCGTCTATGTTTTCAATTATGCTGTACTACCTACTTCACCCAGTTTTGATTTCTAAACACAAATGTCTATTCACGCCCTAAACAAAAGCCGGAAAAAAAAAAAAAATACTCTGGCTGTATATTCCTTGTATGGTAGGGTTATAAAATTAAATTATTGGAGACTTGGCAGTTTCTCTTTCTCTACGAAAATTACCAAATCAAAAAGGAAAAGTATTCAGTGCATACTCGTTCACCCAAATAAAAATGGGACTTTGGGGCTTGGCAGTCTCTCTTGAGGACAGCACCTCTGTCCCGGCCAAGCGAGATCTGCTCCGGTCTAGCTCCGATGATTATAAAACGTTCACTTCGTAGAGCTCGTTGAGTAGAACAACTCTGCAAAAAAAAATCAACTTGATCAGATATCATTAAGTGCAGATTCCCCTTTATCCTTGAATAACTCTACGTCTTTTGCTTCTTTCTGTTCTGTTCCTTTCTTCAAAATCAAACAAAACACAATAATCAGTAATAGCTCCTTTGGATGGTGAGAAAGAACGAGTTAAGAAAATGAAGTACTTCTCACCAAATTTCAACATTTTTTAGTGAGATGAGATGAAAAAGAAGAAGAGCCAATCAAAATATTTTATTTTGATCTATAATTTTTTTTTATTTCTCATCAAAATACTTTCAAATGAGTGATTTAGCTAAAATAAGAACTTCTTCTTTTCTTTTTTCTTTTTTATCACAAATACCTTCGTCCGAATGGGCCATGTAAAATAGAAAGATAAAAGAAAAAGAAAATTACTTTTCACGCTCTTCTTTTTTTATATCCACGCTCCATTTTATGTCTTCTAACAAAAAAATTCACATACACTTTTTTAACAATAAAAAACAAAATATTTGTTGTTATCAAACTCCCCAAGAAAAAGTCAAAATAAAGAAGACTAGAGTTCCATGAGTAGGGCTAATTTGGTCAATTGAAAATATCAACCCATTCTCTCTCTCCACCACTTTCCTACCTCGCATTTTCTTTTCCCCCAAGCACAGATTTCACTCTCCCACCGTTTCTTCTACCCCTCCAAAACCCTTCCCTCCTCTCTGTCTCTCTCTCTCCAAATCTATATTCCTCCTTCCCTGCCATCAAACCCATCTCCAATCATGTCGCTCTCCAGGATTTCGTCTCGTTTTCCAAGAACCGTATTAGCCCAGTTGCGAAACTCATTCGTAATCTCCTCCCGTCACAGCCACCCCTCCAATCAATTTCACTCAATCGGTGAACCACGCAGTATGGTACGCCATTAATCAGAAACTCTTCAATTTGACTTTTGGTGTTTTTGAGGACTTCAATGCCGAATATCGTTTTTGCCTGGTGTTTTCCTTGCTCGTTCATGAAGGGTTTTTTTTTTTAAAAAAAATCGTTGATGGTTCCTAACGTTAGAAAGTTGGAACCTTTCGTGACTTGGGTATCAAAGTTCGGGTTTTCAGAATTGTGCACTACTCTGTCCTCGACCTGTGGTTTGTACTTTAATACACGCGAGGGTTTTGTTAGGGTTTTTGGTTTCTGAATCCTTTTCTTGTGTTTGAGGACTTCAATGCCTACTTTCGATGTTTTCCTTGCTCGTTGAATGAAGGTTTTATGTCGTTTATGGTTTCTAACGTTAGAAAGTTGGGAACTTTCGTGACTTTCCTATCGAAGTTTGGATCTTTTTCAGAATTGTGCATTACTATATCTTCGAGCTCTAATTTGTACTTTAATACACACGAGGGTTTTGTTAGGGTTTTGTTAGGGTTTTTGGTTTATGTATCCTTTTGTTGTGTTTGAGGAGTTCAATGCGTAATTTCAATCTTTTGATGTTTTCCTTGCTCGTTGAATGAAGGTTTTATGTGGTTTATGGTTTGTAACGTTAGAAAGTTGGAAACTTTCGTGACTTTGCTATTGAAGTTTGGATTTTTTTCAGAATTGTGCACTACCATATCTTCAAGCTCTTATTTGTACTTAAATACACGCGAGGGTTTTGTTAGGGTTTTTGGTTTCTATGTCCTTTTGTTGTGTTTGTGAACTTCAATGCCAAATTTCGATCTTTCGATGTTTTCCTTGCTCGTTGAATGAAGGTTTTATGTCATTTATGGTTTCTAACGTTAGAAAGTTGGAAACTTGCATGACTTGGGTATCGAAGTTTAGATTTTTTTCAGAATTGTGCACTACTATATCTTCAAGCTCTGATTTGTATTTTAATACACGCAAGGGTTTTGTTAGGGTTTTTGGTTTCTGTGTCCTTTTGTTGTGTTTGTGGACTTAAATGCCGAATTTCGATCTTTTGATGTTTTCCTTGCTCATTGAATGAAGGTTTTATTTTTAATTGTTTATGGTTTCTAACGTTAGCAAGTTGGAACCTTTGGCGACTTGGGTATCAAAGTTTGGGGTTTTTTTTTTCAGAATTGTGCACTACTCTCTATCTTTGACCTTTAAATACACGTGAGGGTTTTGTTAGGGTTTTTGGTTCCTGTGTCCTTTTCTTGTGTTTGAGGACTTCAATGCCAAATTTTGTTTTTTCTGGTCTTTTCCTTTCTCGTTAAACGTAGGTTTTATATGGTTAATGATTTACAACTTTAAAAGCAGAATCTTTTCGTGGCTTTGGTATCAAAGTTTGGTTTTCAGAATTGTCCACTGCTCCATGATCTATGTTTTAGTACATGGTAGGGGTTTTGTAGGGTTTAAGATTTCTGTAGCCTTTGGTATGTTTGAGACTTCAATATCCTTTTGCGATCTCACAAAGTTTTTGTTGCCCGTTAAACGTAGTTTCAATCGTACTTGTGATTCTACTCCACGGCAAAAGTTTGAAGCTCTTGGCTTGGATATCAAGTTTTGGGTTTTTGTACCTCTATATGGTTTCTCTGTTCTTGTGATTCAGTTAAGTGGCATGTTTACTGCTTGTGCTGATTAATTTGGTTCCTTTCAGTTTGTCTAAATTACTAGCTGTCACGGGGCTGTTTCTCGCATAGAAATTTGCCCGTGATGGCATCAAGTTTGCCAGCAATTTGGTCTCAGCCATCTTGTGTTTACTCACACACCCGTTATGTTTTGAACATCTATAACACGCACAAGAGTTACGGGAACTGCCCCAACCTTTATTAAGCACCAACTTACAAAGGAAACACTCTAAGAGTCTAGACAGAACATCCCCTCTTCCTTAGGTTACAAAAATGCTTTGCCTAAATAGGCTTACAATCATAAAACGTGGCCACTAAGTACATGAGATCATGGGGCCAACCCATGATCTTGCAATTGACACCCCTAACTACCCTAAGGCTCGGTTGGCTTTGCCAGAATCTGCCAGCACACTGAAATATGAAACTGTCTGGCCGTAACTGTCGATAACTGCCCGTTTCTGCCTTGTACACCTGTCCCATGCTGCCCAGCAACATGGGCAGCCCGTTTCTACCTTGGAAACCTATCCCATGCTCCCAGCAACATGTGCAGAATGCTGTTTAACCGTCAGTAACCATTTTGCCTGAGCCAACTCAAGTCTGCCTCCGTTTTGCCCGAGACAACTCAAGGCTACTTGGCCAATTTCGTGATTCAACCCCAGCTCCCAATACCTAGCCGTTTTCCTTGATTGCCTTGTCCCACAAGCCTGCTTCCCGTTTAGCATCCATAACTCGATATCATCGGGCCTTCACGTGCATCACGACTGCCACTTGCTTAAGGGACCTGTGCCGACACAAACCGACACCATCGGGTCACCTTGTAAAGACATGCCTGCCTCATGACTTTGATTCCACTGGTTGGCTAGGGTACAAGGTGGCACCGCTAGCCAAGCTTAGCAAGCCTTGACCATCAAGGTGCTAACACGAGCCATGTAGGGAATGAGGCTAACATAGATTACAACCGTTATACATGATAAGTATTAACATTCAGAATTCAATGCCTTATGGTTTGAAAAGCAACATTGAACTTGAATGTATTTGTTAAAGCATATAATTCAAAACCAATTGGCTAACATACTAGTTTTTGCGGTGATCATTAACCGATATGGGACAAATTCCAACATAATTTAAGAGAGTTTCTATGCTAGTACGAAAAAATGAGGTGGTGTTGCTCTTGTAGTCTCACACTAATTTACATGCTTGGGTGCAAGCGTTCGAGCAAGCAGTACAGATTTTTTGCATCAATCATTGGAAGCAATCTTCACTGGCACAAGGATCTCCTCAGGGAAACTTTCGTTACGATAGAACCCGAGAATGAGTTTACGTAGGCTTCTAGTAGTGTGGGATAGGCTAATCACCATACTGCTCTGGAATGGTTAATTGCCGGAGACAAGAACGAGTGAATCAACTTTCGAGAGCATGCCTCACGGTAGGGGGCATAGACTTTCTGAGTGAAGGCAATCGCAACTATCTATTTCATATCCTACCTGTCAGCAAGGTAGGTCCTCCTATTCAGCAAGGTAGGTCCTCCTATAGAGCCTGCCAGCCGGAAAGCCTTCAAGAATCGAGAAAGCCAACCAAAAGACTATTCCATAACTGACTCTTCTTGGCAAATCGATGGGGCTTGGCTTTTATAAGGCTCTAAAAAACATGGTGGTCTGTGTCTATACTGATGAGGGACGCATTGCAAGTGCTTTGCACTTTGCTCACATTATTATGAAACTTTCACTTTTTAGAGATACTCGTCATTTAGAAGAAAAGGGAGAAGAGAGAAGGGGCGGACTCTAGGAAATTACATCTTCCATCTTTTATCTGTTGTTTAATCTCTCTGCCAAAGAGCTAATGCATATTGTTATTCTGTTTTAGGTGGTTGCAGACCAGATGTCTCTGTTCCATCATTCATCCCTGAATGCATCTGCATTTCAACGGTTTGGATTCTCATCAGTGCCATCTCCTGAAACTCCTGAAAAGGAGAGTTCCCCGTCTGCCAATGGTGGGAGTACAGTAGGAAGCAATGGTGCCACTGCAAAAGCAAGTGGAGATACTGAAGCTTCTGAGCAACGAGAGGTGCCCATTTCTGGAGGTATGAAAGTTACTAATCAGGAAGAGGATTCTGGTTCAAATTCAGAATCCCAGTATACCACTCTGTTAAAAGGAGGAGAGGTGCTAAACAAATTGTATTTTCAGATTCAGATTCAGATTCAGAGGAGGAGGAGGAGTTGACCATGGATGATCTGGTGAAACTTGTCACGGAGAAAGAAGAACTTCTAAAGGTGAAGCACAAAGAGATTGAGAAGATGCAAGACAAAGTTCTCCGCGCCTATGCAGATATGGAGAATGTCATGGACAGGGCAAGACGTGAGTCAGAGAACTCAAAAAAGTTTGCCATACAGGTTTTCTTCTCTTTTGAAATTGTGCTGTGTGCTTCCTTCTCAGATCCCATGCTCAGTTGCCTTGCATTTTTGGGTTGCTAAACTCTGCTCTTTGGTTGATATTATGCACAATGCTGCAGAATTTCGCAAAGAGCTTATTGGATGTTGCAGATAATCTAGGGAGAGCTTCGTCTGTTGTAAAAAACAGTTTTTCAAAGATAGATACATCTAAAGACACTTCTGGAGCTGTGCCCCTTCTCAAAACACTTCTTGAAGGTGTTGAAATGACTGAAAAACAACTTATAGAGGTTTGACTCTTTCTTCTGGCAAACAAGAGTGAGCATATATTCAGAATATCACCTGATAACTGTTTAGGACATATTGCTTAAAAAACTTTTTAAGCACTATGGTAAGGCATTTATGTATGCTTCCCGGTCTCTGTTTCGTATGTCAGTTGAATTACATTCATAATTGCATCTGGTAATCTTTTCCCCCTCCGGGCGAATTTAGATGTCTCATGTGCTATAGTGATTGGATTTCTATTACATTTCTATGTTTGGAAGATAAAGCTTTTTTACTGGGTGTGTCAATATGTTTTCAGGTATTCAGAAAGTTTGGAGTGGTGAAATATGATCCCACAAATGAGCAATTTGATCCAAATAGGCATAATGCAGTATTCCAGTTACCAGATCCTTCGAAGCCTCCTGGCACTGTTGCAGTTGTTTTGAAGGTAATGAATCGCTTTTACTTCTTTCTTTCTATTGCTTCATGTAATCGGGGTGGTCAACCAACTTTAGATATTAAATTAATACATGTCCTCAATAAGTCTCTTTAATACCGGATTGGTCCCCCATGGATTAGGTGAGGTGTGCGTAAGGTGACCCGAAAACCTGAGTTATCAGCAAGAAATGTAGGAATTAGTGTTGATTTATTATTAATATTTGGGTAAAAGAAATGCTCTAAATTCTAGTGCAGTGGAATTAGATAGTATTTCATTTTCTTATGTTGAAATTTGGCCCTCTTTGGATTAGTAATTGTATTTGAAATGAATCATTTGCATCCTTCGGGGCAATCAGTGGCACAATTCTCTCTCAGAACAAAGCATTTTGTGAAGTGGTATGCTAGTAGTGGTAAATGCTTCTATATGTTCTTGTGCTCCAGGCTGGATATATGCTGCACGAACGAGTTATTCGGCCAGCTGAAGTTGGTGTGACCGAAGCAGTGGATAATAAGGAGGCAGAACAAGGCTCTGAGGCTTGAAGAATGCATGGGTACAATCCCTATGCAAGAATATGATCTTTTTCGCTTGTCTTTGTGACAGAGGAAATAGTGTTTTTGCCGGTAACATATAAACTATAGCTGCTGTGCGTAGTCTAGTTCGAATAGATGAACACTATTTTATCCAGTTTTCATTTTATTAATTGTTATTTATGTCAGAGGAGGTTGCGCGGGGGGCTTTGCAAACCCTTAGTCCTTTTCAGTTGATCGATGAGTTTTGAATGCAGGGGCGGCTTGATTTTGTGAGCCGTTGAGTTGAAAGGATTCAGTTTGTCTTGAGCTTTTGTCTGCAACATGTTATCCCCTCGCTCATATAAGCGTAGCTTTCTTGAGCTTTTTAAGATGATAAAGGCAGTGCTGCACCCCGATTTTCTCTATAGGTTTTTGAATTGCTGGTGGCTAAATAAGTTAGCCTGATTGTGAGCAGGAGTTGTCCAGTTGCATTCTTGTGAACTTGCCTGCATCCCTTCGGATTCAAATTTTGTTGGGGGCTCAAATGAACCAAGCTACTCGTGTTTTGGCTCGTTAAAAGCTCACTTGAGGTCAATTTGTATCATAACTAAATTAAGCTTAAGCATTTTTTAGAATTCGTTAAGCTTTCAAACCAAACGTGAACAAGTTATTATTTGACTTGTTTAGCTTATAGTGGGAAACGAAATTCAAGCTACTTGAAGTTGGATCGTGTTTTAAATTAAGTGTATGCAACTGTTAAGCTTGTTTGGCTCAACAAGCTCAAGTAACTATTACATCTAAGATGTTGCGAGCAGAGGGGTAGATGTACATGGTTTCGTTCCTCAGACGAGAGACAAAGGAAAAAATAGTTGGTTCTTGTCTAGTTCATTCATTCTTCTGTCATTCGATTATGTGTCATCTTCAGAAAACACTAGGCTCCAAATAGGTGGGATTCTGCTGAATGTCCATTTACTTTGAAACACAAACTCCTAACTAAAAAGAGATTTTCTCAGGCAAGTCAACAATTGCGGATCTAAGTTTGATCCACAATCAAACTTTTCTTTCATCACTGGAGAATCAATTAGGACACAGAGAATACTGATAAGGGTATTGTTACGGTCGACCCCCAGCACACCAAAGGAACCAGTCACAGTAGAAAATGGTCATTTCGTATGTACAGCATAAACTATCTACCACTAAACTACATATTTCACATCCAGATAATCCACGTGCCAATACACAAACCTCAACTAAAGGTCTAAGGTTGCAGTGCGATTCTTTACCGCAATACATATCATGCACATTAGGGACTACAGTGAGTCAACAAAGGGATGGCTTCACGTAAACACACAGGCAGTCTTCTATCCTTGCGGTGAGAATCTTGAGCTCAATCTAACCCAGACTTCCCAGCCTCGTCGTCTTCACCATCTGATTCTAGGTATTCATCGTGGCCCTTCAAGCCCAAATCCAAGTTCAAGTTGCTCATGTTTGAATCTTGCTGGGTCAAACGGATCTTGTTTGCAGCCTGCAATACAAGACCATTAGGCTTTTCAAGGACTTGTAAGTTGTAACCCAACAACCAGTATACAAGAATCTTCAACTCAATAACAAAAGTTGTCTCAAACTTTGTTTCCCGCATGACGTGGAGAAGCAAATGAATGAACTTCATATTTTAGCTTTGTGAAATACAAAGCAATACCAATATCTTGGCTCCTTGAAGGAGGTATGTACCATTTTTCCACTTGAATAGAAAGATTTGATCTTAGCGTGTGCTAGATAATAATTTGCTAAGCAAGTTCTTGAGTGTGTATAATGTTAGATTTCTTGGAGGATTCCAACCTAAAACCAATTGGCAATAGGTGAAGTAACCTCTAGATTTTATTAACCAAGCTTAGGTGGCTTAGATGAACTACGTGGGACAAGTCTAACACTCTCCCTCACGTGCAACCCAGATGCAAATGAAGATGACAAATCAGGAGCTGAGCGATTGCCTCGGGCGACAGAAATGACAAAGACTTTCCCACGAGAGGTGACGTGAGGCCACCCAAGACTTAGCTCTAATACCATGTTAGATTTCTGAGAGGGTTCCAACCTAAAACCAATTGGCAATAGGTGAAGTAGCCTCTAGATTTTATTAACCAAGCTTGGGTGGCTTAGATGAGCTACGTGGGACAAGTCTAACATATAACTCACTCCAGAGATTCTGGTACTACTTGATCTAAGAATTGTACAAGGTTCAATGCGTCTATCCCAAACATCTTGACAAACAAGCAATTCTCTCTTCTGTATTGTAGCCTAACTGAAATTCCAAGCCAAGGTCTTATTGTTTAGCACAAAAAGAACAGAATATATTGGATGTAAGGCTTGGCAAATTAGAATGTAAACAACAACGGGTAGTAAGAAATTCCAAAGGAGAGCAAATGAACAGTGGTTCAACTGGTCACCTGAATTTCTTCAGTAAAAACACCCTCAGTATTGGGAATTCCAAAGATATCATCACTTCTAGATGATGATTTGCGTGTTTTAGCTTTACCATCAACCTTTTCGGAAGCCTCTTGTTTCTGATCTTCTAGCTCAACAATCTGCAAAAGAAAGGCATCAGCTACACATTCTATTTCACAGTGAGAAAAGCCTCTTGTTCCAATTTTTGCTGCTTCTTTTTTTCCCCTTCCATTTTCCATTTTTCCTGCAATCTGTATGTTCAAGTTGTCTTTGAATCTTGGTTTGTGCTCTCTATGAGGAGTGAATCTATAAAGTTTTTTAAGGGATTTGAGATTATTACTATGAGTTTTCATCTGAGATTTGGTTTGCACTCCGATACAATCAGTTTTGGCCGACTCAACCGGTCACCGAAGGCATTGCAGCGGTCGGTTTGTACAGCTAGGTCAGTTGGGGATACACCACAGATTTTGTGGCTCAAAATGGCGTAGTTTTGAGGCTTTGTGTTTTTGCTCCATTTGGCTCCAAAATGACGTCGTTTTGATGCCCTACACAGCACACTACACAGGGATGCACTACAGAACCCACGGATCCGATGAAGCCCTTCTACCAAAAAGAACACTCAGATCTCCATACTGAAAAAGCACAATAAAACCCTTAAACGAAAACGCTACGAGGTTTTATTTTAGCTTTACCCAAATGTACTCCCTCACCTAAATATTCCAAATTCCAATCAACAATACCAAATTGTAACGCCAAAACCCTCATAAACCCTACAAACAGAAGCAGCATGAAACCCTTCAAACGGGAAAATAATTGGGCCTCAAAAATTAAGGTTATGTACTCCATCACATAAATATTCCAAATTCCACTTAATTTGAACATATCCTCGTATGTTATTAACAATACCCAAATCTAACGCCAAAACCCTCATAAACCCTCCTAACAAAAGCAGCATAAAACCCTTCAAACAGTTAAACAATTTGGGCCTCAAAAATTATGGTTTATGTACTAACCGGAACGTAACGGAACTTCCGGCGCGGCGGCTCCTCCGTCTTGACGGAGTTGTCGCCGGAAATTGGGGTCCACCGGCAGAGGACGAGAGCGGAGTTGTTGTTGGTGTTATTGGCGTTATTGGAGCGAGAGGAGTTGTTGGTAGGGTAAGAGACATGGACCCAACGCCGTTTCCATTTCCTAACTGGGCCACTGAAGACGGCCGAAGAGGAGGAGCCGTAGCGCGACGAGGCTCGACCCAGCCTTGACCCAACTCCCTCCATAGTATACGACCAGCGATACAGTCGGTGCAGTACAGAGATACTGATGTTAGAGAGAGAGAGAGAGAGAGAGAAGGATGGGGGGCCCCGGTGGGGGGGAATGGGTTTCTGAGTTTTGAGAGCTCTCGATGGTTTGCGGCTTATAGTCAGTCGGTGGGTGGAAATAGCCGAGCCAAATCGAGCTTTATACTAGTACTATTCGAGCCAAATGAGACTACAATTCAAGTTCGAGCTCGGGTCTTTTGTGAAAGAGCCGAGTCCTTGACGAAGTGAGCTGGAGCTAATTTATTTAACGAGTTTTTTTTTAAACAAGTCGAGCTTTTGAGTCTCCTGTTTTTAATAAACGAGCCTAAAACTTAACCCAAACCCTGCTCAATTACTAAATGAGTCTATCCGAGCCTTGCCTTTAGGAGCCGAATCACGACCAGATTGCAAGCAACTCGGCTCATTTGCATTCCTATTTCTGTGTCTTTTTCGAACATGAAAGGAAAATAGAAAGTTTAAGTCACGTGTTAATGTTCTTTTATACAGTTTTGGACCTTTTGGTACAACCACAAATACTTAGGCTCCGTTTGTTTGGACATAAAATATTTTCTTGTAAAATGTTTTATCTATTATTCGGTGTTTTTTTTTTTTGATCCGTTTTACCTATTATTCGGTGTTTGATTGTGTTAAAAATGAGAAAAAAAAATTACATGTAAAACATTTTCAATTAATTGGATGAAAATGACTTATCCTCAAATCTTCCGTAAGTTATTTTTCGAAATGAACCCACTGCCATCTACTCCAATTCTCACTGCTCAATTTTCTCAATCATCAGTTCTAACCCGCGTTTAATTTCAATATTCTCTTATCTCTCTCTACACTATTTTATCAATTTCTGAAAATATTTTGAAAATTTGTTTCCAAAATGGAAAATATTTTACATCGAAACAAACGGAGCCTTACACACACTAATTCTCTCATGTTAAGTGTGGGATCCCACACTTATCCGCACTTAAAGTGTGTGTGGTTGTATACTTAAGCCTCATTTCACTAATTAAAATAAGTAGTACTTATTTGAAAATTAAGTATTTTTTTAATTGAAAATAATATATTATGAGGGAATAATTTGTCTCGTAAAATTCAAAATAAATACTCTAAAAATAAGAATCCTAGCGAAATAGGACCTCATGGCATATTCCGCACCTTGGCATATTCCGCACCTTACCCATAACGTAGCTCAAAGTTTGGCTTTCTGCAAAACCTTTCTTCTGCGTGTTTGGTGCACTGCGATTAAACGGAAAATAAAATTTGTCATTCATCTTTATATAGTCATGTCATGATATATTTATCTGGACCCGAGGATGCTCTCTCCACTTGGCAGCAGTGTCGAACGGTCGTATATCTCGACAATCGACGGTTCAGATCTTTATTCGTTCAAATTATTTATTTATCCTACCAGTTTAATCAGGGTTAAAGGTAAGAAAGATAAGTATGCCACGTCTTTGATTTCACAGATCGCCTCGACGACATCTTGTCGACTTCCATGCATGATCCTATATAGACTGTACCAAACCACTATATCATCCACTACATTTTTTGTGGAGCCCATTCAGAATTTCACAAAAATACAAAAAAAATATCCAAAAATTTTAAAATAATGTTTTATGAGACCTTGTAAAATATCAGTTCTAACGGATATCGGTAAATATTATTTCTTGGTTGGTATATATGGCCGAAACTACACAGTTGAGTATTTTCACTCCTATAAATCTAGAAATAATACTTACCAATATCCGTTAGAGCTGATTTTTTTACAGAGACCCCTAAAATATTATTTTAAAATTTATGGATATTTTTTTGTATTTTTTATAGAACCCGAAATGAATCCCATAAAAAATGTAATGGATGATGTAATGGTTTAGTGTAGTATACCTAAACTTATTGCTAATTGAGACACAAAATTGATCCAGTCACACTGTGTCTTTGCAATTGATGGTCGTCGTTTCAACCCTAGGAGGCTAGGATGTTTTTTTTTTCCACGGCTAGGATGTTGTTTGACTTATGGAGCTGAAGAAAGTTTGCCTTCTTCACTAACTTTGGGTATTTTAATTTTGGCAGTGGGTGGAAAGAGAAATAGGGCCGGTAATGATTGAAGAAAGGGGTAATGAATAGAGAAAGAGAGAGAGAGAAATAAGGTAATGATTGGATAAAAATATAAGGTAATTATTGAAAAATAAAATTAAAACAAAGTAAAATTTGAAAACAAACAAGGTCAAAAAGGGCCTGCGGGCCTTGTTAAATGATCCAAAAAAAACAAAAAACAAGGTCAAAAAGCACAAAATCATAAACATGGCCAAAAAGGATCAAGGGTATGGCCTTGGAATCCATACATATAAACAACCAGAGACTAATTCCTTGAAAACGAGGAAAGAATTAAGAAAACACCCCTACCAAAACAACTACTGAACCAAAAAAAAAAGCAATCCAAAAGAAAAAGACTTCAAAATGTACCGGACATCAGTCAAAGAGGCGCTAGACTTTCGATGAAGTGAAAGGAATGCATGTAAGGTTGGACTATGCTTGCAACGTAGCGTCCGCGGGGCAAATCACAAAGCACCGTTAGTGTCTTGCTCTTGATATTGTATTGCACGACTCTGTGCGCAACATATAACACCACCGCAAGATCGTTTTCATCTTCTCCTACTTTCGTGACACTTACTACCATAAACTTACCGTTTTTTCTTCGTGGCAATGAAATTAACGGTGCTAGATCTACTTGGTACATGAGAACCCACCAGAAGTTATCATCTCCGTGGGTCATCTCAAGCACGTTGAAGTCTGAAGCGTTGTGTTGAATCTGTATGCGATGCAAATGGCCCCCACATTCTCCGAAATACATAATCTCCTTGGAACGATTGGTATGTGGTGGCACTCGAGCAGTCGTCAGCTTCTCTTTGTCGATGTCGAATTGGAGATAGACGTGGTCATGCTCCGCACAGTTGCGCCATGCTCCCACGCAGCTCATTAATAGGATCGCCCCATTCCAAATGGCACCGTATGTTTCCGATCCTGTGTCTTGAATCCTCGGACCGCTATTCCAAGAGCTAGATTCGGAAGAGTAGACAGCAAGTAGCAAAGTGTCCAAGTCAAGTGCAAAAATTACAACTGCCACCTTGTAGTAAGGTGATTTTTTAGGATCAAACACCAAGTACGATTGAAACGTACAATACGATTTCGATATGGCGGCGAGTGTGGGAAGAACCGCCAACTTTTGTGTGGTCAGATTACAAACCAGGTAGTCTTTACCCTTCTCCCCAGTTGAGCACATCATCGAGCCATTGGAAGAGTGAAGTAGTTTTGTTCCGAATACTACTCCATCGAGAAATGAGAAATTTGGCAGACTTGTTCGTGGGTGACGGTTAACCGGGAGGCGGGTGATTTGATCGTTCAAGGATAACGACCGGTCCGGTTTGGAGTAGAAGTAGATGCCTGAGGGCAGAGGATGGGGATTCTGGCGGGTAGCATGGTTGCGGGAAAACCGGGAGTCGGTGATGAGAGAGTGCCATTCCTTGCAAACGGACTTGAATCGGAGGAGGGATTTCGCGGGGACTGGTACGAGTATCTCTGCCAAGAGATCCACGTTGCTCGCGACTACGAGCACTGACGCGCCCGAGCATGGAAGAGAGAGCTTGCATGTGTCGTTGCTAGATACGGCTATTTTCTTTGACATCATTTTTTCACCAGCACTGTTGGAGATGTGTGTGTGTGTTTTTGAGAGAGAGAGAGAGAGAGAGAGAGAGAGAGATGTGAGATGTGAGATGGCTTTAAGAAAGAGCAACGATGGCTTTCATGTCCTCTCTCTTTTTGCCGCTTAAGTGCAGAAGTAACTGAATTTTGAAATGCCATGGCCTTTCGTGTCCCCATATTTTTACGAAGGTGGTATTATGGGGAAAAGGAACAAAATACTAGGACTACTTATAATTTGGTACAAGTTTCCAAATCCATTTATTGGATGAAAGAAAACGAGAACTCGGAGTTGGAGTTTCATTTTTCTCAGTTCGTTTTTTTGGGTCAAAAATTCGGATTGGAAAATTTTGGTGCAAACAGCAATTAATAAGCATGCATTTATTTGTTTTTTTTTATCGTTCTTGAAGCATGAACCGTGAAACATAGAATTCTATCGCTCTTCGATTTTGTCACTTTTGTGTATGCTTTTTGCCTCAAAATAGTTTTCGTTTTATTTTGTGCTCGTACCTTGCCAAGGACACTTATAAAAGTGCATTGGCGGAGCCAGAATTTTTGGCTCGATGAGGGCGGGCCGACGTAAGAGAAGTATTTTCATGCACAAAAGTACTCAATATATAGTGTAGCTTTGTGGTACATTAATATATCAGACATAATATCTTTTGCATTATTGTCAACAATTGCAAGGCACATGTGTGGTTAGTTTCGACTATAAAAGAATTTGAGAAAATTTTACCTGACAATTTAAAATAACTTCAATTTTTGGCTACATCAAATCAAAATTATTTATAATTTTAGAGATTGCTATACTAATTATATAAATAATGACCATATTACATGTAATATTAGTAAAAGATTTTAAATGTCGAGAGGGACCGGGTCACCCCGAGCCCTTATATACCTCCGCCAGTGCATAAGTGAAAGTCTCCGAGCCATGTTTGAAGGAACGCGAGCATGGGCATGCCCCGTTCCGCTAAGATTCTTATTTTTTAAATACTTATTTTCTGTTATAAGAGACAGGACATTTTCTCACAATACATCACATTTAATTCAAAAAGATAAATATTTATTTCTCTTAGCGAAGTGGGTGACTCTAAAACTTATATATCCTTTGTGATGTCTCTCTTCCTTTTCGGGTTTTATCAAACACCTAGTACTAGTACTACTCCCGCCTCAAAATGTTTGTCTAGTCCACAAAACAAAACTAAAAAAACTCATTGAAATATAGCAAATTGTTGAATTTTTCTTAAAAAATGTATTATTTCTAGGTCTATCTCTTTGCAAAGCGAACAAACATTTTGTTACAGAATGGGAATTCTATTTTCCCAAAAAACAAATAAACAGATCTTGTACATGTGTATTTTTGGAGCACACCTCGGATCCCGCAAAGATTATCCGAAATTCCGAACCGCTCATTTTTTTGTAAAATATTTGTTTGAGTCTTCGGGCAAAAAATCAGTTCAATTAAATATTGATAAGTATGTTTTTAGAATTCGTGGGATGAATCACTCAAAATATTCCCTTCGTTTGTGTTTGTTAGTCTATTTTCGGCATTCGTGTCATGTACAAAATTGTCTATACCTTTCAATCCATGATATTTTTTACAATTTAAAAATTTTGTATAATAAAATTAATTGAGATCAATTATAGAATATTCATATTGCATATTTTTTAAGATTCAAGTGTAAAAAAAAATGCAAAAATTTTTTAAGTGTGAAATAATACAAACAAACACAGCCAGATGGAGTACTCCATTATTTAAAAAATGAACAGTTTATATCATCTTTGTGGAATTTGAGGTGGGGCCCCAAAAAACTTATGTACAAGATCTATGCATTGAATCTATGTGAACAGAATTCTGTTTTCCCAATCAGCAATGCTAACCACACATACAAATTGTGCACAGATTTTATTGTGGGGTCCACTAAAGGTCCCACACAAATGATCCGAGCCGTTCATTAGATGTAAAATATTTTTTCAAGAGTCCCCATAAAAAATAAATTGAATCTAGTACCTGTAGGTACTCAATCCAATCATCTAAATTTTCATTCAGATTTTCGGGTAATGAAAAATTAGATGATTAGATCAAGCACCTATACGTATTGGATTGAGCTAATTTTTTTACGGGAACCCTTGAAAAAATGTATTACATTTAATTAACGGCTCGGATCATTTGTGTGGAACCTGTGATGGGCCCCACAACAAAATCTATGCACAGATTATCTGTGTAGACAGATTTACCGTTTCCCAATAGGCAAAAATGAATGATTTTCATATTCTTCTTTTTATGATTACACTCTATTTTGTTTTTATCCATATGAATTTACTATCTTGACCTTTGTTCACATCTTTTCACACATTCAAGAAAAACATTGTAAATTCACGTGGATGAAGACAAAAAAAAAAAATTGGATTGTAAAAAAGGGAATATGAAAATTATAAATTATTTCCCGAAGATCAAAAAAACAATTATTTCCCTAGGCAAAATACAAAACTCATACGTCGTCGTTTTCACATACCCTCCCACATTCTGCTTCCCTCGAACTTTATCTGTTCTGCTCACAGCAAAAAGTCTAGTCCACACCAGCAATGGCGCTCTGTAGCTCTACAACCACCTCAGCCTTACATCAATTCAAACCCACTCCTTCTACCCCATCTCTTTCTCTCTCTAACCCTTTTTTCCTTCAATCAAACCACACTAATACCACCCACAGATTCTTCACTTCTCACAAACTATCAACTTCTTCCCGCCAATTCTCTCTCCTCCAACCTCAATCTTCAAGATTTTCCACTGTATTCGCAGCTTCTGCTTCATCGGCCGCGGTAGCCCATGTGGAAGACAAACTTCCGGCTGATATCTTGGTCACAGAAAAGAAAGAGCCCAATTCCAGAGTGAGTCATTCTAGTCTTTATTATTACAGTTTTTTTTTCCCTATGTTAATGTCATTATTATTGAATTTCGTGAAATTCCCTTATTGCATCTGTTGTTATGAGATGATTTAATGTTGGGTTTTGCATTTTCTACCAAATTTTATGGTGTTCTATTGTTTGGGTCATAATTTGGAGATTTGGGGTATGTGTTTCTCAAGTAGTTAGTATTATTTGAATCATCACCTAGTCAATGTTTTCTCAATGGTTTTATCTCCTCAACGAGATATTTTAATTTCATTGCGACTCAATTTCTTGAAAAAAACCCTTCCGCCTAGGAGTGATGAATGAGCCAAACAAATCGAGCAGGTGGTTGTTCAAACTTGGTTTGAAATTTTAACCAGCTTTAGAATATGTTCTGAGCCTTGCTTGTTTATGGGATGAGCTGATCTCAAACAAGCTTTAATTGTGCTAAACACGAGCCAATCCCGAGTAGCTTGAATCTTTATACATTATAAGCCTAACAAGCTGAGTAGTAGCTTGTTCAAACTTGGTTAGAAAGCTTAACGAGCTTTGAAAATATATTCAAGTTTTGCTTGTTTATGCAACAAACCGGTCTTGAATGAACTTTTAACAAGTGAACCCGAGCTTGAACTCGCGCAGCTTGGTTCATTAGTAGCCCGTTGCCTGCCTCTATCATTATGAGCTAATTTAATGGTGGGTTTTGCATTATCTATCCAAATTTTATAGTGCACTATATTTCGAGTCATAATTTGGAGATTTTGTCTCTCTCGAAATCCAGGCTAGATTGAGTGTAGAAGTTCCACCAGCTGTCTGCGAGGATTGTTACAAGAGGATCATAAAGGAATTCATGAAGATGTCAAAGGTAGTATTGTGTTTTCATATTGGTTACTCTCCTTCATTTGATGTTCATTAGTATAATGCTTTCTTGAATGGAATACAACGTGATAAGTTGCAGTGGACAATTAGTTGACAATCCTTTGATTTCGAATGACTGAGAGGTTTTAGAAGAAAACTAACCTGGGAAACAATTCTTGATATTAGGAATTTTCAGTGAAATTGAACTTTTGAGTTGCAATGGTGGAACAGGCTTTTTGCGTTACTTGACCCTCCCAAGTTAGTTTTTTTTTTTCTTCCCATTATAGACCTCATACGGGACACCATCGCTCTTTCAGGTATTTATTTTGTTTTAAGTCTGCATGTCAAACATTGGAACCCAGTTGATGCTCTTGGTAAATTGTTTTGACTTTCCCCAATACTTGTGCAACCTGTGGGACTTGGAATACATCCTGGCGGTCCTGATTAGGAAACCTAACTCCAAGAATGAGATTTAGCATCATTTGGGTTTTAGGTATTTTTTTCTTTATTCACAGGTCCCCGGATTTCGCCCAGGGAAGGAAGTTCCAGAGAATATCCTGGTAGGTCATGTAGGGAGGAAAAATGTTCGGCAGGCAACTGTCGAATCTATTTTGGACAGAACCCTTCCACATGCCATGTCTTCGGTATGTTGCCATTATTTCTTACATTCTTTTAAATCCTACGTTTTCGCGATTTTACATTTCGGATTTTCCATGGAAAGCAGTAGTTAATTTAGTCATTTGATATTTCACCTATGAGAAATTTTGGCATTTGCTTTCTTCATGACTATCTACTGTCTCGATATTCTAGATGATTATATTGATTTGAGTATTTCAAAATATCTAGATATAGACATCCCATCCCTCTCCACACCAACTCAGCCCTTTGATGGAAACTCATCTCCATTGCCCAAAAATCAAAAGATAAAGGGAGCTCCAGAGGATTACCTCGTACACTAGCATAAGCTTTCTGCAAATAGATCAGAAGCAAGTTATGGTTAAATAGTCTTTACGGATAGTACATGTATAATGCTTTCTATAAGGGCTATCACATATTTTTTTTCACATGCAACAAAGGTTCAATTTATTCTCATGTAGTCCAAGAACTTCAAGGGTTGAGTTAGTTGGTGTGGCCAAGGCCAGCAGATGAAAAGACCATTCTTCGTGTATTCCAATGTAGATGAAGGCAACAGAAAGCTTACTTTAATTTTTATTTTTTTTGTGGTGGTTTGTTTTGTAATTCTCAATAAGCTGTTCCTGATTCTCTCTCTGTCTGATCATATAAAAAAAAATCTCTCTTGATGCATTTTTTTGGTTCACAGGTGAGTGGAAGGGCTTTGAAAGACTCAGTCCGCATAGCAACCAAATTCTCTGACATGGAAGAGACTTATTCTTCTCGAAATTTGGTTAGGTTTGTTTAGTATTCGTCTCATCAGTAACGTTGACTTTGCATTTCTTTACTTCAAGCACCTTTATTGTACTCAATTACTCATGCACGTTGTGATGAACTCCTTCCCAAACAAATTGGGAAGGATACGAGAAAGTAGAGGGGAAAAGTCATCATAAGCACTTTCCAATGTTTTTCTTCTTGGCTGTCTGATCTGCTTAAGGGGGACTGGCTAAGGGTCCCATTGTCGGCCCAAGGAGTATCCAGAGTATGTAGTCACTAGGCTGAAATGCTGCATCTTTTATGCAGTATGATGGCATTTGTCTTACAGATAAGAAGTAATAAGCAGTTCAGCACTTTGGTTAGTTGGTGCTGGTGGATCCAGACAAATATTCACCAAGGGGTGAGCTTTATGTTGATGAACTTTACATTCTAGTAAAATGATGTGGAATAAGAAAATGAGAATGTGTGGACACTGGTTTCTCGAACATTGTAAACTTCTAGGTGAGTTCATATTTCTCGTTGATAACATATATTATGAAGTTTACATTCTTTCTTACGCTTTTGGATGAGTTGTTGGTCAACAATTTAACATGGTATTAGAGTAGGCAATAGATTATGTATTGAAACCTGTTCGCCAGCCCAATGTTTACAATATTTGTTCATGTTTGGCGCCCTTATGGTGGAGAATCTGGACACATGTTAGATGGTGCATTGAGAATATATGCTGTAAAGTTACCCATCTTTCTCCCTACTACTTTAGATGAGTTGATCGTTCAACAATTGAATGGTACAAATTTCCATGTGAATATAATGCTGCCCCTTGACAATGAGAAGCGCCTAGCTGAACTTTGCTTTTCTAGCGTTAAAGAACCACCCAGGTGCTGAGGCATTTGGGCAACAAACCAAACAGTTACAGACTGTTGGAGTTTGTTCCACATTGGTTAATTATCTCCTCCAAAACTACTATATGAGCCTGGGCGGTCTCTCCACTCATTGCTAATTATTTTTGAGTTGGATGCTTTAACAAATAGCACAAAAAATAAAAGATGAAGCACAACCAGGAAAATATGACACAGATTTATTTCGGCTAGAAAGACAACAGCCACAGGTCACACCAAATTCAGTATGGTCAATCAGGAGGAAGATGCAATTATGACTGCTAATGTAGCCAGCAATCTAATTAGAATCCCTATATCAATTACCGCGTGGTCTTTGAGTCCAGTACTGATCAGGCTTCACAAAACCTAAAAACATAAGGTGCTCATGAAAGTGAGACTTTAATAACTTTGGCCTGGTCTATTAGAAGTGGTGGCATTTAGTGAGGAGAGTGTTTTTTTTTTGTGCGCACGTTCAGTTTCGTGCATTTGTTGGAGTAGTGCGTGCTGACTTCGACTTCTGCTCTAGATATGACGTCATTGTTGATCTGGCACCGGAGGTCAGGTGGATTCCTGAGGATGGATACAAGAATTTGAAGGTAGTTGTTGAGATAGATAGTGAAATAGATGGTCACAAAGCTTCAGAACAGGAATTAAGGCGCCGGCACAAATTTTTAGGTCCCATGAGAATTGTTACTGACAGAGGCCTACAGGTAAATCCTTTAAATATTTTGTATATGAATATAACCTCTCTCTCTCTCTCTCTTTGGATTTTCAATGGAGAGCTTCATGATTCAATCAATTAAATTTGCCCAAGAACAGGGGAAAAGTAACTGTGATAACCACATGGAAAAAAAATACTATACTTATTTGCTTCAGCCAACCTTCCATCAATTCACCGAGCAAAAAAAACAAAAACAAAAACATCCCATCAACTTGTATAAATCTGCAACATCTAATGTGACGGAATGAAATACTTTGAGCAGTCGGAAGAAGAACAAGAATATATCTGTTAAACTTGTGACTTCGCGAGAGATGAACCTCACTGAATAATCATCTCTAGAAGCCAGGGAGTAAGTGCGATTTTGTTTCCTCAACCAACATAGGTTTTCGACATACATTCTTGTTTGTTTTGAATCCTTGATGCACACTTGCTTACAGCATACTGACCCAAGGTTCAGAAGGAGTTATGATTTGAGGTTCATTTGAAGAAAACGTGTTGCTTATTTCTTGATGGTTGCACAGGTTGGTGATGTTGCAGTCCTTAATATATCAGCAACGACAATTGACCAAGATGAATCTAACATTAAAAAGATCCCTTCTGCAGAAAGTAAAGGTTTGTCGTTAGTCACTTCATTTACCCCTCTAGGCTATAAAGGACTGGAGCCAAGTAACACTAAAGTTGTTTCACTCTCTGGAATGTTAGTATATGACCAAGTATTTCTAGTGATCCAACCAAATTCTGAGATTTTTTTGTTTTGTTTTGTAGGCTTTAACTTCGATACAGAGGATGGAGATAAAGTCCTTCCCGGTTTTTTGGATTCTATAATTGGAATTCAACGGGGTGAAACAAAATCGTTTCCACTTGTATTTCCTGAATCATGGAGGCAAGAGAATCTTCGAGGTGTTCACGCTCAATTTACTGTAGGCTCCTTTGTACTTTAAGGGAATTGAATTTTTCTTTTGCTCCTTAGCCTTTGTATTTCATTCGTATATGTGTGATGTTCTGTGCCAGTGTGAATCTGTTCCCGATAAAATCCTAGTTTTGAGCGAGCTAGATATTTGAGCTTGTCCTAATATACCTTAAGAATAGATGCCCGAATTTGATACTTCGATAAAAGTGTGGCTAGAAGCAAAGTCTTGGCCAATTCCGGTGGATATTACCGAGTAGAACTAAATTCAGAAGCGGTGTAACTGGTTGAGTTTGTATTTGAATTGTACCTACCCTTTACCTCAACAAACAAGAGCATTTTTCTGTTGAGTCCACGTGTAGTCTACGAAATTTCATATTAACGTTAGTGCCAAATAACATGCTTTGTTGACTTGAAAGACTGTTCAGACATAAGTTTGATGTTGCTTTATCTCCTTTTAGGTTGAATGTAAGGAACTATTTTACAGAGATCTGCCAGAGTTGGATGACTCCCTTGCTGATAAGCTTCTTCCCGAATGCACTACCCTTGAGCAGGTGAGCCATTACAGTAACATGGAATTTCATTGGAGTTCTTGGTGAAGGTAAGTAATATGTGATAAAATTTTGTACTACATGAACTGCAGGTTAAAGAATCCTTGCTACAACAATTCTTAAAATTGGAGCAAACAGCCAAAGATCAAGCAACAGATAATGCCATTCTTGACCAGCTTCGCAAGGTACCATAGCTTCTTTCTATCTCTGTAATTTGTGGTTTATAAATTGAGTTCATCTCTATGGGATTTCATCTGATGCTTCTGCAATCACACTTCCACATGGTGTTCTTGTTTTCTTTTCTTTTCTTTACTATTCTATTTTGTTCTTTTGTTTGCTGTACATATCTCGTCGGCGATTTCATGGAATAGAAACATAAAGGGTTTCTTTTGGTCCATTCTGTCAAGTGCATGTATAAATAACCTATGTATCTGCCTAAATTTCGCGGACCTACATAAGAATCAATTGGAGAATTTTGTTAACCCCTTGATCAAAATCCATTCATCCAGGGGGGTTATGTTTGAGACTGGGTGATGGGATCCTCTCTCTCTCTAGATATAACATATTCACCTCCGTCTTTGCATTTTTGTCTCCCATTTCTTGAATTCAGACGTATTATGTATTTTCAGATGGTTGAAGTTGAAATTCCTCAATCAATGTTCGAGGAACAAGGTAGGCAACTTTATGGAGCCAAACTTCTACAAGTACAGGTCAGCACACTTACCTTGCCGTCCTCTCACTAGGGACTCATCTTCCGTGAATCCCTAAATTCAAGCATTTGTAGTTCCAAAACTCTCTCTCTCTCTCTCTCTCTCTCTCTCTCTCTCTCTCTCTCTCTCTCTCTCTCTCTCTCTCGTGTGCGTGCGTTTGTCTGTAGGTGCACATGCTTGTGAGGATATATATATTCACTTCGAAGTTTTAATGTGCTAGGCAAATATGAAACTGAATGAGCAGCAGTTAGCCTCTCTATCAAGTCCAAGAGCAGTAAAGGAATACCTGGAAGACCAGAGGGAGGATATAGAGAGTATAATAAGGCAAAATCTGGCCGTTGGAGACATATTTAAACGGGAAGATTTGCAGGTAAATGCTTCTGTATGATGCATTTCTTGTCTACGCAGTGTAATTTATTCATTCACTGGCCAGATTGTATAACCTTCCAATTTGCATACTTATAATGGCTTTGCTTGACTAAAGATGAGACGGTGAATGCATGCGTTGCACTTGTATGTTGCAGTTTTCAACTGAGGAGTTGGTGAAGGAGGTCGAGAACTCAATAGCTGAATTTAAACGTCAAAACCAAGACTATGATGAGGAACGCGTGAAGGAACAGGTCAGTATTTTCCGTCCTATTGTAAGAAGGGGACTGGACTGCTGCTATGGTTCCTAGAACTGCCACTACGAGTTTGGAAATTAAGACACATTCTCTGATTCTGTGAATGAATCAAGGAAGCAAGTTAAATGACCCTATCTATCAAATTGAAAAGGCCAAGCCACTGAATAGGCTTCCATCAAATCTACTTTTATTCCATTCCAGATCTTGGTGAAACTATCTTCATTGCTAATAAACCTCTGATGGCTCCACTAAATCCTTCCTTTAGCATATCTCTTCTGCAATATTTGGTTAATCAGCTCAAATAGAGATTGGTTCTGAATTTTTTTCTGTTCAAAACTCAAATCTAGATACGACTATTGACGTATTCATAATCATGATTTTTGTTTCATGATTGTTGCCTAGGTGCAAGAAATTTTGGAGGGAGCAAAAGTGCTTGAATGGTTAAGAGAACGTGCGGAGATTGAGTACATAACGCGATGAGAAAGATCAGATTTTGCATCCCAAAAAAAGCAAAGATTGGAATTTTTTTCTTCCTTTCAGAGGTCCTTTCTCCATCAGAAATTCATCCTCCTTTAGCATTGGCAAAATAGCATGAGTGGCATGATGATTCACTGAAAAGCAAAGAAAGCCAGCAATTTGTTGGAAAATAGTTTCTTTTTTTTTTTTTTTTGGGTTCTTTGTGAGGCAAATTAATACCCGGAGTAATTTTATTTCTATGTTTGGATTATTTCAGTAATATTCCTCAGGAATCAATTATTTTGGAAGTTCACCGGAGTCAAACATTTCCTTTATATATGGATTGAGCAAGAAATTTAGGATTCATACTTTTGTTTACTAGTTGAATATCATTCTACTCAAGTTCTTATTTTTTATGTATTTATTTTTCGTTTTACGAGATAAATCATTCTCTAACAATACATCACCTTTAATTTAGAAAATAAATATTTATTTGAATTAGCGAAATGGGGCAGTCACGTTCCTATTCCAGTCAGTTCCGAACCTCGGAATTTAGGAAAACATAAGAATGTGAGATTGCATTCCCATCCCTGAAGTGCAGCAGGGCAATAGAGGAATCTTTGTATACTTTGTGCCAAACAGGTTAACTTTCTTTTGTCTTATCTATATTTTTCAATACAAATTGTCCCTATTATCTATGTGTGGCAGGTGGTTGATGGATGGGTTGGAAAAAGCCTCCAGAATTAAATAGGAGTAAAACAACTTTTTCCAACATGATGAGTGCTACCCAAACCTGTGACTATTTTATATGCTAACGGAAGTCATTTGCTCAAAAAAAATAAAGAAAAATCATGTGAATGTGAAGGTGGATAAAATACTTAATTATTGATACCAAGATGACACACAACTACCAATGACATTGACCCCCTTATCCCTATCAAATTTCGCTTTCGCCCCCCTCTTGATTAGAAAACCTTTTGATAGAGATATTGCTTTGATCTTAATATTATATGACCTTCTTTTTGGTCTTAACTACAAAGTTGCCCCCTTCTGATCATCACATGCATGTCCCACAAAAAAGGAAAGACAAATTAATGGTTTGGTTATGCTGAACACTTTTAGTTCAAACGGCAAAAGTACTATTAGTAATAAAATGTGTTTTAGCAACACTGAGTAAACTATCATTCCCATTGCATTTTAAGATGACTAAGGGACCGTTTCGCTTTCTTTTTAAATTTTTTTTTTTAAAAATAAGATACTTTCAAGCTCAAATATAATGAAAATAAAAAATAATATCAAACAATATTTATATTGGTAGAAAAATTATTTTCGTAAACACGTGATTTTTAAACTTGAAATTATCTTTCTTTTTAAACACAATATTTATAGTGCACCCACCTCTCTCTTTATAATTTGTCCATGAAGTGAATGGGTATTTGTTGGAATACACCACAAATGTATAGTATCTCAAAAGCCAAAAGTGATACAATGGAATATTTATCATTCCGCCACTGAATCTAGAATACATAGCACAACTCATTTTTGAGAAACCACACACCAAAAAACTTTGGGATGCATATGTACATACTAGTGCATACAAAGGACTCACAAAAGGTTATTTGCATACATACACAGGCGATCAAACACTAATTTAAAAAACTTCAATGAAAAAATTAACCATTTTTAAATTCAGATTTGTATTTTTGCAAGCTGGTCCATAATGTTTCTTTTTCATTTTATCATTAAATTTTGAACAATGATCAAAATAAATAAATGAAAGTTAAAAATAAATAGAAACCCATCATATTTTTCTTTGAATCAGATCATGCTAAACCATAAAGCACTACAACCATAATTTCATTTTTATTTTCAAACTAAAAGCATATAACCTTTTTTTTTTTTTATGACTTAATAACATGTGGACAACTAAGTTTAAGGTCGGACTTGGACAACCCAAACGTTGAGGCTGGCATTGATATCAACACATATCAGATTGAGCTGATTTTTCACAGACCCATTTAAATTTTTTATAAAAATATTAAACGATTCGAATTATTCATGCAAAATCCGGAATGGGCCCATGTCAATCGGTTGGTCCGGTCGGGTTTCCGCAGCAGAATTTGATTATTTTGCCACTACCGCAGCTGCGATTCCGGTCAGAGGAGCTCAACCAGTTGGAACTCAAGGTAGTGTCATGCTCGTAATTAAACGACAAGGCAGGCCCATATAATACCACCAAGATCTTCCGGACAATTACAGACAGAGCACGACGACACGTGCCCCACCCGCCCCTCCTCTCTCTCTCTCTCTCTGCAAAAAAATATCACCTTCTCTCTCCTCCCCCCATCTCACTCTCCTGCTGCTCTCACTCTGCATTCTTCTTCCAAAACCCACACACTGACTCCACAGATCTAAACTCCGCGCCGTCCGAAAACCTCAGCTCCAAGAAAGATCTCGGTAAAGCATTTTCTTCTACTCAACTGTTCCTTCTTCGTTTTCACTATGATGCCTTTTTTTCCTCCGAGTTCAAACTTCAATTAGAAAAAAGGACTGGGTTTTGATTTGAGATCTGAGGGTTTTGAAGGTCGTACGTCACTCTGTTGTGCTAAATGTAAGGTTTGTGGTCATCGGTTGGTGCACATTTGTGTTGGAATGAAGGTTTTTGTGGGTTTAGTACTTCTTCGTTTGCTTGAAATTGCCTTGAATATTCATGGTTTTTGAAGTCGAGATCTTGTGCTTAACGGCGTCTGCTTCCGGGGGGCCCCGGGATTTTCTCTTAGTGGTCAAGATTTTTAGTTCAGCGGTGACGAAAACTTAAAAATAAATAAATCCATACGAAACTCTATAAGAAGTAAAGATAGTATTTATTTTGGTTGAAAATCTATTAGCTAGGCGTATGTTATGTACTTACTTAGAAATGGAAATGAATTTTTAGTTACTTTGGTGTCATATGAATGATCCATTGCTGACATTATTCGAGAAAAAAAACTAAATTATTTGTAAATGCGTATCTAATTCAAGTGCATTTTTTGAACCGAGGAGTTCGCTTGATAAAAACGTAATTTTGCACTTCAACTCGTTAATTGGTAAAAGTTTAGTGGGTTGAGCGCTAACAAGGGGACTAAGATCTTCTCCCATTACAGTACATGTTGTCGTGCTACATTATTGGGATTCTAACGATTATAGTCGCATATCTTGGAATTCGAACTAACAGAATTTCCTTCCTTTTTTCTCAAATCTTACCAAACTGGTCTGTGTGGCTTCACCAAAACTACTGTTTTGCTTGTCGGTTGAGGTGGTAACATCTTTTAATGGAGAAGATCTTTATATGATGAGTGCAGATTAGGTTCTTTAGACGAGTGCATACCTTTTAGTGTGGTTTGATCACTTTGATGTATGGGTTTCTATTTATAGAAGGGCGAAGTGATTTTCAGTTTGTGGGTGAAAAGTTCATGTTTCGGATATCTAGCTAGTGATGTTGTCTTTCAAACGGAAAATGTTTGTCTGCAACTGCAATAAGTTAGAGGGTTGCCCTAATGGATCAGTTACGGTAATATCTTCTTTTCATTCCCCGTTTTGAATCATTGTATCTGACGTTTCTTTCTCTGGATACAATATGTGGTGCAGAATAGGTTGTAGCAATAGCGTGAATGGCCGCAGTGGACACACATAATCCACTTATGGGAGAAATTACTTGTGGCTCTCTGCTGCAGCAATTGCAGGCAATCCATCTTAAATTTTGTTGATTTTCAGTATTCTGCCCAGTTTAATTAATTATTTGAGAAAAATCACGGGTAGTTAGTATTTCAGTTTTCAGTTGAGTTGTTAGTATTATAATTTTTTCAGTTGTTCAGTTTGATCATGATGAGTATGATTGGCTTATTATAAGTCGTGTGCGTTTAATGCAGCGAATCTGGGATGAGGTTGGTGAGAGTGATGAGGAACGGGACAAGATGCTTTTTCAGATAGAGCAGGAGTGCTTGGATGTCTACAAGAGGAAAGTTGACAATGCTGCAAAGTCGAGGGCAGAACTTCTTCAGACCCTGGCAGATGCCAATGTTGAACTCACCAGCCTTCTATCCGCTCTTGGAGAGAAAACTTTTACTGGAATTGTTAGTACTTAGTAGCCACTTTACTTGAACACGTAACGAATATCTGATTTAAAATTGGGTGATCCTTTTGGTTCAGTGTTCAAAATTGGACCTTTTAACCTTGAGGTTATCTTTTGAGAATGAGGCCAACCACTTTGTGCATATGATGCCAAAGGTTAGGTCTGCTTTCAATGTACCCTTCCAAGACCCCTCAATCGGGACCAAAATTGGCGTAGTATTTTCTGATTTACATTTCAAAGTTCTAACTGGGCTTCAACGAGGTTTAAGTGATTGCAAAGATAAGCGGGTCTCTCAGTAGTTTTATTTGCTTTGTTTTGTAGCCTGAGAAGACTTCTGGAACGATAAAAAAACAACTTGAGGCTATTGCACCGGCACTGGAGCAGCTTTGGAAACAGAAAGACGAGAGGATAAAGGAGTTTTTTAATGTACAGTCACAGATTCAAAGGATTGCCGGAGAAATTGCGGGAACTAGTGAGCAAGTGGGGAGTCTTGTAGTTGATGAGGCTGACCTAACCCTGAAGAAGTTGGATGAGTTTCAATCTCAGCTCCAAGAACTGCAAAAGGAAAAGGTAAATTCTGCATCTTGTGGACTTTGATTAGTACTGTATATAGGAGTTTGACTAGGTTTTGTTAAAGCATCCAACTCCAAACCAATTGGCAAAGAATGTGGGACAAATCCCAACAAGTTTTACTCACGCAGTCAATGATTGTCAATTGTTTCTTTGATCTGGCAGAGTGAGAGGTTGCACAAGGTCCTTGAATTTGTAAGCACTGTGCACGATCTCTGTGCTGTTCTTGGGATGGACTTCCTCAGCACAGTGACTGAAGTTCATCCAAGCTTAAATGACTCAACTGGTGTACAATCCAAAAGTATTAGCAATGCCACTCTATCCAGTCTGGCTAAGACAGTCTTAGCACTGAAGGAAGATAAGAAGCAGAGGCTACATAAGGTATGTGTTAATTTTTACACTTTTTGAAATTTGCACCTACTAATTGTAAGCAGATCATGGAATTCACCCTCGACAATTCCATAGAATGTGTCTTCTCCGTTTTGCATATGTCCTGCTAGCTTTTCTCTTTGCTTTGCCAAATGGTAAGCTTTTCAAATAATCAATTATTGATGTTCTGAAATATGAGCTCTTTGCTTTCACTTCTTCATGGTGGATAAATCTTCTTTGGGTGACTCGGAACATGAAACTTCCATGAGCTCGTGTTCAGCAAATGTCGAAACATGAATGCTGCATATATTTCTAGATGCTATTCTGATGTGCATCTTGCCCTGACAGCTTCAAGAATTAGCGACTCAGTTAATTGATCTTTGGAATCTAATGGATGCCCCTCATGAAGAACGGTGTTTGTTTGATCATGTTACTTGTAACATATCGGCTACAGTAGATGAAGTGACCGTCCCCGGGGCTCTTGCTTTGGATTTGATAGATCAGGTAATTGAATTCCATTACCTTGCCAGACTTAAGTTGTATATTATAGTAACTGCTGGTTATATGTTAACTTGGTTTCTGTTGTCAAGGCTGAGGTGGAAGTTGAAAGGCTTGATCAGCTAAAAGCTAGCCGGATGAAGGAAATTGCTTTCAAAAAGCAAGCTGAGCTTGAAGAGATTTATGCACGCGCTCATATCGAGATTGATTCAGATGATGCACGAGAGAAAATTATGGCTTTGATTGATTCTGGAAATGTTGAGCCTTCTGAGCTACTTGCTGATATGGATAACCAGACAGTAAAAGCAAAGGAAGAGTCTCTCAGCAGGAAAGATATATTGGACAAGGTTGAGAAATGGATGTCGGCTTGTGAAGAAGAGAGTTGGCTAGAAGACTACAATAGGGTATTGCTGCTTTCACTTTCTCCCTATATGTTTGCTTGTCTATAATATATTGGTCCATCCCCATGGTCAGCATATGTTTTCTGCAGTTTTACCATCCCTCCATTTGATTTATCCTGTGGCCTGCTTATCAAAGTATTAGACAAGATGAGATTAGTTGATCAACAGTAGGAAAAATCTTGTCAAACCAATGGTGGTAGACACCGTAGACTGGTAATGGAACAATAAGCTTTGTGACAGTGAATAGCCTCCTCTCCAGATTAATGTCTGATTTTGTCTCTGAATCAGGATGAAAACAGGTATAACGCAAGTAGAGGTGCACACTTAAATCTCAAGCGGGCTGAAAAAGCTCGTGTTCTAGTCAACAAAATTCCAGGTATGCCCAGAATATGCGAGGACTAATATTGGAACTATATTTATTGCTGTGGAACTTGGCATCCATTGAAGATCAGATATGTATGCATGTAATTATCTGCATGGTATGAACTGTGAACTATGTTTTTTCAATTATCTGTAAGATGGTTATCTTTAAACCTAGATATTGTAACTATTTTTGTGATCTCTAATAATGCGACTATGTTTAGGGCTTCGCATTTTCTATTCACCCTTCCTTGGACTTGCATAGTTTCGACACTCAAAAATGTTAGAGATCTTTGTTTCTGACAACACAAAATGTATTCACTTGGCTAACCTGTTATACATGGATTATACAAAAATCCGAAGAAGGAACCCTTCCTGCATTTTTTTGAGTTTCCATTTCACTTCTGTTGCTGTCTTGCACTCCAGTAAACTTTGAGCAGGCAAGAAGTTCATGAACAAAGCTTGAAATGTTGCATCTATATCTTTCAATCTAAGGCGCAGTCAAGTAAAAGTAGACCCCTTCTCAAGACTTAAAAGTAGGCCATTTTCCAAGATTTAAGATTGAGACCCTTTTCCAAGATTTGAGCCAGTATAACACCAAGAGGCAACACACTTTGGATGGAACCTTGTGATGTGATGACACAAGATTGTGGAGGGAATCCCTGCAACCCTTTTTATTGATCTCGTTTGATTTATGCTTGAGATGTTTTTATTTGTTTTCTTGTTCGTTTTATCATTAATGAATGTACTACAATACAGAATGAGTCAGTAGGTAAAGCATTATCCTAAAACATAAAAGCCGGTAGGTAATGGAATTCGCTGGTGGTTACTACAGAAGTCATTTAAGATTATCTTTTGAAGTTTCAAGTAGTTTGGGCACAACATTCATTTGCAGCTTATTGAGTGCATAAATGAGTAAATGTAGTAACTCCAAAAATTTGGTGAACTGCTGTAAATGCAAAGAGTAATCAGAAATGAATAGCTGTTAATTCGTTTCATGTCATGTAGCTCTCGTGGACACGTTGGTTACCAAAACTCGAGCGTGGGAAGAAGACCGAGGCATAACATTTTCTTATGATGGCGTTCCTCTCCTTGCAATGCTGGATGAATATGCAATGCTCAGGCACGACAGAGAAGAAGAGAAACGAAGGATGAGAGTAAGTTTTCTTGGGAAAGGTTCCTCTCCTATCCCGTCTCAGATTCTTGATCCTCCGAGGGAATCCTAACTTTTTAAGGAGACATGTTAAAGCATTTGAATTCAAAATCAATGACATTTTTCTGAGTTGCTCTCAGCCTCTCATTTTTCCCATTTTAAACTACATTCATACCTGCCTTTCAAAAAAAAAAAACTACATTCATAGCTATGAGCTATCTATAATGGATAGTTTTGGGAAGTTATGCTTTTTGTCACTATTCAAGATGGACGACATATTTGGGACATCCCAAAAGAGAAAAGACCCAAAATATGGGAGGGATGTTGTCTTATGTAGTCTAAAACCTCAATTTAATCTCAATCTCAATTTCGCAAGTTGCTTAAATACAGTTAAAACTTTGGACTTGACAGGATCAGAAAAAGTTCCAGGAACAGGCAAACCCAGAACCAGAAGTCTTTGGTTCAAGGCCAACCCCTAGCCCTGGTCGATCAAGTCTAGGTGCAAAAAAGGTGGTCGGACCACGCGCAAATGGAGGCGGTGCAAATGGAACTCCAATCAAGCGGTTGTCCCTGAATCAAAATGGTTCGAGGTCCATAAACAAGGACGGGAAGAGAGATAATAATACGAGGCCGATTGCTCCGGTGAACTATGTTGCCATGTCGAAAGAGGATGATGCCTCACCCATTTCTGGTTCTGAGCCTCTTCCGGCGTCACCATAGTAATCAAATGAGATCTGGAGGTTAATCCTGTTGTGATATTATTATTGTCATAGCTAGCTTAGTTGAGGCTGTAGGATACTTGTTTGAGTGATTGGGTGGGGAGAGACGGATTGGTTGGTTGTTTTCCTGTTTTTGTATTGCTATTTTGTAGTTAAGTTTCCAAATCAATCGACTGTTGGTTTTTGCACAGTTTTCTTTAGTCGATGTACCTTCATTTCATAATCGTGCATCATCCAAGAGTTGTACAATGCCCTGGCAACAATCTCAAACGTGAAAGTTTCACGTCCTAACTTCCATAAATGAAGGGAGAATAGGGAGTAGAGAGCGAAAATCAATTCCTAAGGAGAAATGAAATTGCATCTTCTATTGAATAAATATTTCAATGTTATGCAAGCGGACTAGAAAAAACGCAGTTCCTATTTCAGTTTCACTTTCCGAAAATACAATATAAGCTTTCATCAACTAGAAAAGGAGGGAAGAAGATGCAATTCTGCAGCAAAATACAAATTAAATTCCTAGAAGAAAAAATGATACAGACTAGAGCTAAAGCTACATATGGTACAAGAGACTGATGGGAGTATTGGAAGCTCCAGCAGTAAAGGTCCGAAAGGTCCCCTGGTATCCAAGCTATCTGTTTTGGACACAAATCACTCGGTTAAAATCCCAAATCGAACAATCTAATAAGCATCTTATAAAGCTTTTACAGAACAATGCTTGTAGAAAGTAGTCTTCAACGTATATAACCACAGATCAAAATCAATTTTCAAAAACATAGCTGATAAACACGATCAGATCATAAGGCGCTTTGATCTGTCAACCCAAGATTTTGTTCCCATTTTTCCTCAGCAAGGGGTGGAGGCATTGTGGTGGTTGATGTGGTGCCACAAATGATTACTAGTTCATGATCCATAATATAATTAAACAAGTTATACTTTGCACATGTGTTTAGTTGCTGCAACCGTATAGAAAAAATGTCAAATTCTAGGTCCTAACGATTTCAGGTTCTGTAAGCATGCTACAGGAGAAGACTAGAAGCAACATTGGAATCAAGAGATCATGAGCAGCTTTATAGAAACAACATATCTGCAATGCATTCATCCATTTAAGGCGTACTAATATGTAGATGTGGGTGAAGGGGTGCAAACAAGCCAAGCCGAGACTTGTGTTCAAGCTCGGATCATTTATTAAAAAATCCTAAAACCCAACCTCAAGTGCGGCTCATTCACAAACAAGCCGAACCCGGTTAATTTACTAGACGAGTCTTGTGTTCAAGCTCGGCTCGTTTATTAAAAAATCCTAAAACCCGACCTCAAGTGCGGCTCGTTCACAAACAAGCCGAACCCGGTCAATTTACTAGACGAGTCTATAAAAAAACAAACTGATCCTATACAAAAGAGCTGACCTTTTTCGAGCCGAGCCGAGCTTTAGAGTGTTGAGCTCGGCTTGTTCACTACATGAGCCTAAAATTCGAGCTCAAGCTCCGCTCAATTACTAAATGAGCCGAGCCTCGAGCTGTGTGCTTATTGAAAGTGATTGGAGTAGATTTCCTCTTTAGTTCTGAAATAAATTCGTAGGGTTACAGTGCTGCAATTAGCAAGCTAATTATCCCTCATAAGTGGTGACTTCAATCCGTCTGAGACAATATTTTCCACTGTAGAAGTCAAACTTACCTATTGGTGGCATATCCACTCTAAGAACACAAGAATTAACCAAGGAAAATATGACGTTGAAACCTTTGCCAGCAAATTTAGTTTACTAGGTCCAAACACAAAACACGAACCAACAAGGAAAGAGCATGAGTCATCATGATGACTCGTGACTCATGCTAATTTTTTACCCACAGTTAATTGTGAACATAACCAACCACCACCTCAACATTCATTTGCATGCTAACATCAAATTCGATACAACCAAAATGGGGTGTTGGAGGGGTTAACTGGGTACAGAGTGACACAGACCCTACATTCTCATGTTCATTGGAAAGGTCTAAAAACATAGTATTATACATGCATGATTTATCTGAATTGAACCATTAGTCTAAAATAGTTCCAATACTGCCAACCTTAAAGGAAATATAGGACCAACTGCCCCTCTGATTGTGGACTCCGCAAAATAGAGGATTCAAGTGAACTGGATCAATTGTAAAACCGTGCAAACAAAAGACTAATATAGCATTGCCAATGAACATACTCACTGATTTGACTAAATCAAATATAATCAACCCTTAATTTAGCCATACAACTCAAAAGCATGCTAGAAGACAGGGCCCTAATAGAGAATGTAACTTGACATATAAGTGCTACCTGATCAAAAGAAGATCCATCAACTTTGTGCACTAGAGCCCTGAATAAGACTAGCACCAAAAAATACTCTCGACTGCAACTAACTTGAAACATCTCTGAATACGCCTTTTGATTCATCAAAAAACCATCTGCAAAACAAGATCGTTCTCCAATAAATTACACCCACAATCCGACAATTCATCTCCACTAGACTGAAAATAAAATAGAATAAACATGGAAAAAAAGAAGCTTTAACATAAGAAATATTGTCATATACACAGCGGAAATAGTGAATCATGAAAACAGATGGTTCATGTCACATTATTGGCATCTAGATTCAATGATTCAAACTCTGAAGTATGAATAGCTTCAGAATTGTGATGCCTTATTATGAGCCCCATTGAAGCAAAGAAAATCACTGCAGAAAGTAAAGCAATGCGATAATAAACCCATGAACATTGACAAGAGGTTTCTCAAAGCCATCCAACTTTTATGGAGAAGCAACTTGCAGGCAGCAATAGAAGACAAGGAATAGATGTGAGAAACAATGAAACATACTTGCACAGGTAAAGTGGCTGTAATCCATCATTTGCCCCTGGCCCCAAGCGGGATCTCCTCCCACTTTCTTCGTTAAACTTGCTTGGAGGAAGGACTACACATGGGCCACGAATCAAGCCAGCCACTATGGTGTTACCGTGATTAGACTCATAAACCTACAATGGAGCAACGAAGAGTAATTATGTGGACTACACTGTTACACATAAATTTAGGTGTTCATTCAAATCAGAAATTGACATTTTGGTCAAGTCCTTACTTCATAGATCTAAACATGAAACATAGGTCCAGTAACAAGTAGTTGGAATGTCAACCTCACAAATTCCTTTGACTTGATTACAGTTTCACACTATCCATAATTACTCAACATTCACTGCACTTACCAGAACAGAAGCTAAATCACGTAGACATGAGCTTCTTAGACTTGAGCCAACTTTTTGAAAATAGCTTTCTTGTGTAAATGCACATAGATACCGAATAAATGAAATAATGCATATAAACAACTACCTCATTGCTTTCGGGGGAACAAGGACGGCCAACTGCATCTGGCAAGTCATTGGGGAAGTAGCAGCGGTTGACAAAAACCCACTTTGATCTAGTTTTGTTATCTTCCCACATGGCCTGCAATGGAAAGGTAAAGCTCCTTCATATCAAGATACTATCATAGAGTAATGAAAAAGCTATTTCTTCAAGTAGCTAAAGGTATAGTCTACAGTTCTACTTCCAAGTGCTAAGGAGGTTCAAAGGAGGTTTGGACCAAGGCTGAAAAGCGGATGCAAATTGAGCAAGGACAGCCTAACCAAACCCACTTAGTGTGGCAACCTAGGCTCATTTCAATGGATAAGTTGCCAGCAGGTGAGTGCTGGTTTAGTAGCATTCCAGCACACTTCAGGGGCTATTGTACCTCTTATGATGCAAACTGAAGCTTAAACCAGGACAGTGGTAAATAAAAAATCAGAGACGGGGAAAAAATCAAAGGTGATAAGACTGTATTCGTACAACAGCTTTTAACTAAAACGAGAGCAATGGCCACAATATACTTGGAACGTGCAACAACTTGCTTACCTGAAGCTTACAAGGCATCAGGTTGTCTTTAATAGAACGACAAAGAGCATAATCCTGCACTTTATACACAACTCCATTGATGCAACAGGATTCATAATATGTCTTTTCATCAACAATTCTAAGTACATCACCAATCCAATCAACATAATCTGAGCCATCTGACAATGACCCAGCCTGCTCAGCGGCCGGAGCGCTGGTTTCATAATTTTCAACAGGTTCAGCTCGTGCATTTGCTTGCTCCTCTTCCATATTATCATCAATTGGATTTCCATCAATTGGATTTCCATCCAAATTTCTGTTACCATCAGATTCCCCTGAATCTTTGAGGATGACACTGTTTTCATCACTTTGCAATAGAGGGACTCCAGCACTATTTGGAAGCCCTTCTTGGACATTGTTTTGCAAGTTACCAGAGGCTTGCAGATGATCCAACATCTTGGAACCAGTCTCACATGATTTTGCAGGAGACAGTCCTTCTGCTTCAGGAACCAATTTCTGTTCATTTGACATTTCAACCGTTGAGCCAGAAGCAGAAGAAACACAAGCAGACAAGGAGGTTCTCATTACGTCATTTGGACAAGTTTCAGACTCAATCTTGACATCTTTTTTCTCTCCACTTGATAAAATATCTTTCCCCTGCATTTCCTCTGCATTTTGAATATTTGGATCAGATGCTGATTGATTATGATTATTGCCCATGCCACCAGCAGCAGCACTTTCTATGCCAGAGCTTCCATTTGCCGTTATTTTCTGCTGATTTCCCTTCTCAGCTAATGTTCCCCCTTTATTATCTGGAGATGGCCGAACTGCTGCAGCATTGGATGGCACTTTTGGTGCAGTTATATTTCTCGTGACACGACCGTATTTAGGGGGCAAAGGTTTCCCATTGCTCAATGACAAACACTTAAAGCAGTGCCACTCGCCTCTAGGAACTCCTTTTTGATTGTGAGACTGGAGACATTTTAGGTGATACCCCTTCTCACAAGCATCACAAACAAGTACATTTTCAACCTCGTTAATGGTAAGCTTGCACACTTGACAAGTCAGAGCCTTATTCATGTAATCTCTTGAAGGAGGAGTCCAAGTAGGGTGAACTGGAAGATGCGGTTGTAATAACTTTTGAACAATTTTACCAATTTCAATGTGCATATTGTTAAGTGAAGGGGCTTGAGGAACGTTCATTCCTTGCACATGCTGATGCATAGTCGGCAGATGTCCAGATGTGGTCTGAGTGACCGGTGGTTTAGATGTTGCTGCTTGAGGGGCTACTCTTGATGCAGTAATACTAACCGTCCCCTCGACCTTAACAGAAGGATGCGGCAGCACCTTATTATCCGGACCAATTTTACCTGATGAAGCAGATTGCGATTGTTGAGACCAAGCTGAAGTTTTTTGCATTGTGTGGTCTCCCGAAGAATTTACTGCAAACAGATGATCCACTAATGATAATTGAATAAAAATTCAGCAGACAATCCAATACAGAAAGCTGACAAAGTAATATAGAAATGTGGAAAAAATAGAAAGTTGCATATTAAACTTTATTCTGTTATTGTAACAAAGCACAAATGAAACAAATCTCCAACAGACATGCTAGCCCCTTTGCTGGGCAAATCGTATTTTTTTTTAATTAGAGGAGGTGAAGTATTAGCAAGATGGAGAGTTTGAGAACCAGCCAATAACTACATGTAATGACGGAAACCTCTCAAGGAAAGAACCAATCATAATAATGATTAATGATGACAAAGATGCTGATCTCCCAAGGAAAAAAGATGATGGCAGTCAAATGTTGGAGGACAACAGTTAACTACACTAAAGCAAGTCTTACAACGGAGAGAGCCAATCATAATAAAGATGCTAAAGATTAAGATGGTCTCCAAAAGGAAAAAGAGATCCAGGTACCATCCAATGGAGAACACGCTTTACACTGAAGTTTTTGTTCACAACTATTCTCTAGATATATATTTGCTCTTAAGTTTTCTAGATAATCTATCGGTGACTTTCCAAGCAGATCTTGAAATGTTAAATGAGGATGAGAAAAGCTAAAAAAGGAATACCTTGATTTCGCAATGTATATGATGAACCATTCGATCTCGGATCCGACCTCATATGTAGCCTGTCAACTTTCGGCGCTGCGGTTGAAGAATCCCTTCCCAGAAGACTGGGAGGTAATCCAGTGGAAGTCAGAGATTGTTTTACTTCACTAGCAGGCAGCTGATACGGTAAAGATGTAGAATTTGCGGCAGACACATGGCCTAAAGAAGAAGTAGATTGGAAAGCTCCAGAGGTAGCCTGTCCATGATTAGGTTTATCTGATGGAAACATTCTAGTAGCATGTGATGCCCCACGGCTTTCAGCTGTTGCACCCATATTCGTTTGCAACCGTTGAGATGACTGTGTCCCATTGTGTAAAGAAAATTTGTCAGATTTTTCCATCTAAAAGCGAGTGACGAAAACATTGGTGAGTGTCATAAAAGAAACAAGTGGTATAACTTAAAAGCAACATTTGTCAAACAAATACTTGCAGAAATATGAGTTCATAAAGGCTTCACCCTGTTGCGCAAAGCGGTAACCTCAATAGATGCCATTAAAAGACAAAAAAGGCCCACGAACAACTTTCAACCAGCCAGAATCAACTAAATCTTGGCATCTGACAATAGGTTCTCTTTTATTTACATGGGAACCTCGCAATACATTCTTAGGATGAAAAGGATGATGTGAAGGAAGCATATCTGTACCAAAATATCTTGACTATCGAGATAACTTCTTGTCATCAACAACAAGTCCTTTGTTGTGGATAACCCCTCTACTGCTCTACAAAGATTAATAGCTCGTTCATGATTTCAAGGGCACTTGACAACTACAAGTAGCTCAAGATGTTCAGTATCAGGAGAAACCAGAATCCCTCGAACATTGGTTTGGCCTAAGCAGATTTACCTAAAATGCACAAGTGATTTAGGAAGTAGAAAAATCCTACACGATATACATCAAATTTGATTTGGGTGCAACTGCATGTTTGCATGCACGGATCCACACGAAAACTAGGTTTACGAAACCTGAGGCCTTAATACAGACAACCAGTCATATATGGAAGCGGTAAGTTGGCTGCTACAAGCTCACAAACCCAAGTCACCATTACAACCTTTGATGGAACACAGTTTTCAGGAGGAGTACTGAACCTACAAGGTTATACATCGGTTTGATTCACTAACTAGCCTTAGTTGTGTCTCTTAAGTAAAAGAAATAGATGGACAGTCGGAGACCAATGAGAACTTGGGTTGAGGTGATGAGGAAAAATACAAGTAACTTAAACTTAGCAGAGGCTATCACTACGAACAAAATCAATTGGAGCAAAGGGGAAAAAAAGGGGGGCTTGTTGGGTTGAGTTTAACTAAACTTAGTTTTTCGTCCATCAATAACATCCAAAATAACTTTCTTTAGGAGAGTTCAGCGTACTCATTCATTCTCCACGAGGGTATGATACTCGAAATAGCTGTCTAGGGATGTATAGGTATCTAATCCTCGAGACCTTTCAAACTACAATATGGCCAAGCATCATGGGAGCTGTCCCATCGAACATAATATCCTTCATTGGAACATTTTTACTGCAAGGCATTAGCTGTCAACTACTTGCAAAGTTCTAATAATCTACATAGGTGACTACCGTGACTTGCAAAATCCCTAATTTAACCATCAGCCTGTACAAAAGTTACAAAATTTCTCCAAAAGAATCCTACTAATCATCTAAACTAAAATAGTACTCCAACTGAATTTTCACCACTGGAGCCTAGAGATGCACCTTAAACTGAACCCTGACAGCGTCTTGTTCGTGTTCAGTACACTTAAATGACTGTTCTTCATCTCTTTAGACACACTATCGAACCAAGTATATCAGGTATTCTCTTCTATCTCTTTATTGTTTCTTTTTGTCAAAATCGTCTCGTTAGTACACAACAAATTGAACCACGCATTTCCCCAAATAAACATATGCTTTAAAAACAAGTGCAAAAACTCCTCAACACAAACTCTCAAGGAACAGCAATTCCTAATACTTCATCTATTACTATTACAAAGGGAACAACCCTTTTGGTGGGAACGTCAGTTTTGAAGCTGGATCACATTATAGTTTCCAAAACCACCCTTTAACTGCCCGAGGAGCTGCCCAGAAGAAAAAATAAACTTGTCACCCTAATTTTCTTCTCCCATTTTTTTCTACATTCACAACTCAGATTCCATTAGAAACTAATCCCAAATGAGGATTTTCCGTTTCCCTCTCTCGCACAATACAATTTGCACAAGCATCACGTCCACATCTAGTGTCTTCTGATTAGACTGATGGGAACATAAATACTAAATGAACTATACAGCGAAAAAATGAGCTAAGCATTCAACCAGACAACACTTAAGCACCAATTCAAACCTCACCTTTTGCTTGGCAAGCAACACCTTCTCAGCAATAGACATCTTGGGAGGCCGAAACCCTAACCTCTGCTCCCTCACCTTATTAAACCCCAGATCCTCAATCACCCCACCAAACGCATCCCTCGGGAACAAGTCCTTGGGCGCAAACTCCCCGCACACCGCCGCCACCTTCTCCCTCGCCTCCGCCGCCATCTCCCTCTCCGCCGCGCTCGGGCTCCTCCCTCCCCTCATCTTCCCCATCGCCGCCAGAACCATCACTATCTCCGCCGCCCTCCTGACGTTCGCAACCACCCCGTCGCCCCTCCTCGCCTTCTTCGCCGCCGCCAATTCACCCCCCTCCCCCGCCGGCCGCTTCTCCCCCACTGCCACCGCGACCTCCAAACCCTCCATCGAACCCGAATCCATCCAAACCCCGCCGCCTCACCGTTTCAACATCAAAAAAGCCTCTGAAAGACGGATTGAGCCTGGGAAACCTGCAAAGGAGAGGAAGGTGAGGAGCCATGGGAGGGGCGGGGGAAACCCTAGAGAGAGAAACAGAAGGGGAGGAGAGAGGGAGGGAGAGAGAGAGAGGGATAAGAGGATTATTTTGGAAAATAGGGAGTTTTAATTCGTTAAATTATATACCTTTTGGGCGGGTAATTGAAGAGAGAAAAATACTTCTCGACTCACTTGCGCGCAACACCAAGGCAAAATCTTTGAGCAGAGAGAGATTTCGAGAGGGGGCGCGTATTTTAGACTTAGAGGGAGGGCCTTATTTTTTTCCTACTGCCATACTGTTTATAATTAACGCCGGGTGCACGCTCCCTTCGTGCTACCCTACTACCCTGCCCTTCCTTAATTACACTTTAATACCTTAATTTTTGCTCTAACCCCATAACCGTTAGAAATTCTTTGCAACACACACACACACACAAAATTTATATATCCGATATACATATATATATTAATTATTCACGATAAATTTTGTAAGTAGGGCAGTAACGAACCCAGCAGCTCATAAACTCGGCTTGGTTCGTCTGCTCGGTTCGTTTAATGAACAAGCCGAACTCAAACTTGAGTTTTTGGCTTATTTAGTAAACGAGCTGGACGTGGTAAATGAACTGAGCAGCTCACAAGCTCGGCTCGGCTCAGTTCGTTTAATGAACGAGCCGAGCTCAAACTCGAGTTTTGGCTCGTTTAGTAAACAAGCGTTTAGTAAACAAGCTAGGCTCGGTAAACAAACCGAGCAGCTCACGAGCTCGATTCAATTCGTTTAATGAACGAGATGAGCTCAAACTCGAGTTTTCGGCTCCTTTAGTAAATGAGCTGGGTGGAGCTCGGCTTGTTCAACAAAAGCTCGACTCGTTCGACAAAGGCTCTACTCGATTAAAGATGCTTGTTTAGTAAATGACTAAGCCCGACTCAATAAGGCTTGAACTCGACAAAGCTCGGCTCGACTTGTTTTATAGCCCTATGCCCAAGTGGTTCGGCGTGGATGTCCAGGCTTTAGGGGTACTCCTCAAGGTCTAGGATTCAATTGCCTACCGGATGAGTACCTTAAAGTAAGTGGAGGGTCATGAAGGATGTGGCCGCAAAAGCTCCCTTAAAGATTTCAATCAAGTTCATTTAGTGGACTGGCTGTAGGATTGTTACTCCCTTACCCGGAAAAAATAAAAATAATAATCAATTATCGCCCTTTGTGTCTTTTAAAGAGTTTCTCACGTTTATGTGTTTGTTTTAAATCTTAGGACTTCGTGTAAACTTTGTACTATATTTAGATTTTTTTGTAATTATATATTGTTAGACTATAGATCTAGATAAGTAAAATCATAAATTGCAGTTGGGGCAAGCTCCTATTGGGCACGAGCTCCCTCTGCCGCTGGCCATAGATGTTATGTAATGCTCAACAATACTTCTTTAGTTGAGTCGATTAGTAGTTTGTTTAAGTTGGCTTAAAAACTTGTCGAGCTTTGTAAAGTGAATGCGACAAAGCCTTCTTTTTCTTCTTTTTTTTATCCGAAATTCATTTCATAGATAAAAATCATACAGCATCTACACAGATTTTTATCGAATACAAAGATAAGGAATAAACAATAAGCATAAACTAATCCCTAAGCCCTAAACGAGAGCACGAAGCTCCCAACACGTTACTACCGAAAACAAACCGACAAAAGGGCAGCGTAGGTAAGAATAGGTGACCCGACTATTAGTCACATCAGAAAGACACCCCTATCAGAGGCTTCAACATGTGCCGATGAAAAATCCGACAAAAAAGCGAGCAGAGGTTACGAATCCACTCTCTTGGACCACAACCCAATAAGCACGCCGGCTGCTCCAGACGAGGATATGTAAACCGAGTCGCTCAAGTTGGTAATTTGTCCCACAAAACCATTATATATTGGGCCAAGTTCAACCCTAATTAGAAAAAAATCACATTGGCATTAGAATTTTACAATTCGGGTGGTTCATACGGACTTAAGGCCGAGGCCCAGGCCCGGCTATGTCAGATAATCAGAGCTTGCCCAAGCACACGTCCAAGTTCAGTGTTGGGCTATTGGCCCATTTTGAGCCCATGCAAACTAAGTTCCCTTGGTGAACTCGGGTTGTTTGAAATAACCGAGACATGTAGTTTTTTTTTTTTGGGGGAAAAAAAACAGTTTAACGCGATTTTTAGAGGATTTATGCCTGTCCATTTCATACATTTTAGTTATTTTTAAAAATTGTATAGTTTTTTAATTGGAAAACAACTTTGCTCCTAATTTTTTTAAATTTAAATCAATTTAAAGAACTAATCGATATTATACAAAAGTCAACAAATATTGCACGATTTACTTTAGTTTTTTTTATATAAATAATGACACGAGGTTTTATTTGAAAACCAAACCCTCATTAAACAAAGGATCCGGAACACACGGATCACAATGAAATAAAGTGCAACTATGACACAAACAAAGGGGAAAAGCCTCCGAAAGCCTAGCTCTGATACCAACTATGGCACAAACAAAGGGAAAAGCCTAATTATAGTTCTTTTAAAACAATGAGTAGTTTTTTTGTTGGAAAACTACTTTGTGCCTCATTTTTATTTTTATAAAATTTCATCAATATAGAGAAACTAATCGATACCTTTAAATTTACGAAAAAGTCAACAAATGCTGCGCGGATAATTTCATTTTTTCTAAAAAAATGTCCAAATATATTCTTTAAAGGATTAAAATTATGTAACAAGGATAGTACTGTTATAATAATAGAGTTGACAAAAGTAAGGTTATTACTTATTAGCCCCTCTCAATTCATCTTTGAGAGGCAAAAGCAACAAATAAAATTAATGTAGTACGATAAAAGAATTAGAAGTAACCCATCAAATTAAAGCATAAGTAAACAAAAACCAACCAACGATCTCGTCATAATTTTCCGTCCACGGCAACCACCCATTTATCAACCAGGTTACAATTGCAAGCTTGTTAATAATTTTTTTATTTTAGAATATAAGTATCTATTTCGTGAGTTTAGAATATAAGTATCTATATCGTGCGATGCACAGGCGAGTATTGTAAATTGATCCCTCTTTTTAATAAGGTAAAAATTGTTACGTAAATTAGAGAGTTAGCTCTATTTTGGAACTTGAGAAAAAATGAAAAAGTAGGGAAAATAATATAAAAGAAAATGAGGGATAAAGTTAGAGGGAAATTTAAAAAACACAAATTTGCATTCATGTTTGAAAATTTTCCTTCTTTTTCTTTAAAAACCAAAAAAAAAAAAGGTTAATTTTTTAAAAATTTATATTCCTTCTCCAAGTTCCAAATGGAGCTCAAGTAGAAGACTTCTGTTTATATTCCCTAGACAATAATTATTTTATTCGCAAATGCCAAGAATAAATAAATGGATAGATAGACTTGGTAGGGATGAAGTGGAATATGCTTGGTCTTTTAATTCTAATCCCATTTAAGAATTGTTTTCCGCTAAGAGGCTCGTAGCTCAATTATAGTTTTATAGTTATTTTTTTAGGAAGGTTAGGTTTTGAGTACCGTCAGAGCCTTTGTGGTTCAAAGGTACGTACAGTCGTTGGACCTTGTGAATTTATTTACCTAATACCGATATAGTATGCGAATTTAAAAATCTTGTAGTGCAGCCTGCACTAAAGTGCTGTAGAGTGGCCGATTCGGCGGACGGATTCTATTGGTCTAAGCCGTCTATTGATCGGATTGAAAAGAAGAAGAAAAAAAACTATTTTCCATGTCAAAAGAGAAAACACGTTTAACTGCTCCTATTTATATCAGTCAGAATGTTTTTGATCTCGTAACAAGACGACGACGACGAGGCCGAAACAACTCCGCCGATCAACGGTGCTGCTGCGTGTCTCCTCCCTTCGAATCCACTTTCTCCAAATTCAATTTCAATCCTCTCTCTAAATTACGTAATTCAATCGGTATCCCTTCCAATTTACGCGATTCAAGTAAATTGATCCGAACCAAACAGGTACCAATTTCCTTTCGTCTTTCCAAATTTTGTTCTTACTTTACGGCGTCCGATCTGTTTTTCCGCTTGTTAGGTATTTTACCTTCACAATCACGCAACCAATTGTAATTTGATCCTCTGAACGGGATTGTGGATGCCTTAAAGTTTTAGGTCACCGAGTTCTAGCTTAGATTATAGGCTGATTACCGACCTCTTTATGTAATTATAACAAGTGGATGATTCGGTAACGGATGATGATATTATGTATATGTTTGTTTTTATTTTATGTTTTTCAGGTGGGGTGATAAGATCGATTTTCTCCCCTGGAAAGTATTTTACATGCAGCTTGAATTTGGGGACCTATTTGGTGAATTTTCTTTGTTCTAAACTTTCATGTGTTTATGGTGGAAGTTCATCACTAAGATAATTGAATACGAACACATTGCTTGTACTTTAGTAAGATAAGAGCAGTGAAGGGGAGCAAGCAGAGATTCTTAGGTTGGAATATCATGTAATTAGATTTGGCATGGTTGAAGTTATGTGTTAAGCCATTAACATGTTACTGAGTGATGAAACTTGCATTTGTTTATTCCAGGTCCATATTCAACCACATATTAATTGTCGTGCTGGAACATTAGCTGAATTAGGCTGTGTTGTCGTGGAACAACACGACAAAGAGAGCACTTATTTTTTACCTGTGCTTTGTATTATATCATTGTATTGTTTGTTTGAGTTTTTTTTCTTGAGGTTACTGCGTTTGTCATCAATTTCTGTTTTGTCTTTGCGAAAGTTGAACCTAAGACCTACCTGTTCTGAGTTCTCTCTCAACCCTTTATCACCTGAGTGAATATACAAAGGGTAGTGTTTACTATGTCTATACAGATGTTTTCATGAGTTTAGAAAGACAAACTGTGCTAGGTGACTCCAACTGAACTAAAAGTAAATTCTCGATGGCTGAAAGAATGTCATAAAATGCTATTGATATTACATTCCAATGAAATTTACTTTATTAAGGTTCTCATATTTTATTTTCTTCAGATCGATGGCATCTTCTTCAGACTCATGGGTCAAAGAATATAATGAAGCAGTAAAGCTTGCTGATGATATCAATGGCATGATTTCTGAAAGGAGCTCTTTACCTGTGTCGGGACCAGATACACAGCGACAAGTATCTGCTATACGGAGAAAAATAACCATATTGGGAACTAGACTCGATAGCCTGCAGTCCCTTGTCGGAAAGCTTCCTGGAAAACAGCCTCTGTAAGTCATCACAACAAACCCCCCCGCCCCCCCCCCAACGAAGCTATTTTTTAGTTTACATATTCACTTTCCCTAGACAGTTTTGGCATTATTTTCTACGAAATGTGATATAATCCACTGTGTTGGATTTTGGTTCAAGTTCAACTATTGGTTCTTCTTCGTAGACTCCTGGTGATTTTTCCATGTAAATACTTGTTGAGGTTTCTTTGAAAGAAGTTAATGCTATTGGATTAATATTATTTGCATATGGATATTTTGGAAGAAATCAGTAAGAGAAATCATACTTGACACATAATGAGTAACTCAGATTTTGTTAACACCCTCCATTAAAGAACTCGCTACAAGCAGATCTTAATATCAGCAAGACAAGATAATAATTGCCTATCCTGATGAGAATTACATGCAGTGATGCAGTTATTACAGAAGGGAGAAAAATATGTGGCTTTGGATATATAGCTTCTCCTTCTAACCTTATGTCACACATAAGTGAGTTTATTCTGGTAATTCAGAATATTTATGGCTCTCTTTATGAATATTGCTCCTTATTATGGGCTGAAAAGCACTTCACCATTGTTAGGTGATTTCATGATAATTTTGAGAGGTCAAACAGCACTTACCTTTCTCAGGAAACCTTCTTAATCAACACCAACTGTAATGAACTGGATCCTTCAGTCTTAAGGGGTGTTACACCTATGGCTTTTTTTGCTGTGTTTGCAATAATCTTTGTGCTATGAAGTCTTTATTTGGCCTTGATCTGCCAAAGAATGTCTAATTCTTGTTGCTCTTATTGGCATATTTGTATATCTGTTGAAGCTTCATTTATTGTACACAGAACAGAGAAAGAGATGAATCGACGGAAGGAGATGCTTCTAACCTTGAGATCGAAAGTAACCCAGATGGCCTCGACATTGAACATGTCAACTTTGGCACACAGAGACAGCTTGCTTGGGCCAGATATTACGTCAGCTGATGCCATGGGCAGAACAACTGGCTTGGATAACTCTGGCGTTGTTGGTCTTCAGAGACAAATAATGAGAGGTGAGTTTTTTATTTGGGGTAACTTCTTCAGAAATAAGTTTGTTGATATTTTATTTGGCTTCTATGTGATAAATCTTTTTGTGGGTATGCCTTTGATGCAGAACAAGACGAAGGCCTAGAGAAATTGGAGGAGACAGTGATAAGTACGAAACATATTGCTTTGGCTGTCAATGAGGAACTTGACCTACACACTAGACTAATTGTATGTTACTGCTTCCTTTACGTACCTTTCTTTTTTATCCATGACCTTGTACTCTTTATATGTGCCAATTTTCATCAAATACCTTGGCAGTAGAAGTAATTCATTTGTAAACTTCCTCTCCTACTTTGCAGGATAACCTGGACCAACATGTGGATGTCACGGATTCCCGATTACAGGTGATACTCAATTTAGTACTTTACTCTGTTAATATTTTGCAAAGCATGCCTACCCTTCATGGTTAGAGATGCTTTTTGTATGTGAAAATTGTTATAGCATCTTTCCTTGTGGTAATGGAATTGGAAATAAGTGGACATGACATCACAATGATACATGAATAATTGAGAACAAATTCAAGTGGAAAAAACACTGACCTTCGTCGTACTAATAGTTGACAGAAACATAACTGTGACAATTCAGAAATTTTCAATTAGATTGTCTGCACATGGTTTGGAAAATGTAGCCGGTTCTGTAACTTGTGGATTGTGTATGGAGCATGAATGAAAGACTTCCTTCATATATGAGAGAAGGTTTTATCAAGAAGAAAATATATGAAGAGTGGAAGATTGCTTAACAATTTCTTAAAGAGATTAAATGTAGAAGGAAAGAACTAAGGAATTGACATCTCATATTCTACATGCATATTTTCACTTCAAGCTGTTTATTATTGAGTTGAAACTAACATGCGACCAATGCGGATGTCATCGCGAATGGCATTTAATTTGCTTATTTGAGTCTTTTGATGAATTGCGTTATTGTATTCTAAGTGAAACTAGTCTCTTGTGGAACTTTCTAATTCTTGATATTTTGTTTTGTTGGTTTTCCTATGATTGGAACAGCGAGTGCAGAAGAACCTGGCGATTTTGAATAAACGCACCAAAGGTGGTTGCTCCTGCCTATGCCTCCTCTTCTCAGTGGTGGGGATTGTGGTTCTGGTCTTCGCGATATATTTGCTGGTTAAATACTTGTAATACGAAACAAAAACATCTTGCTCTGGATGTTGTTGTGTCTTGGTGTGGAAGTGGCTTTTCTGATTGCATCCTAGAAACCTTAATATCTCGGTTTGTTTTCTGGAATCCTTGCTTGCGCAGCATTAGTGTGTTCTGTGTTTGTGGAGTGAAATTGTATTTAACAGCTAAACAAGTGTCACGGAACATCTCAATTATTGATGTTGATTGTTTTTTAAATTTTACGGCATATAATTCACCTACTACTAACAAAAACCTTGATATCAAACGATTGCTTTTCCTTGTCTAGCATATGCGTTATGTTTTTATAATTTCAAATACTTAGTTGTATAGTGGTTTTGTTTGTTCAATACCATAGTTGTGAGTTAGGGTGAATTTGACACCCTAAAGCCTTCTCTATCTTGATTACCACTTTAATCTAGCTTTTCACTCCATTAATTGTAGATAATCAACACTCAAAAAGTGATTTGTCCCATTCCAGTTAACAGTTGATTTGGGAATATTGCAACTCAGCCTATTGATCCAATGGTGCAATACCTGAAATCAAATCACTATCATATTTGAATTGAGATTTAATTCAAAATTATCTATCTTCGTGGAATGCTAAGGATACAACCCAATGAGAATATAAGGAGGGGCATCCCCCCATACCACGCCCCCCCCCCCCCCCCCCCCCCCCCCCCCCCCGCGAAATTCTGGAAATTTATACCATCTCTAAGCTCAACACTTCTTTGAGTTGCATTTGCATGTATAGATTTGTTTCAAGTAGCGTTTGCATCTCTAGATTCTAAACAAAAGGATTTAGAGATGCAAAACAAAAAGGATTTTACAACCATTCACAGAAAACAGTCCCAAATTCGATTTCGTAGGCAGTAGTTTCAGTATAGAATCTGTGATAGTAACAGCATAGAAGTTGCATGGAATCATTCATGCTAAAGATTCAAATTTCTACTAAAATTTTCCTGCCCTCCAATTTCCCAAATCGGCCAATAATATAAAAAATCTCTCGATTTAGGGGAAAAATTCAACCTCAAATCCCTTCATTTGAAAATTGACAACAAACGAAGCCACTACCACAGCCTACCAAAATGGTCATAATCACAACAGATTGCCCCATCTGGTTGCAGGAGAAAAACAAAAAAATGAGGGAGGCAACTAGAAAGCAAAAAACAAAAAAAAGGCATCAAATAGATGCAGGAATCAAGATCATAACACAGCCTAATGCAATACACAAACTGGAAAACGAAGTAACGAAGTGAATTAAAGAGGTTAAAAGAAGAGCTTTCTTTGAGCAGGTCGAGATGGAACTTGCAAAGGTGAGGTAGAGGTACTGGGTGATTTCTGACCTCCCTGGTTGCCTGATCCTTTCTCAGCAAGCTTTGCTCCCCTGGGGTCGGTTATTAGTGTTTTCTGAAACGACTGAGTGAAACCAGTTGCGATGATAGTCACGTGAATCTCCCCGTTGTAGCGCTCATCCACCACAGCTCCAAATATAATGTTAGCTGAAGGATCTGCCAAACTTGTAACAACCTGGAGAGGAGAAGTGAAGGAATTAAGTCAACATCAGCATGTTAAAATTTCCATTTATCGATGAGTAACAAATACGATCTGCACCCAGGTAAAACGATAGAATTTCACCAAGGCAAGGCATAGTAACTTGGTACTTCGTAGGAAAACTAATATCTCTGAGTACTGTATATAATATAGAATGAATTCATCTTTCCCGTTACGCTACTGTGAATAAGCAAATAACACAGTTTGATGTCCATTACTCTTATCTATTACTGGCATCTTTCCACATAATCTTGATGCAAAATGAAGAGCTGTAGCGTAACAAGCTGGATCAGCAAATCTATGGTGCTAACTGCTAAGTTGGTGGCAGAGGGGTATAAGGGGGACGAGAAGGGAAGGGAAAATAAATATTTGGTAAGAAAATAGAGGAGAAAGCAAGTTCTTTTCTAGTGTTTGCCTGTTTAGTTCCTAGAGAATGAGGAGAAAGCTGAGGGAGAAGTTTTCAATTTGGTTTAAGCATAAGTTTCTTTTCTAGGGTTTGGTTCCAATAGAATGAGGAGAAAAGTGGAGGGAGAAGATTTCAATTTGGTGTAGCTTACACATGCTTACTTCAATTCCAATTGAATTTTTCCCTTCCAAAAGTTTCTTGTATGGCGTGAAGATCTTTCGAGACAAAGGGAAAAGTTTTTTAAACTTGCGTACTAAAATTCTTTCTTTTTCTCTCCTACCAAGTCAGCCAAAGAAGAGAAAGAAAGTTTTGAAAATCTTTCCCATCTTCCCCCTCCTGCCAAACATACCACAAGGGAAGTGACCCAGAATAGAAAAATTAGGAAAATTTGAAGTACCTGTGACACCCTATTCACTTCCTGTAATGTTATGTCCTTTCCGCCAGTAATGTTATATACAACTCCAGTAGCAGATTGGATTGATGATCCAATCAGAGGGGCCAGAGTAGCTTGTTCAGCTGCTTCTTCCGCACGATTCTTGCTGGAGGAAACACCCACTCCAAGCATTGCCGTTCCGGAGTCCTTCATGACTGCCTTCACATCTGCAAAATCTACATTCACCAGTCCAGGTATCTGCAAAAGAAGAAAAAATGATTCAATTATGCAGCAGCAGACAAAATTTTGGAATTTATTATAGAATCCCAATATATGAACACACGGGAATCTAGGGTTGCAACCCCATTCCCCACTATGAATTAGTTTAGAAGGCATTGCCAAAGTGAGTGCCAGACCCCAAGAGTGACCTGCACTAAACCTTGTTTGTCGTGTTCAAATCCAACCATAAACAAACTGAGTGTATCAGGAAGGGATGAAAACAACGGCAATGTCAAGACAATGGCAATGTTGTGGAGAACATGTCAAAATTGTATAACGCAATGCAAGTTATAGATTAGCTAGAAAGAGATGTGAATATTAGGATAAGCTGCAATACTTAGCATTGCATCATTTAGCAAATGGACGAAATGATGCCTAAAGGGTTCTTACAAAACAGGTAGAAGACAAAGTAGAGTATGCAACTTTTTATTAAGGTTTCAGGATCCTCTCACAGAGATTTCGTAAATAAGAAAACAGTCAATGGCCACCACATGAGGAAACATTGTTCAGTTTTTTCACAAAATGCACTCACTGTGATTATGTCTGCAATTCCTTGCACCCCTTGGCGAAGAACATCATCAGCAAGGAGAAAAGCATCCTGAAGGGCAGTTTGCTCATCGGCTATATCCAGCAGACGGTCGTTGGGAATCACAATAAGAGTATCAACATTCTTTTGCAACTTTTCTATAGCCTCCAATGCCTGGAAAAGAAACAAAATGCAAGATTTAAAGAAAAGAGAAATCTGTGATCCTAAGTAAATAAAATCATGACCTCCAAGGCAAAGAAAGACTATCTATCACATTATCTTATCAGTGCATTCGTTGCAAGACAACGTTCTTCTTGATCTTCACTTAAACTATCTAATTCCAAATGAGGAACCAGTCACAAGCATCCAATTAAAGGGGAGGGGCAAAATCTTCAAGGAAAAAAAAAAACCCTGGTTATCATATAGCGTCTCTTAAAGAAAAAGGACCAATAATGGCACAGCCCCCACCAAAGCATTCGCAAAAGAAGTTTACCTTTCCTTTGTCCCTAAGCATCACAACCCCAGATACTAAAGAAATCTGTGATTCCTAATTAATGTGGCAAGTAATATTGTTTAAGAAACCGTCAAAATAGCAGCAGCCAACATAAGTCCAGAAAAAATCTAGACTGCTGTCTCAAAAGGACCCAAAAGATGTGCATCCGCCACACAAATCTGACTTATAAAAAAAATTAAAAACTGACCCAGCTTTGATTTAACTATCCCAACTGTTCTCAAAGAAACACTTCCGCGAGTTAATGTGACTTTGAGTTAGAAGCTAATGGGCTAGTATATAGAAAAAACCGAACTTAGTGGTATTTCATTAACTTTTTCTATGAAAGACCAAATCGGAACCTGCCTGCAAGGATCTTTTACGTCCTTCAAAGCTGAATGGGTAGGTGACCACACCAACAGTTAAGTAACCTGCTTCTCTTGAAATCTGTGCCACAACTGGAGCAGCACCAGATCCTGTACCCCCACCCATACCTGCTGTTATGAACACAAGATCGGAGCCTTTAAGGGAAGCAGCAATCGCTTCCTTTGATTCCTCGGCAGCTTGTTCCCCCAAAAGTGGATTCCCACCGGTACCTGCACTCTATTAAGTGATTGAATGAGAGGACAAAGTAAGAAGTAACACCACACAAGCATCAGTGCAGTGATTTTGTGATCCTACTTAATCACCATTCACCACCATAGTTATCCAATCACATAGGCTCTCCACTGCTTCAGAAAGGGTATAGTGGAAGTTCTAGAATAAAATTTTAGAAACTCAAATCGAAGTGAGAGTGCCAGACCGAGTCCACGTGTCAAAAGCTCTCCAATTTGAAGTGGGTTCTTAGCAGCAGACTGAAGTAGTGCTTGAGCATCGGTGTTTATGGCATAGAAATCGACTCCCTGATAGTAAACAGTCAACGTCAAGATGTCAGGCCTGTGTACGTTCCATTACGGTGCAAATATTGTAGTAAGCCAAGGTTGCATCTTATCATCTTAATCAAAACACCTGCATATTGTGTAACAACCCTGATTTTTAGTAGGTAAAAATTTCGTTAGATATTTGAATTTTTATTTAAGAATTCCTTTTAATTCCTATAGTTCATCGTAATTATGTTTTTGCCCTTCAAGTTTCGTTTCTTGCACTATAGCCCTATCTAGCAAACCTGGTTAGCTCCTAACCATCCGGTTGGAGGAACTAAGCTAGGAAAACACTTGGTTACTTTTCCCTAACCGTAAGAGGACCGTTTTGCCCCTCTTGAACCTTTTGAACCCTAAGATTCTTGAAGTACCTTAATTATTTTGTATTAGGGTTTTGATCTTCCTAGATCACATGGTACATATGTTTATATTATTTTAGTACATGGTAGACTAGAATAAGGCTTTAGTACACATGTGCCAATTAGTTGGCAAATCTTAGCCTCTAAGTTTCCTTTGATCTCAAAGTACCAAGTACTTTTATTTTATTTGTTTTCTTGCACCTTTAGTATATATATATTTAGGTAGTTGTACTAGTGCAAGGGGAGAGAGAGAGGGAGAGAGGAGGAGAGGCCGGGAGAGAGGGAGAGAAAGAAGCCGAGTGGGAGAGAGAGGGAGAGAAAGAGAGAGGAAGTAGATTGGTTGTACCATGATTGATCTTTCTTGTACTTCATATCCTTGGGTGAGATTCTTCCTAGCTAAGACTTAACCTCCATTGTACTCCCATGATTTGTTTCACACTAGAATCTTGTACAACTCGCCCTGTTCGTCTATCAAGTCTGACATATTATACCGGCGTCGCCACCCATATAATATGCCAGGGTCACCACAAGGCAACATCATGAGCTACGAAAGCTCAATAGAGTAACCCTACCCACTAACCCATAACTTACGAACAATAGATTGCAATTAACAAACAATAAACACATCCACAGTCGATATTTAACTACGTTGGTGTCCAAGATTTCCCGGTTTCTCCTACGCAACTCGTCGTAGACCGTGTCAATCATTTCCATTTACAAAAACATTTGCATTGGCTCCGTACCGCGGATAACCAAGCCACACACACACCCAACCTTTCAAAAATCATTTGACATTGGCTCCGTACCGCGGATAACCAAGCCACACACCCAACCTCGGTTCCGCCGTTCCGGGTTCCCGAGTATCCTCACAATGGTTCCGCCGCACCGGGTTCCCATTGGCACACATTTGCATTGGCTCCTCTCCGCGGATAACCAAGCTATACCTCACCATGGTTCCGCCGGTCCGGGATCCCATGGGAACGCACACAACCTCACAATGGTTCCGCTATCCCGGATTCCCATTGGAACACACACACACACACATAATGCCCTCGAAATGGTCATTATGTAATTTCTAAAATATTTCCGTCCTTGGAAAACATTTCCTTTCATTAACCACACCCTAGGTGTCATGTTTCTACTTTCTCGTTTCTCGTTACATACAAAGACTTCCGCGGTAGGACTTTCCACATACTCAATAACAATCATTCAACAAGATCATCCAACTCTATTCTACATAGCATGCTCGAAACATCTTGAAAGTAAAGCATGCATTTCCATCATTTAATAAAAGATAACCTTATCTACTTTTAAAAGTAATGATCAAAGTTACTCCCAAACAATCATACGATTTATACAACACATAAAATTGAGTGCAAGGTTAAACTACTTTATACTTAGGAAAAGTTAGTAGAGATTAATCTACATTGATCCGAAACTAGTCGGGGCCGAATAAGCAAGTTGGAAAATCTTACGGGTGGTGAAACTCCAAATCTGGACTGATCTTTGGAGGGCAGTAACTCGGTCAATCTTTGGCCGAATTCAGTTGTTCTTGGCTCGAAATCGAAGATCTTGAAACCCTCTGCAACTTTCGTGAAGGAAGTTGATCCTAGAAACGACTTTAGGTAGGAGAAAAATAGGGATAAAGGAAAAGACAGTAAGCTGTCTGGAAATGGAAATCCGAGAATTTCACTGAATTTCGGATGACAATATCTTTGTCATTTCTTAACCGATTGGGGTGGTTCTTGGGTCTAACTTCAAGGTTTCGAAGTTCTCTACAACTTTCCCGAAGGAAGTTAGTTCTAAAAACTACTCTAAGCAGGAGAAAAATAAGGATTTTCGAAGGGCAGTAGGCTGCCAGGAACTGGAATCCGAGATTTCTAGAGAGAAGGAAGAGCAAATGCTTTGAGGTGTGAGTTCAAGCTTTGGAATGGCCTTCTATTTATAGGCAAAGCCTTGGCCCTCTCCTCTCTCTCTCTCTAAGTCTCACTTTGACACATGGCATGAATCTTGGAAGATCAAAGGCAAATCCCTAGGCTTGCATGGCTAGGATTTGATTCTAGGAGACTTGGTGGGCAAGGAGGTGTGAACAAGATTAATCAATTGGTAGTTGTACAAGATTCTAGTGTGATGAGTTTAAGTTTACCGTCCCAAATTGGGTGGAATTCTGTCAAAACAATCTTCGGATTGAAGCAAGGCGCGGAAATTGGCAGTACCGCCGAGCTGGGAATTCCCGAACAATTGGATGATAACTTAAAGGATCGAATGTGGAACTTAGCAATTCAAAAATATTTTTGGTGTAGTAAACCTTTGCCCAAAAAAAAAAAAATCAATTCGGTAGACTAAACCGCCCCTTTCGATTTTTACTCGTAAGATGGTGGATCATCATCGTTAGGGGAGAGTATAGCTGTTAGTCTAGTGTGTAAAGGGTGCGAGTTAGAAGTAGTCAACCTGCGCCTAAGCAGCGATTTTGAAGTGATCGACATGGCAGATTTCGACGTAATCCTGAGGATGGACTGGCTATCAGCACTTCAAGCGGTCATAGACTGCTATCCGAAGATGGTGACCGTGTATACCCCCGAAGGGACTCGTTTCCAATTTAAGGGGGATAGACTCACATCGCCTTGGGGAGCGCCTGCACTGTTCGTGAAGAAGAAGGAAGGATCGTGCTAAGGAAACATCCGTAGGATACAAGTCCGCACGATGATTTGGTAGAGGTTTTGCATTTGGCGTTGGTATTTACGAAGGAGACTTCACCAAAGGCGTACGATGAGGCGACATGTACGACTGCAGAAGCAACTTCAACCCCATCTCATTAAGCAAGTGATGAGGCTTAATTCGATTGATGGTGACCTACTCTTATTTTTAAGGGGGATAGGCGATGATTCCAAGATCAGTCTAGCAACCTAGTCTAATCCATAGTCGCGCGCCAATTTCGGGGACGAAATTGTTTTAAGGGGGATAGATTGTAACAACCCTGATTTTTTTAGTAGGTAAAAATTTCGTTAGATATTTGAATTTTTATTTAAGAATTCCTTTTAATTCCTATAGTTCATCGTAATTATGTTTTTGCCCTTCAAGTTTCGTTTCTTGCACTATAGCCCTATCTAGCAAACCTGGTTAGCTCTTAACCATCTGGTTGGAGGAACTAAGCTAGGAAAACACTTGGTTACTTTTCCCTAAGCATAAGAGGACCGTTTTGCCCCTCTTGAACCTTTTGAACCCTAAGATTCTTGAAGTACCTTAATTATTTTGTATTAGGGTTTTGATCTTCCTAGATCACATGGTACATATGTTTATATTATTTTAGTACATGGTAGACTAGAATAAGGCTTTAGTACACATGTGCCAATTAGTTGGCAAATCTTAGCCTCTAAGTTTCCTTTGATCTCAAAGTACCAAGTACTTTTATTTTATTTGTTTTCTTGCACCTTTAGTATATATATATATATTTAGGTAGTTGTACTAGTGCAAGGGGAGAGAGAGAGGGAGAGAGGAGGAGAGGCCGGGAGAGAGGGAGAGAAAGAAGCCGAGTGGGAGAGAGAGGGAGAGAAAGAGAGAGGAAGGAGATTGGTTGTACCATGATTGATCTTTCTTGTACTTCATATCCTTGGGTGAGATTCTTCCTAGCTAAGACTTAACCTCCATTGTACTCCCATGATTTGTTTCACACTAGAATCTTGTACAACTACCAATTGATTAATCTTGTTCACACCTCCTTGCCCACCAAGTCTCCTAGAATCAAATCCTAGCCATGCAAGCCTAGGGATTTGCCTTTGATCTTCCAAGATTCATGCCATGTGTCAAAGTGAGACTTAGAGAGAGAGAGAGGAGAGGGCCAAGGCTTTGCCTATAAATAGAAGGCCATTCCAAAGCTTGAACTCACACCTCAAAGCATTTGCTCTTCCTTCTCTCTAGAAATCTCGGATTCCAGTTCCTGGCAGCCTACTGCCCTTCGAAAATCCTTATTTTTCTCCTGCTTAGAGTAGTTTTTAGAACTAACTTCCTTCGGGAAAGTTGTAGAGAACTTCGAAACCTTGAAGTTAGACCCAAGAATCACCCCAATCGGTTAAGAAATGACAAAGATATTGTCATCCGAAATTCAGTGAAATTCTCGGATTTCCATTTCCAGACAGCTTACTGTCTTTTCCTTTATCCCTATTTTTCTCCTACCTAAAGTCGTTTCTAGGATCAACTTCCTTCACGAAAGTTGCAGAGGGTTTCAAGATCTTCGATTTCGAGCCAAGAACAACTGTATTCGGCCAAAGATTGACCGAGTTACTGCCCTCCAAAGATCAGTCCAGATTTGGAGTTTCACCACCCGTAAGATTTTCCAACTTGCTTATTCGGCCCCGACTAGTTTCGGATCAATGTAGATTAATCTCTACTAACTTTTCCTAAGTATAAAGTAGTTTAACCTTGCACTCAATTTTATGTGTTGTATAAATCGTATAATTGTTTGGGAGTAACTTTGATCATTACTTTTAAAAGTAGATAAGGTTATCTTTTATTAAATGATGGAAATGCATGCTTTACTTTCAAGATGTTTCGAGCATGCTATGTAGAATAGAGTTGGATGATCTTGTTGAATGATTGTTATTGAGTATGTGGAAAGTCCTACCGCGGAAGTCTTTGTATGTAACGAGACACGAGAAACGAGAAAGTAGAAACATGACACCTAGGGTGTGGTTAATGAAAGGAAATGTTTTCTAAGGACGGAAATATTTTAGAAATTACATAATGACCATTTCGAGGGCATTATGTGTGTGTGTGTGTGTTCCAATGGGAATCCGGGATAGCGGAACCATTGTGAGATTGTGTGCGTTCCCATGGGATCCCGGACCGGCGGAACCATGGTGAGGTATAGCTTGGTTATCCGCGGAGAGGAGCCAATGCAAATGTGTACCAATGGGAACCCGGTGCGGCGGAACCATTGTGAGGATACTCGGGAACCCGGAAAGGCGGAACCGAGGTTGGGTGTGTGGCTTGGTTATCCGCGGTACGGAGCCAATGCAAATGTTTTTGTAAATGGAAATGATTGACACGGTCTACGACGAGTCGCGTAGGAGAAACCGGGAAATCTTGGACACCAACGTCGTTAAATATCGACTGTGGATGTGTTTATTGTTTGTTAATTGTGATCTATTGTTCGTAAGTTATGGGTTAGTGGGTAGAGTTACTCTATTGAGCTTTCGTAGCTCATGGTGTTGCCTTGTGGTGACCCTGACATATTATATGGGTGGCAACGCCGGTATAATATGTCAGACTTGATAGACGAATAGGGCGAACTCTTCACCTTGGAGGCGTTCGGAGCCGAGGAGCTGTAGAGTAGGAACCTTAGTTCCCTTTTTGTCATCCTATTTTGTATTTCAAAAGCTCTTACGAGAGTTATGATGTAATAACAAGCTGGACTCGTTTCTTTTTTTATAATAAAATGTTTATTTAACGTACCCAAAATTCGGGGCGTTACATATTGGATCTAACTTACGATTATACAGATCAAATACACAAAATTGAAAGTCAAAGAAAAGAAGAGCCAAATCAACTAACAAGACCTCAAAGTACCACCAAGACGATGCTCTTTACCTCAATATACCAAAACAAGAATCTTCTCGAATGTTTGCAATGTTACTAAATCAGGCCAGTCCACAAATACTTAGAAGAAGACAAACAAAACACTATGCATATGAAGAATCGTCTTGCATCTTTTAAGTTATCTGAAGGATCAAAATATTTTAAGAACTAAAAGCCCTTCATTGTCATACGAAAAACACCAGAAATGGGTTAAATGATAAATCAATAGAAACTTTGCTGGCTAATGGTTACATGCCATCATGAACCTGCCTAAATACTACTCAAACTTGAAACGTATTCTGAAGCACCAAACAATTTAGGTAGCTCAAGCACAAACCAACTTGGTTGGTACCATTGATATGATACATACGAAGAGGAAAATAACAACGTAATCCACTTATAATAGGACACATGCCAATTTACTGTCTAATATGGCCCAAAAGTTAACGACTTCAGTGTGTAACCCATTGTACACAACTTATCTATTTCTACTTTTGGATAAACTGGGACACAGAATTCATGCTACTGAAAACCTATGTGCAGCTTAATGTCCGTACTCTGTGCAAATTGGAGAATGAAACAAAACCTACTCCAAATCAATCACCAATTGCAGAAAGAAAGTGGGTCGACACGAAAAGAAACTAAGCAGAACATGGATTAAGAAAATAACATAATTAACACCTTGAAGTTTCAGAATAATAAAGTAGAAAAGAATTGAAATCGACATAGCCATTGGAAAACCTCATCATACAAGCAAACCCAAATCAGAATGAAGACATAATTTATGTACGCTTTAGAGCATCTCCAGCCCTTACTTAAATTTGGGTAAAATCTTCAATTGGTATGAAGCACTCCAATAGGCAAATCCAAATATAAGCAAAAATTGATTAAAAGCTTCATTAATGGCATGTTGCAAATTCGGGAGGAAAATAGGCTTGCAAAATTTGAGTCTCCCTTGATTTGAGTAAAACTCAATTTGTATAGGTTTGAGAAAAGGAATGGGCTACATTTTAAGGGGGTTTTACTCAAATTTTGAGTTTGATTAAGAAAAGGGAAAGGGCTGGAGATTCAATGTATATTTATATATTCGAGAGAGAGAGAGAGAGAAATATGCAAGTATGAAGGCATTCAAAGATACAAAAATCATGAATTGACCCGCGGATATCATCGAAATTGACATTGCCATTGAGAGCCCTCATCATGTAGGCGAACCCAAATCAGAATGAAGACGTACTTTACGGAAATGTATTCATATATGCAAGTATATGAAGGCATTCCCCTTTGGATGAAAGGGCTTCATACTTTCATGAGAAAAGAAAGGAAAGGACTTTGGTTTCTTCTCATATGACTCATTTGGATTGAGCGTTTTGGTTAGAAATGGAGAGAAAAGTACAAAAAAAAAAATTTTTTTTTGAGCGGCCACTCCCTTTCTCACCCAATCCCACCAAAAATTGTGAGATTTGGGAGAAAGGGCTCCCCTTTCTTATCTCATCCTTTCTCACCATCCAAAGGGATTACGGCAACCCATCAAAATGCAACAAAACCCACCTGCAAGCCGCTGCCAATCATGCGATTAACGGCATTGTTGCCGCCCCCGCCGACGCCGACGACCTTAATCTTGGCCGAATCCATTTGGGTAAACGAGCTGCTACAACTACAGCATAACCCAGAACGGTAACGCTGCGAGGGACTCCTCCGGTGTCGATCTCTGGGTGTGAAACATGCTGAAGAAACGAGTGTTTTCTGGCTTAAGATCGAAGATGGTGATGAAGAAGAACACATAAACTCAGCTGGGTTCGTGAGGTGAAGGGTTGTCATCATTGGGTTTCCAAGAAAATTGACCATCTTTGAAATGAGGAGGGATAAAATAACAAGGGGTTTTAGGGTTTTAGAATTTGATGCTTTCTTTCTACTCCTACTCCATTTATCTGGTGTTGGTTTATTTTCTTCGTGTTTTTTGTTTAGTGGGTTAGCGCTAAAATCGAAATCCCAAAAGCATTCACTGGCTTCTAATTGCGACAGTTTTGGCCTTTTGGTTGGATGGTCATGCACAAAGCTCTCCCTCCTCAGTTCCACGGACCACACTACACAAATTTTGGGGCCTAGTCTTTTCGAGTAGCAAAGCTGCACAGTCCTCGCCCTAGAATGCAATGCTCTATCTTTTAGGTCGGCGGTCGTATTCGGGTCAGCGTATGTACATTTTAACTAATTTTCTTTCTGATCCGATCAAAGATAGGTCATCCATTCCCGTCTCCCGAATCCTTGGGGTTAGAATGCAATGCTCTCACTCACGTGTATTCCTAATTGTGTTGATGGGTACTTCTTGAATAGAAATTCCGGACAACCTTAGTTAGAGAAATTTTGATAATGCTCTAGAAAACTTTATAACCGCCAGATCACGACCAAGTATTTTTATCTCTGTTCCCGTAAAAGATACTTTTGTGTAATTCTGCACTTGAAAATGCCTGGTACCAGAGGTATGGAGAGTTTTTTGGGACTGAAGATTTAACCTCTTAATTACAATGAAGATTTGGCCTGTTAAAATGTTGTTATCTCAAATGTCAAGGAAAATAACAACGTTGTTATAGATGTCTGGAACGTGTGATGCACACAAGTTCCAAACGGTAAATGTCTGAGTCCACACACAAAGGATGGTTTCTAGACACGTATGTATGAATCTGTTAATTTCTATCTGTTTCTGCAAAATAGAATAAGATAAGTTCAAATTGTACGTTTTTTAAGATATGGGGTCATATTTGATATAAGTGGCATCATTTAGAGGAGGCAGAATTCTCTGTGTCGAAAATCTCTGTGCCGAGGGATTTTCTGGCCATTGGATTTAAAACATTAAAAAAAATCACACAATCCAACGGCTGAAAAACCACTCAGCACATAGACACATAAACAAATGAGAGCATACCCCCGCCAACATCTATTTGGAAAATGATGACGTATTGCCAACCATAATCTGCAAGGTAAAGACTAAGAGTATCCACAGTTAAATAATCAAAGCTAAGAGTTGCTAAAATTAGTAATATTTTATCAAAAAAGTGCTCACAGTAGCATAACTAAAACTCAATAATCTCTTAGCAACTTATCAAATTTTGGCCCTTAGATAATCAAAACTAGAAACTTTTTGTCAATAAGCAAACCTTCTCTCTCTCTCCTCATATTTTTAAAAGAAGTTTTTTGTTTTTTGTTTTTTTTTTTTGCAAAAACAGTAAACTATTATTTATTTATTTTTTTAAAAACTGTCTTTTGTTTTTCAGAAATTGTTATTTTAAAAATATGTATTTTTTTCAAAAACTTTTCGGAAAAGTGTTTTTTTTTTTTCAAAATAAAAGTTCTCAAAAAAATATTTTCTATTTCTAATAACCTGTTTTTATTAGTTTGAAAACTATTTTAAAAAAAAAAACATTTTATATGGTGACAATTTTTAGATTTTTATAGGTTGAAAATGTGATGTAGCAAGTTTTGATTATGCCATTATGGGCATCTAGCAACCTCTTAAATTGATAACCAAAAGATAATGTGCCAACTTTTGATTATTCCACGGCGGATGCTCCAAGGAGAGGATTTTACCCCGTTTTCATACACACTGCAATTTTCATTTTCATAGCAGGGGAAGGGTTAGTTATCAAGAAAGAAGATGATATTATTATTAGAGTTTGAAAAGCAGTATCATTTCCAAATTAAATAGCGGGAATCAGAACTTCCCACTAGATCTGTTACTTTGGGACCGGCTTCTCTCAAGTCCATTTAGGGCGTCCAATCGTCATTGTGGCTATACCACATGACCTATTTCAGCGACGACACTTGTAACATCTTAGCTCAAGTACATAGACCATTCATCATCAGAAGAAAAAAGAAAACTGAATCAGATTGAACCGACAATAATCACCATCATATGCAGTAGTACAGTCAGGCTGCTGCAAACACTGCGACAACCATGATAACGCAATGACGCAATGCAAACTGCATTTCTCCATCAATTACTTCTCCAAATTGACAAGCTTCATTATTTTGGATCTCTGACATTGAATTAAGACATGAATAACGGTCTTTACAGCAGGTAGAGTCAACCACAATATGCTTAATCAATCTGAAGTAGTATTTTGCACTTAATAAGAGCTACATACAAATATTTAGATGAGAAGACTTCGGTACTCTTTTCCTCTTGACCAAACTCTTCATTCCCACAAAACCCACCACAATGCAAGAGGGTTGCAAAAGCTTTTCCCACAGAGAACCTCACTCCCCTTCACTCAAAATTGGGACAATGAGCGGTTTCATCTGAGCAAGATACACAATTGCCCACCTACACCAAGCAAAGAAAATATGCAATGAAATAAAGTTGAATGAGAAATCATTGCGGGACAATAACCTGTTCATGACTCAAACCTGCATCAACTAGAAAGGGAAACCAGACGTGTAGAATCTACTTAGAGAATTTACTTTTGTAAGAGAGAAAAAAATTGAATAGTCAAATCCACGCAGTTCAATCAAATTGGAATTCCACCATACCAAACACACTTTAGGAAATAGGAATCCAAACCACATAGGCAAACAGATATAATTGCGCGGTTCAATATTAACATCCAACAAAGACTACTTGCCAATTAGTTGAAACATTGAGCTTCAACCATAGCGAGTTCAATTATTGGTTAGGAAGAAGCAAAGTTGGCTTAGAGAGAATATTGGCCGCTGTAGTAGAAAGTGAAAGGAAGACGTGAAAATAGAGGATGAGAGCTCGTGCAAGCGAAGAACAAGGGACAACTGACCAAAGCAGAGACAAAGTTGGAACAATGAAAGAAGCTTTGGTGCACAAACATGGAGAATAACATAGAAACGGACATTTTTCCAGCAGCCTGTAAGTTGATCTGAAGCAAAGAGAAGGACAAGAAGATGATGGGTTGCTGAAGTGAAGCTAGACAGAAAGATTGATTGCCAGAGTGATGACAACATTAAGTTTGCCAAAGTGATAAATGTTGCTTGAGAAGTTAAGTCGATGGCAAGGGAACATGTCACACAGGAAGGCGATGGAGAATCTCTCTCCCTCTATGCGTGTGAGCCTGTATGTGTTATTATGAGAGAATGTTTAATGATCATTCCCTACATCATGAAGTGCAATGGCCATTCCTAGAAATGGTGACGATGAGCATTCCAGTGGAATTATCATCACAATTTAGCTTTGACGTACAAATCACATGAATGGAGATGGAACCCAAGAACAGGTGTTCTGTCCAAACTATTCCCCTGCGAATTAAGAAGAATCTCAGCACCAATCTCTCATCCGTTATTCTGGACATCAGGGGACCTTTCTGATAGATTAAGATTTATTTTTCTTTAATACACACTATTAGCTATGGGATTGGTTCTGATTGTTTCATTTTCTAGAGTATGACTTGTACATGTGTACGGTCTCTACATCCACTCAATTTTCAACAGTTAGTCACACCACAACTACTAACATGACTTCACACAAGGTACACTAGGTTTGTAAAATAGAAGGGCCTAAGTTTAGTATGAGGCTTTTAAACCTAATAAGCATTTTATAGAGGTTGGCTATTGAAGAACAGTTTTTTGTGTCTGTTGCCTCCTCTTCTCCTGTCTCATTGTTCTCTTCTATCTTCCCTCTTCTTCCTTCTCCTCTATCCTGCCTTAAGTCTACACAAATTTAACTCTCCTCTTTGGCTCTCAATTTTTCTTCCCTACCACTATTAATATATGTCTCTTTCTTGCCACTGTTACCTCCCCTTCTCTGTCATTGGTTTCAGTTCGCTGTGCTCTAACTTCCCTTTCACTTCCTTTCCCTGCACTGTTCCATTTAGCATTCGTTGTTGGATGTTGACTCTTTGAGTTAACAGGTAGTGTTATAATTGACAAGGATAGCATGTTTTATACTCCTATTCTTCAAGATTTGTTGTCTATGGCACTACAGTAGGAACATTCCCCTCTCTTACCTTCCTTGGATAGCTTTTCCCCTTAAACGACTTAGTCCTTAACCAGTTGCTTCAATCCTCTTTGTTCGGTACCATCTGAGCCAGAACTTTTGTTTCAAGGGTGAACGAAAGTGGTGAACTACATGACTTGCCAATAAACAGTTAATAGTGATTGTACAAAGTGGTTTACTTTAATCTGTGACTCTGTGAACAATGTGGTAGTTGTAGTCTTCATTATTTCAGTTCTTTGAATGTGGGAATTTGGCCACTATTTTTTTAAAGATGTCAACATACCATCGTAATGCATATCTCACGATCCTAGGCTGCAATAACTATCAATCCTTACCTGGCCCTCTCTGTTTACACACCCATGCACTTTGGTCTAGTCTTCTATTACTTAGTATCTCCATCTACCATTTGATGAAACGCTTATCTATATATCACTCCCCAAAAGTGCCTGTAACCATGAAACTTTGGTGTACCCAATAGTTTCCTCAAAAGACATTTCTTGCAGAACCTTACCGGACAGAGCATATATGCAGAAATAAAGCATGTTCCATTGTCATAAAATGAAAGAAAGGTGATACTCCTGGAATTTCTTTCAAAAGAATACCATTCAGCTTAAAATCAAACTTACATCATCCAACAACAAACTGTTGCAGTAACGACCAACGTCAGGTGGAGCCTGCAAAATAAGGAAAAAGAGAAATTCCTCAAATACAAAGTTGTGCTGAAACGGTGAAACCTGCATCAAATGGTTCTAACTTTCTAAGTAGCCATACACAATAGACATTATGAATTTAGGATATATCTTCACTCCTACAATGAAGCCCATTCCCAGTTCTACTCATTTTCACACAATTGCAAGAAAACCTAAACCTTTGCCAGCTCCAACTACATACAGACAATACAACATCACAATGCATGCATTAAAAAGTATGACAAACAGTTACTAGCATATTCAATACCTTGATCCTAACATACAAAAAGATGGGACACCAGACCGAAAAATAGGTTTCTGCTAGGTGATTCTAAATGCACTAGGTGAAAACACAGTCACCCAAAACCAAATTACTCCATTTGGACAGATCCAATCTGATCAGAACACGAGGAGGAAATTTTGATTGACCAATGAACATCCACAGAAAATAAAGTGCTTACCGTTTATCCAACTGACTTTGGTTCCCGTGATACGGAAGGACTTGAGCTTGCTAAATCTAAGTGAATAGGTAGCCCAGCGCAATAGAAACATAAGGTACAATTTATGCGGCCGACCCCAACCCCAACTGATTGGGACACAGGGCTTGGTTTGGTTTGGTTTGGTTTTACCTGTAATCCATCTAGGCAACTAAAACTACCCGATGGTTTGCTACAGATGAATTGAAACAAGCAAATCCAAAACACCCAAAAAAAAAAAAAAATAGACATTGGAAAGCAAAACGTACAGATTTGTAGAAGGCCCTCTGTTGAAGCAGATTCTGGTACACAGAGAAGCAATGATTCCAACAACGGAAAAAATTAGGGTTGTCACCATAAACCCCATCGTTAATTTGATATCGCCAATGGAAGCAATGAAAATTTCTGCAAAGGAAATACCAAGTACAAAAATTGGATCTAGCCTGAAGAAAGGTAAATTATGATCCGATCTACGAAATCAACGACTATATATGAAACCCTAATCGCCTATATATATAGGAACCTTGATCGCCGGCGATCGGTCGGCGGTGAGGCGAGAAGCGTGTGGGGGATTCGACCTCGATTTCGTAAATTAGACCAACCTTAATAGCCGAGCCTATGCGGCTAGAACGATTGTAGATGCGGGCTTATACACCAAGTTATTTGAGTCTTGTGGGCACGCGCCCCGAAAAATCGCCCGATTTTGGTTTTCGAATGGATATTGTTTGGGGAGCGGCCTTTTTGGAAAATAGCGCGGCGAAACGTTTCGATTCAGAGTCGCCACTCGGGTTTTAGCGGAAGAACACCCAAGGAACCGAACTCGAGAACGTTTGCTACGTTTTGCTTTGATTTGAAAAATGTTTGATTTGATTTGAAAAGGCGTAGACTGGTCCGTCGTCACCTTCGATATCTGAGGTTCGGGAGCCAGGTTACGAGAGGGGAAGGGTTTTATGGCACCCCTCTCGCCCAATCCGGAGATCGGTCTCTACTCGGGCATTTTATTAAAACGTTTGCATTTTTCTCTCATTTGATCATTTTCAGCCAGTTAGGGCGGGGGAACAGTTAATAGGGACTAAAGCTGTAACACGTTGCAGTTTATATGACAAAATGTTTATGGATGATGATTTGCTTGCTTGAATTGAATTAAATGTAAGAACATAGATTGAGAACAAGTGCTGCCAGAAATTCAATGGGATGATGTACGCTGCCCGTCGGGTGCGTGAGCAGGCGACATGCTGGCACGCCATGGCCAAGCCACGACACGCCAGCACACCCTGCGCACGCCATCTTCAGGCTGGCGTACACTACCACACCAATTTCTTACAGCTCCTACTCTCGATCCTCTGGGCTCTGGAAGGGACCAGTGCACACCCAGGGCAAACCACGCAGTTTATAATATGGATTATGTACATGTACAGACATAAGGAATAGCCAGTAGCCAAGAAAATAGCAAGACAGACCCCATAAACAGAGTGGGGAGGAACAAGAGGCCAAGATTGAGCTGTGATATAAGGGCCAGGCACTGGTCTTTAACAAGTGTGCCGTACGCCACCCATAAGGGCCGTACGACAGGTTCGTATGTTGACCAGTGTTTGGCTTTACATCATCTGGGCTCTGGAACAAGACCAGAAGTATCCCAGAGGCCTTGAAAGCAGGGAATAGTACAAGTATTTAAAGCTACATCCGAACAGCTCTAAAATACAGAAAGCAATAGACTGGTTTTTAGCATGCTATAAGGTGATGACATAAAGAAAATAAGCAATAAATGAGCCCTACATGATCCCCACGCCAGCTGTGCACGTACAGCCAAACGTGGCGTACGGCGAAGCGGAGCTGGCGTGCGCCATGTGGTGACTCCTACAACTGATTTATTTCACCAGAAAAGGGGCCTGGACTAGTATCAGTTACTAGCCAGAACCCTTCTGGTTCCCCTCAGAAATTGAAAACAGAACGCAGCACAAAGGTGGTATACCTTTGGTGCAAGAGAGAAAGGATGGTGATGAGCTTTGGTTGAAGATGGAGGGTGTGGTAACAACTGATCAGTAAAGAGAGGGGGTATGAAGCTGTTCTATCTCTCACTCTTACAACAAGAGAGCAAGAACAAGAGAGAAGAGAGGGAATGGACTTAGAGAGTTAAGTGTGTTAACCCCTTGCAAATGAATGCAAAGGGGGGGTATTTATGGTGGAGAGAGGGGCTGGAAACCAGAGCTAGCCAGCTGGGTTTAGGGCTGGTTAGGGTTGAGTGAGGAGCCTCCCATGCATTAAATGCATGGGACTAGGTGTAGGAGAGAGTGAGGGACGGTCCAGAAGCAAATAATCATTAGGAGCCCTGATCCCTGTACTTTGGAGCCGTAAAAGCCTCGGTCGCGTGCTGTAAAAGCGATGATTTGACCGGTCAAGACCCTCCGTACGCCACCTCTGACCTACCGTGCGCCAGGTCAAACTCAGTCAACGGTCGATGATCGACACGTGTCAGATACCTGGCGCACGCCAAGGAGAAGGTGGCGTAAGCAAGGTACGGTTTTGCTGAGGTTTATTTGGCTCGGGATTTGAGAGGTTTGAAGAGGCTTGAAATGGTTTGAAAGAGGAGGGTCCAACGCCCAAAGCTCAAATCCTTCCATCGACTCTGAACTGTTCTCGACCGTTTATCATCATCGGGTCAACAAAGAAAGTAAAAAGACTAATCTGGACAGTCCAGAATGGGGTGTCTACAAGTCTACGATCGAAATCAATTTCGAACAAGCTACTACCCACGTTATAAGGTTTATGGTGTATAAAAAACTTTAAACTATTTGATATCGGTTCGTGTTCGACTTAGATAAGAACTCATTCAAGTTGAAAGGACGGAGATATGTTAGGGTCGGGCGGACCTGGGCTAACCCCGATTTTTAAAAAATCATTAATATGACATTCATTTTTGAGTTTTGATTGTTATTATTAGTAAGGGTGAGAAAAAATTCGTCAAACTGTGAATTCAGTTCAAACCAAAAGGTTTGGTTCTGTATTTTAGTAATATGGTTTGGTCATGATTTTAAAAAATTAGAAACCGCGTTATATGGTTTGGTAAGTGGATTCACATTCGCGGTTATTGTTCCAAATCAATCCAAACGGTATAATACATATATTTAGTTATATATGTATATGTAATTTAATTATTATTCACCAAATAAATATGGGTTACTACTTTCCTAATTTATTGATCCTATTAAATCCACCACAATATTTAATTTTCCTTTCCTGTTAAGATAATTTAGACTAAGCTTCTATATATCACAACTCATTCCTAATTTCCTATGATTATTAAATTATTATACACGAAAAGCACGTGGAATCACCAGATTAGTCAACTTCCACTGTCCAATTCCTAAATTTCTATGCATGAAAATCAATTCCATTCCTATTCCTATAATTCTTTCACTACCAAAACTAATTACCCTAACTTTCTCTACAGGAAAATCTATTCCTATTCTATATAAAGTTAATGTGGTAAACTTAAAGGGCATCCATATCTTGCCCAGCCAACAATAAATCCTCTATCTTCTCTAAACCGTGGTTTAAAATTGAAACCAAACCGTATTTTAATGGTTTGGATTTGTTTGATTTAATGTCTTTTGTGGATTGATTTGGTTCTCCAAATTCATAATTCGTAGGTATTAATTTGGTTCTTGGTTTATTATAAAACCAAACCAATCCAGACCATGCTTGCCTCTAATTATTAGTGAAATAAATGCTTAAAATCTCAATGATTTTTGTTTCATTTAATAAAAAGATGTTATGTTATCGTTTCCCAATTTCTTGTATACAATAAAAAACAAGCATGTGACTTTGGTTATAGCCTAAAGGAAAAAAAAATGATTCAAACACATTTAGTGCATTGAGCTAGAATAATTGCATTAGACTAGAATAATTTCAATGTACAAATACATTGTATTGGAAAGCAAAGACTCTATGCTATAGTAATAAGAACACATTAGATAAAAATATACTCCTATCTATCAAGTCGGCCCGGACAAAAAATTATGGCTCCGCTACTGCTTGGGCCAGCCAGCTCGGCAAATCCACTGCAAGCTACCCTTGGGGTTTATTATCTTTCCGTGATTTGACGGTCTAAAATGTTCGTTTTATAAGTCCTATCGTTTTCTTCATTCCCACAAAATTAAGTCATAATTTCTGGTTCTACTTTTCAAACGTGGACGGGTAAACAATCAATCCAAAACATAAGATCACAATGAAACAATGCGTATATATGTTCAACTCACTATTGCGGAACTTGGCTTTGATCTGCTTTACAGTATGTGTAGTATGTTCTAGACAGCAAGAGAGTACACGTGCAAAGAGAAATATCTTTGATTAGATAACAAAAGGAAAGAGTGCAAAGAGAAATGTCTTGATTAGATAACAAAAGAAAAGACGCATCATCGATCCATGCCCCCAAATTAAAATAAGAAGGCATCAGATAAGATGAGATTCGAATCATGATGTATCGAACTATGCCCCCAAATCAAAATCGGAAGGCATCAGATAGGACAAGATATTCAAATCATGATGTAATAAGGATCCACAATGATTTAATAAGGAGCCACAATAATTAACGGCACAATACTCACTCTTCAAAAGGTACAACTCTTCCGTATGAAGCAAACAAAATCAAATAAAAGAAGTCTAGAGTACAATCCCAAAACATAAAATTTCAGCAGAAACCAAGTGATAATCCTAATAATAAGCTCAATAAACAAAGTACATAAAACTCTCAACATCTCCTTTTAAGATATTCACAAAGAGAAAAAGAATAAGAAAAATAAATCGACTGTCTTCAAAATTCAAGAACTTCTTCATTCATAACATAAAAAATGTCAGTAATACATGTTTGGAACAATTAAAAGTCTCGGCGTACAATTCTTGTAGCTGCTGCCGCCTAGCACCGCTGATACACCGAAAAAAGAACAGAAAAGGAAAAAGGAAAAGAAAATTAGGGGATAACTCACCCCATAATGTGATGAAGATGCTGAATTCAACATGGAAAATATAACAAAACAAGGAAGGGGGGCACAACTCTCCTAAGACCTCAGAATCTGAAGCTGGGATCAACATCCATTGCCCACGCAAACTTTGCCAGAAGAGACTTGTTGAAAATCTGCACATCCATACAGGTTACTATGCAAAACATGACTAAACTCAAGAACAGAAAATTTTTAAAAAGCCAAAAAATATTCACTAAAATGTTCACCTTCTCGATTGGAACTTCATGCCGCTTGCACCAAGCGACTGAGATCCTAGGATCAAGGTAGTTGATCTTTGACGTACCCAATGCAACTGTTTTCAAATCTTCTTTGGTCTCCTTATCCCTCTCCATTTTTTCTATCCTTGCAGTGGTTTGAGCAATCTTCCTTTCCCACCTGCGCAGTTGATTTATCATTAGCTCTAGTGAAGCAAGATTTCCTCACATTGTAATTATCGTATCTGGTGCCTTACGCTTCAGGGTTCAGGTTCTTCTTTGGCTTCCCATCTGCACCCTTCAGCGGGGGCTTCCCTTTCTTTGCTAGAGCCAAATCCTTTTTAAGCCCATCTAGGAGGCCCTATGGAAAATATAACAAAACAAGCTTAGGCATCAAACATGGAAATGCAACACGTCCTCTAAATTTAATAAGAAAGTTCACCGGCACAATAAATCCCTCCCAGGCAATGAAGCAAATGCGCGTAGAAATAGAAGGGGAGGAGACATTTAGCTATCGACACATGTACGCGTGGTGACCATGTAAATCTTCAATATTTCAACGAAATGGTAGCTCAAACGCTTTTAAATGGTAAAAAATGTCTTCCCAGAAAAGCACAAAGTAAAGTATCACTCTAACATATGCACCGTTAAGCTTTTCCATCAAAAGGTACAACATTGCCCACTACCTTTAATTCTTCAATCTTTTCATTCAACTTCGTCATTTGTGCAGAATGGGACTTTGAGACAGTACGTTGATGATTACAAATAATCGCAACCTACAAAAGACAACAGAATTCAATTTGCCACAAAAGCACACTTTAAGTACCTCAACTTGATGTTGCTATCACTATGAAATATTTACCTCCTTGTTTGCATGCTGATAAACCACAACTTTCTCAGTAACATCTCCACCCCTAGTTTCATCGCTCAACTGTCAACAGCCACAACAGATTTAGGAAACAAGATATCTTAGCAGACAACTGATGTGAATATACCATAAAAGCAGCAGCTGACAAAGAATGCAGAAGAAAGCAAATAAATCCTCAATTAAAAAAAACTTTTTACATCTCAAATCAAGTAAAACCATTTTTTTAAAAATTATTAACAAAATGTATGATGCCCCTGCAACTGACAATGTTATATTTTGCATAGATTACACGGTTCAGACTTCAGAGTAACTAAACCTCCCCCTCATAAATAGCCTCCATCCATGAAATATATTTACCAAAACTGCAAACTTCACAATTAGAACATGAAAGAGCCACGACATTCTTGTACCCAAAAATAAAAGGAGAGAAACAAGGAAATTGAAGAGATGTAAAGATAGTAAATATCCTAGTAGAGGAGCCAAAAAATTAGAATAAAGATTGGGTAAATATCCCTGTTTTGCCTCTTACCTGCTTATCCAAAGTGATAGATGCATTATATGTACGGAAGACTTTTGCAGTGAGGCCAGGCATGAGCTCCTTCAAATGAGCATTCAGTTTACTGGTATCCAGCTTGTCAAAAAGATCATCAGTACCATCTTTTCCTGTAAACGATATGAAGAACATAATCACATGTCCTAATCAAGAAATGGACCCACAAATATGCCATCCACTAACCAGTTCGGAACTGCTGAATTGCCTTGAACACAGGAGTTTCAACCTCGACCAAATTTTGGTATCTAATTGAATCTTTACCAAGGAAGTCAAACTGAAAATTGGAAAAGAAATGGAGTTAGTATCAATTGCAATTAATGAACATTGCCACATGTTTCTAATAGCTTCAAATTATTCCAGGAACTTATTTTAGTTTCATAGTCTGAAGTCAGTTTTCATCCACTTAAAACCTCTAAGTCACAACAGAATAACGGCAACCTATCAACTTCCTCCACAGCAAAGTCCCACCTTATGCTAAGGTTTGAAGCTGTTGTTTGGAAAGTGATCAAAGTGTATAGGGTGTTAATTAACTCTAACACAATCTACTCTTATTTATATAATGGGATATCATAACATAAGACTACATTAACCAATGTCGGACTAATAATATTCTACTACTCCCCCTCAAGCTGGAGAATAGATATCACAAAGTCCAAGCTTGTTACATAACAACTCTAACCGTGGTTTGAACAATGACTTAGTAAACATATCTGCCAATTGTGCGCCTGTAGTCATGAAAGGAGTAGCAATCACATCACCAGCTAACTTTCCCCGCACAAGATGACAGTCAACTTCAATGTGGTTTAGTTCTCTCAATGGTTTAGGGTTAGGGTAGGTTTCTTAAATTTTACTTATGATCACATCATTCACAAAAGTATTCCAACAAAAAGCGTTTTGTCAATGAAATTAATAAACCATTGTGTCACACCAAAAAGAAAGATTTTTTTAAGTTGTAACAAGAGTCTACTATTTTGCTTAACACACCCGACGTGTATTGCGACTTTGTGAGTGTCCAAGAGTGTCTCCGGAAAATGCTCCGAGTGTCCTCGGAGTGTTGAAACCAAAAAAGTTAAATAGGACACTTCGGTTTTAGTGTCGGACACATGTCTGGAAAGTGTCCGTGTCCAAAAAGTGTGTGTCCCCAATATGTGGCCTCCAACGAATTGTCCATGCTAAATAACAACTCATTATACCTTCAAATGACTGGGAGGTACTGGTTCTACATTTTCTACTTTCAATGTGCAGCAACCAACGGTATCAGCTTCATCATCATCCTGCAAGAGGCCAAAAGAGTTATTGGGATAATGTCTCAACCACTAGTTTCTTTTTTCTAGTTTTGTATCTATCACTTGCCATGCAAGATTGGGGCTAAGCTATTACATATGCACATGCATGCATGCATGCATGTGTGTGTGTATATGTATATAACACAGTTAGCATCTGCAACAAAATGTGCATCACTGTATTTCCTCCACAGCAAAAACGCTTTCCAACTAAACTCAAGAGATCTGTCCAAAGCTACCTGCTCTAGGCTTCTCAACTCTATCGTTTCACCAGGAGAGAGAAGAAAAAGGGTCCTCCATGGAAAAGAGAAAAATAAAACTATAAACAGGAAAGAAGACATTTATGCACATCATACCTTCTCATTACCTGCCCTGAGAGCTAGACGATCAATAAGATAGGTAGCAACCGCTATTTGCCGCTTTGTGATATCCTTACTTGTAAAATCTTTCTTATAAGCTGTTCTTATGCCTCCTATGTAGTCCTACAATAAAATAACGAGTTACAGCCAAGGACAGGAAGTTCCCTACCGCAAAAGATAATGGCATTCATCGGATGGTCATTGGTGAAAATTTGTATAAAGTACCTTCAACAGCCTCGCTTTCTCATATTTCTCCTTGTCACTCAGACCTTTCAAGGAACTGCTAGGTGCCAAGAACACGTATTTGAATTCTTTGGGATTGATTGGATCATGCCAATAAGCTAGCCACGTAACTGTATTGTCATGCCGTACTTCTTTCCAGCTGCAAAGATTAAATACCCATGAAGTTAATTTGTTACAAAGAGCACATCTTAAACAGATAAGACTTTGTTTTCCAATTAGATTGTGGCAGGAACAACCACCTTTCACCAGGAATAGGACATTCTGGAATTGGGGCGTTCTTTCCAATATTTATAGTAATGTCACGAGGCCGAATGCGTTTTTTCAGCTTTCCCATCTAAACGACAAAATCAAAAGGTCAACAGCAAGTTCTCAATGAAAATTTGATAACATGGAAATTCTTCCAGGTACAGCTGCAACATAAAGCATTCCAGCTTGGTCGATCACAAATAATTCATCCTTGGCAGGAAAGGGGAAAAAAAAAAAACTAGAACCTTTGGATGATCTCCCCGGCCTCGGAACAGCCCAGGTGGCTCAACTCTAAAGTTTCCAACCTGCAATTTGAGAAATAATCAGATTCTACTCATACGCATAGAGAATAATGAAAACTGCATGAAAAGCAACTGCAACATGTCACAACTTGATATGCCATGAGGATAGAATGGGAAACCCACTGCTGGGAGTAAGAAATTTGTGTCACGTTTCCAAAGTGCTCTGATTTCTCATCAGTTGTCTTGGGGAAAAGGAAGATTTAACAACTATACGCCCATATGTTTCCATGTACTTTAATGCTCTAGGAATATGTGATCCCAATAACGCAATATGAGAATAAGATTCCCATTCGTGTGGACTCCTGCCTTGACAGAAGGAACAAGTCTCGGCAGGAAGCTCGTTACATATCTTAATTCCAGGCTTCCAGCCATCCAAACATGGCCTCGTGGCTTAAAATAAGGCTTAAAGGGAAAAAATGAGGGACTTCTTATCATACAAAAATAGGAATATACATACTGGTATGAGGAATAGGAGAAAGAAATAAACGCATAATCACTAATTACATGAAATATGGATTCCACCACTAAAGCGTATGTGAAATGGAGAACAAAAGCACACCACTAAGCATAATCCAATTTTTGCTGCTGATCAAAAAAAAAATCCAATTTTTTGCTTGCTTGTATCAGTTTCAAGTGCAAAATAGCCGAGACGGTTATCTTGAGAGGTTCAAATCAAACAACAGTTTAGCACCTAAGCAAACACTATACAATCATCTGAACTTCACCTTTCTGATTAAAAATATAAGCGATGGTCAAAGCAATTTTTTACCAAGGATTTATTGTCCAATTACTATATACTAAATAACAAGTTGCTCCACTGGCATGGCTAACTTGCTCATTCCATTTCTTTCAAACTATTTCCACAGCAACACCTAACTTCAGAAATAAAAAACAAGTGTGGAGACAAAAAGTAGTGGAAGGGGGTGACATAAAGGAAAACATGCGATTACTACACCACATCTTCTACATTAATGGTGAGTCGGTGACAACATCAACTAAAATCCACTGATGTGATGGAGTAAAAATACTACTGCTTTTCCATTTTAACATGTAAATACACTCATTTTCACACAAAAAAACACACACAGAGAGACACAAATCCCAAAACATGATACACAAAACAAAGCAAGGGGTAACCTTCTCTTTGACACCATCGACAACAGCCCACATGTACTTCTCTTCTAGTTTCAGTTTCTCTTCTTTCAAGGCCTTCCTCTCCTGCACACACAACGGTCTCAAATTCACATATTTAAAATTAACAAATACCAGCCAAAATAATTTAAGCGGATGACACACCATAGCATATCACCACATAAGTACCAAGAATAACTATAATACAAAATAGTGCGATCATAAATTCTCAATCCACCTTAAAGCAATGGTGTATTAGGAAGCAGGGTGTTGTCCTAGGTGTCAATATCTTGCAAGTCGCAAAGAACAAATACTAGAACAGAGATCATAGCAAATTCATGGGAAATTGCAATCAAAACAGGATCTTCAAGATAAGGATTCAAGATAAATGACAACATAAATTTTCTTGTGTATCGGGATGACGAATCCTTGATTGCAAATTATTACCAAGATAGTGTGAAAACACAGGAGGATGAACCTAATCTCTAATGATAGGATACCTGATCTCGTTTTCTCCATTAAGTAAACTTTCCACTCTAATCTCATCTTTGTACCGTTTTACTTTTATGTTGTGGAAATGATTGTTATACTTCATATCAGGGGATCAAACTATACAATGGAAGTAGAGTCTATAGAGATTAAGGCGTCAAGTTCACTACCAAGTACAGTCATGTTCTTTGTTAAAGCCTAAAGCATAGTGCACTCCAGAATGTAACAGATATTAAATGACAAAGTTCAGACATAAACTAGTAAAGAGTTTTATACATGGCGAAATTCATAAAACAACTAATTAGGTTGAGTTCGAATCTGGTTTCGGACAACAAATGCAGTGTTGTTATGCGATTTAACTTACTTCTGTGCTCATTTGCTTCTTCTTCTCCTTTTCCTTCTGATGCCATTCATATATTGGGGTAAAATCACAATCTTCCAATCTCTGAATTACATGGTTTCTCCCAAGAATTTTCTTCCAATCATTCATAAAATTTATTTTGAAGTCATCTTTGGTCATATAATCAGTATCTAACATCACTGCATACATTGTTGCCACCTGCATACACAAGTAGAAGAATGAGTACAAGAACCTTGAGAATGAATGCAAGACAGTGAAAGCCTAACGTGATGTGCGAAAAAAAATATAAAAGTTATACATCATGAGAGAGAGAGAGAGAGAACCTCCTCTTGTTCAGGAGTCAAATTAACGAGCTGCCCCTTGTAGAGCATCTTAACCCCGTGAGGCTTGTATGGAGGCGGGAAAATAACACCATTGTGAACCAAAGTAGTCCACTTCTGCCCTTCACCAGATCCAGGGGAAACCGTTGACGACTTTGAGTATTTTGAATCCTTCACACCTTTCTTGGCCTTCTTGCTTGTTTTCTTGAATGATGAAGATGAAACAACTTTGCTAACTTTTTGTTTAGTGGAAGATGATTTATTACCTGACGCAGCTGGCTTCTTCAATCTCTGAGAAATAGGAATATTATCATCATCTTCATCGACAGCCTTTGATTCTACTTTCATACTTACATTCTTACTGACATTTGGCGTGGATCCGTCAGAAAGCTTCGGCCTTTTAATAGAAGATTGACTTGAAGATTTGATGTCACCAAGAGGTCTCTTATTCAGAGCTGGGGAAGATTTTTTAAGTTGGTTATCTTTGACTGTATAGCCATTTTGCTGAATTTTTGGTGCCATTGGTTTATTATCATCATAACCAGAGGACTTGCTTGTAGATGGTCCGGCAACTGACTTCATCTGGAACCTTGATGACAAAGGCATTTCATCATCCGAGTCTTCATGTTTAACTTTTTGAAATGATGGTGAGACCACACTAGAATTGTTTGGCTTTCTGTCAGCATTGTTGGAGTTTCCCTTTGGTAGTCCAGTAGCGAGTCTAAAACTCAGTGGTTTATCATCTTCTGAATCCTCTGAATCACTACATGGTTCAGAAGGCTTTTCCTCCTTAACAGAAGTGGTGGGATTATGTTGAGATGCACGTTTTGAATGATCAGCAACTGAAGTTGACATTTTTGAATTTTTAACTGGCGTTTGTATCAATGATGCCTTGGCAGTAGTAGTAGTTGGGGCTTTTGGACTTGCTGAAGGAGATTTCACTGGTGCTGGCTTCGTGGATGGAACTGCCTTACCCTTCTGGGAAATGGAGTTCTGACCGTTGGGAGAACGCATTTCAGAAACGTGCTTCCCTGATGGTCCATCATGCTTTTGAGACGATGGCTTCTTTGTTGCTGAGTTCAACGAACTTTGCTTTGATGCAGTGTTAGTGCGCTTGAAAACTAAGGGCATCTCATCATCATCGTCATCAATGTCATTCATCATTTTCGGTGTCACACAAGCCTCAACTGCCATTTTCCCCTTGGCATGTATATCGCGCCAATTTCTGCAGACATTATCATTGTCATTTTACAATTTAGCAAAAGGGAATGAAAACAAATATTAATAGGACCAACAAGACTTAGGAGAGCAGTTTCACATGCATATGCTTCTGCACGTTAATGAACTTTCAAACCATGACCAACGGTAATGAAATTTTACGTGTACGCGATTGAAACTGCAGTTTCAACCCAGAGATAGGCTCCTTTTTTTTTTTTCCCCTTTTTGCCAAACGATAGGATGTTAGTATGTCAGTTAAGTTAGATTACTAGAAGGGTTCTTCGATCGAACCCAGAAACGACCAACTGAGCTAGAACCCCTGGTCACCTAGACCTAGATATACATGTCAAGTGATCAAATATTGGTGGGTGGGGGGAGGCCTAAATGAGATGGCATGTTATAGTTAAAAGTGAGATCAAATCATCTAGATTAACTAACGTAATAGCTAAAGTTCAGAACGAAACAGCCGAAAAGTAATGAGAACATCACATTATTTCCAGAAGCATCACAAGAACTAATCCCTCAAGCTGGTGATAAGTCCCAGCATCAGAAAAATAGCTATCCAGTTCAGAAGTAAATCAACACACCGTAACTTCTTTTTCTATCCAGCTATATCTTCAGGTACCAAACACGCCCAAATATGTACGGAAACCCTAATCCGGGTTTTTAAAAAAAATTAAGAATAAAGACGAGCACTTTCTTGCGTTACAATCCCAAGAATCCAATTGCAAGTTTCATTAACGCAATAAAAAAGAAAAGCAATTATAGATATACACACGCAGGAACACATGCAACATAAATACATATATGCAGAGAGAGGGGGAGAGAGAGATTACCAGAACCAGAGAGAGGAAGGGGCGGATCTGTGAGGAAGGAATGAACCAGACGGTTTAGAGAGAGAAAGAAGAGGGGGGAGGAGCGAGAGAGCTAGGGTAAGCAGATGGAGTCTTGAAGGAATACCGAATCCAGAGAGAGGAGAAGTGATGAGATGATAGATATAGGGCGAAGTTTCTCTGTATCTATCTATCTCTCTCTTTTCTGTGTCGTTGAGGCTTCGAGGTACCGCCACGCCGAGCTAGACCGGACCGGACCTGACCTGACCCCAGGGAGACGCCACCGCTGTTTTCGTACCTAAAAACTTGTGTGTGTGTGTGGTTAGGTCATGGACTTTGGTTAAGGTTAGACTCGACTCTGTCCCAATTTATTTAGCCCTAAATTTCCAAAAAATAAATAAATACTTTTTTCATGCCCTAAATAAAATGTCCGGCCTGCAAACTTAGACATTTTTTCTCAATATTTTGAACCAAAAAATGCATGTTTTTAAAGGCATAGATTTGCAAGCCATACATTTATCTAATGTACGGACGGAGTACGGAGCAAAAATGTCTTCTTCTTCTTTTTTGTTCTTATACAATTTTTATTCCTATTTTTTAATTTTACATCAAATTTTTGTGGATTATTGATTCATTTCGACGAAAAGAATCGAAAAAGTAAAAAATTATGAATTTTACCCAAGTATTTTTGGAAATATCCAAGATAAAGTGCAAAAAATTGAGTTAATTAGGGTTGATAAATGGGTCAAGTGCGATTGCTTATTGTTCAAATTTTGATTTGGGAATTTAAGGAGCTTCAAAATTAGGTTCGAATTTAACTTGTTAAGGAGGTAAGTTGATCTTAAACGAGCTTTGATCGAGCTTATTTCGATTAGCTGAAAGTTTTTAGGCATCGTGAATCGAACAAGTTGAGTGGTGGATTTCGAGCTTCAAAGATGTTTAAGGTTTGGTCTATTTGTGCAGCAAATAGATTTTGATCGCTTGTAGTAATGAACAAATGCAAACAGAAACACGAACAATTTGATTCATTCGTCAACTTTTAATTTTCGCTTCTTTGAAAATTCTGGTTCTGCCACGGTCTACTCTGTTACTATCCCAATGTTCCACGTTGGCTACGTATGGGTTTGGCCATGTGCATATAAGCTCTTGGACATCCTCTCCTTGTAAGCTGATTTTCAAGGGTGAGTTCTACCAAAGGGTTTGTTCATTGGTATAAGAGTCAGCCGTCACGTCGAGTATGGGATCAGACGCACCTGTGCAAGTATGGGCTTGTATGGGTGCGGCTTTTGCAGTTCGACTCGAGGAGGGGGCGACCTATAAGCTGGATTAAAATACTAAAAAAAGTATTGAATATTGATAGGTGAGTGGAGCCGCAAAAAAAAAAAAAAAAAAAACTCGAGGAGGGGGCGACCTATAAGCTGGATTAAAATACTAAAAAAAGTATTGAATATTGATAGGTGAGTGGAGCCGCAAAAAAAAAAAAAAAAAGAGAGAAGGCTACCATCGGGTCAGTGTCGATAGAGTGGGCCGCCGTGGACGTCGGCTGCGGAGGCTTGGCCATATGCATATAAGCTCTTAGACACCCTCTCCTTGTAAGTTGATTTCCAATGGTGAGTTCTACCCAAGAGTTTGTATCGTACCTCCGACAATATTTTTTTTTTAAAGTTAGGCAAATTATAAATGCCCTTGCATTGAATTGGGTGATTGATGCTTTTACACCCCTGCACGTTTCTTCTTTCCTGATCACAAGTTTTAAATTGGGTGATTAAATGTTGTATTTTCTCAATATTGCTCTTGAGCAAAATTCATGGCACAGAATCCTTGCAATCACCAAAATTTTAGTCTGGGTTGCAATGCTTCGCTCGGTGGCGTCCAACTTTATAACACAACTCTATCTAGAATTGTTCAATGCACAAAGACCTGTATACACCGAACGGTTGCAAACACAATTGTTTAAGAAGTTTTATTTTAAAGTTGCCAATTTTTCTTACAATTAATCCCGGCGAGTTTTTAATCATATGAGAAATTATTAGTAAAATAGCAGATTGCATGTCAAATCTTGAACGGGTTCTCTGATTAGTTGGAAACCCACGACAACACAATAAACAATAAACCCAATACCCAAAATTTGTAATTCTTCCAAAATCTTTTGAATAGGTGTAATAAAAAGAAAGAAAGAGTAGGTGATAAAATTCTAGGGTGCACGCGTACTGGGCCTCGATTGACTTCGCCCCCGGATATAACCAGAAGTTTACTCCATCCTTAATTTTAGGAGTCTGAAGTTAATCAAGATACAAGTGCAAGCAAACCGGAACACCCAATGATACAAACAAAAGTCCAAAAAATCATGCCACGATGGAACCATTTTTATGATTTTGGTGAATAGAAAATAGAAATGTGGTGCCCAACTTTTGACCCTCTTCAATCACAAATAAGAATCATCCAAATTCTAATGGAAGCACCTGATAAATTTTTCACAAATTAAGACAAGGTTTCTCTTTGTGAAGTCCACAAACCATTTGAACTCCTGAATGATTTTCACATCCGCACCACCCTTTGTTATAGGCGGGAAAAATAGCCAAAAACTAGTAGCCACCACGAACCCCACCGTCAACGGCCCCGCCACCGCCCAATGCAACCGCTTCCTGCCTGGGGCCGCCCTGTTCAAGACATGCTCCGCCACCACACACGCCCCGTGAAGCACGAAAAACCCGGTCATCTCCCACGTGGGACTCACACGCCCGACGTAGTAGAACAGTAGCTCGTGCATTAGACCGGATACAATAAAAGTCGCCATGACGGCTGGCAGCTGGGCTATTTCCCTGCCCAGCGCGCCCTCTAAAGCTGACCGGACGGGATTGTACACGGTGTATCGCAGGTTGTTTGTCACCATGAGGTTCCACCTCCTCCCCCAGAAATCCTGGAGTGACGTGGCCAGGTACGGCTCGTTCGACGGCGGCTCCAGCTCAAGCCCCACGGCGGCCCGAGCTGCCATATTGGCGATAGAGATAAGTACATCCACCATTAAGAAAACCATACAACAATACAGGACTAGTACAATCTTGGGATGGATTCTCTCTCTATAATCAAACAAAGCACCCATTAGTAGAGAGAGAATCACGGTTTCCGCGGCCAAATTCAGAGGCAGTTTAGTGGCTAATTTGGAGGGTCGATCAGGAGGGTAATTTTGGGATTTTTCTGGGTTTGTGATTTTGATGGGTAGAGAAGCCAGGGTGATGAAAAGGGGCAGGGATTTTGGTGGGTTTGATGAGAGTGGACCGAGATCGAAGGCGAAGAGGAGGAGCTTGAAATTGGCCAGCCAGGTGATGAAGAAGGCGGTGATGGCGGTGGGGAAGGCGTAGGTGAAGCGGAGAGGGAGGAGGGTGAAGAGAGAGAAGATTGGGAAGAGAGAGAGGAATCTGTATTTGCCTTTGGGAATCTTTGAAGAGACAAAGTAGCAGAAACAGAGAGATGATAGGATTGAGAGGAGTACCTCAACCAAGTTCTTGATTTCACCTTCCATTTTCAATCAAGTTCTTGATTTCACCTCCTCAAAACGGCCGCCTCTCTGCTTTAGCTCGGTGTCGGCTCCGTTCGCTCTTCTTCCTCTTTGATTTCAGTTTTTTTTTTGGAAAAATTTAATAGAGATTCCTATATGTAATGTGGGTCAAAAGATATATATGGTTGTGGGCTGGTTGGTGGAATTCTCATCCATCAGACAATCTGGAAAGAGAGAAAGAGAGCCAGGGTTCCTAGATTTCAATTGAAATCTAAAGCTCATTTTTTCAAAAAAAAAAAAAAAAATGGAGATTATTAGGAGCCCATGCCACCTAAAAAGAAATAGTACTGGTGCTTTTCCTATTTTTTGAAAAAGAAAAAACAAATGTTCTGTTCTGCTAAGATTTTTATTTTTTAAGTACTTATTTTTCGTTTTACGAGACAAATCATTCTCTTACAATACATCATCTTTAATTTAAAAAAATAAGTATTTTCTTAACAGAACTAGACCTAAATGATGCTTCTTCATGAGCACTCTACGAATAAAAAGAAACAAAATTTTGCATTATATTTTTCACGTGTAATACAAGAATTTCTTTTCTTCATAGTCAGTATTTGTAGGCCGATTAGTTCGGTGCCGCATCTTAACCGTCAACTAACGAAGAACCCAATTAATATCAAGATAAGACCCGCGTAAGCTGACCTAACATAAGAGTACAACACTAGCAGTTCATATCTGAGATCCCACACCAACGGTTCATCTTAACTTTGAAAACGATTGATATCTAACCGTTTGATTGTGACGTTATACAAAAAACTCAATGTTTTTCCTCTTTTCACAAAGTTTTAGAGTTTAAAGAACTCAACGTTTTTTCTCTCTCTCCACAAAGTCTACGAGTCTATAGACTTCTATATTCTGGTTTGACTCTCTCTCTCTCTCTCCCCCCAAAAATAAGCATAGGCTCTTGCAAAGACAAAAGCAAGCAGTCTATCTAGATAAAAAAACTGGGTCAGACAATTATCAATTGATGTGAAAAAGCTTGAATATGATAGTTTCTCCAAGTTCAAATTAAAAACTCTATTGATTCACAGTCTATCTAGATAGAAGCTAGGTCAAACAATTACCAACTAATGTGAAAAAGCTTGAATCCGATAGTTTCTCCAATTTAAAACTAAAAACTCTATCGGTGCATTTTGCAATGTGGTAAGTAACCTTTTAGTGTTGTCCAATTTGTTACTACCTCCCTCTCATTTTGTTTGTCCATTTTTTAATGTTGTTATATTTTTTAATTGTTTATATATTTCAATATATAATATTTTGCATAATTTTTGGAAATTGATATTAGAAGATATAAGCAATTGAAAACAAGCAAAGCTATCGAAAATAACAAACAAAAAAGGACGGATGGAGGAATTACGATAAACTTAGGTTTTATTGAAATGTGTTACGTTTCAGCTTCTTCTTTTTTTTTTTTTTTTCTGCAGTTCTGAAGAGATATTTAAAAAAAAATGCCATAAGAATCATCAATTTCTACAAGTAACAATTTTTCTTAGCAACGGTAGATGAGTTATGTACTAAAATATGCTAATATGAATAGTTTCTACTCTTTGTTTTTTATTTTCGTATAATTCAATTCCTTATCTGATTTTTATGTATGAAAAACAAATTATATATGCCTTAGATATTTGATCCCATTGCAACTAAATCCTGGGTGCACCCCTAAATACCACCTCAAACAAGTCAACAAATCAATACTCCGTACCACCTTAAACAAGTCAACAAATTACACTTGCCAATGCCGGTAGACGCTAGTCAAAGACGTGGTTTTTAGCCAATTTGGTAGTTTTCCTTGGCGTCCAAGAGGGAGGTCTGATATTCGAGTCTATGAAGAGACGTCGATCCTCCTTTTATTGTTAACCCACAAACCTTTCTCTAACCTTGCACTGATGTATACAACGTTGGCAAGAAAAAAAAAATTGATTCTAGTCTATTAATCAATTGGGATTAGCTCAGTTGGACTACCCTTGAACACTTCCAAAGGGAAGGTCAAGGGTTAAAATTCTTATTGAAAGCAAAAAAAATATTATTTTCCTAAATGGCTGTTCTTTGTTTAATTATTTTGTCACCTTTACAGCTCATTTGGATTGTGCAATTTCGGGAGAAAAGAAAGGGGAAGGAGGCAGGACTCAATCTCTCCTCCGTTTGGATGATCCACAAGGCGAGAGAGGGTGAGGAAGGGCGGGAGACGAGAGCCCCCTCAAGCCGGTTTTTGTTTCTTGCCACTTTTGACGCAATTCCGTGAGAAAGGAGAAGAGAGAGGCGAGTGGGGAGCGTGGGTGAGAGTAGATCTCACTCGCTCAACTTCCGGCAGCGCATGCGGGTTACGACGGTGTCTTTTCATCGTTAGACCAGTAGCTGTGCGATCGCCGGAGAAGAGAGAGGAGAGTTCCAGATCGTCGGAGAAGAGAGAAGAGGGTTCCAAGTCGCCAGAGAAGAGACTAGTTGCAGAAGATGGGAGTGAGAGTTTGATTTCTTACATGTATTTGGATGGGTTGGTGAGAAACCACACCCCTTTCTTTTCTTCTCTCACTAATAAGGGAGACCACTCTCCTTTCTTCCCCTTTCTCACCTAAGCAGCCAAAGGGGCTGTTAATGAGGCTACTATTTGAACTTAGCGTGAGTCTATGACTGAATTTATGTGGGGCTCCTATATGAACTACTGGAAAGATCATAGCGCAAAAGTCGAGACCTAACAAAAGAAGTAAACCTGAAGTGTCTGTAATTCACATATTTGTATTTTTCACCGCCTTTAATTAAAACAAATGCCTCTAGTCTATTGGATCTTATTTTACCGAAATTAGGTATATTCATAGAAGGAGATGTATTTCCCATTTCTTTTGCAATTCTATATCAGCAAATTACAGCCCTTTCCGCTAAGGTGATGTTTCCTAAGAGAATAACCTGTCTCGCAACGCGGGAAATAAGTACTTGAAAAACAAGGTCTAAATTTCTCAACAATTTTTGCTTTCATTAATTTTCTTTGTAATATTTCTGATGCAGAACCAATTATAAGAATGAACGCAGGCAATGATACATAATAGCAGTAACAAAACCTAGGGTCGTACCATATTTCCTTTTAATAGAAATCACGATATATGCCTTCACAAAACTGAAATCCATACCAAGTTAATACCACTTCTACCTAATAAATAGTATTTATTTACAAATTTTCAAACCACAAAAATACTACTATTATTCTGCAAAGTCTTCTGTCTGCTTCAGTGTTGTCAAGAGCAGTATTCTGATAAATCATTAGGTCATTTCTCAAAAAGGTAGTTACACAAATGCTGGCACCATTTGACACAAAAACAATGTGTCTGTAAATTGAACACTTCTAAAATTTGGCAGTAGTAGCAATGACCACATGAAATTGAACATAACAAAAAAATGATTTCTATTCAAACAAAACAAGCTCATAAGATAAAACTTGCACCATTGATATTTTACATGTTCGCATACTTTTACCTTCCATTTTACGAGCGAAGACTCATAAATGAAAATTGCCTAACTATCTAGTCAATTAAGCCAGCCTGATGAGTTGTGCTGAGAATAAGAGAGATACGGAGCCTGAGCAAAGTTCATAGAGTCTACCCGGTATCCAGGCGGTGGAGCACGTGGATCAGGGATACCGCTTCTACCTGCTGTATGATGCGGTGGCACAGCTGCCAAAGGGTGAACCCTCGCGTGGTTCAGTTCATTGAGTTGGAAATTGTATTTATCCATTGCAGAAGTGCTCATCCGGTCGTAAGAGGAGCCCATGGCCGGATTCTGATGACCATAGTGTGACGAAAACCCAGGATCCCCGCCTCGCAAATATCCGCTGCTTCTTTGACCACTGATAGTATCATGATATTGTTGTTGCTGCCCATAAAGTCGGACGTCGGATGGAATTGCCAAACCAGTTGCATAGTTCTGTTCAAACTCACTGCTGTAAGACCGATGGCCACGATTATCCGTGGTATCTCTGAGATAACCTGGAAACTGTGCCACCAGATTCCCAACCCCATAGTCAAGACCACGACTGGGATTGGGACTAGCGCCGATTGGCCATTCGCGGGCCCCACCTGGAACATGTTCCTCAGTTTCCGCCAGATTCCTGACCCCGTAATCAAGAACACGACCAAGACCACTACCATAATCACGATCACGACTGTGAATGGGACTAGCTCCGCTTGGCCATCGGCGGGTCGCACCTGGAACATGCTCCTCGCGGCTCAAGCCGTACCCCCTATCAATGTCATCTACCCGATTCAATCCATATCCAGTTAGAAAGTGCCCAAATTCTGGAGGTTCTGACGAGCGACCATCTGCTAGCGATCTTCCATGACTAACAATGGGAGGGGATAGGCGAGGAAGTTTATCGAATGTCTCACTAAGAGGACTTCGTCCTCTCTCTTGACTTAGTCCTCTATCTTTGAATGCTGGTGACGTTTCACTTGATTCTCGCCCACTCTTGCGTTTATCACCTCGGCTCTTCTTTGAATCCTCATTAGAACGACTTTTCCTGTCTCTACTATTACTGTGCTCACCACCTCGGCTCTTCTTTGAATCCTCATTAGAACGACTGTTTCTGTCTCTACGATTACTGTGCTCACGAACCTCCCCCTTATAATGATTTTTCCTGTGGCTACTATTACTGTGCTCGCGAACCTCCTCATTAGAACGATGTTTCCTGTGGCTACTATTACTGTGCTCACAAACCTCCTCATTAGAACGATTTTTCCTGCGGCTACTGTTGCGGTGCTCACGAACCTCCTCATTAGAATGATTTTTCCTGTGGCTACTATTACTGTGCTCGTGAATCTCCTCATTAGAATGATGTTTCCTGTGGCTACTATTACTGTGCTCACGAACCTCCTCATTAGAACGATTTTTCCTGTCGCTACTGTTGCGGTGCTCACGAACCTCCTCATTAGAATGATTTTTCCTGTGGCTACTATTACTGTGCTCGTGAATCTCCTCATTAGAATGATTTTTCCCGTGGCTAATATTACTGTGCTTCTCGCGAACTTCTCTCTTCTCTTTATCAAAAGGGAAGCCTTCTTTGTGACTTTCCAAAACACGTACTTCTTTCGCATCATTCTGAACAGGATGACCATCCATCGACACAGGAACTTGACCATTTAGATCATGGGCTCCAACTGCCTTATGTGAAACCAGCGTTTCGTGCTGAGTTTCCGAATTTGTAACATTTGTTCTCTTCTTTGAATCCTCATTAGAACGATTTTTCCCACGGCCACTATTACCGTGCTTCCGAACTTCTCTCTCCTCGTTATCAAAAGGGAAGCCTTCTTTGAGACTTTCCAAAACAAGTGCTTCTGTTGCATCATTCTGAACATGTTCAGAATGATCCTCGATCGACATAGGAATTTCACCATCTAGATCATGGGCTTCTATTGCTTTATCAGAAACCAGTGTTTCGTGCTGAGTTTTTGAATTTGTCCGTTCTTGTAATCTGGATAAGTGCCCGTGCCGTTGAGCAATCGCCTTGTGTTTCGCAGTCCAATCAGGGTGACTCCAGAGGTTGAGTAGCGATGTAGTCAAATTCCAATCATCCAGTTGGTTGTCATTCACATCAACAGATCCAGGCAAATAAAATGACTGGAGAAACAAAAGAACAAAGAATAAGCTACCAAAGAAAAACATCCATTGTAAATGTATAACTCAAGTTCAGCCACAACCGGTCTATACAAAACATCTTTCTTCCTCCCTCTCTCCCTCTTTGTCAGCCCATTTTTACAATTTTGTTAGCCCCATAAAGAATGTCCACTTTCAAGCGGCAACTGGACATTTTGGTAACATTATACTTTTATCCTTCTTTTTTCTAACTTAATACGAGACAGATAAAGGGTAATATCAGAAGTGGAAGTTGAAAAATTTTCTAATACTTAAGTTGGATCCCCTAAAATAGAAAAAAAGGACGGAGCGATTATTTACCTTGCCAGCAAGCATCTCATCGTCTTCCCAGATCAGATCATACGGAGGATCCTTTCTATCCAACCTGGTAAAGGGCAGAGGAAAGGGGAAAAATCAGATGCAAATACATGCATATGTAAAATACGGGGAGAGAGAGAGAGAGAGAGAGAGAGAGAGCAACTACCTTTCTGTTTGTGGAGGAGAAATTAAGATAAGGAGCTTCGGCTTAAACTTGAGTGCCTTGTCGATGAACTTATTTGCATCTTTAGCATTTTTGCCAAAAGGAGGATTTAGCCCCATGATCTACTCGGGACAAAAGGATAACAATTCATTCAGGTGATTGTTTATAGCCCTAGGACTTTAAAATTCCCGCATGGTAGATGAAAAAAATTGCTCTTACCAATTTCGACCCTGTTGGCAATTCGTCCGTTTTAACAGTCATCCAATCCCTCTTCTCGAAGTTAAAATTATTCTGCCCAAAAAGAATCGACAAGCTCCAAAATGAGAGAGAGAGAGAGAGAGAGAGAGAGAGAGAGAGAGAGAGAGAGAATCTAAAAACATTACTTATCCTGCTGTCCTACTCTAGTGAGGCCATCTTAAGCATATAACAAGGATTTTCATCACTAAACAAATCCACTCAAGTATGAAATGATACAGCCGTCAGCCCCATTGAGTATACATACAATGAATCAATGGTTCTATGTAAGATTAGATTTCCAAATATAAGCACAACCTGTGATTGTTACCATCTAAATGCAAGCCGGAAACAAATGGAAACTTATTAATCAAGCACATATGAGGCACAGTTTTTGTTTGTATGAAATGGGATAAGAACATATGAGGCCAGAGCACGAGTTACAACCTCATAACAATAATATATGCAGTCATCATACTTCATTTAAGAATATGAGCTAAAATCCTACAATACTTGACTAGTTTATGCATCTTTGCATGATCAACAAGGAATTGAACCATGAATTCACCTGAACACGTGAAAAAATTTATGAGAACTTATTAATTAAGCACATATAGAGAACAGTTTAATTATAGAGATACATGGAATTGAAATTTGAGAAGCTACAAAATGGCAAATGTAACTAGGAGTCACTTATGCAACTTCACAGATAATGGCCGAACAGTGAGTAAGACATCAAAACAAGCCATTCAGAACCGTTGATTGAATAAAAAACATGAGGTAGTTAAAACAGATCAGCAGATGTAGTCCAAACATAACAGCAAATGCAGATTAGTGATATGAACAGTTAAGCAAAGACGAAATAACTCTAAAGTTAAACAAGCTGATACCGTGACACATCAGCACTACACCAGACATGACATGTTGTGTACTAGGAGTCACTTATTCAACTTCACAGATAATGATTGAACAATGAGAAAGTCATCAAAACAAGCTTATCAGAACTGCTGATTTGACTTTAACCGAGGAAGATTTAACAAGGTCATGGTAAAATACCTCAAGTGGTCAGGAATTGGAATTATTAGTCAATAGACATTCTTATCAACCAATTATTATATTATCACAGCAACTGCTACTTTCTGCATTTAACTATCTAATTCTGCATTTCATTATCTAACGGCATCCCCTAGAGACCTAGACAATTGTCTATCTTGAGTTATGATGAGGATTTAAAGTGTTAACTGTTCACTATGTATTTCGAGCTGTAAATTGATCATGCGTTTCAAACTCACAGCTAAACCGGCAATTACAATACCTGCATGTCTGCAGTCCACTTTTGGAGGGCCACCCAGCCAAATACAAAAGGCAGCTTGAGGATATAAATAGCTACCACTTAGCACTCTCTCCAACAGCATGACTTCTAATAATCAGTTGGAAAAATCTACCATTAAACAAATTATGGCCACCAATTCATCCACGTACACAACACAGTATGATAATCATTGATCTTTCACAATTATAAAGACTATAGGAACGCCGTCCAACATATGAACTCAAACCAACAAACCCCGGATCAATAAAAACTTGTGCCATGCAGGAAACTCCTCCCTAGACAATTCTGCACATTTTACATGCGATGAATCTGATCCATATACACACTAAATCAGATTCACAAAGCAAGACATTGTCAATGAATTACCATATTTTCGTGAATCTGATCCATGTACGCATGTTTTGAAAACACGTAACGGCATCAACAAGTGTAAAATTGATATAACAAAAAACATAAAGAAAATAGAAAAGAAAAGAAAACAGTAAAGGTGGAAAAAAGAACTAGGGAGTATCATTTGTACGACTGGTAACCAGTGAACTAAAATTTGCAATCATGAAAGTGCAGTTTACCTTTGCTTGAACAAGATCGTAGTTTTTGTACGAGCACCTTGTCCCTATCTTGTCAAGCTTCTCCTTCATAAGCAAACTGAAATCATTTGATCCACAACAGAAGTCAACCATCTGTGCAGAGGATCAGTAAGACAGTTAGCTACTTCAAATAGGAAGATCTCAAACCGACGGTAACTAGAAAACAACTTAATTTACTCAAGCATCATCCACACTTTGGATTGAAATAATTTAAGGAGATTTTATCCTGCTGCAGCACCTCTGATGTTTATTGGAACATCCCCACCCCAGTATCCCTTGATTGTTACATTACTCTCTTTGTTTGTTCACTAGAGTTTTCGGCAAATTTAAGCTAAAATAAAAGTGGGACCAGACACCTTTTGCAATGTGGGTCCAAGTGGGTTTAGATAGTACCCCCCATCCCTTTTTTAAGTGTCCAACTTCGTAAATCCAACTTTTTATGGAGACATCATCATCATTACACTTTAAGAATTGTAACTTTCTATAATTGCCCTTTATGGAGACAACAACATTACACTTTTACCCACTGACTTTACAAAATGGAATCTACTCTGAAGTGTGAAATGGGAAATGTACTAACTTTTTCGAAATGCACACTTATTAAAGGACAACCCAAAATGGAATAATAGACCGTAAAAAAGGGACAAAGGGAGTACTATGCAAGGGGTTTAAACCTTGGAGAAAGATGAACAAAATCCGTAAGAGGTGAATGAGGAAGGCATGGTGGAGAACGTGAAGAGTCACCTCTATCCCAAATTGCTTAAAGATATAGACATTGATCTGATCCTACTGCCCCTAAGGGGTACCCAAGTTTCCAGAGGAGGGAGGGCCAATAGTCTTGCCCTATTTACCACACATATGCCCCACCGCTGCCGCCGGACGGGGCCAGGACCATGGGCCATGGTTTGGGCTTGGCTTGAACTTTGGGCCCTTGCATTATTTCATTTTACTTCTCAGAACCTCAAATGGTTTGGACTTGAGCTATTGGGCGTGCTTATTGGGCCCCCACAATATTCTGGAAAGACCAAGAGCTGAAGAGTCGTACTGTCATAGACACTTTAGCGTTTTCTTTACACCACTACTGTATTGAAGAGTTGAAGTTTAGATGCTGAAGGTTTCCTGAAATGATTTTCCAAGAAGCTGGAAAGCCTCCATCTGATAATAAATTGGCCTCTTGGATTCTGTATTCGAGACAACCAGAAAACGATCAACACACCTCCACACTCCAAAATTCAAGACCCTCCATTCTTCTTGTAGCCGTTTGTTTCCTGTTCTGATCGAATGGCTTCACTTCCAACTTCATTCTTCTAGTGACAGAGAGAGACCACTAACACTCTTTAGTTCGCCAGACAACCTCAACGTGAAGCATGCGTTGGACAATGTGCAACCGTTGTATCATGGGAGATAGAAGCCGGTTGATACCTCCATCACCACCGGAAGGCAACAAATCTATTTTAAGGACATCGTGTGAAACACGAGCCTCAATTGATTTGTTTATCAATCTCAGTTTCAATTTACTGTTAATTCATAATTCTATCTGTTATAGTGTTTCAGGATCAGCGTTGAGGAGGTTCACAGAATACGTTTGTTATGCATTTCATCTCTGTTTATCAGAGACCGTTAAACTCTAGTGATATTTCTGTAATTTTGTATCCTTTACCAGATTAGTGAAACTTTACTGATGTATTTTTTCCCAACATGTTAAAAGGAATTCAGATTTGGTTCCAAGATTTTTTTTTTATCAGCAAAGAAAGGTTTCCATGCAATTAAAAAATGATACAAAACAGAAACCCTGTAGTGATACACCGGGAGTAACATGCCCAGATGGTACACCTCACCTCACATTTTTTTTAAAAAGAAAAGCCCGGTTAGCAAGAGGCCAACAAGACACCCAATGGGACAAAGCCCAAACACAAACATATAATGGGCCAAGAGCCCAAACCTAAAAAAACCTACCCCTAAGAACCTGTCTCCGGCGCCTCAGCAGACCCGTCAGCCACCCACCACCCACTACCAGATTGATTTCCTAACAATAAACAAGAATTCCTTTGGTTACATCAATGCACACATGCATAGTTGCATACCAAGAGATTGAAACTCATTCAACTTACTCAGCCAGCCTACTTAATCTATTGTATGCTATTACTTATAGCTGAAGTTTTTTATCGTAAAAAGTTTTGTTTTCGATCCCTCATCGCTATTTTCATTCGTAGCGTACGACACTACCAATGATCATCCAAATCACATAAATGGGAGCCAACAAATTCAAACCCAATACCATGTTGCATTCATAAGATCCTATGTTATTTTCTTTTTGTATATGAATGTAGGAAAATCAACCTAAAAGGGAACAAATAAAAAACAAATATTGAATTGAATGTAAGGAAATCAACTTTAGATAGAAATCAATTATTGAGTTGATTTAAATTCAAAAAGATAATCAAGCTTTTTGAGGAAACAACCTAAAAGCAGTCAATTGAAAGAATTTACAACAGCAGCAAAACCCATATAGTCCCCAATCATTGGGGGTATGGGCAGGGGAGGATTGGAGACAAACCTAACCTTTGGCAATATGCACAAAGTGGCTGCTCTCAAAATACCACTGAAACAGTGGCCCCACTATACCTGTTTTGCTACGGAACCATGTCCGCAAATCAAAACCAAATGAAATCAGAGAGGGCAGGCCTAGAGACCCAATTCAATTTATGTGCACATTACCATGCATCCTTCATCGATCGGACGGAAATGATCTATTGAAAATTCGATCCGATGGTTGTAGAGGGTGTTGGGTTTGTATGGGTAGATAAAAACCGCTCTGTTTTATAATATAGATATAGATATCCATTCTATCACGTCCACACGGCTTCTAATCATGATATTCCATACGCATACAACCCATTATTCCAGAATCCAGATAACAAATTCTTCAGACACACACACCTAAACAACTTTCCACCTGTGCCGAAAATGGATATGACACCAATTATAAAAAAATTGATGCAAACCCAAATAAATGTCTAGGAATTGTTATACCATTCCTCCCTTACCCCCCTCCCCCCCTTCCTTTTTTTTCTCTTTCGTTTACTTTCTTCACTCCGGGTAAAGTGAGCCGTAACTGGAGTAACAACCCAGTATGACCAGGAAACCTCAGGTACGGTGGACAGTTCAAGATCAGCCGGATACTGAGATGAAAAGAAACATGGAGTTTAAAATACCAGTTTTGGTCAGAAATCCGGTACGGCTGTGTACGGAAAGCTAATGACAACCTTGGCTCCAACAACTGAAAGCACAAGTACAGCCCCACCAAAACACTAGTATAAGGAAAAAACAACACAATGCATCACAAAAAAAAAAAAAAAAAGAGAGGAAGAGTTCTTGGAGACCCAGTTATCCAGGTCACTAAACATAAAACATCATTATTCATGTCCCATATCCTATTAAAGCATGCCCAAAGATACTCCATGCACAGACAACAATTATGGTGACATCACGTATCAAGACAACAAAGCATCTGACAATTGGAAAGAATGTAGATCCAGATACTTACTGTATCCCCATCTTGCACATAATAGTGGAGCAAATCAACTATCTGCACATTGAGAATTAGCATTAGCTTGGGAGATTTTACCACAGAGAGCAGAACCTAAGCATGAGATTAAAAATAAGCAATTACCCTGTAGAAAATCGAGCATTCTCTCATGATCTGATGATGATGGGCTTTAAACCAATCTATGTACCTTGTTTCCAGTGCCAAATGACCACGTCCCCCCCCCCCCCCCCCCCCCCCCAAAAAAAAAAAAAAAAAAAGATGCATTCTTGAAACTGAGATTGCAGAATTGTCTCGCTAACATTTGGAGGTCTTCTGACTAATTAGACAATAAGGATTGACTTTAAATGTAATCACATAAGAGGAAAATAAAATCATCAACCCGGCCTTAAGGGTCGACTCCAGGAATTTGTAGAAGGGTGTTCAAAAATTACGAGTTTGATTCTTCCTAACAAATACGAGTTTGATTCTTATCAGCTTGGATAAATAAACAAATATGATGGTAGATATTTGACTCACCTCTTTCAGCTTGTCCACTTTTGTAAAATGGCGTCCAAGAGATGTATAGCGTGCACCATTGAGAAATGGGGACAGGTACCCTCCTAGCTTGTTCTACAGCAGTATGAATCAATGAAAACCATTAAGAAATGTAGAATATCAAATGTCAATGGAAAAGACACAATAGATACTAAACTTCTAGTACATGGTACAACTAAAAGACAAGGCATGGGCAATACTGCAATTAAATAAGCATTGCTCTATCTCCCCAAATAAATCGACAATATTAATACCTAGAACATAAAGGTATCAACGTAACAATACCTGTATAAACTATTAAGTACAATACAAAGGACAAAATCTAATAGCCAAAAGATGGATGGGGCTGAAGCTGAATATGAACACAATGACAATAACCAACACAAGATGGAAAACGAATCTCATTACCCCTTCAAGAATTGCCTCAAGGAACTATTCCAGAGCAACACGCAACCTCTCCACCACTCATATATTTTCCCTTCCATAAGTTTTGCAATAGGGCTTCCGGCATCGCCATGCATATCAAAAGCACTATTATGCTGGGAGTTCCAAAAAGAGATGCTAACAAACCACACATGCTGTAAATCATAGAACTCCTTGACTTGGACAGTGCAAAATCCCAGCCAGGACAATTTCACAATGGAAGTCTGAAGTTTGAACGATGAACGGCCCAATAACTGTCAGCCCCCTAAGGTTTCTCTATTTAGTTTACCACCTAGACCACCAAACATAAATAGGGACTTCAATTTCCAGTTTCAAACCATGGAGAACAGATAGAAGTCTTAGAGAGAGGGGGAGAGAGTCTGGTACTCAGCAAGCAAATAGAGTGAGTTCTTACATAAATAGTTGGGTATCCCACAGCAACGGTATGTTTTCAGGGTACAGGTGGGTGAGAGACATTTGAGTGCCTTTTGTAAACTATCCGTCCACAATAAAATATACTTGGTGCCTTGCAATGTGAGCGTAAGCTACAAGCCGAAGCACATTAATCATTTGCATTAGTGAGTGCTGTATTTTCCTGTTACTTTGATACCCAAATAACCGCCTTTCCCCAACAACTTGTGACTGAACCACAAGAATTTAAACAAAAGAGTGACAAGGGAGGAATGCGCAACAGATGAGGCAGCTACTATGAGTGACACGCCACAAGCTACACAGATAACAACAGGACACCGACACATTGACATGGCTTTAGAAAGCTGCACAAACTGACACCATAGAAACACAAAAATTCACTTTTTATGGGCATTTTCTGGAGGGGAAAAAAAAAAACCAAACTTAAACATCGAGAAAACGTCATACAACTCATTGCTCATTAAAATAATCTAACTCTTCCTTTCTCTCTCCTTCCGCATTTAATGTTTGTTGTTTTTTCTTTTCCTGTGTTAATTCCTTCCCGTTCTCACTAACCGATGCAGGATCTACATTTTTAAATTTATTATAGTAACAACAAGGACTCACATGGCAGATTTGACCTTGAAAGACAGTACAAGTGGTTTGTGACTGGTAGAGTCAAAAACTCTAAAGAAAAAAGTGGCAACGGTGATGGGCAGAGTTGAACACAAATAATGGAGGCTTTGTTTGGTTTTAAGTTTTGAGGGAGGTTTTTGGGGTAATGAGTGGAGAGAGATAAGCAGAAGAATGAGAGCAATAATTGGAAAGAAAACTTATTGGGGACTGTGAGAGGGGTTGAGTCTAGAGACCCAAAGCGAAGACAGTTGGAGTGATCCAAGAGAGGACTTCCGACATTTTTCCAGATCGTACTCAGCTGCTCAAAGAATTGTAGAAGCATGACATCCGTTCCCTTCAGACACTCCTCAAACCCTCTCTTCCCTCATTTCTCCATCCCCTCCTATCCCCTCCTCCTCCTTCTGCAGAAGTCAGTACTACTCTGGTAGTTGACAGTGGGTCTGCAATTGTGTGTGATTGTATGTCTGTGTGTGCTTTCAAAGACTAGGCTAGAGTCCTTATTCAAGAAAAATGGGGCAATTTGCTTTCCCGATCTCTACTGCATTTCCTATTTTAAGCTTTGAGTCTATAGAGCCCTCATTTACTGGTTTTGTAAACTTGGGTTTTGGCCCTTCCAATTTTCATTCGTGTTTGGAAATCCAGACATAAGTGTCCTAGCCGGAGATTGGAAAAAAAGGAACACAAATAAAGAACAATTGGGATGTCCCCGGGCATGATCGTAGACATGCAGATCCAAAACAATAAATGTCATGTCAGCCACCTATACAAAATTGATGATCTTCTAAGCTCAGATGTGTTCCATCTAAACCAAATATCGAATTCACCCAAGTGAAAACACGAACAATAAGCAGGCTAAAATAGTAAATGAGAAGACAATTAGACAGTTCTTTGTTCAATACTAACAACAGAAAACAAGCATAAAACCTCACAAAAGTAGAACATATATGGTGAATCGACTATCACCTTCCACTTAACTATCTGGTTCAAAAGCTCAGGTTCACACACGGTTTTTGCATCTTCAACACTGCAACCTTCTTCTAGCTCTTTTAAAGCTGCTGAAATAGCCTGCACAGGAATTTTTGACCCAAGTAATTTCATTGACACCACAGATCTAGGAAAATTCCATCTTCCATAAAGGAGTTGAATGAAACAAACTGACAAAACTGAACCAAACATTTGACTTTCAGTTCTGAATTCAATGTATTAAAAATGCTGAGAGAAGTTGTTGCCATTACAGCTACTGCAGTATACACACTCGAAATTAGAAGTGCATACCTCAATAGAAACCTCCACCTTTCCCAAGGTAAGGGACTTATCCACAACATTTCTTGATGAGTACCCATAGGTTGTTGGCAATTTGTGATTTTCTATGATCTTTTCCAGTGTTATTGAAGATCCAGCATCTTTCACCAATGCCAATATTCTGCAATGGCCAAAAAAAACCATGAGACATAAGAATAAAAAAATCAACCTCCTATTGCTACTGCAGGGGACAAGGTCATAGTTTCTACTTAAATTGTTAAAAACAGAAAGACCGCGCACAGGATGTAGCAATGAGGTGATGAAAAGAAATGTTTGTTACCTTTGTTTTGAAGCATCATCGAGGGGTAGTGAGACACCCTTTCCCTTTGCAAGAGACTTATCAGTCAGGGTTTGCTTAGGTTCACTGTCGGGTGTATCCTCCTTCCTAGATTTGACTGACACAGAATCCTTGCCAAAAAAATTATTGAAAAGCTGATCCCCCAAGGAAACCTTGTTTTCATCAGAGGACATGGTGACTTTGACAGAGGCATTTCTGTTCAAAGCCCTTACAGAAGCATCCCTCACTTTCTGCTTCTTTGGTGGATCCGGCAAAGTCAATCTTTTCACTCTCTTTTTAGAAGAACCATCCCCTGCTTTAATTGAAGGAATATCCACCCCTTTCTGTACTTTCCCAAGAGAACTCTTTCTGCAAGCATCTGCCGAGTCCAGAGGATTCTTTTTTTGCACAACTCCCTCTTTCTTTTGGAGCTTCTCTGATACTTGTTTTTTATTCTTTTGTCCGTCATCCGGAAATTTTATATGCATTCTAATAGGAGTTCCAAGTTCATCATCAATATCATGGTCTCTGGTAAAAGGAAAGAGCATCATAAAATCACCAGGAGAAAATAAGAAAAATGAGCGAAAATACAAGGGCACTTACAAGCAGTATATCAAAATACGGTTGGGAATAAGATCTTCCCAAGCCCTTTGTATGATTCCCTCTGCGTCCACGTCTTCAAAAGCAATCTTCCTGATCACAGCAAACCAAGCATTGACCATCAGAATCCAGATAAGAATTTCATGGTTGCTTTCATAATGAAAAAAGGAACCATGGAAACAATTCAGCAGTACCTTGGCAAGCATTTTCTGTGGTACGACGTAGGACAACGTCTGCAGACAGCAAATTGCAAATCAGGATCCATCTTATTTTCACCCTGCTTGCATTTGAAGCATTTATGGATGGGACATGTAAATGATTCCCCATCAGCAATCTTCTTCTGAAGCTCTTTTACTTCAGCTGCACTTTCCCGGTGGAGCAGTTTTGCAACACAGCGTGGATGGTAAAAACGTCCACAGGTTGCAGAAACACAGGGAAAGACCTAAAAAAAATTAGAGGGACAGAATTTGAACACTTCAGATGCAGATACAATCATTGTACACAAAGTGAAGAAAACCAAACAACGGAACATCCCTTGGAGAACTCTAAGTTACCATGCTAATATGCCATAAATTGACCCAATTATGAAATTGTAGCAACTTGTTATCACATAAGCGTCAAATAAATAAGTAAGACGGCAATTCCAATTCCTTAATAAGACGAATAGACAGAAACCAAATTGCATAGACAAAATGAGGTAATATTATGCCATAGATAACAAAACATAGTTCTTTTAATAGGATGCTAGTAATAAATTAATGACACCTGTGTCCAGTGGGCAAGTGAATTCTCAAGTTCTAAACAAACATGATAAAAGGTTTCAAACTAAGAAAATTAAACTTGTTAATTAGAGAAATAAACTGAATCCAAGGGAATATCTCAGTAACTTGTACAGTCACTGAGGAGAAGATAGTAGAAGGATGCAGGGGACAGAAACATCTGATGCAGGCCAGACTACCAAGGGCCAGACCAAACTATCCCACAAAGCCTTTTAGACGTCATAATGCAAACCAAGCTAGCGGATCAGAGGAGCCATGAAAACCGAAGGCCTTGTGAAATTGGAGGCAGTACGATGGGAGGGAATTATATAACAAAGCATCATCCTCTATGGCTGCACAAAGCATTTCAAGTGATCTATTACTCTTTTGGAATGCAGAGTAATTATCTCATTTTCAACATCAGAATATCTATTCAAATTTCACTCGCTTATTGAGCAAGATTCTATCCTTTAAAACTGCCTGTGCTCAAGTCAAGTAGAAATAGGGTGGTTAGGGAGGGTCGATCCCAGACGACACCTTTGAATGTTGCTCTAAGACATACCAAGTGGATAAATTCTGCTGTTGATTAATTTCAGATTATGAACCTACATATATCATTAAGCAAATAGCATTCCCCAATGATCAAGCAGGGAAAATGAATAATCAACATGAGAATAGTATTGCAGGCTTTTCAGAAAACCTCATACCTCGGCAACCGACGATTTATCAGAAGAACCTAATTCCCCGCAGCAGAAGCACTGGTGCCGCTTATATTGACAATTCTTACAGAAAAAGTTTTGGATGGCCTGTAAAAAATGTTTCAAAATGTAATACCTTCCAAACACCATAAACAAGGAGAAGGATAGATACAAACAAGAACGGCTTAAAGTACCAAAGAACAAATAGCATACCTCCACATGTTCATTCGTAAGGCCAAGAGATTCACATGAAGAATCAGAACCAGCTTCTACAGTGGCATGAAACGACCTCATGCACCTCCCTTCACAACTGCATGATTCCATCACTTATATTTTTAAGAAAGCGCCAAAGTGGAAACCACTTAAAACATGAACCACACAAAACAAGATATATAGGGCAACAACGATGCGACCATAGATGTGTATAAGAATTATCCCAATTTTACACATCATAGAAGTAATATTCAGGTCATAGACTATATTGCTCTCATTTGTAACCAACGATATTAACTAAAAAAGTGCACACCATAAAAAGAGCAAACAAAAATCACACATTACATAATAACACGCAATTGTATTTTATTCTGATCCCATAGTTATTCTGATATCTACAAATAATAGGTCTGTAACACTAGTCTGGAAACCTCATAAAGATCCAAACAATGCATCTCAAGCACTCCAGTGCCCTCACCCTACTTGCAACCCTGTCAAGCATGAACCTCCATACACAGAGAGTGGCAGTGCATAAGGTGAACAATTGCAAACAAACTAACAAAGGCACTTGAGCCCCAGACCTCCCCTCATCATGTTAAAGCACCACTAAGCCCAAAAACTTACGCTGCAAGGAAAGAGACCAAAGAATGCATATCAAGCTCTCCAAGATGCCCAACGCAAAGTAAGCCAATACAACTAGACTTAACACATTCAAGGTACATTTCTCATCTTTCAATTGCAAATGGATTATCCTAAAAGAGTTTATGCCCAGAGGAAGCAAGGAATGAATTCGCCTACTCTAAAAGAAAACTCACCAAAATGGTAAAGAATACATACCACAATATGTCTCCACCATTATCACAAATTGCACAAACCGAATCAAATAAGTCATCTTCTTCATCAGACCCATCAGATTCTTCCAATTCATCAATCATTTCATCATCAACGATAAAGTCTGCTGTGGCCCCAAGGTCCTGGGAAAACCCAAAATAAACTTATTCAACAGAAAGATGAACAATAAACAAATGGGTAAAGAAATACAAAAAAAAAAAAAAAAAACTACTCTTCAGAATTTAAATAAAGAATAGTGTGGCCTTTTGTGGTCCATCAATCCCGAGTTAATATAAGTCAAATTTTATAAAATGGTATTGTCAACTCATCAAAGGTAGAATTCAGTAAGAGAAGTTTGTACATAGATCACTTTCATATTCACAGACACATAAGGAGAGAAAAACTGTATACCTCATCCAAAGCTTTCTTCTTCCGGGGCTTCTCCTCAAGAAATGTAACTAAAAACTGTTGAAAGCATAAATCTTCATCAAAATAGAGAACTTATTAAGAAAATAGTTACAAGGACAATCATAACCACACCTATACCTCAAGAAGAATAAAAAAATGAATGCAAGAAAAATGTAAGGAAATCATAGCAAACAACTCAGAAACAAAACTAAGCCAAAGAATAACAAGGAAATGATAGCAAACTTAAAAGGCTGAGAGCCACATATTGTCAACATGATAGAGCTTCAACCAAAACTCACTAATGTTCTCTATCAGTTGAGGTGTAAGCCTCCTAATACAAAATGGACAAACAAACATACAATGTGTTCGACCCAAATAATCCTTTTTGAAGAAACTAAATCTTAAAAAAAAAAAAACTTGCTTAGAACATTTTCCCACGCAACCAGTAGGCGGCTATACGCAACATGGTCAATTGCCTCACATATAAATGAAAATCCTGACCGAGGTGGTAACTAGGGAATTGTAGCTGGCAACAGATAGGAGATTGGTGGTGGCGAATTTACTCAAGATGGATGTGGAGACGATGTTTAGAGATAGTACTCTCCGCAAGGAAGTTCAAAACTTCTGAGTCAAAGGAGTAGCTAGATCTCCTAGGCAAATTACATAAGGTGTGGCACTTGGGGTTGCTGGAGGACTATTTGAGTGGAATTGGGCGGTAAGCGGGTCTTTTGAAATCTTTTAACCAAGTTTTGGTTGCAAATACACGCACATGCTTCCCTTGGAGAGCCATGTGGTGTCTTCAGGCTCCAAACAAGGTTTCTTTCTTCGTTTGGTGTGTGGCTAAGGATAAGATTCTTACTATAGATAATCTCATTTGTCATGGGAAGGTTATTGCGAATGGGTGTTGCAAGCGCTTGAGAGATGGAGAAGGAGCGACACATCTGTTTACTCGTTATCCAGCGGTCAGGGATCTTTGCGCTGCAGTTCCTTTATGGTGGAGCATGGCGTAAGTTTCCCAGCGACGGTGGTAGATATTCAAGAGTGGTACAGGGCTAGAGTGGGAAGAAGAAGGCAGAAGCTATGGATTTCGATTGCACTATGCTTGATGTGGTTTAAATGGAGAGAACAAAACAACAGATATAGGATCAAAATAGTGATGAAGCACATTGTTGCAACAATGTCTAGGACGTTATATGTAGATAATCACATGTGAGAGGGTGAAACCGCACATGGGCCAAACCACAGGGGTCAAAGTAAAGTTTCAATGTCATCCGGAATCCTAATGCAGTTACAAGGAGTTGCAAGTTTGAAAAAGAGATCTGAAACTATTACCGTTCATCGTATGCTCGCAAATAAATTAGGGGCGGTGATATGAATCTTATTTCGCCAATTACGCATAATTGTTACCCCTACCACCGTTATCATTCTCGAGCCCATTTCTCGATCCATGTTTCCTACTCTTACCGTATATGAATTTAAACATTCTCATCTCAAGTACAGTCGTTTACTAATATGTTGTTTCTTAGTCGTCCACTATTTTGCCTAGTAAGCATTACTGGCGATGTTTTTCTCCAAAATTTTCCTCCAATTTTGAAGGTACCATTCTATCTCTAACAAAACAAGAATCGACAATCGACCCTCGCATTGAGCAACCTACTTTGATTACCTAGGTAACATCATCCGCAAACTAATCATTTTATACCATAATTGAGGTACGGAATATCTTTCCGAAAAATACTTGATACTTGAGCTATCATGTGCCATGCAAGCTCAAATTACTTAAATTCTAATGGGCTTTGTTCTGGATGGTAACCTACAATTTGCTCAGAGGAAATTCGAATACACTGCAGTATTATTCACAACACCTCCGCCTTATTTTCATACAGACATGATCCAATGAAAAACACATCTTGCAACTATTAATAATCGGAAAAAAAATTCTTCCAGTGTAACACAAAAAATAGACAAAAGGAATTCAGCGACAATAACTGAATAACTTAAAATAACGGGTCACAAATGTGTCATTTCGATGGCAACAGTAATACAAATACCTTGGATTTTGCTAATATTTCATCCTTCTCAACAGCGTCGCTAATTATATTTGCATGATCTATCAGATCATTCTCAGAAGGTCTGATCTCATACAATCTGTATATAGAGTTCAACATAGAAACTATCAACTAGTGACCAAAAAAAAAAAAGGTGAATAGCCTGAAAATTAAGTTGTAACACAACACCTGAAAACTTTAGACAAGTGATCCCACAGAGATCTCCTTGACAATTCAGGATTCTTCTTTACGAAGTATAGGCAGTGCACAGTGATCAAGATTGTCCTAATTGTATCCTCAAAACTCTTTCTAGGCTTTTGAAGCTTGATCCAATTGTTTTCCTTAGATAGCACCAATATCTGGGGGTTTTCGTCAGAAAGATCAAACTTCCATGCCATGACCTGCTTATGGATTTTCTGAAGCCCATTGTCAGTGTCCCCATGAAGGAATATCTGTTTTCTCTTGCCATCCAGTCCCTCACCATCATTCCATTGAACTGGCAACTGTGAAAATGAAACGGGCTCGTCCTTGTCATTAACAAAATGGTAGTTCGAGACACTATGTGGCACTGCCTCGCCCTCGTCCTCTGAAGAGGCCATTACCCACTTCCAATCGCACTGTAACTACTTGAAACCTACAAAAACACACACGAGAAGACAAAAGAAACTTTGAGAGACATAGAAGAATCCCTAGTTTCTAGTTTCTACAAGATAATTTTTCCAATTATCCCCAATTCCCCATGAAGCCAGACATGACACTTTTCTGATTTTTCAATAATATGAGAAAGTCAAAGCGAAATTTCATTCTCAAACTTTGTACTTCCGCAACACAGGGTCAACACAAACCTCAAACAACTTTGCAGAAATGCCAAAAAACTGCGAACCATAGGGTTTGTTTGATTACGAAGACAAATATAATGGAGAATGAAAATAATAGAAAGTGAAGTGAAACAAAAGAAAAAAAATAATCTTGCATGTGTTTGGTAATACGGTCACCTAATTGAAATACAAGTTATTGAACAAGAAAGACAATTTTGAAACTCAATCTGAAAAGGTCCGTATTTTTCCTCTTTCAATTGTTCAGCCATTCTCTTGCCAATCAAAGAGACCCATGAGGCATTCAAGATTTAAACTTACAAAGTATAAACAAATAGTTGAAGGCAGTATATCATTCTTCAGGACCAAGCCCAACCTCAAATTCAGAACTTTCCTTCCACATTATATTCTCATCAAAACCGTTACGCATTACCAAGTCGTAGCAAACATTTTATTTCTGCACAGTATATGAGCTGACTTGGACTTGGTATCCAGAATTTCTTCTCAGACACAGAAACAGTAGCAATTATCAGACTAAGTGGGTACACATGAAGGCTAAATTTCTCAACTAGACGAGTCGTTCGACTCATGGGCTTAGTTGCGTAATCCTTCAGCAGGGCCTTTGCTCGCACTCCCAATCCCCAATTCCCCGCTCTCGCATGCGCATTGTCTGACTTAGCTCGGGGGACTCTGAACCAGCGCCAATAAATACTTATACAGAGAAACCAGAAAGCTCTCTCCACTATCTCACAACTATCGAAATTTCATGCCTCGGATTTCCCAGAAACTAAAAACCATACAAAATCCCTTTCTTTTATGTGAAAGTACACAGCTTTCTGACTACAAAAACAAAAATAGTTCGATACAAATACACGTAAAAGAAAAAAGGACGAGATTTATCGAACGGAATGTAGGGTTTGGGGAAAAAGTAACTGAAAATCAGTAAAAAGACGAAATTTATCGAACGGATTGTATAGGGTTTGGAAAAAAAAAAGAGAAGGGAAAGCGTAGGGGAAGAGGGTAGAGAGGAATTTATTTACCCGAACAGAGACCACCGGAAGGTCGCCGGGGAGCGGCGGCCTGAAGTAAACCGCAATTCTTGGGAATGACGACGCTTGGTTCGGAGAGTGGAAGCAACCGGAGCGCCGAATAACGCGATTGCCGCCGACTTATATTGGCACCAGCAACCGTTACATATACAGTGACGGATAGATATATATAAACAACAAAAATCCCGCTCACAATTCACGCACCGCTAAACTTTCAGGCTCATACCCTCGCACCGAATTGTACTACTTACGGGCGCGACAAGCCAGAGTCGGTGTGATGTACTTGCGAAAGGTTTTGATCATAGGACTGTACTACTTTATGTTTGAGACAAGGAGAAACTTTTACATATACCGGGGATATCAAGCCTATGGTATCCCCTCTGATCCGTTTTCTCATTTTTTGGTCATTTTTTGATCACATTTAGATGATCGATTTTGTTCATTTTGTAGAGTTCGGCGAGAACCTTAATCATACCAAAAATTGTGTTCATCAAATTTTATTTGATACATGATCGGCACACGTGAAAATAGCAAAAAAGGCAAAACTGAGTCCAAAAACACACTGGATTAAAACCCAGTTTTGCTTTTTTTGTGATTTTCACGTGTGCCAATCATGTGTCAAATAAAATTTGATGAACACAATTTTTTGTATGATTAAGGTTCTCGCTGAACTCTACAAAATGAACAAAATTGATCATCCAAATGTGATCAAATAATGACCAAAAAATGAGAAAACGGATCGGAGGGGATACCATGGACTTGGTATCTCCGGTATATGTAAAAGTTTCTCTGAGAGAAGTTAGGCTCCGTTCCGGAACCCAAAATAATTCTTTATTTTTAAAGAAACCAATTTCAATCTCAAAAATTATATGTTTATTGAAATCTAAAAATATATAATATGAATTTTATTTGGAGGATCTCGATAAGATCTTTTATACGATGCAAAAAAATTGAAAAATTATTTTTCATTTACTTTATTTTTTAATTTGAAAATGTGAAATAAGCTGCTTATTTTTTAAGAAAGTTTCTGAAACGGGGCCTTAAGCTTGTTTAAAAATGGGCCGATTTTTTTTTTCCCCTTTGATATTTCCTAGGTTTTATTTTACCAGTTCCGGTAAGTACGGAGTATTTTTTGTTTTTAACATCTTCATTTTGCATGTGATTTTTTATTTTTTATTTATCTGGGTAAATTTCATTTGGCACCCCTTGTGGTTTTCTGTAAAATAGAGGGATAATATCTTCACGTATGAAAAATGGGCAATGAAATCCTTGTGATTTCTAAATCGTTGAAGTTTAATCTCGAATAAACTCTTAACAAGTGGAACACAAGTTTGAACACGAGGATTTTTTAAGAGAATATAAACAACAACAAAAAAATGTCTTCCTGAATTTTCCAACTATTTAAATCTATATACAGTACTTGTGATAAAAGCGGGAGTTGTGAGTTTCTCTTGTAACTTGTGAGGAGAGTAGTGCTTTCAATGTTACTTCGGTCTCTGTTCTCTTGTCTTCAGGAGAGTATTATTTTTTGGGATCCAAATAAATACGATACAAAACTTTATATTATATAAAAGCGAGGCCTACAACATTAAAAAAGGTGCTTATGGGCTTCACTCTTAAACGTAATATTCAACATCGATTTGTAAAAGGTTGTAATGAACTCCAACTCTGCAAAAATTCATGTTGATTGAATACTGAACAATACCTGATCGGGCAACATTTATCTTGGAAAAAAAACACTGCGCACACTGGATCGCACCCGTTTGCTTTAAGATAAGGGAAAATTTTACAAATGGTCCCTCTAGTTTGTACGAGTTCTCATTTTCGTCCCTCTAGTATTAATTGTATCAATTTTAACCCTATAGTTTTCATTCCGTCTCAATTTCATCCCTCTCCCTGACGCCGTCAATGAAACAAACGGAATTAAAGGGCAAAATTGTCATTTTCTTTCATAGAGGGACTAAATTGAGATTTTATGTAAACAAGAGGGACTATTTCAAAAATTTTACTTTCGTTTTTTGCAAAAAAATAAAAAAGACCATAAGTAATGTATTTGACAACTGAATTATTTTTTATTGGGTAATCAAACTGTATTGAAAAAATTTATATTTATATTTATATTTCATTACACATTACAAAAATATTAAAAAATGCACAAATCAACCCGTTAGCTAATGTCTTTGTACCATGTTCTTATAATTTCTTTATTTTTTTCACCCAATAAAAAATATTCAAAATCCGTGTTTATTTGTTATATAAGTGATCATAAGAGTAAATCCCAAAATAAATACACTTATACCCATGCTTTAATGTATTTGCTCTCTTAATATTCAATAGTATTTTATTGCTAAATTAAACAAAATTACACTATTTCTAAATATTATTGAACAACTTTTTCTTTTTAATCATGTGACAAAGAAAATAACGAGATTGAAAATTCAATTGAAAAAAAATACAATACTAAGACATTTAACATAGGGATTGCTTTTCGAATTTTCTCATATTTTTTGTGATATATATAATAAAAACTTTAAAAAATTTCAACATGTTTTGATTATTCAATATAAAATGAGATGAGAAATATGAGATTATTTCAACACATGTGTATTTAGAATTTATTTGCAAAAAGAAAAGTAAAAAATAAAATTATAGAAATAGTCCCTCTAGTTTGCTTGAAATCTCAATTTAGTGCTTCTATGAGGAGAAATGACAATTTTATCCTCCAATTCCGTTTGTTTCATTGACGGCGTTAGGGAGAGGGATGAAATTTAGACGGAATGAAAACTATAGGGTTAAAAATGATACAATTAATACTAGAGGGACGAAAATGAGAACTCGTACAAACTAGAGGGACCATTTGTAAAATTTTCTCTTAAGATAAATGTGTTTTGAATCTTTGGATCAGGTATTGATCGATATCCGATCGATATGAATTTTTGCATGGTTGAAGTTCTCAACGAGCTTGAAAAAATGGATGATTCAGATAATTTTTTGGGGCCTGGGATAGGTCCGAAAATCCACACTACACTAAACTGGATGGTAACACCCACTGGACTAGACCTCAACCCCTAATTTACTCTATTCGAGGGGACTTGGAGAAGGGGATGAGTACTTGCGGAAATCGAACCATGTCCACGTGCATAAAATCAAACCAACTACACTCCATTCCACTTGCATAAAACAATTGATTCAAAATACCCCCAAAAAAAATTGATAGCCGATACGATAGAGGCAATTGCTACTAATGATAAAATAATACTCAAGGTAACTACAATTACACTACGAGACCAATAAAATAATAGAAATGTGGCCAATAATTCGTGTAACCACACCAAACTTTATTGACAGAATCAAGAAATAACAAATTATTGCCAAAAAAAAAAAACATCTATATTTGCAAAATCTACTACTTCCCCAGTATCAGTCCAAAAAATTTTAAAAGGAACTAACCCAAAAAGGAAGGAAGGGAAAAAAAAAAACTCATTTCCTTTTGGGCAATTCAACCTCAAACTATACCCTTCTCTCTCTTAGGAGCACAAGCACTATAACCTATGGTTCTTGTATATGCCTTTGGTTAGTAAAAGATTATTCATCATTTTACACCCACCTAACTTATGATAGTATAACTACATCATCTCACTCTTTGTTCTTTTTCTCATCACCAATTTCCCCAGTATCTGCCCGAGACCTCAAAAGTGAAAAACCTGCCGTATGCAGTTCATTCTTTCATGGGAGAATCCTCGTTTTCAGTCGGTGGCGGGACTCCAGCATCTGGGGTGACGACAGGATTTTCCTCGGTTGTATTACCGGAAGCAACAGGGGTGTCCTCGGTTGTGTTATTGGAAGCAACAGGGGTGTCCTCATTTGCAATGTTTGAGGCGGTGGAAATGCTGCAAGCAACAATGGGGTCCTCGTTTTCAAACTGCGAGGAGACCGTTGTATCAGAGGCCGCATCATCAATAGTCAAGTTTGAGACTTCACCTCCCAGAAAACTTTCATCTTCACTATTAACGGACAGTGCTGGGGACGGAGATGAATCCGAATCTTCAACCGATTGTTGGAGGCTCCAATACATAATGCTGGCTGTAAGGGTAAGGATCATCTTTTGATTTACCTGCCATTGCATCACAAGAACGTCAATCAGATATAATGCTGCCATGTTTCTCCTCTACGTACCCATTTCCTTGAGTACTTGCAGCTGACAGTTTTTCTATACGTATCCATTTCTCTGAGTACTTTCAATTGATTATCTTCTTGTGGACAAGTATGAATCATGACTTTAGAAAAGGAAAATGATAGGAAACCATCTCGCCTCCTTAAACCGCTCCACAAATCCATGATCAAAACACAATCTAACAAGGGACTCAAATTTATAAACCATTATCCCAACACTTAAGAAAACAAGTGTATCAAACTGTCCACATTCTTATTTGTAGAAAGATGAGGTAAAAGTGTGAGGGTGCACCACTAAAGAAACTCGAACGAAAAGTATTTTTGGAACAACTCATCTGAACAGCATTCTTACCTGGATAATGTCCTCAGGCAACAAGAAAATAGAACATCCAAGCTTTCGAGCAACACTGATTATGTATGTAGCATTCAATTTCTTCTCCTCATCTATCACAACCACAAAAAAGAGTTTAAATTTCTTTATACACAGAGGAGAGAGAGTGTTGAATTTCTTCCATTTTCACAAACTAACTACATAAAAAAGATTCTCACTTCCCAAAAAATCATACCGCTTTCACCCTTGGTTACAAGGTTCCAGTTGACAACCCTTGGTTCAACGGCACTGAGAAGATCAAGGAAGAATAGTCCATTTGAAAGGTTCTTATCCTGAATACATTGCACAACAGCATTAGTCAATAATAACTACTGTAATATCTCATTCTTAAAAGGTCACATGCCAAGTTACTAACCCTAAAACTCTCCATATAAGAGGTTCTGCCACGACTTTTCACTTTTTTGTTTGCCCAATTAAGGATGTCAGCATCAGTAAACTCCTTCCCTTGAGAATGGGACCTCAAGTTCTTCAGGAGTTGAAGCATATTGAACCGCATCAACTGCCACAGGAATGCTGAAAATAAAACAGGTATGAAATAAATGAGCATTTTCAGAAGTTCTATTTTCAAGTTTATGATACTTGACCCGAGCTAGGGAAAACAGATTATAGGTCCTAAAGGCCCTAAGGAACATGTTTTGATGCAATGGGAAGGGGACAACAATCTTTTCATCTATTGATTTGACCATCTACTTATGCTTATAAAGGAGGGAGGATATCATCACATTTGTGTTTGTCGAATGTCTATGAAGAGCTTTCAATTAAGTTTACAAGGAGACAGACAAGAAAGCCAGGCTTTTTGGCCAACTGCCAATGCCAAACGTCAAACTAAGAATTATAGTAGATTTGGGTCTCTGCAATGGTAAAGAGAGCAACAAAAATTTGCGATGGAACAAACTAAAAGCTAGCCTATAGAAATAAAGAAGTGAGATTTGAAATCATTCAGTCAATGAGACCGGATATGATCCCAGACCACTTCGGAAAACTGCACAAGGAACCAAACTCTAACTGAAAAATGCAAATTTAATACCCCAACAACAAATGCAAGTTTGGAAACCACTGTCTTGCAAACCAAGAAATACTAAGCTTTTTGTTCTATTGAGTGACAGCAATATAATTCTTCAGTTCTAGTAATAGTTTGAGATGGAGAACTTCACCAAGTATAAGCTTTTTGTTCCCTTGCACAACATCGTTTCCCGCAACATTGACAAGGGAAAACTTCAATTGCTTTCCAATCTTGATAACTTGGTTGCAATTCTCCACTTTTCTAAATGGCATTTTTATAGGAGGTTTTGTTGCCTGCTTCCAGTTAACTGATCCTGAAGAAATTTTATCTAGCACTTCCAAAAGTATCCATCTGCATAAGAGTGGTGCATACAGGTTAGAGGTATTCCTTGGTGTAGGGACAAGTTACTGAATTTCATAGGCAACACTTGGAAAGTACTAGAAAATAAAGTTAATTGTTCAAAAGCCAAGGAATAAAAGCAAAAAAGAAAGAACCAAAGGCATTATTGGCACAGGTAGATACGTCTGCAGATATTACAGAAATAACATGGTGAAGTCAAAACATAGTTATGAGAAAGAAAAAAAACTGAACAATTTACCCATTTCTGACATCCTCAAACAAATTATTAACATAGGTGGCAATTCCAAGGCTATTGATCCACAGTCGAAAGCATCTTTCATCTCTAGACGTTTGCTCATCATCCGTCATCATCTCTGCAAAAGAGATTTTGTTGTCTGTAGAAAGGCCATTCCTGCAAGAGATATCCTTATTTAAATACTATCCTACAAATCCTGCCATCTCTGAATGCAAAATATGAGGCCAACCCCAGAGTTTAAGTATAGTCACTAAAAGGAAGTAGACAGTTTGATGTCACTAAACACCCTGACTACTGTGGGGATCTTGAGTTCAAACAAAAGGGAAACTCGCAAGGAAGAACTCCCCATAAGAAAGATGTTGTCCAAGAATAATTTTTATTGCTTGAAATCACATAGGATGTCAAATGCTTCATTAGTGGAAACCATTGGTTCAATGGGCAAAAAAATTCAACTTAACAACCTTTAGCTTGTAGGTTCAAATCTGACAACCACCACTTTGTGCATATAATGACGAAAATGAGGTTTGTACCCAATCTACTCCACTAAGACACCTATTAGTGGGTTCAGCCCTGGCCCTTTCTTGGTTGGTGGAGTGAATGAACTCCATTAAAAACTGCAGCAACATTTCTAAGAGAGCCTGTTCACCATAAACCACTGTGTTTCTCAATGACTCGTTGTTCATTATTGAGAAAACACGCCTTCACCCAAAGACCAATACCATTTAATGTTCATGTCCAGAACAATAAAACTCTGATAGGCTCCGCTGTGGATCCCACAACTCTTCGGGAGTTACAAATCAGACTGGAAGTGGAAGAGTCCAAATATTGACAAGATGCTACACCATGCCATAAAGCTTATTGCATATTGAGTACAACAACCACATACCTTTGATGGAATATCTGAGCAACAAATGCCAGATTTAAATTTGTTGAGCCCTCAACGATATCCTTGGGGGTCAAGTATCTTTTGCAGTCCATCCTCTCTGCATGCTCAAGTACCAAATTAGCCCTTTCAGCAGGATCCTTGGCATCTAAAGTGGCTGGACTGCAATGTTCTGGTGCAAGAACATTAAGCAGATAAGCATAAGCTTCTCCATCCTGCATTTATTGGAACAGAAAGGACTAATATTAGGAAGAATTTCCATTTGTCAAGTGGCTTAGCTGTCATGAGACATCTACCAATTATCACACCATTAGAAAGTAAGGCCCGTAGAAATTCTATTTGGTGGTTATTTGGTTGGTAATCGGCTAGAAGGGGCAAGATAATTTTCTGATTTGTATTCTTTTGAAAAAGCTTTTGCACCAGGTCCACATCTCGCCATTTTCTAAAGCTGGGAAAACAATCGTAAATCACAAATTTACAAAGCATGCTTCTCGGTCATGACAATGTAAACTTAATGCCCTCTTTGAGCTTTATATAATGCCCGCCCATGCCGGTGTTGCTACAGATAGGAGTGTAGAGTGCTAGTTACCTTTAAGTCAGAAGAGAAATTTGATACACTTTTGTTGTAGCCTGCTTTCTTGAGATGGAAATTCATCCATTTCAACAAGACCTTTTCAGGGGCTAGTCCCAAAAGATCCTCAACATCCTGAAAAAAACATGATGCATAATGATTCTATATCCCACCATAAAGTTGAAACCGAACCATACAAACTGAATTTCAATATTATGAATGATTTGTAGTTACATTGTTGTCTTCCAACAATTCCACAAGCTGCGGTGTCTTCCTAAGGTTCAGATCCGCCAACAGTTGGATCTGCAGTAGACAGACTTTCCGTATGAATAAAGTGAACAGATAATATCAGCAAGCAATAAATCTTCTAAATATAAGCTCTACTGGCTGCAAGATAGCTACTGCCGTCTTTGTAAATCCCTCATTTTGCTCATAACGGCTAAAATGAAAATATAATAGGGAAATTGATGTACACCTTTATAATTTGACTAATCAACCCAAGCAGGAGATGAGGCTGCAAAATCAAAACAAATAATGTAAGTATCCCATTCTCAGTCTACGTCAACATAATCATCTTGGGTGCTGAAAAAGATGGACTCACTCTCCCGTCAACTAGGTCCTGCTCGCCAATATTAACCACAGTGCAGCCAATAGCCTTTGCCGAGTTGAGACACAGAGTATGATTTTCATTCCTTTCCCAGGGGTTGAGTACCCTTTTGGTGTTGATAGCTCGGTCATCTATAGTGCCCGGGACGGCAACATTGATAAGCTTACTGCATCAAGCCATTAATATACATCAAAACCACCGCAAGCTATCAGCCTTGAGTATCACCACTACATAGAGTAATATAAAGCAGACCAAGCACAATTACCATAGAAGTACTCCATCTTTTGCAAGATCGAAAAGAGCATTGGTAGCTGGATCAATAGGTAGAAATTGCTTCAAAAATGGATCGTCCCTGAGATAGCTGTTGATATGAGCAACATAAGATGCTTTCTCTGATTCACTAATAGTATGAAGATGGGTGGTTGTGGTTGCCTTAAGGAAAGATGAGGAGTTCTTCGGACCACCCAATTTTGCTGCAGCTTGAGATTGCAAATTCAAGTACATCTGCCGATTCCATACAGGTAATCAACTTGTCAATATGTCATTTACCAAGCTTCAAACTCTTGTATAAGTAAGACGGGAGCTTGTTCATTCCCAATCAAAACATTACTGATCAATTCAACGCCTCTCTGACTGTGTGAAACTACAACCGAATACTAAAACCTGTTTCTTTTTTTCTTCATTTCATACAATTACATTTCGTTCATCAAATATGGAAACACAGCATATTGAGATGATACACGGGAGTAGTCAAAATAGCTTACCCGGAGGAAACCTTCAAAATCGATCTCATTATCAACAGAACCCGATTCAGCCAATATTTCCCCAATCTCAGCCTCCTTAAACATCTCTCCGAAAGCTTTCAGTTTCACCATTAAAGGTGGTAAATCTCCAATCGTAACTTTACCATTCCGATTCTTCAGTGAAATAAACTACAGATAAACAAAAGCAAAACAAAAAAAGACAAGAACAAGAACTTAGTGAACAAATCACTGCAATGCCACAAACCAACATGTTGCACGAACAATATTTACATCCCTTAGTTTTTTCATCATTTACTAGGATAAACATTGTTTACAAGTTGCTATCTAGCATATCATGCATGGTATGAGAGTTCAACGCATTGATCTATGGTTAGATAGGAATACTAATCGTTTGACACAAATACTAGGCTGTTACCTAAGTATCTGGGAAAGTCCACAAACAAGGAAAACCATCATTTAACTTCTTCACACAAAATCACCAATAGAGTTCACGTTCAAGTTCAACTGAATCATCCAAACAAATGGAACACGAAGAAGTGACTACAGAAACTTACTTTGGATTTGAGACCGCGAAGTTCGACCTGAGTGAACTGGCTTTGAAGCCATTGATCAGAAACAAGAACACCCACAAAACTAGACATCTTCTTGTCAACTAATCACAAAGTTGGGGGAGAAAATGAATCCCCCAACTTCCTTCCTTCCCAAAAAAATCTCTTTTCTGGAAAAACCCACCAAGAATCTCTAACCCAGTAATCTCTCTGTACCTGTTACAGTAAAAAAATATCAAAATCACCAAAATAAAACTCTCTAAGCCCCAATACCCATGTACGTTATGTGCAGATACAAAAAGTTCGTGGTTGATGAAATGTAAGAATATGAACTGAGACCCACAAGAGCAAACGTGCGATTAAAGAGAATTTACTAATACGTACCTTGAGAAACCAGATATTCAACAGGTTTGATTGATTTGGTTTAATTTAGAACAACCCACCAAGAATCTCCAAAAACCCAGTAATCTCTCTATACCTGTTGCAAGATCAAAAAGAAGAAAAGAAAAAAACTCTCTAATAAGCACCAATACCCATACATGCAAATGCGAAGATAGATAAGAACAGTCACTGGTTAATCCCAATCAAACAGTTAGTGGTTAATGAAAGCTAAGATATGAACGGAGACTCACAGAGATTAGAGAGAATTAACTAGCACGTACCTTGAGAAATGAGAGATTCAGTGGGTTTTGGTTTCCCTTTATGTTCAGGGTTTTGAGTGTAGGTCAATTGTGATGGGTGCAAACACACAGATGGGATCGAGTTTTTTTGCTTCGCTGAGGGGCAAAGGGAGAGAGAGAGAGAGAGAAAAGATTTGGTTTGGAGTGTGGACAAGCAAAATGGGGGAGGCATGGACGCCAGTTAATTTGGGCGCTGGTCGAATTTTGGACTAATGTGATTAGCCTACGCGCTGGTGCATGGAAGATAGAATAGACGCGCGCCTTACGTGGTAGACAGCTCATCGGTTGATTTTCCACGCGCGTTGCCACCTCAATAACTGCATTGTTCTTTCTTTTTGTTCTCTTTGTAAGATCTTCTCTTTTTATTTTTCTCCCCTTTTTTTAATGTGCGAACATTACGCCCATTAAGGCCCTGTTCAGCTAAATAAGTTAAATGGTTTATTTTTTTCTTATTCAAATTTTTTTGTTTGTCGTTAATTTTTGGGGATTATTATATCGTCCTGACGAGAAGAATCTAAAAAGTAAAAAATTATGATCGAAAACAATTTTTTTAATCAAATTTTGCTAATTTTTTTGTCTTTATTCAAAAAAAATTGATTTCGATCATAATTTTTTACTTTTTAGATTCTTCTCGTCATGACGATGCAATAATCCCTAAAAAAATAACGATAAACTAACAAATACGAAAAAAAATTGAATAAAAACAAAAAAATAAGCTACTTGACTTATTTAGCCGAACGGGACCTAAATAAACCAAAGGAGTTTTTAAAAGTTTGGTTTCAAAATTTAACGAGTTTTAAAATTATATTCAATCTTAACTCATCAATGAGATGAATCGATCTCAAATAACCTTTTTAAACGAGCCAAAAAATCGAGTTTGAACTCGCCGACTGTTTAGATTATCTACATGCTACATCCCTACTCATAGCACTAGCACACCCCAATGCATGGACTGTAGCGGGAGCACATTGGCCCCGTTCAGTTGCCATGAAAGTACAAGAAATGATGGGAAAATCAATTTTCTCATAACTTTCCTAGTGTTCAGTTGGCAGGAAATTTCTAGAACTTATCAATTTAAGTTTTCCTGCAGGAATTACTTTCCTGCAAAAGTGATCCTGCAAAAAACACAGGATTTTGTGTCGTGGGAAAAGGAAAATGAGTGAACACTCACAAAATTTTCCCAAAAGTTTCTTTTTCCTGACAAATGAATAATGAAACCTTAATTTTTCTAGCAAAATTCTTTTGTCAAATGAACACTCACAGAAAAATAATTTTCTTTTTTCTTTACTTCACCTCACTTCACTTTTTCTGGGAACCAATTTTTCACACAACTTTCTCGACAACTGAACAAAGTCAGGGACTACGCGTGGTGGTTGGTGGAATGGTCGGTTTGGGCGGTGAATGTCGGTCTAGGGGACATTTTCAGTTTTCGGGGGAATGCTAGGTACAAATAAAATTTATTCCGAAAGTATCCCGAAAATAGCAATTAATGGTTAAAAATCACTTTAATGATTGTGTTACACATATCAATGTGAATCTCAACCACTAGTTGATCTTTTCGGAGTAGTTTCGAGATAAATTTGTCCTTAGCATTTCTGTTTTCTGTATTAGAATGGTGTCGTGCAAATTAATGTGTTACTACTAATGATAGATCCAGTATTAATTTTATGGACAGATTATTGTTTTCTTATATAATTACGTTAATCTAATCAACGTTGCTCAATCACGGAACGCGAACTATTTAAATCAGACTTGTACCCCAGCTATTCTAAAATGAGAACAAATTTAATCCAAAAATGTGCGTATATTTTATTTTTTAGGTAAAGAAATCAAATTACATTTCTTTAAATTGTAAACTAGCATCTTGCCCGTTCAATGAATGAAAAAGGAAAAAAAATACTCCATATTTTTTCCCCCCTTGGTTGCATGTGCATCAGTGTATCGGCATGTATAGCTATTGAAATTTACTCCATTTTCTCGCCAAAAAAATCAGGAATTTCTACAATAATTAAAAAAATAAAAATTTCAAGAAATGAGATAGTTTCATACAAAATATAGTATATACTTGTTATGTTTTCCTATTGAACTTGGTTTCCTTTTCAAACAAAATAAACTATATATATTTTATATTTCATAAAATAATGTAGAATAATGAATAAAAAATGAGAAAATGAGAAAATTTCATGTCGAATAGAGAGTTAAGGAGAGGTTTTTTTTTTTAAAGTATTTACATTCTGATATTATATAGTATACAGTTAATTTTAAGTACCAGTTTTATGTGTGGTGCAATAGCATATAGAATGTATATTTTTTGAGTTATTTTGTTCTGGCCCACTGAGAGAGCCCCTTCCAAGTGAAAGCCCAAATAGGAATGGGCTCAATTTACAAAGGTTCAATTATGCTGCGGAAGCCCATTTGATAAGTCCACTTAGGAAAAACCCCAGCTCAGTAGTGGCCCAAATAGGTCAATCGCATCGCAACTGAGCCGCCCGTATTCTCAAAGCCGTTATCTCGGGGCGGTTTTGCATGTTTATCCAAACTGGTTTTGTTATAAGGGAAAAGAAAAAACATCACAATCGGATCAAAATGGGTTGCATGATGAGTGAGCTCCAACCCATCATGCAATCCAAACTTGATGGATATTTGTTGGGAAACAAAAACACGAGAGAGTTTAAAAGAATAGAAGAAAACAAACACCAAGTTGTGGATGTCTCCAGTGACATAGGCAGAAATCTTGCTCGGTGGGGGCAATGAAATTTTTTTTTCCTTCCCTTTCTCCCATAACACTATAACAGTTAATAAAATACTCCCTCCGTCCCGGTTTGTTTGTCCATTTTTTGACTTTTTGAGAGCGTTTGACCTCTCAAAGAATTGGCTATAATTTTCAATTTGTAATGTTTTTAATATGCAATATGGATCTTGTTTGATAGATTTCAATTAGTTTTATTATACAAAATCTTCAAAAAAAAAAATTTATTATAAAATATAAGATATAAGTATATTTTTGAAAGACGCGTATTTCGACAATTAGGCAAACAAACTGGGACGGAGGGAGTAGAAAATATTTAAGTGTAAATTAATTGGCTTGATGGACCACCTTGGGGAAAAAACATGACAAAGCTTTGAAAAACAAATAGAAGAAAATGGCCCACAAATGGTACTTTGTCTTTCTTATCACATACAAACATATGTCCCTATCCATACCTACACGACATGTTTGGCGGTTGGAGAAGGGAGGGGATAAGGACCTTCGGGATAAACTAATTCGAGCCACTATTGTTCAGTGCTTGTTCTCCATTTGCTTCTAGACTGCTTATCTGGCGAATAAGGTCACTCCACCCCATCTTAATTTATTTGGGTGAACATATTAATCTAATATGCCTCTTAAATATTTCCAGACCGTTTTTGTTTTATTGTAACGAATATTTTTGTATATAATGAAATATAAGTAAATTGTCAAATTATTTATTTTTCCTTCACTTCAACTACCAATAAAAAAATCCATCCTCAGTTATTATTCTTAACTAAAAAAATTCTCCATTATATATATCAACCTCTCGTCCCAAAATCACAACCTTTGTTCGTTTGGGGATTTTGAATTATTTTGAGAGTAATGAGTAAAGAGAGATAGATAAAAAAAATTGATTGAAGACCTTGCCCAATAAATTTGATAGAAAAGCTATGTGCACAGCTTGCTGTGCACAGCAGCCCTTTTCTCCCCCCTCAGATCGCGCAAAGATGATCGGAGCCGCTCATGGTAAATTCTAAAGTGATTTTGGGTGTTTTGTTAACGCCTCTAACGATATCGAACGAAGCTCATTTTTTACAAGGACCTTAAACGACATATTTTGAACAAAATGAGCGGCTCCGATCATATTTACGCGACCCGAGGCGGGAGAAAAGGGCTGCTGTGCACAGCTGCTGTGCACATAGCACAACTCTAAATTTGAGCGGCTTTAGGGCTGTTCATGATTAAACAAGAAAACCCTCGGAGGGCTATTCTGTCATTTCGTTGTTTCCATGAAGAGTGAGGAGAGAGCGAAACCTGGGATCCCGCGAAACAAAGGAGAGAGAGAGAGAGAGAGAGAGAGAGAGAGAGAGAGAGGAGAGAGAGAGATCTGGCGAGTCGGTTAATTTCCGTTAAGTAGTAGATGAACAATGAGTGAGAGAGGGGCAGCAACAACAATGGTGTCCGACCAGGCCATAGCCGAGTCCTTAGAGTCTCTCCTCCGCGAAACAAACCCTAGAACCACCTTAACCTCATTCAACAGCGTCGTCCAGCACCTCGAGTCCAAGCTAGGCTTAGATCTCACCCACAAGCTCGACTTCATCCGCAACCACATCCACCTCCTCTTCAACCCTAACCCCAACCCCAACCCCAATCCCAACCCCAGCCCTCCTCCGTCGCACCACCACCACCACCACCAAAACCCTAATTTCCATGCCGCTCCATCCCAAAACCCTAATTTCCACGGTGGGTTCCGGCCGCCGCAACCGCAACCGCCGCTGCCGGAGGCGAAGCCGGAACCCAATTTCCACGGCGAGCTAGGTTTCCGACCGCCGCTCATGGTGGCGAAGACGGAACCCTGTGTTTCTGACGTCACTACCTCGGGTTCTGCTACCACCGCTGCCGACCCGGCTGAAAGCCCCAAAGAGAGGTATGCGCTTATTTCCTGACCTTTCTTTTGGTTGGTGAGAAATTGAGGGTATAATCAAGGTGCCATTTTTTGTTGTTTTTTTCTCTAAGTCACACAATGTGCTCACGTAGTCACGTGAAAGCTTTATCCAAAACACCCTAACTACTAAAATTCGCAAGAACGAGGATTGAGAGAGCGAGAAATGAGAACGAGAGCTGAGAGTCCTAGTTATGGATCATGTGACTAAGGTTTCCTAAATAGCCAATGCAGGTTACTATTGCCCTTAGTTTGCTTGAATTCACTAGCTTCGTGATTAGGCAGGTCTATTGTTTTGTACGTTGAGGTTTATCATTGTATGAAATTTGGGATTTTGGAGGTAAGTATGTGACAATGCGTGTATTGCATGGTTATGGGGTTCATTCCGCACAAAAACAAGGTGCATGTGGATGACAGCAGCGGTAGAACCAGCTTTAGAGTAGTTCTTGGTTTTACCAACAAAAAAAAAAGAGTAGTTCTTGGTTGGATACAAACTACTACTACTACTACTACAACAGATTACGCTACCCCTACAGATTACATTGCCTTTATGGTAGCGGTGGCCCAACTGGGATAATCAAGACCTGATCAAACAGGTTTTGGCTGGCATTTTGGGCCGACACTGGGAACCCGAAGACGTGAAGCAGTCGCATAATGCCAGCAAACCCTCTTGCACTGACTTTCCCCATCCTATATCGAATGAGGGTCGGTTGAGACCCAGCTGCGAGCCCGTTTTAGGGCGTGATCTGCTAACTCGTTAGCCACCAAAGAGTAAGGATGGGAGGGGTTTTACCTTACGCAAATCTGGTTTTTGGGATAAGAAGGTAATTTCTTTAGAAGTTTCAATGAAAAGAGTAAGGATTGGAGATGGAAAGAGGTGACAAAAGTTTTAACTTGTTTAGTTAAATAAGCTGTCAAATATATCTTTTTGTGAAGTCAATGTCCAGAACAATGTTTTGAAACTGGACCGGTGAGCGAACCGGAAAAGGGACCGGGTGGACGGGTCACCTGTTCAACCGCGGTCGACCTGGAGTTGAACCGTGACGTCATGTTTATATTAATTATATGTCTTAATAGTAGTAAAATTAACTAAAAATAAAATATAAAGCATTTATGTATATGAAAATTTTGAAACGAGAGAGGAGAAATGAACGCTTGTTCAAACGAGCTGCATTTTCCAATTTTACTCAATCCCACATCGGAAGCGAGTTAAACATGAAGGAAGCCCCAGTGTCTCTAAAGCCTTAACAATGGATTGAGAAGATCGACACGTGGGTGAATGACTGATTTTCAACTTTTCCATGGGTCCCATGTACAGCTGGCCTGCATTTGATAGACCTGGTGTGAAGGGGAGCATTAAATGTTTGGCCAATAAGTTCAAATTTTGATGCCTACCGGTTCGGTAAACCCGCACATGGTTCCAACATTTTGACGGTTCAACCGTCCAAACCGAGCAGTTTTCATAAAATAGGCCGGTTCTGAAATTTTAGCGGTTTTGAGGTTGGTCCGGACAGGTGCATAGGCCGGTCGGCGGTCTAACCGGCTGGTCCGGTCCGGTTTTTAAAACATTGGTCCAGAATACCTTTGTCCCTTATGCAAGTAATGCAACTTAAGTTCTAGAAAGCATAAGGTGGTTTGTCTGTGCAGAATTTAGCAGCTCTAAACAATAAAGAAGGCAACAAATTATAGCTTAATTTTCTTGTGTATTTTGTCATAAAAGTTGAAAAGGCCAAATAACTGATTCTTCTGAACGGGCACCAAACACCATTAGTTAACTTTTTCTTTTACCGAATAAGATGGCTCATAACCCATAAGTGCTAGCTGCTGACTGACAAGCTCTTAGGATGTAAGTTTTTCCCTCCGTGGAAATTTATATCTGACCTTTCCTTGGAGTTGGGTCTGTATTGATTATTGCAGTCAGAAGTTTCCCTTGCTCAATTGATGCATATCAATCAATTTTCCCTATGTGATTTGTGAACATGTAAACTCGTTCACCCATTTGTCTGTTCATCTCATGGCAGCACTATACATTCATTGCACCCCTGGCCTGCATAGCCTTTACCCCTCTTGGTGCCTTTTCCTTTCCCAAGCTTCATCGCTTGTCTACCATATGCCCCAACTTTGTTTCCAATGTGTCTTTTGTACAATTAATTAACCATGAAACCAAGAGAGTTGTGAGTCTATGACTTGCATCATCCCAGTCCTTGAATAGTCATCTATAGAGACAAATTGTCTGGTCTATTGTATTTCTTTCACTGGTTTGTCATCTCTCCAATGCCTTAAATTCCAAATATTTAGTTGTTCTCCAAAGTAAGTTAAATCCTTTCAACTCCAGCAGTTCACTCCAAATTTCTTATTTAGAAAGTTTTCAAAACTGTTCATTCCAAGTTTTGGTAAATTTTGCACCTCACCCCAACCATATCATATCCATTCAACTCTGCCCATTTGGAAGTTGTGATTATGTGGCATCATGGACTCTAGCGCATCTCAATATGAAAGAACAATGCTCCAAAGTGATGGTGGATATCACGGGGTTCGTCTAAACACAAATTCGTACCCCTAACTATCATATCTATTCGACTCTCCTCGTTAGGAAGTTGTGATTACGTGGCATCGTGGACTTTGCCTTATCACTATATCAAAGGAGTATGTTTTGGCTCGTAGGGACAGCTAATTGAAGATTTTAGTTCCAGAGGGCAATCTATTGCACAAATTTGTACCTCCTTAGGTCTCAAGTATGTCAAACACCATCCTCCCTGAACTTTGGCCCCCAATCATGCAGCCCTCTCATTAGGAACCAATGGTTTCAACCCATATTCTAAGTCAAGTTAGTATTCCCTTGGTGGTGCTTTTATCAAAAGGGTTTATTTCATCCACACAAATTTCACCCGTTTCTGACCTGTCCCTCGTACCCTTTAACTTTGCACGTTTAGCCTGCAACTTTGCAAAATCTCTCCGTGAGATTCTGGTAGGGTAACATGTCATTTGATTCTTGGCCTGTTTTGATTGTGTCTTTTATTATCTATTCGCAGTTCTCAAACTGGGAGAAAGAGAAGAGGTGGCCCAGGGGGGCTAAACAAAGTTTGCGGGGTTACCCCTGAACTTCAGGCCATTGTCGGGCATCCGGAACTGCCTAGGACTGAGGTTCAAACTCGTGGATAAGCTCCTAATTTGTCAATATGGTTTTTAAACAAAGTTATCTCTAATTTTGCTTTCTGTTTGGTTCAGATTGTGAAGCAGTTGTGGGCTTACATAAGGAAACACAATCTTCAAGATCCAGGCAACAAAAGGAAGATAATTTGCAACGACGAGCTGCGTTTGGTCTTTGAAACAGATTGCACAGACATGTTCAAGATGAATAAGTTGCTATCTAAACATATTATTCCCCTTGAGCCTACAAGTATGTATACACAGCCTGGTGTTTTATTAATTAAAGATTTTTATTTTTATGTTTCTTTATTTTCTCCATTCCAGTGACATTGATTGCATTGTTTTGATGCTGTCAGAACCGCCTAAGAAACCAAAAATGGTAGTGGAACCAGCGACAAAAAGTTCCGAATCTGGTGGTCCTGTTGTGATGATATCTGAAGCACTTGCAAACTTTTTTGGTATTGCTGGAAGGGAAATGTTGCATTCTGAGGTTTTAAGACGTGTTTGGGAGTACGTAACAGTCAATCACCTCGAGGTGGGTAATCCAAATCTGCCTCAGTCAATGTTTTGCTTGTCGTTGATCTTCATGTGGTAGTTTACAATAACTTGGTTCTGAGAAATATGTTTGTGGCAGGTCCAGGGTCCAGTAAGGTTTAGTTTTATTCTGAGAAAAACTGTTTTGTTTTCCATCCTTGTGCCTGCTAGAATTTTAAAATGCTGTTGAGAAATTTTTGATAATCTTGCATTTCTTTAAGTTTTGGTTATAGAAATAGTTGACTCACAAATATGGGCTTCTTAAGGGTCTAGACTTGTGGTTTTTCATATAGGTTCATGTATACATGTTGCGGTTATGACTATGTTATCGTGATATCGTTAAACATACTAATGGCTTACAGTAAATATTTGCCAAACAATGCTCTTATAACTGAAGCCACAAGTGACTATTATTATTTTCTGTGAATTTACCCTTTGGGGGATATTTTATACTTTTGCTTGTTTCCATCTCTTATGATATTCCCATGGAACTAGTGGTGAGTTTGTAATGTTTTGTTGTCTTATCTTTCAATGTTTGTGTTGTCAGAGTTGGATGAGATTATAACGAATAGTCTTGCCATGAAAACTGCATCAACCTTTTTTTCTTCCCTTCACTTCCAGGATCCAGTGAATCCCATGGTGATTCAATGTGATACGAAGCTGCAAGAGCTTTTTGGGTGTTCAAGCATTTCTGCATTGGGGATACCTGAAATGTTGGCACGCCATCATCTATTTAAGAGATCGTGATATCTGATCGTGTTGACTAGTATGTGTACTACGCATTTCCATTGCTTATTTGCATTATTTTTTTGCAGCTCAGTCCTTTGTTTGTAAGCCTTTCTTTGTTGGTATTGTGTTTTTTTCCCCTCTTCCTTTTCCTAACTTCTGCTTAATGTGCAAAATTTTGAGTCGTTGAAGCTACTGTGTAGTGAAGGGCACATGGGTATTCAATTGTTCTAATTGGTTGAATCGTACTTCAAATTCAAGCAAGCGAAAACAAGTCAATACATAGTAATAGCCTGCAAACTTATGTGACCCGTGATCCGTCCCATTTGTGACCTTATTAGAAAGAACGTCTGTTGTGGGCTTTATAGGGTAGGGTTGTTTCACTGGAAAGACAGAATAACTCTGGGAATTGTAACATAACAATTGTAGGCGTTATGTGCATGACTTCATTGTGCGAATTGTGATTAAATCTGATATGCTTTTAAAACTGAAAGTACTTTGTAAATTGTTTGCTATAGTGATTATATTCAGAAGTAGTTATCTACAATTATTCTTGGAATTGCTATAGCGATTACTACTAATATTCTTGTTTTTCCAGCTTTACTAATCTCATCCAAACGATCCTTTATATTAATTGAACTCGTGTTTCTGTGCAGGTTCATGTTAGTCTAACCTGCTGCCTTCGAAGTCTGCTGACATAGTGATAAATACTTGTCGCTACCTCGAAAGGTTTATTTGGCTCTGCTTTGGTTGTTTGTATGTAATGTTCTTCTGTTGGTTGGGTAAGTTGCGAGTACAATGGGCTTATGGTGAATTATGTATGTGTCACCACTGTCCTATGGTTGTGATTTTCTTATTGACATAATTAGGCTTACGTCTTGTGTTGGAATCTCTCTAACATATGTAAATTGCTGGCAATAGGAAAACAAGAATTAGTGTAAAGGATGACATGAACCCTTTTCTGCTATCTTGTAAGACACTATTAACTTTAAGATCTTCAGCTTCTTAGTTGTTCATGCACTGTTAGCTGCTTGATTGTGCGCTTTTGTTTTCTGCTTCAAATTGTGGTTGTGAATGGACTCCGATGGTTGCTGTGTGGAATATTGTATTTTGGGAAGAAAAAAAAAAGGTTGTGCAAATGTTTTTTTTTCCTTTTCCAGTGGAAATTAGTTTAAATTCAGATTATGACTAGACCAACAGTGAGGGTATATACCTCATGTTTGTTTAGTTGTACAACTCAAGTATTTTTCCACCGACTGTTGTGCGGCTCACGGATTCGGATCTTGGGTGTTTTTTTTCGTCTTTCCTTTTGTGTGTTCCCCCCCCCCCCCCCCCCCCCCCCCCCCCCCGCCCCACAATTCTGAGCCCTAATGTTTGATTAGATCTGAGCCTGGGGACTTATGACTTTCATGGTGGACGTGCACTATTGCTGAATTTTGTTTCGGTATGCTTTTGCAGTGTGTGTTGTTAAGAGTGAGAGGCTCGTGTCTTCATGTTAGTCGTAGTCGTAGGCTGTCCTTGACGCTTTCTACGTTGTGTTTTCCTGTGTTGGGTTGCTTGGTTTGGTTCGGATCTATGTATTTGATGATTTGTAGTAATTTGCCGTTGGGCGGCTGTTGAATGAAACATATGCTGACGATAACGAAATGATGAAAATGACCTCCAACAAAATTTGTATCTAATCACATGTTGGGTCTTGGTCAATCAAGAAGGATCATATGTTCATTCCACTTTCATGTGAGCATTCTGCCCTACTTTTTCCCCAGATTCCAGGGCAATGGTTGCAAGCTTGTTATTATGCACCTGAGTTTTCACTTGATTTGACCAGTTTCGCGTGACCACTTGAACTACTTTTCCTCAAATTCAAGAGCAAGTGTTGCAAGCTTGCAAGTATGCACCAGAGTCGGCAATACAATGATGGTTACAAGTTTGTACTTTAGTTCTGGTCTACTTTCTTCCTGGCAATTATAACACGCAATACTCTTCGCCCGTTTGTTCCACCGTATATTAGCATCAGATGACCCTCAATGGTCATTCTCTCACAATACATCACATTTCATTCAAAAAATAAGTACTTATCTTAGTTAATGGAACACAAATATTTGAAATACATAATATCATGGGAGTGTGGAATTGTTAAGCGATCACCATAAGCTTGGGGAGATCGTATATGCATTTGTTGTTAGTCCCGTCAAACAAATCGAGCTTGATTATATGTCTAACTTGCAACTTCCGGGCTTGGGGAGTTGGGGAACACTCCATAACCAGAGCTGCTGAGAATGAAGACAAATGATGGGAATAGTTCCCCAGTCAATTCCTTTGGACCGGAAATTCTGTGTACACTGGTGTGTTTTTGGCCACTGGATCATGTAAAAGTTTTCAGAAATTAAAAAATTCCAACTTGATCCAAAAGCTGAAAATACCCGGGAACAGAGGTACAAAGGAATATGAATACCGAGGATTTGAACTCAGAATAGTTTCCTAGCCTCAGCCCACACTCCATAGCTTCCATCTATCATCTATCTATGCTCTAAAGCATGAGTTGGGATTTGCTGTTCCTCAAAGGCCAAATTTTAGCCCTTGTCCATTTTGCCCTTGGTTTAATAGACTTTTGCCATAGCTGCTTTGTCATTCCATGTTTTCTTTCAGAAAATAAGCAAAGGATCTGTAGCTGTTGTATGAATTAAACTATCCCTCTTTTCTTCAAAAAAAAAAATGATGTTGTTTCAACTATGTGGGACGAAAATAATTGCTGCGTTGTTTAATAGCAGACAAAATTTGTACGTTGTTTAATTGCATATTTGCGGGCCTTGCCCACGGACCGGTTGCTAGTACTCTCTAAAGTGTTGAAGCCCACACACTAAAAAAAAGAAAAGCTTGGTCGAAGATACACTAGATCAGCTAGGCAGTTGCATTATATTCCATTGTCATCCTCCATCAGAATACACTAAAGCAGCAAGCATGTAGCACAAGACAAAAGGTTATAATCATCCTTCATGTTCAAAAAATGACCAACTCTCGCGGGCATGTGTCACTCTAAAGGGCATTGTAGTCCACTTTTTTGTTCTCCACTTTTTTGTTCTCTACACATTTGCCTTTCGATATCCGACTTATGTGTTGATAAAATTTCCTCAGCAAAAAGATAGTGGAGTAAGCGACCAGTGTGGCTACCTTTCACGAGCGTGATTATAGGAACTCCAAATCTCTTTTAACCATAAAATTATCTGACAAATTAGCTGTGGTTTTTTTCCACTGGCTCACATTTGACAATACCAGAGAGCATTTCTTAATTTCACAGAATCACAATAGAAGACTAGGTCATGGTAGACCCATAACCTTTTGTTTTTAATGAGAGATAATTCTCGAGCGGCATCCCTGCAAAGCGGTGCCAAGCGGCCGATCCGGTCGTTCATCTCGTCACAGACAGCTCGGCCGATTGGATCTGAGCGAATACAAATCTGAGTCGTCGATTGCTCAACAAATATTCGAGCCGTCGATTGTCAAGAAAAACGGCTGCATCAACCGCTCTATACCCGCTTTGCAGGGAGTGCTTGGCAGTTGGCAGCATCCCATTCCGTCGTTTTGTGCATCGAAATGACATCATCATAGCTCATTGTCTGAATTGTTCAAGCTAGGTTTATATCAGCATTTTTCTCAGACATACCAGAACCAAAATGTCTTTTTCCTCTTTAATAATTACTCCAATTCACATGCAGGGACCCCAGACGCGGCTTCGAGTGCGCTCCCCACCATGTTCCAAATTCCATCCCCACCCCCAACTGTGTCTCCACTATACTCTAACGTAAGCTTCTGCTGAGGCCTTTGTACTAGGGGTAGTTTGTAGCAATGTTTTGAAAATCGGATCGGTGAGTGAACCGGAAACGAGATTGCGTGGATGTGTCACCGGTTCAACTGCCGTGCCTCAACTGCCGGCTCAATTGGGTTGTCATTATATGTAGTAATTACAATTTTACAAAACTAAATATCGATAATAAAAGATTTTACAGCTGGGCATTTAAAAAATGAAAATATATGGTACATAAATAGATCGGTTCGGATCATCAAACCCAGTCTGGCGTGACGGTTCAACTGCTGGGTTTGAGTTTTTATGAACAGGTCGACGATTCAAGTGGTTGAATAAACTGTCCGGTCCGATCCGCTTTTAAAACATTTGTTTGTAGTCAAAGTGACATTACCCTAATCTCTCCATATCAAGATTATTACGGGTTCGAGCCTCACATGAGCTCGATCGAGGGAATTTTTCGTTCCATTCCACTAGATATTCGTTACGATGTTCGTTTTGGGATTTTGGATTTGTTTTTATAGCTAATGCTAATGACTAATAAGTGTAGAGAGAAATAGAGTAACGATCGAAAATATGGGTAAAGATATGAGAGAGATAGAGAAAAAAATGAAAGTAATAATTGCAGAGAAATATGATAATGATCAGAATCTAAAATCCAAAACCCAAAACGAACGGGGTCGCGCCTGCATGGTAGTACCTCATAAAAATTTTAAAATTGCTCCAAATATGCCAGCAGGATATACTCAGGGGATCAAGATCCTCCGTTGTGGAAACACAAATAATCTCGTTACGTAGGCATTAAAGTTGTTCTCCACGTTAAACCACTCTTGTGATCACTTCACCTTACGCGTAAGTGTGCGGAATAATTGTGAAAAACTTCACCTTACGCGTAACCGTGTGGAATAATTGTGGAAAGAGCAGCAAAAGTAAGTCTAAAACGCGTGCATTAAGTTGACTCGAGATGTTATACATTATTGTATAAAAAAAAGAGGTCAATTTAGTTTAGATGCTGTGACATATGACGGTAATATTATTTGACCAATTAATATTAAGGTTTGAGTTTTCAAGCCGCGATAACACAGTATTTTCTTTCTTAGCATGAAATTAGAGATGAATAAGCTATTTCGGTTATTAGTATTATTATTTTATTATCATTATCTTAACTTTGATGAGACGAGAGCTTCATACACTTGTTACATCCTGATCTTGGGACATGATGTCGGGAAAATGACGGTTAATGATGCGTTTTGATAATTAATATCTGTTAATGACATTTTCAGCATTAACAAATGTTCTTAGTTTGTCATTAGTGAGTATTAATTATCAAAACACGTCCTGAGCCGTCATTTTTTCCATAATGTCCCCTGACCCAAATCGGGACGAGCTTCTCGTCACCAAGGAGTAATAATTAGGCAAGCATTACATCTCTTATCCCAAATATTAATTCAAAGGGAAATTATATTGACATTCCAAAAATTGATGTATGCACTTCAAAAAATAAAGGAAAATGACTTTGAAATTACACTGATTTTGGAATGCCTACATTAATTTTAGAGTGTGAATATCATTTCCCTAATTGAAACCAATAACTTTGTAGAAATTTAATAAAAAATCGTTAGGCACGCCAACAAATCACGTACATGCAGCACTCTCCTCCATATGATGTTGTCACTTTCAAGAAGGAACCTCTCAGTACAAATAGTATTCCTTGGGAGTAGCTCCTTTTTTTTTTTTCACACTTTATACATTAGCTGGGGTAGCCGAGTGTTAGTATATATGTTAGTCAACGAGAGATACGAGAGAATCAAAGGCTGTCCATAATCCTGAACCTCAAACCCGCCCCTCGTGGAGCTCGAACGTCCGGCCTCCACTAGGAGGAAATATTGAGACAACTCGAACACCAACATTCACTGCAAAAAATGAGACAACCAACTGAGCTAGCTTGGTTTCTCTCGGAAGTAGCTACTTGGGAAGTACCTAAATGTAAAACCCCACCCCTGTGGTTTGGCATTTTCGTGGTTTGGCATTTTCATGGTTTGACTTGAAATCCTTTCTGTTTCTAACCTTTTATTTTATAAAAATAAAATAGATAGGGACAACTGCCAAGAAATACTATGAGAATTAATTTATGATAATGTAAGTAAGTGCATGTTTTTAAAGTTTGGGGTGCCCTTAATCTATTGGGCTATGTCCTGATCAGTGAACAAGGCAATGTAGTGGCACATGCACTGAAAAATATTTATTCATACTTGTTGTACTTATTAGCTTAATTGTAGCATCGATTAGCAGTAACACCACACGTTTGTCCCATTTGATAACGAATTAACTGCCCATTAAACAAAGCAAAAGATACATACATACATACATATATATATATATATATATGCACGCTTGGTTTTTGTGTTTATCGTTCCAAAATCTAAATTTTAGTCAAATAATAAAATAACCACATGCTCTGATTTTGAACAATAAACTTTTCTGACAGAAGATGAAAATTGGAGAAATCCCATTCTAATTAACTCTGTTATTACTGAAAAGGGCATTAATTATTAGTGCCAGGAGCCAAGGAGTTAATTAGGACAATTGCTACTTGATGTTGAAGATAGAGTAAAAGATCTTGTTGTTTCGCAATCTATGTTTATGCGTTTTCTTATAAGAGAGAGAGAGAGAGAGTAGACTTTTATAGTATTGCTTGGTCGGTATGTTACAATTGCAGGTAGTGTCACCTTTGTACTGTATTATGATAAGCGGCTATTTTTATTTTTATTTATTTTTGGATAGGTGGTTGTTTGGTGCTGATTTTTTTGGCCTAATTCTGAATTTTGGCTTTTGATTCTACATTTTTTGAGTGTTTGGTCTATATTCTGAGATGGATTCTGTCAGAATCACTTCTCAAAACAGGCACAATCCCAAAATTAGCTCTGGAGCTACTTTTGAATTATCATTTTGGATTGTAAACTTTTGAATACCATTCTATCCTTCACCTTTTCAACTATTTCCAACCCTAACCTTCATTTACTTTATTTATTTATTTTATAAACTTACTTTTGAAGACCATTCTATCCTTCACATTTTCAACGTTTTATTTACCCTTTCATCAGCAATAACCCCACCCGCGCCGCGCACTCTTGTCTCTGCCTTCTCTCCCGCTTGCTACGAGATGCCGGCAATACCACTGGAAAAAGCCTCTGGTCATCTTCATTTGTGGTGCCAAGAGGAAACAAAGTCGAGACTCCATTTGTGGTGCTAACGCATGACTTTTGCCAATGGCCAATTTTGAAGAGACGATGGAGGTAACAAGTAGCAGATAAAATGGAGGGTTTATTTTTTTGGTATAGTGGAGGTAACTCACAGAGTGACAGAGAGAATGTTTTGGGAGTGTCTTTGGATGTGTGTCTTCAAAATGAAAAATAGGAGTAATAATCAGGCACATAAGCAAAAGACATTCCATACCCAAATCTGGTTTGCTCCAGCTTTGCCATACTTCTTGAACCAAATCAAGTCTGTTTCCCAAAAAAGAATACTCCCCTCTTGAAGAAAGTAAAGAGGTTGTGAATACTGGACAGAAATCAGAGGCCATGAAAAACTTATTTGGTGCTCTTGGGGCACCATCACGAGGCGTCCTAACACCCTTATTCATCGCGCAATTTTATGGGGCTCAGTAATAAGTGTATGGATATGATCCTACGAAAATGTAAGGTCAATAAGGGTATTGGTTCTGTTGGAGCACCACGTGACGGTATTGCAAGACTATTAAATAATTACTTCAAAGGCCAGGTAAAAGTCGAACGTTTAAGCGTCATCCATTTTCGGAGCTAGTTGATTCGGCTTTGAAACTTGGGCCAAAGTCATTCTCCAAAAAATTATACTCAGGACTTTCCAATTAGAGCTCATAATCTGCTAGTCACCGGGCTGCCAAACAACGGAAATGGAGGCCAGGGGTTTACTGGGAAAAGTTTCAGGAGTTGGAAATGCAATTTTAATTGGGAAAGTGGGGAATCTGATTTTGATTTCTCATCCACTTTCACTTTCATTTAACCAAAAAAAAGTGGGGTCCTTTTTTGGTTATCTCTTGGTCCAGGTTCCTTTTTAGTTTCTCAACAACCCCTATTATTATTGAAAAGTTGCAAAACCCATCATTTTCATGGAGCCGGGAATCTAGTAAGGCGCTTCTTGTAGAGCAGATTTGGACCGTCCATCTTGACAATCAATGGTTCAAATATATATATGTTTGTTAACTTGGACTGCCTATTAATTGAAACTAATCCCAAACTGGTTTGACGTGAGAAAATCATGTTCAAAACTCGTCTGACTTGATTTTTTAATACATTATTAGCTTATCAACCCAGCTCAACAGAATGACAATTAAGTTATAGTACCACGAGTGGATGTCACGAAACAAATCGAACTATGAGCAATTCTATTAATTGATTTCTTATTCTAAAGTTTTTTATTTTAAATCAGCAAAGAAAGAGATAATGCTATTAAAATTCGATAAGGGTACATCAAAGGAGCGAGAAAGCTAGGCAAATTAAAAAGAGACAACCGCCAAAGTCGGCAGTCATAATTAAAGCCAAACATAACCCTCAGTTATGTTTGATGATCTTCTGAGAACATCACAAATATAAATAATAGTCAAATTTTTATGAAATAAACCTAGTTAATTATACATGGTCATGATTTTATGGGAACATGATCACAAATGTCACAATCAAATGAAGCTGGATTAAATTGGCATTGCTTCATGGACAGCTAATTCTACAACTGTTTAAAGGTCAAATTAATTAACTACTAAAACAAGTCTCTCTTTTCACATTTATTATTAAGCCTTGTACAGCAGACTTTCGGAAACTTCCCACAGTACAATTTGGAAAAAAAGACAGGTTCTGTTTCCACTTAAATTGGTTGACATTTGTGGTCTGGAAAGAGACTTTCCAGAAGTCCAACATTTTTTTATTTGAAATTTGGGTTGTTGATTCTGCTTATTTCTCTTCCAGGTATGGGGTGAAAATTCTGCTTATTCCTGGTGGGAATGGCCTGTTTTTGACCAGACAGGAAGAGTATTAGTTGAGATGTGTGTTAGCTGACTCGAACACCCTTGATCGTCAAAAAAGAAAAAAGATTGTTGAAGATATAATACATTATACAAAAATGATAAGGTTTCTCTTGCAGGTATGGGTGAACATTACACAGATTTAATTTGTTCATTCTTCTTATTCCTGACGTGAATGGCTTGTGTTTGACCGAACCGGAAAGAGAATTAGTTGAGATGTGTAACTTGGACACTCCTGACCGTCAAATAAAGAAATTTGTTTAAGATATTACACAAAGATCAAATGTTTCTATTTGGGTACATAAAGCTAGAATTATAAAAAGGCCAGATTGTCACGGTTACAACGAATAAGGTAACAAGTAGCAGATAAAATGGAGGGTTTTTTTTTTTTTGTATAGTGGAGGTAACTCACAGAGTGACAGAGAGAATGTTTTGGGAGTGTCTTTGGGTGTGTGTCTTCAAATTGAAAAATAGGAGTAATAATCAAGGCACAGAGGCAAAAGACATACCCCATCCATCACTGTCCATACCCAAATCCGGTTTCCTCCAGCTTTGCCATACTTCTTGAACCAAATCAAGTCTGTTTCCCAAAAAAGATTACTCCCCTCTTGAAGCAAGTAAAGAGGTTGTGAATACTGGACAGAAATCAGAGGCCATGAAAAACTTATTTGGTGCTCTTGGGGCACCATCACGCAGCGTCCTAATTAACGCCATTATCCACCGTGCATTTTTATGGGGCTCAGTAATAAGTGTATGGATATGATCCTACGAAAATGTAAGGTCGATAAGGGTATTGGTTCTGTTGGAGCACCACGTGACGGTATCCCAAGACTATCGAATAATTACTTCAAAGGCCAGGTAAAAGTCGAACGTTTAAGCGCCATCTATTTTCAGAGCTAGTTGATTCGGCTTTGAAACTTGGGCCAAAGTCATTCTCCAAAAAACTTATACTCAGGACTTTCCAATTAGAGCTCATAATCTGCTAGTCACCGGGCTGCCAAACAACAGAAATGGATGCCAGGGGTTTACTGGGAAAAGTTTCAGGAGTTGGAAATGCAATTTTAATTGGGAAAGTAGGGAATCTGATATTTCTCATCCACTTTCACTTTCATTTAACCAAAAAAAAGTGGGGTCCTTTTTTGGTTATCTCTTGGTCCAGGTTCCTTTTTAGTTTCTCAACAACCCCTATTATTATTGAAAAGTTGCAAAACCCATCATTTTCATGGAGCCGGGAATCTAGTAAGGCGCTTCTTGTAGAGCAGATTTGGACCGTCCATCTTGACAATCAATGGTTCAAATATATATATGTTTGTTAACTTTGACTGCCTATTAATTGAAACTAATCCCAAACTGGTTTGATGTGAGAAAATCATGTTCAAAACTCGTCTGGCTTGATTTTTTATTACATTATTAGCTTATCAAACCAGCTCTACAGAATGACAATTAAGTTATAGTACCACGAGTGGATGTCACGAAACAAATCGAACTATGAACAATTCTATTAATTGATTTCTTATTCTAAAGTTTTTTTATTTTAAATCAGCAAAGAAAGAGATAATGCTATTAAAATTCGATAAGGGTACATCAAAGGAGCGGGAAAGTTAGGCAAATTAAAAAGAGACAACCGACAAAGTCGGCAGTCATAATTAAAGCCAAACATAACCCTCAGTTATGTTTGATGATCTTCTCAGAACATCACAAGTATAAATAATAGTCAAATTTTTATGAAATAAACCTAGTTAATTAAACATGGTCATGATTTTATGAGAACATGATCACGAATGTCACAATCAAATAAAGCTGGATTAAATTGGCATTGCTTCATGGACAGCTAATTCTACAACTGTTTAAAGGTCAAATTAATTAACTACTAAAACAAGTCTCTCTTTTCACATTTATTAAGCCTTGTACAGCACACTTTCGGAAACTGCCCACAACAATTTGGAAAAAAAGACAGGTACTGTTTCAAACTTAAATTGGTTGACATTTGTGGTCTCGAAAGAGACTCTCCAGAAGTCCAACATTTTTTTGTTTGAAATTTGGGTTGTTGATTCTGCTTATTTCTCTTCCAGGTATGGGGTGAAAATTCTGCTTATTCCTGGCGGGAAGAGCCTGTTTTTGACCGGACAGGAAGAGCATTAGTCGAGATGTGTGTTAGCTGACTCGAACACCCTTGATCGTCAAAAAAGAAAAAAGATTGTTGAAGATATAATACATTATACAAAAATCATAAGGTTTCTCTTGCAGGTCTGGGTGAACGTTACACAGATTTAATTTGTTCATGCATTCTGCTTATTCCTGACGTGAATGGCCTGTGTTTGACCGAACCGGAAAGAGTTAGTTGAGATGTGTAACTTGGACACTCCTGACCGTCGAATAAAAAAATTTGTTTAAGATATTACACAAAGATCAAAGGTTGTGTTTGGTTGGGAGTTTAGTTTAGTTTAGTTTTGGTAGTGGGTGGAGAGAGAAATAGAATAATGATTGAAAATAGGGATAATGATTGGAGAGAGATAGAGAGAGATGAGAAAGTAATAATTGAAAAAATAGGGTAATGATTGGAGAAAGTAGTAGGGTAATGATTGGAAACAAAACAAAAACTAAAACTAAAATGGGAACCGAACAAGATAAAAAGGGCCAGATTGTCACGGTTACAACGAATAAGGTAACTAAAGTTGCTGTTTAGAGCACTGTTGAGTAGTATAAAAGGTGAGACATCTGACATCGTGCGATCCGCAAATAATTCGAGACCAGTGCTATGTGCACAGATTCATGTGTTTAGATCTAGATACGAATGTACGTAATAATAACCGTCTAACACACGTTGATCGATCTCTTAAAACAACGAGGCATACGCGTGTGCATCTTATTAGAACTCATGTGCTAGCCAGAAGCAGTACACATAAGTATGTGCACGGAATAACCTCAAGGTTTGGCTGAGCGGTCAAAGCCTGAAACTTAGGGGTTTTGTTTCTTTTTAAGACATCTGATTCGAAATCTCTCAAGTGCTATCAACTTATATAGACCCAATCCATACAAAACTCTGCGCTCTGAAGACGACTAGATTAGTCCTTCAGAATTATCAAAGCGTGCGTAAATTTGTCCGAACATCGGAGAGAGAGAGAGAGAATGTTCACAAATCCTTCGTACTCAAACCCTACCCATAACTGACCAAACATACATGCCCACCTGAGCTGGTTCACACACTTGTCAAAACATGCCCTAATGGGTTCTAGTAATTTCTAAAACTCAATATTGCTACATCATACTCCGTGTTTCCACGTTCGTCGGCTAGGTTATTGGGCTAAATAAGTCACTTAACTTCTTTTTTTGTTCTTATTTAAAAAAAATTCGCATTTGATAATTTTTTTGAATATTATTATTTTTTCATGACAAGAAGAATTTAAAAAGTAAAAAATACGATCGAAATTCAATTTTTTTAATAAAGACGAAAAAATTGGCTTATTTTTGCCTTTATTAAAAAAAAATTGGTTTCGAACGCAAATTTTTACTTTTTAGATTCCTCTCGTCATGACGAAGCAATAATTCCAAAAAAAATTGACAAAATACTAATAAATGCGAAAAAAATTTGAATGAGGACAAAAAAATTAGCCACTTGGCTTATTTAACTGAACATCTTCTGCGTCAATGACGCAACATCTGTTGACCCATATAAATTTTTTAGTACGTACTTATGGGCTTCCATCGTTTCGTTAAGAAAAATAAGTATACTTATTTTTTAAATTAAAAGTGATGTATTATAATAAAATGATTTGTCTCGTAAAATAGAAAATAAATACTTATACAAAAGAACCTCAGCGAAACGAGACCTTAGGCCTTGTTTTCGCTATCTCTTTTCTCTACAATTTATTGCCTTTAATTAAATTAATTGCTTTACTAAATTAAAACACCCGACACATTTTCTTCCTCCACGGCCCAAAGAAGTAAAAAAAAAGTTGTAGCGGACACGCCACCTTATTTTCCCATACACGTGTATATAATTTCGAACATGTTGCATACACGTTATTTATTGAATATTATATAATCTGCATAATTGTCTCGGTTTCCGAGAAGTAGAGTCGCAATTTGAAAATACTATATATGAATTCAAAAATTTAAGAATTGTGACTAGTAATTAATAAAGTCGTTATTCTTTGCTTTTTTGAAAATATAGTTTTCATAAATTAAAGCTTCATACGAACGTCGCACAAATATAGTAGTATGGGTGATTTGTCACATCAACATATAGGCTCCATCATTATTTTTGATGATCGAAAACGTTCACTTTATAAAGCACATCAAAGTGCAGGATTTGTCTTGCCATTAAAAAGAAATAACACTAAACCTATCAAAAATCATTAGTTTCTTCATTATCGATAAATGTACAATCAGAACACATTATCTTTGATGTGGGTAAGTCATAAATCTGTTCTAATCATTCATTTAACAACATCCAATAAATAAGATTTTTTGCGTCAAATTTATTTTTGACGTGTTCTCCAAAGTGAATGTTTCTAATCATCAAAATAATGCCTCTATATACTGATGTGGTAAATCGTTAGTAAGTTCCGTTAAAATCGGAGTAGAAGCAGACTTCCCCCCCCCTTTTTTTTTTTTTTTTGGTGCTATTAGATTTAAATCGTATTGGACTGATGGGACTATGCCTTGGCCAGCTAATATGAGAAATTGAGAATGTTGATTGTTTGACTGCTTTGTGCAGTCCAGAAAATAATCCCGCCCCCCTCCCTCTCTCTCTCTCTCTCTCTCTCTCTAACCCTAAAGAAGGCGCCGCCTCCATCTCTCTTCTTCCCCTCCCCCCAGGGTTTTATGCCCTAATGAGTGACGGGAGGGGAGGGATTTCTCCCTCTCGTGGGATTTTTCAATCTCTCGATTATAGATCTCAAAGGTTTTCTCTCTTTTTCTCTTCACCCCCATCCTCCGCCTCTCCAAACCACCATCCGCCGGCCCTCTTCCGTCTCTTTCGTCATGCAGTCCAACGACTTTTGGATGTAGGGGCTTGCAAATCATGGTTGCCGGAGGCAGCATCCTCCTCCCGCCGGAGTAGGAGATCTAGGTGGGTGGATGAAGTCTACTCTGGTACGGCGGACTCTGTCCGGATCCGTTACCGATTTTTTTTTTTTGGTTCTTTTCTTTGGTGTCCCCTGTGTGGGATTTCTCCTTGTTTGTGGGACTTCTATCACCCCTATGTGGGTGTTTTTTGGTTGTTTTCTGCAGTACTCCGCCTGTTTAGAGCGATTGGTTTAGTTGGAGTTGGGTATAGTCTTTGAACTGAGTCCCCTCCTATTTGGTTTCTTGATCCCTTGTTTAGGGATAGAATTTCCTCTTGATGTACTGTTTCTTGGATCTATAATATCACCTGCTATCGTTGTGACAAAAAAAAAAAAAAGATTGTTTGACTAATACAATAGTTGGGATTTTTTGGGGTCCATTTGTGAAAGCTACTAGCCTACTACCACAATGTATAAGTATTAACAAACAAACTCATATAGTCCACTATCCAATTAATCCAATTGTCAAATTGATTAATTTATTTTCTTACATCGAATGGGCTGACTATCTCGTGGTTGTCTTCCTAGCAACGTCCTAATTCCAAATTACCTTTTTAAAATCCGTCTTCCTAAAAAATTCAATTAAATTCAGATATCAATGCATCGATCATCTCTCACAAATATTAAGGTTCCGTTCCGCAAATGTTCTTATTTTTTTTACTCATTCCGTCCCAATTTCATGGTCTCTTTTGGGAGTTTGTATTATTTTTCAATTGATTATATCTTAAAATTTATAATGTTTTATGTGATTTTAAAAATATTATATTATACAACTAATCGGGATCTATCGAACAGTATTGAATATAAAGATCATTATCAATTTAACGATGTAACTAATATTTTATCCGGTTAGAATAGACTATTAAATTGGGACAGATAGAGTAATATCAATTTAACGATGTAACTAATATTTTATCCGGTTAGAATAGACTATTAAATTGGGACAGAGATAGTAAGTACGTATTTTTCTTTTTACGAGACAGATCATTATCTCATAATACTTTATTTTTAATTCAAAAAATAATTATTTATTTTTAATTCAAAAAATAATTATTTATTTTAGGTATTGGTACACATCCTAATACACTTTCACAAAATGTGAATGCACATTTTGACTTACTATCTTACACCTTTCGGGCGGAGGTCGGAATAATCTTTTTTTTTTTTAAATATAAAAAATGGGGATCCATTTATAAAATGTAAAACGAATCGGAGCATTTGGGCCCACCCTCAACATGACCCGTTTACGCGTTCCCGTCGACCTCATTGTATAAACCACCAATCGCGGACCGCCACGCGGGGTTTGCAAGAGCTTTGCTGACCCATGTTCTGATCGGTGTCAAGCTGTCATCCAAACAGTCGTACGGTGAGCCGATACCTCGGCTTCGAGCCGTTTTCGACACTCGAGCCAACGATTTACTGACCAGCTCGTTGACGGCAGGCCACGAGGCGTTTTCAGACCGTCACTATCCTTCCGCACTTCCTCCGACGAGATTTCCTCCTCGATAGGATCTTGGTCCAAAATTCCAAATAGTATAGATTTGCACGAAAACTGGTGTTCGTTCATTCTTGAGAGACTTATTTTGCAGAAAAGTGTCTTCTTGTGAAAAAGTTGGAGTTGTAAATTTTACAATTTTTTGATAACAACGCACCAAAAGTTTAGTTGATTTTTTCATTCTTTTCTGTTCATTCCGTACAACTGAACTAGACTTTAGTCGATGACGTCTTTTTTCAGCTCAGGAGGATTATTTCATGAATAACATTTTTTTTGCACTTGCTTGCACGAACATGGGATGGGGTCTTGGTAGCTATAAATTTAGAGCTGGGCAACAGACACGAGACACGATAACACGACACGAACCGGACACGAAGTTAGCAGGTTAGGGTTGAACATTTCTAACACGAAACACGAAAATGACACGACTCGAGAACACGAATTCTAAATGGGTCGGGTTCTGGTTGAACACTCGACACACGAAATTGACACGACTAACACGGTTACTAATCTGTGTCACCCATTTTCACAAACATATATACATAATATATGGTATATCTATAATTCTATATAGAGTTAGACAACAGACACGAACCGGACACGAAGTTAACGGGTTAGGGTTGAGCATTTCTGACACGAAACACGAAAATGACACGACTCGAGAAACACGAATTCTAAATGGTTAGGGTTGGGTGATTTGTGACACGAACCCGACTGATACGACACGAACACGACTCGACACGACTCGTTACCCAGGTCTGGCTATAATAAGGGGCGCAAACGAGCTAAGCTGCTTGCGAGCAAGTTGAGTTAGGCTCGTTAAGCGTTCGACTCTTTAATAATCGAACTGAGTTCGAGTTTTAGACTCGTGTTGTGAACAAGCCGAGCTCATCACTCAAAAGCTCAACTCGTTTGTAGAGATTCGTTTAGTAGATGAATCGGGCTGAACTCGTTTACAAACGAGAAGAGCTCGAACTCAAATTATAGGCTCATTTAATAAACGAGCTGAAATTGAACACCATGAAACTTGCTTATTTGCATCCCATGATAGTCAAGCAAAATGAGGGGGGGTCTTATGCCTATCAAATTGGGATACCGAATTCTCGTGAGAGTGTGGTCAATTTATGTATGATTTTGTTCGCAAGATGCTATCACAATCGCATCTAAGTAAATAACGTTACACTTGTTCACTTCTACAACAAAATTTTTCAAATTTAATATATTGGCGTAGGTCACAGAAAATTTGAAATTACCAGGATGAAACATTTTCATTTTGAATACAGTAGTAAATGGCGATTAATCAAGTCCTCTTCCAATTCCTGTACCGCGTTTTCAGAATAAAAAATTATTGGCCTATCAGATTAATTTATTACTACTACTACATTACAATATTATTACTCCTGTAAAAACGAGGATAAACGGATCATCACTTTATTCAAAAAAACAAAACGTATCATCACTGGCTAGCTCAGGGCCGCCGACTGGACCAGAGCTGCTTCCAAGTGGAGTAAGTAATAAATCGCGCGTAATTAAAACCAACTGGCTACGTATTTATCATATTTCCAGGTGTAGGTAAGGTAGTACTTTTATTTTAGTACACTAGCTCTTGAAAAGGCCAGCTTGAGAAAAAGCCTCTCTCTCTCTCTCTTTCTCTCTCTCTCTACAAGAACAGAATACTCATCAGCTGCAGCTTCTTCTGCTTCTAAAAACTCACATTTCCCGAGACGAACTTGACAGCAAATCCATCCAAATCGACACTCGCCGCCGCCGAGCTCCAGCCGTTTCCCGGCCAAATTTGCCGGCGGCAATGTGTAAATCCAGGTCACTCGTTACATTCCTCCTCCTCCTTTGCTCCGCTTCCTTGGCTTCTGCAGCTCGGGGATCTACCGCGTGGCAGACCTTAGACGGCAAGTCCCCTCTCTCTCTCTCTAGAGTCTAGTTAATTTCATTAGTTCTAGTAATGAGCATGTGTATGGACAGTGAACAACAGAAGTTGGAATGTTGTGTGGATTGCTTGCGAATGGTTTAGGAGTGTTGCTAAATTTGGATTATTGAGAAGTTCGTTGTTGTAAATTACTATGATTAAATTAGCGACCGATTTCTGGGCGACACGACAAGACACGAGATGAGTTTAGTTAATTGTTTCAACACGTTTTGAACACAGTTTTGGAGCTCTAATCAGTTAGTACAACACTAACCTAGTTATTCGAGCTCAACTCGTGATCAGCTTGTTTCGGATCGGCTCCACTAACGAACGGATCAAGATATCAAGCAGAGCTTGGCTATGTCACTAATTGATGTCATTGTCATTTTTTCTCCAAGCTCGGCGTCTTTTGAACCTTCTATCTTTGCTATATTCTTCTTTTGAACCTTCTATTTTTGTTATATTGAGAACCTTATTTATTTTCTCCTATTTGCAATGTAGTCGGATGACTAATGTCAAATTTGAATCACATGTTTTCCCTAGATAATTGTTTTGGTATTTTTCTTTGTCTTTTCTGAGTTTCTGTTAGATTTACATGAAGTTTTTTGGAGGGGCCATTTGTCTAAAAGACGAAATTTATCACCGAAAGCAATGTTTCGTAAGTTTAGTAATGAGCAAGTGTATTAATTATAGTGAACAGCAGAAGCTGGGATGTAGTGTAGAATACTTGCGAATGGTTTAGGAGATTTGCTAAATTTGGATTATTGAGAAGTTAGTTGTTGTAATTTGTAATTAAATTAGCAACTGATTTCTGCGCAACACGACACAAGATGAGTTTAGTTAATTGTTTCACCACGTTTTGAACACAGTTTTGGAGCTCTAAATCAGTTAATAGTAACTAACCTAGTTACTCGAGCTCGACTCGTGATCAGCTTGCCTAAAAGCTTGTTTCGGATCGGCTCGACTAGTAACGAACGGATCAAGCTTTCAAACAAAGCATGGCAATCTCACTAATTGATGTCAATGTTGTTTTTTTGCCAAGCTTGGCTTCTTTTGAAGTTCCTTCTATTTTTTCTTTATTGAGAACCTTATTTATTTTAATCCATTTACAACGTAGTCAGATGACTAATGTCAAATTTGAATCGCATGTTTTTCCTATATTATTGTTTTGGTATTTTTCTTTTGTCTTTTCTGAATTTCTGTAAGATTATCATTCAAATTTTCGGATTGGCCATTTGTCTCAAATTTGAAAGCAGAATGATTTGAAAGCAGTTTTTTTTTCCCCAGGAGATTTTTGTATGCATGTCTGTCTAATATTGATTCCACTGGTTATTTTTGTTCAAGTGTCTTTATCCTAACATGAGATAATGAGTGTCAAAGCGTCAGGATTTTTATGTCCGTTAAGCAAAATTTGGAGGCACGAACAAAATGGTTAAAAAGAGAAATGTTTGAAGTCATTTAGCTTCATTTTTTAGAGTTCTACGGTTCTTGATGGATGATAGTTGTGAGATGGAGGTTTTGGCTGTTTCTACAACCAATTTGTGCCTCTGCGTGCCTATGGTATGTATTGCTGGTGCTACTTATGTGTGGAGAGGAATGGGTTAATAACTTAATATGAATAATTGTGAAGAAGAAGCCAAATCACCTACCTCGAAGTGCGCATTTAATTCTCCTGAAGACTAGGGTACAATCATACATTGACCAACGAAAGGGATTATAGCTCTTTAATTTACCTTTCCAGCTATACGTTATTACATTCAGTCTGATTGTAATCTGAGATGGAAATGTCATGGCTGGAAGGATAGAAAAAAGTAGTGGTTAGTAGAAATGTGGAGTTTTCACTTGATTGTGCCATTTCAGATTGACATGTGAATTGATAACAGACTGATGGTATGGTTGGCCACTAGTAAGGCTCATGAAACTAAAGAAGCCACATTAAAATTAACTTGGTGGCATGACATGACCATCTTACTGCATTGCTAGGGCTACAAAATAGTTTTCCCTTTAGTTAACTGTTTGTTGGATATCAATTAACTATCTTGATTTCCTCTCCGTGCCACTGCTTCCTGTAATTTTATTTTACCAGCATTTATGTTAGTTTCTTGTTCAATGTTTCCATCTCTTGATATCTTATTGCTGACATATTTGTCCTGCTGTTCCATCCGAAAACTGAATTTTATTGAATTGGTCTGCCGTTTGGGTTTCTCGATCGACTAACTTATTTATTAGTTTGCTTTTGCAGGCAATGCACCTTTGGTAATAGCACATGGAGGCTTTTCAGGGCTGTTTCCTGACTCCAGTGCACCTGCCTACCAGTTAGCCGGACTAGTTAGTTTACCCAATGTGATCTTCTGGTGTGATGTGCAACTCACAAAAGATGCAGCTGGCGTTTGTGCTCCAAATCTCAAACTTGAAAATAATACTGACATCTCAAGAATTTTCCCAAACCAGAGCAAGACGTACTCAGTAAATGGGGTATCTATACAGGGATGGTTTTCTGTGGATTTCACTCTCAAGGAACTTACAAGTGTAAATTGTAAGTGTGGATCTTTGTTTGTATCTCTTGCAGTTTCATGAAGTTGAAGTACCTGATATGAATGACATTCTTTCTGCTCTTGACTGTATTGTTTAACATAAGGGATGACCTGTAGTATTGTATAACAGTGATAGAACTCTGTGTAAGCACAACCCTTAACCCTTCATATACCCTGTGTAGTACAAATATGTTAATCAGCATTGTGAATAATTTGAGGCAATTGAAATAATTATATAATAACATCACACGTTCTCTATGTGACTGCCGTTAGTTTCCTCACATAGATACCAACTTTGATTTACCATTGCCTTATTGTGGCAGGGAATCTCTAAGAGCCCGTTTGTTTTGGGATGTTGGATTTGGACTTATAGGTAATGAGTGTAGAGAGAAATAGAGTAATGATTGGAAATAGGGGTAATGATTGGAGAGAGATAGAGAGAAAAAATGAGAGTAATGATTGGAGAGAAATAGGATAATGATTAGAATCCTAAATTCAAAACCCTTAAGAACGGGGTCTAAAGCCTCTTGGGTAAGGGTAAATTATACCTTTCTAGACGTGTCATTTCACTCGTAAAATTTCCTACTTTTCATGAATTTGTTTCTTGTGGAAATCAGTGTACACTTAGTAATATTTTCTTCTTTGCTACCCCCTTTTAGGAGTAACACTACAACCAGAACTATATTAGTTTTTCCATTTTGGTAAGCAGGAATTTTGTTAGGCTTTTTTTCCCCCTTCCAGTTGGAATCTCTTTTTTGGTTCCTACTTTAGATTCGTTGTTTAATAGCACTGGGGAAACGGTTTAGTGTTCTAATCCTGAGTCAAGTTATCAATATCTAATTTCACTTGTGATGTAATTAGCCAAGATCTAGGTAAACCCTCAAAACAGTTTGGGATGGACTTAATTGAGAGTATTCAGTTCAACTGATAATCAGCTTGATGTATCATGTTTGGTGCAATTGTTAATATCCATCCTTTCCTTTATAGAATAAAATCAATATATTTCAAATTTTGAGTGGTTCTCTGTGGTGGGAACTAGTGTACTGCTTGTCGGTTGCATTAGTTTGTGGCATTAGATGTAAGAGACGCACTAATGAATGGTTGGTTGAGTGTTCTTGCAAGGCAAAGGTTTTTAACGTGTTAATTATTGGCCATTATCTTTGTTCCTAGTAAATCAGTTTGTAGGCTGACTTATGAAACCGTTTTGTCCTCCCACCTAAAAGAATGGGAAAAGAAAATAAAAGACAGCAGATGGACCTATCCTTGATGAATCATCGTTTTGGACCTCAGCGCTTAGTCAATATGAAGTTTTGTAATTGGTGCTCAAGGATTTACTGACTTTTCTTCTTGAATCTGGCAATTTTTTTTCTTCTTGTACGGTTGGACTGTTTCTCTAACAATATTGACACTTCCTTTTTGTCACTCTGGACAGTAATTCAGGGAGTCTTTTCTCGACCTGATAAATTCGATGGCATTTTCCCAGTTGTTACTGTTAATTTGATTCCACAATTCAGCCCTCCGGGACTCTGGTTGAATGTTGAGGTAACCATTGGATTGGAATTTCTTCTAGTTATTTGGTGCCTTCTTTCTATGTTTTTCATTTTGAATAATGTAAGGTCTAGGACTGAAAGTGGCATTTTAACTAACTGACCTTATTTTGTTCCAATGCTTCCGCAGCATGATGTATTCTTCACCCAGCGTAACTTGAGTATGAGAAGCTTCGTACTTTCTGTATTTAAACGTACTATAGTTGATTATGTCTCATCACCAGAGGTGAACTTTCTGAAGGGTTTAGTGGCTCGATTACCAACTGGAACAAAACTCATCTATCGGGTTCTGGGACAGACTGACGTTGACCCTTCTATTAACCAAACTTACGGTTCTCTATTAAGTAACCTGACGTTTATCAAGACATTTGCTTCTGGAATTCTTGTTCCCAAGCGTTACATATGGCCTGTAGATGCAAGTTTGTATTTACTGCCTCATACTACACTTGTGTCAGATGCTCATAAAGCCGGTCTAGAAGTTTTTGCATCAGATTTTGCAAATGATGCACCCTTTGCCTACGATTTCAGTTTCGATCCTGTAGCTGAGTCTCTGTCTTTCATTGACAATGGAAACTTCACTGTGGATGGCATGCTTTCCGACTTTCCAATTACTCAGTCAGAGGCCATAGGTAAGTGGTTCTCTTGCCTCGTTTACTAGTTCTGCTGTTCTGGTCCTGCCAAAAGAATGTGAACCAGCACTTGTTGAGAAATTATGTATACATATCAAAATATGTTATACCATTCACAATGGGTGGTATTTGATAGAACTGAATATTGTCGTGCAACTTGTCTATCACACAATTTCATACAACCTTGGAAACTTTGGACGTCCGGGATCAGGATTTCTGTTAGTTGGTGAAGAATACCCTTGTTTGAAGTTAGGCTCGAAAAACCACATCTGGGTGGAGGTTTGTTGGTAGTTGGTAACTTGGTACTGTGTAGATTCACTGCTTCACAGGTACCATTGATCTAGTCATCAGTCCTGTAACAAAGTGAAAAAAACTTGTATGCTAGTGAACTATAACACAAGCATTGGAGTCCTAAAGTCGTTTGCGACATGAATCTTGCCAGGACTCAGGAGGTTGGAATTGGAAAAGAGCAAACAAAAACTGAACAATTACACATACGTTGATTTCAGAAACAATGTGGACTATTACTAACAACTTGAGTTTAAGCATTTTGGGCCATGTTCTTAGTCTCCAATAAGGTACTAGGATTGTGATCTACACAGGGTGTTACAAAAAGGCCCAACAATTATTATAGAAGTTTCAATTTGCGACGCAGGGCCTACTCGCTGGAATGTGCATTAACAATGTTAATTCCAAGCTGGTGCTTGCTTTGTCAGTCCTGCTGTATAGAGATTTTAGAGCCATCTCCTAAAACCCACTCTATGACCTACCCAATCACTTTCTTAGGTTTGTAGGCTTTGTCCAGTTGACCAAATGATAAAATTTCTTCCTCTCAGAGTCACTACATAGGGAGGTCGTATTAGGTTTATCAATTGAAATCCATCCAAGAATAGTTAATTCCATTGTTTGCATAATATAAGGAGATTGCAGAAGTAAGTGATTAGGCAAGAGTAGCTCTACGCCTCTACCTGCCATGGAGGAAATGCTAGCCTCCCAACAATAGGGACTATTCTGAAGTTTTTCAATGATGTTTTTAAAATCGTTTTTTGCTCACCCTGTTATGTGCATGGGGAGGTCCAGTAATACTTTCTTTGGTTTGAGTGAGTAGTTACTGCTGTTAAAACTTAAAGCCAGGGCATGTTGCGTACCTATGTTACTTGGAACGCGGACTGTACTGGTACGAAGAATGGTAAAAGGATATGCCATACGCCCAATGCCTAAATTTTGGTGCGCTCGGATTAGGCTTCGATTAGTTCTATAGATAACAAAATTGGAACTTGCACTTCCAAGCGATGTACATCTAGTATGCCTAATTTATATTTTTCAAAGTTTTCATACAAAGCACATTTTTAGGGGGCATAATGCCCGAACTTTTTATGTTAATAAGTTTATCTTTTGGAAAAACTTTGGGAATTGCTTTGAATTGCTAAATTACCATTTGTGAATGGAAGTGTACCATGTTTACCCAAGTCTAATTCAGTGCGGTATTAGTGTTCCCTGGTTACGTAGGTAGGAACAATAGAAGAGGGATAAAGCTGTGATTTTCTGAACCTTATTTCGGCAGGCGGATATTTCCATTATTTTTGTTTTGATGACTTAAGATTACGGTGGTGCAAATGTCCTTGTTTGGGTGTTATTGCAATTAGAGTTTCAATATAGACCTAAACACACTTGAGGACTTAGAATGACTTCCTTTTCTTGTGGACTCCATAATAAGTTCTCCTTGCAGGGACAAAGCTCATTCCTTGGTTGCGTTTTCTTTTTCATAGTTAGATTTAATACTAGGCTCATACAAATTGCTTTATTTATTGAACAACCTCTCAGATTCTTATATTTTTCTTCTTGTCTTTATTGCAGCCTGTTTCGCTCACATAGGCAAAAAGGTGTCGGGTCAAGGTATGTTGCTTCCTCATGACCGTGGTTTTCTTCATTTTTTTTGCTTGTAGCCACGGGTAACGTTGGTATAGTGTGATGGGTGTTGTTTGATGCTCCATTACTTATTCTTGGTTAACTGTCTTATTTTGCCATGTTCTTGGTTCAGAAAGTCCTTTGGTTATCTCATCCAAAGGAGCGAGTGGAGACTTCCCTGGCTGTACCGATTTGGCTTATCAGGGTGCTATTTCAGATGGTGTTGATATTCTTGACTGTCCTGTTCAAATGACAAAGGATGGAATAGCCATTTGCTTAGGCTCTATAAATCTTTTAGACAGCACGCTAGTTGCTCAATCGTCGTTCAGTAATCTTACGACTACTATTTCAGAACTTGGAATATCCAATGGAATTTTTACCTTCAGCCTCACATGGAGCCAGATTCAGACATTGACACGTAAGTTAATAACTGGTGCTTACTTTGTTTGTTATTTTGTGCAGGGTTTCGCCAACCTGTTACTATTCTTACATGTATTATTATTTGTTTGCCAAGAGAAACATGTTGTGCTGTTAGATGCACACAAACTGGGGAGGTTGGTTTAGAGAGAGAGAGAGAGAGAGAGAGAGAGAGAGAGAGAGAGAGAGAGAGAGAGAGCGCATTCTTCTCCTCGTGTGCCTCTGTTAGATTTCTTGGATGGGTCCAACCCTAAAACCAATTGGCAAAAGCTGGAGTAGCCTCTAGATTATCTTAATGCTTGAGTGGCTTAGGTAAGCGATGGGGCACAAAGTCTAGCAACTTCTATGAAGTACTTTTCTGAGACCTTTGGTTTTTAAATCTATGTTGTCAAATGTGGGCAGGTCAGTGCGCATGTTACCACCCATGGAGACATGGTTGGACACACAATGATGGTAGAAACTCTAGGGTAGGTGCAATTTCGGCCCTTGTTTGGGTTCAAAGCTGGCGGAGACTGTACATTCTTCTTCTCGTGTACGGTGTACCTCTATGACATACTTCTGTGAGAACTGTGGTTTTTCTAATGTAGGGCATCAAATTTGAGTGGGTGAGTGCACATGGTACCACCCACAGGGACATGGTTGGACACAAAATGATGGCAGGAATTGTAGGATTGGAATTAGGTGCGTGCAATTCAACCCTTGTTTGGGGTCAAAGCTGGCTGAACTTAGGACTGCTCATTAGAGTGTGCTTATGCAGTCGCTGGTCTGTATTTGACTATAATGTTTTTCCTTTATGATAACATCTGTATCTCATTACACGCAGCTCTAACCATAGTGGTCATGTACTTGGTCCATTTACTATAAATAGGGCTGGGGCGGACGAAATTGTTTGTTGGCATTTCCGCTCAAAACAACATTTTTATGTTCTTTTTTTTTTAACGGCAAAATAGCATTTTATTAGGGGTAGGAAAAGGTATCCAACTAAAAGTTGAAACCAAAGCAAAGGGGTGAGCCCAATGCAACACCTGAGGGCCTAAAAAGCCAAGATATACAATAAACAACACAGAAAACCCAAAGAGCCTAGACGCCCAAATACAACAATGAAAGCCCAACCCAAAAGAAAATGCTAAATCTAATCCAAGAGCCACCTCCTCCCACCACAGACAGAGCAACCACCACCACCAAATTTCACCACCGACATCCACCAAGCCCCCACTGGCCACCCACAGAAAAGAAATCCGAAACCAGCACACCCAAACTGCTGCAGAAGCTGCACCAAGCTGTTAGGTGAGAACCGGGCCACCCAACGCCGGCCACGGCGAGAGCCAACGCCAACCACTCCATCAGAACCCGAAAGGACCCTAGCCGTTAAGCGAAAGTTAGAGGACCCAGCAGCCCCTCCGACCGGGAACAAGCGGGCCAACTAACGGCCGAGGAAACGGGAGTAGAACACCTAGGAAAAGGGGGTTGTAAAAAAAAAACAAATTTGAGAGGGAGAAGACGAGGGAATGAAGCCATACCAGACGGAACGGATCTTACCAGAACTGGTCTCTGGCAACCGAGAAACCCCAATGATGATCCGCCGGCCGAAATCAACTCACAAAAGACGAATCTGGAGAAGAGAAGCCAACCCGTAGACAGCCACAAGCTCCGGCAAAAAACCCAGCAAACGACCAACACCACCACTGAAGACCGCTGTCGCCGCCATCTTGCTATCACGCCGTTCAGTTTTGTGAATAATAGAAAAAAGAGGGTTAAAATGAAGCGGAAGGGGAGGAGGAGAAGAAGACGGAGAGGCAGAGGAGAAGACGGAGAGGGAGGGATAGGGTGGTAGAGGAGAAGAGCCCGGGGGGAGGAGGGGCAGCACCTCCCCCCCACCCCCCGGGCAGCTGCCCAGAACTGGAAGTCGAGAGTTTGTAGAGAAGGAGGGGCGAGAGGTTTCTAGAGAGAGAGGAGCCTAACATTTTTATATTCTTGAAGAATAAAAACACAACAAACTTATTATTTAAGCAAATGGCAAGATTGTTCAACGTTTTGCAGCTTTAATTAGTTCATGCGGAATTCAAGAGAACTAGGAATACTTGTTAACCAACTTAACTAAACTTCATAGAGCCTGGAGTTGAAAGCAATTTTAGTTCATATTCAGATAGTAGTTTTAGAACTCAGTTTTAACAGTCATAGACAGAGGACATTATCAGTTGTGATGCTTGTTGTGAAATGTTTCAAATAACTAACATTAAACACTGTGAAGCATGTACAATAAAACAATCTACATGGCCATCAAGGAGGATATTCTTATCAGATTTGCATTTTCCTTGTTTCCCATTGTTGTAAGACTTTTGTTCATGCATTCAATTTATATCAGTTCTGGCAGATCTCATGTTTAACAGAGTATTGAGATGGCCTATGTACTGTTACCGGGAATGATAGTTATATGGCATCCTTTATATTCATTATTATATTATTACTGCAGCGGCAATATCGAACCCGTATGCAGCAGATTATAGATTGACCCGGGATCCCATAAAGAAGAATGCTGGAAAACTTATGACACTGTCTGAATTTCTGGTCCTCGCAAAGAATGCCAGCTCTGTTTCTGGTGTATTGATCAGCATAGAGGTGAGTTTAGTTCATACTATATTTCTCTGCATCGGCTTGCTGGCCATATTTAGACATTCTGGTTGGAGAGGAGAAACCTAATGTAGGCTTCCTAGTTGTCACGATGTCGTTTGAGATGATAAATATGAATTATACAATTTATGACTTACTATTGTCTTAATGACATGGTTCTAGCCCTAGGAACAGCTTATGTCAAGAAACTTCTGCTATATGTTGGTTTTAAGTCATATGGGAATTATGTCACACAATGTTTGGTTGTAATTTTGGGGGATTTATCTGTTGGCAGAATTTTTATAAATAGACATTTAGCTATATTGTTATTATAATTGACAAAACAATCAATTGAAACTTATATATCAAATCAATTGAATTGATGCTATTTCATTAATGTATCCGAAGTAGTTGGAGCACACATAACACATATTGAACAAGAATACTCATGAAATAGAGGGTCATTTATTAATACAGAAAACACTTGGGGGACTATTCTATATACAGGGCTATATATAAATTTATCTAACTGGGGTATTAGATGACATTTCTACCGTGCTAATAGTGGACAATCAATAAAAAATAAACACAATTTCACTATCATCTAATTTACTATTGACTGATTCACTGAACACAAACCTTTTCTTCATGCACCCCCACGTCATAGCTGCAATTTGTCCATCATGCTTGCGGCCATTGTTGCAGCCCGACTCATCTCATAAGTCTCAAGTGAGCACCAAGTTACTGACTTGTAGGATCCTAAACAGTTTTCTGCTAAACAAGGGAGAGTTACCATTTCAACCTGAGTAGACGTCACAAGAACTTCCCATGAAAGAGCTAATTTACTAGGAACTGAGACACTTTCCAACAGAAAAAGAAATTCCGATGTCTTCCTCCCTCTCATTGTTGTGGACAGGTGTTTGAGAATCTCCCAAGTAAAACTAACGTGTTGCGCACATGCATACTATTCAGGTTTAGTTGGAGCATGTAGTGCCCTCAAAATTTAAAAAAAAAAAGTGTTGTACATAGTTTGTGCGGTACTTGTCTGATGTTTTGTGCAGTTCTTGTCCTTCTCATTTAGGACCGTGTTTGATGTTTTTGTTTTCTTTCCAGTGAAGATGTTACTTATGTACTTTCCCCCCGTCTTATAGGATGCAGCCTACCTAGCGGAATATCAGGGATTAGATGTAACTGATGTGGTTCTTGGTACCTTAAAAAATGCTAGTTTCAGCACTCAGAAAGTTATGATTCAGTCGACTAACAGCTCTGTTCTGACCAAGTTCAAGAAGGAAAGCAATTATGAGCTTATTTACGTGGTCGATGAGAATATCAGTGGTGCCGATAACTCATCCATTACAGAGATAAAGACATTTGCTAGTGCTGTGGTGGTTAGCAAATCCTCTGTCTTCACTGACAAGGCTGAATATCTCACTGCCATGACCAATGTCGTACAGATGCTACAGGCATTCCAGCTCCAAGTGTTTGTACAAATCTTCAGAAATGAGTTTGTATCTCAAGCCTGGGACTTCTTCTCTGATGCAACTGTGGAAATCAACTCATTTGTCATGGGTGCTGGAATTGACGGTGTTGTCACAGAATTTCCTGGGACAGCTGCTAGATACAAGAGTAAGTGCACAAGTTCTTTCTCATAATATGATGGTAGCCTCTTATCCCACTAAGTGGGACTCTACAGTAATAAAATAGCGGTTGGTTCTAGTGAAATGACCAAATCAGAATGGTGCCATGTTACCAACTTTTAAGGCGGGTTAACCTAATTCCACCCCTTTTTGTTGATCTATTTTGTGAATCCATCTTTCTAAAGAGACAAATAATTTCACTTTAAAATTTTCAATTTTCAAAGGCGCCCTTGGCTATTGCATTTAATTTCGTTCTTCGAAGTTGTTTCTTCAATTTTAGAAGACAAGGGCAGAGGGAAATGATACCAATTTTCCCCCCTCGACTTTTCAAAGTGGACATGTTGTCATATACTATGGGATGCTCTAAAATGGAATAGTGGACTAATGAAAAGGACGAGATGGAGTAGGTTTGATGGGAGTCTCTGCTTTGCAAACCATGTTTGTGATCAATCCATTGGTGTTGATGCACAAGAAATTGGACAAGTTTTAGCAAGCAAGTTTTCACCCAATTACATGCCGTGGTCTTCTGGTACTAAATACTCATACCCATCATGCGATTTCTTTGATGCTTATGAGTATAACTCATACGAACATCTGAGAGGTGTATAATGAATACAGAATTTTCATTTTTCAGAGAAATGTTGCTGAATAATATGCTCAAAGACATAATTTTTGCAGCTTAGAGCCCATTTGTTTCGGTTTGCCCTATCTTTTGGTTGGAGAAATATTAGTCTGATGGATTCTGTCTGCTGAGCTTTTCCCACTAGGTTATGTTATTAACTTTTTCATTTTTCCTTTGTTGTGCGGCAGAAAACCGTTGTTTAGGGTTGGGCAGTAAAACCCCAAATTACATGAGTCCTGTTCAGCCAGGTGGTCTCTATCAACTCATCCCTCCCACTGTATTGCCACCGGCCGAAGCTCCTTACCCTTTCCTTACGGAATCGGAAGTGGTGGAGGCACCTCTTCCACCAGTGGCCATTCTAGCCCCACCTCCTGGCAACGGCAGCAATCAGGCTACTCCACCAACCACATCAAATGCGCAGCTTGAAGTTGTTTCATCTGTCGTCCCTTCTTTTCTGGCTTTACTCATTGCAATTCTTGCCCTATTTTGAATACAGGACATGGTGACAAATTGATCGTTTCCGGTTCTTATTTTTTCCACTTCGGTGCTCTACATTCACCTGTATTTTGGTAACTTCTTCTCGTGTTACACGGCTAATTGAGATTTTTCTCCCTCTTAGACTGCAGCAGTCATTGTATTTTTCATCATACATTGTAGGTTGTCCATTCCTTTCCTTTCCCCGTGTAATATGAGAAGCCCACCTTTGTCATTCCTGAAATTTTTTGTTAATGATTATTCATTCCCCTGTACTGCGTATGAGATGCAGATTTAGATTAATAAACCATTAAACCTGGCTTCAGAAACTAATCTTGTGCTGTTTCATTCCTCTTTGAAAAAATGCATGCCATATTCATGCGTGCAAATGTGCAAAATGCATGTACTTCTAGCAAGGCTGATAGGAATTGTTGACCAAATCCAGTGCCCTAAAGCTCTAATTTCGTTCTGATTGAAATCCCGGTTGGTACCGGTCAATACCGGATTACTTGTAAATTTATTTTTCACTTACCATAGCAGTTAATACCGGACAGTGCTGATCAGTATTAGACGGTACTGTTAATTTTTTGTTACTTTTTAATTTACCTTTCTTTTCAATAAAGGTAATGACGTAATGTTATGCTAAGTTATTTGATGTGAGAAAATAATAATAATAGCGATAAATTTAAAACGGTATCCGATATTTAAATCAGTATTCTAGCCGATATGATATTTAGAACCTAGATCGAATTAGTTTGCCTACCGATAGATTTTAACGGGGCAAATTACTAAGACACACCATCATTTAATATGCATGAACGTATGCATTTTTTAAATTTAAATTGCATTATAATACTGTACAAAATTTAAAATATTTGCACGCAAATTCATAAAATAATGTAACTTTACATTAAATTGACTGAGTTATGGATTCACATTTATATTATTAAATTATGTAAAAAAAAAAAATAGAAGTCATTAAAATGAGTGGCACTATAAAATGTTGAGAAATCAAGGCTAGATTTTTCTGTGCCGAAAATTTATGTGCCTTTGTGTCGAGAGATTTTTCAGCCCTTAAATTTAAAACGTAAAAAAGAAAAAATTCACAATCCAACAACTGAAACCGTTATCGGCACAGAAATTTTCAAGACGGAAGGGATCGAACCCAGTGAAATCATTCTATAGTCCGGAGCTAAGCTCCACGAAAGAAACCCATTGTTGCCTTATCGTTCTCTCTCTCTCTCCAATTCGGACTTTCTAAAATTTCCCCGCCTTTTTCTCGCTCCTATTCAAAGGAAGAACAAATCATACATATATGGCGATATCGATCCCGCGATTTTCCCGGGAAACAAACAACCAGGGGTTTGAGCTCTCGTTTCCTCTTCCTCGTCTCAAACCCCTCCCGCGATCCCCCTCTCTTTCTACCACCAAACCCTAGGGGAGAGAGAGAAGGAGCTGGAGAAATTGATAATAGCCAAAATAGATAAGTTTCAGAAAATCCCTCAGAAGCCGACTCCGGCTTTGAAGAAGGCGTTTCTTCGAGCGCTTCGTAAGAGTGCTCCGTTGAAATGCCTCTTCAAGCCGACGCCACGCACGCCGGCCGACGTCGTCCGGATGGCGAGGTTCCTTTTGTTGTACCTTGATTCCAATTCCGAGTGTGGAGGTGGTGGTGGGATTAAGCATGTGGAAAAGGTGATCATTTGCATTGTTGTGAATGATTGAAATGGTCCCCTTAATATTGTTCGTTTTGATTTCTTGATGGGTTTTAGCCTAAGTCACATGATGCGCTTGCACGTGCAGTCCAACTCGTGAAAGTGTTTTCTAAATACATTCCAAACTAATAAGATTCATGAGTGCAGAATTGAGGGTGCGAGTGCAGAGCGAGGATTGAGAGGGATAGCGAAGGGCCGAGACGGTGATCATTGCATAATTTTCGTGAATGATTGCAATCAAACTAATAAGATCCGTGAGTGCGAGAATTGCGAGCAGGAGCGCAGAGCGATGATTGAGAGCGAGAGTGAAGGGCTGAGAAGGTGATCCTTGCATTACTGTCGTGAATGATTGAAATGGTGCCGTTGATTTTATTCATTTCTACATTTTGATGGAGTTTAGGATCTTGGGATTAGTCACATGATAGGTCTGTGCCGCGAAAGCACAAGCGTGAACGTTATAGCGTTGTCTGAAAACATCCCAAACTAGTGAAATTCGTGAGAGCAAAGATTGCATAAGAATGTGAAGCCAGAATGCTTTAGGGAGGCAGTTCCCGGATTAGCCTTCGGACTTTCCAAGCTCATTTGGTTATGGAATGCGTTTTGACTTTCTACATTTCCCGAATTTTAAGTTTTGATTTTAAGCTTCAAGGTGGTGGTTTGGCGCTAAATCTTGTACTAGAGGAACTGTATTGTGTCCCGTTGCACCTGAACAAAAGAACAGAACCAAAAAAGGCGATATTGTAGTGACCCACATAGCTTATCATGATGAACTCCTATGGTTCTGGAGGTTGTTGTTTGACATAGTTTTTTACATCCTTAGGTTTATGAAGTTATCTGCATTATAAACTACGGTTATTCATTGACCCCGCTTAATCAATAGGGTTCGTAAATGTCAGCATTGAAGTTATTTTGTTCATGAGATTTATATTGCTAATAAATGGTGGTGAGATTATTTTGAGGGCCTGATTTTGGGAAGCAGTTATTGTTACTTTGTAAGACTAGATTCATTAATTCGTTTTCCATGCGTTGTGCTCTGTTCTGTTTTGGAACTATCTTTTGTTATGTTCATTGGAAACATGTTGTGAAACATGATCATTGAAGGACATTGCCGGGCTATTGTGGGGCACAGATGATGATCCTTCATCGACTTGTATCTACATGCTTCTTTTTTTTTTTTTTTTAACAAGATTGAAATGTGCTTCCTTTGTGCTGACCCTGTGTCTCAATCAGATGGCGGAATTAAATAAACTCATTCGGGAGTTGAAGACAATTCTTTATGGAAATAATGAATCCGAGCCTGCCGCCGAAGCTTGTGCACAACTAACCGAAGAGTTCTTTAGTGAGAATACTTTTCGTCTACTCATTATTTGTCTTCCCAAATTGGACTTGGAGGTCAGTATGGAAATCATCCACTCACTTATTTTCTATTTTCTTTCGTAATTAATGAAAATAATCCCATCAATCACTCTTAAGTTTTTGCTTAATCTTCTTTCCTTGCTGTCATTTATTTATGGAATTCAATAATTCACAGGGCCGTAAGGATGCTACCCAAGTGGTTGCAAATTTGCAGAGGCAACGAGTTCGATCGCGATTGATTGCTTCTGATTACTTGGAAGATAACCTAGACCTCATGGATCATTTGATATCCGGGTAAGCATTTCCCTCAAGTTTTGCAATGTTTTGGTCAATGTTTCTGCTATTTACATGCTTCTCATATCTAGGCCAATTATTGTCCATTTGGTGTGGTGCCTTGGAGTTATAGAGGTTCCTAGAGTCAACTCCTGCCCTTTAGGGGCAAGGGTGCATAAATACATGACACCATCCAAATTGTGTTAGGAAGAAGATGGCACAATTGTAAAGATTTGAAAAGTTGAACAGTTTGGTGATACACTTCATATGCGATAAGCATAAAGAGTTAATGATCAATTAGGCATCGGTCAGTTGGTTCTGACTGAATTCCAAACCCACACTTGTTACCTGTTACCCTGGGCATGTTTTGGCATGAACTTTGCCTACTTATTATCTCTGGTTTACGTCTTCTTCCAGTGTAGTTGTTTTGTGGTTTTAGCAACTCATGTTCATGTCTCTTTTATTTTATTACATGTAAATTCGATGCTTACTGTTACTCTAATGTTTGTTTAGGTACGAGGATCAAGGAGTTGCTTTACATTATGGTACAATGTTGAGGGAGTGTATACGTCATCAAAGTGTGGCAAGGTAAAACAATTTGAAAGCAGATCATTGATAATTGATTTGGTATTTGCTTTTGTTCCCTTTTCCCTATTTTTCATTTTCTCTGAGAAGAAAGTACTCTCTCTTTTTTAGCTGTTTCAGTAAAGAAAATACTCTTTTAGCTGCTCATTGTTAAATACTCTTGAGGCAGTGCTTCATATGATTCATGAAGAGAATCTGTGCAGTACAGTAGTACCTGTTCTGTTAATTTTTGGTTGATAGTTGTATATTTTTAAGTTACTTTGGGAGGTCATAGCATGGGGAGGAGGTATCTTGCTTGTGGTAAGCCTTGACCTAATGCAATCCCAGTTGGCTAACACATTGATAGTTGTTTGAATGTTGATTTCATTTCTTAAAAATGTATTTTCCTTTATCAGTTTCTCTCTCTCTCTCTCTCTCTCTCTCTCTCTCTCTCTCTCTCTCTCTCTCTCTCATGCGTGCACGCGGGAGATAAAATAAAGATTTATTGAATAGTCCAGAGTGATCTCTAGATTCCTTTGCACAATACGAGAATGTATTGGCTTGGCATTTTCTTAAGATCGATTTGTGGAGATATGGTAGCATTATAGTTGATACGAACTGATTCATGTAGCCGACCCTGATTGATTGGGGCTGAAGGCTCGGTTTGGTTGGTTGTAGTTGCTACAAAGAACCGAATTAACCATGAGCAACTGGGGCTTGAGCCAAGGTTGAGCAGCTCATGAATAGACCAAGTTGCCTTTATCTCAGTCTGAAGTCTAGCCTTGAGGCTCAACTGAGCTCCAATAGGATCATCGACGGATACTCATTGTCGAGCAGAGTCAAGATCGAATGCTCTGAAATTCAGATTGGAGTGATTTGTGGATGGTTGATGACTAAATTTTCATAGGAATGCATTGCTTCTAAAATTATGGGTCAGAGTTCTGCATGTTGTGGTCATGTCTTTTGCTTTATGATACATTTCTCTATCTTTCTGATCAATAGAATTACAATTTACCCATTCTGCTGTATATTTGTTCATGAGTTAGTCTCATAGGACATTCAACGAGGATTTACTGACGAAATGGGGAAGCAGCATTTCTAGTCAATTTCCTTGGTGCCTTAATTTGTAGTCTTGTTTCTCCTTCCGATCACTAAGCTATGGATGTTTTTAATTTTGCTTGGTCTGCTTCTCAGGTATGTTTTAAATTCAAAATGCATGAAGAAGTTTTTTGATTACATACAACTTCTGAATTTCGATGTCGCTGCAGATGCTATAGCAACCTTTAAGGTGATTATTTCTGCTCTCTCTCTCCCTCCCTCTCTCTCTCTCATGCTATGAACTGCCACAAACTACTGCCCAAAGGGCGGTGTTTTGGGGGTGTCTATGACTTTATACTATATAAAGAATTTGCTTCTTAGGTTTAATGTCACTGGATCCAGTATGAATCCAAATTAATGTTGGGTAAGAATGATAATAGAGACTAGTACGCCAAACAGAGAGTGCCAGCTGAGGTCGAAATCTCTAGATATCAAGATGTTGTCCAACATCTGAAATATTATTCACAACGTATAATCTCAAATGAAATAATTTCAGAAAGGTGACAATTGATTTTGGTTTGTACAACCAGATTCCTCATGAGTCATGAGTTTGAAGAAAATTCAATTCTTTAAGTCAGAGACATCCGAGTAAACCCGCAGGCATGCTGATAAACTTCGGATATTTCTTGCAGGAGCTTTTGACCAGACATAAGTCAACTGTTGCTGAATTTCTCTCTAAAAATTATAATTGGGTATGGTTTACGTTTCATCTAGTCATCTCCAGTTCTACGAGTACAAATTATCATGGTTAAAATGATTTGTTTTTATTTGGTGTGGGACATTGTTACGATAACAAGATGTTCCATATTTGGATAGTTTGTTAGTGTCACCATCATTTTGAATTACTATTTACCAGTGACCTTGAATGATATTCGGCTCTTAATAGTACTTGGCTATTTGCATTTACTAATGTGTGGAAATTCACATGATAAAATGTTAATATTGTATTTGGATTGGGAGATTGTAATGATAATCCTGAATTTCCGTACATGGATCATTTCTTTGTGCCACTGTCATTTTGTATTGCTACTGACCTTGTAATAATGTTTGCCTCTTACTTCTTACTATTTTCATATACTACGAGGTCTGATCTATTTCTCTTGAATACCCGCTAGCTGGATGCCATCAAGAAACTAACTTGATGTGACAGTTTTGCTGGCATGATTTGGCTGTATCTTGGCATGCTCATTTATAATCATGGGAATAAATTTTAATTGGATTTATTTTCTTGCTAAGCATTGATATAACTAGTAGACATATAAAGTCAATACACGGAAAAACGAAATATAATATAGCTCCCTTTGTGTTTCTGCTATTCATGTACCCCTCTTTGGAAGCCCTTCATGGTAAAACATCTGTATAATGGAGCTGGATCAGTTTAACAGCATGAGCTAGAAGCGACACAAGAATAATGAGAAATCAACTTGGAAGATTTGAATCTTGGAATTGTTATATTGGTATTGTATCTTTGATGAAGTTTAAACCATGCACATGAATCTGATACAGCCAAAGACTGATGGCATGATCAAAGATGTGCAGTAGACTCCATTTTAGATATCTTCTTCTTTGTTGACTTTTGTGCTTATCATTGTCTTCTTCCTTCTGATTTTTGGAGAAAAGAGTGAAAGCTTCCAGCTGCAACCTTCCCGACAGTGACACACCAATGCGTTATTTGTATATTATCTGATACTTCAATTGATAAAATCGTTGCATTTAAGTTATGCGTGCTATCTTGTCAATACCTTCTTGTGCACTTGGAGATAGTTCATTACTCCTGGACTTAACTTTAGGCATTGCAGATGTATGTTTTTCAGGAGTATTCATCACTTGGATATGCTGCTTTTGGCTTTTTATAAGATTTCCAAGCTTCGTTGCTAGCAATTGTTTTAAAGTTTTTTACCGGTGCTTTCTGACTGGTAGCAATGTGCTATGTTCTGATACTATACTCTGTGGTTTAGTTTTTTGCTGAATTCAACTCAAAACTGTTGGAATCTACCAATTACGTCACCAGAAGACAAGCTGTCAAGGTATGGAGATGTTTGATTGGTTCTTTTCTTAAAACTTATAACAGAAAGTTTGATCGGAGAATTTTGTTATACTCGTGGGATCTATTTTGTTTCTAGCTATTGGGAGATATTTTACTCGAGCGTTCGAATTCTTCTGTTATGGTGCACTATGTGAGCTCAAAGGATAACTTGAGGATTTCAATGAACCTTTTGAGGGTATGTTTCTCTTATATTTCTTTTCAACTTGTGTATCTGGTTGGGTACAAGGAAGAAAAATGACCAGCCTTGTGGTATACTTATTGTCTATGTTTTTTGTTCAAAAACCAAATTAGGTCATCATTGCTTGATATTCCTAACTCGTGTGACAAATGACCAACCGTGTGATAGATTACTTTGTTATGTTTTTGCGCTCGAGATTTGTTTCCATGCCAAAATATTTATAGGTTACATAGCTTATTAATAGTTTAGATTACGTTTTACAAAGATTTTAAGTTTTGGGGGCATCTTATTTTGTACCATCCAAAACTAAGGAGATGATATGTGCTTGTTTGCATTCTCATGGTGAGCTCCAACCTGTGGTTATATGGTTTTTTCCTTGTATGTTTCACTGGTCGGTCTTGGTTGCACAAAATTGCCTTTCAGTTCGGTTTGTTTCAAAAGAAGGGACAACAGATTTTCATTTGATAGTTGCATACTGAGCTTCCCAATTGGATATAAAAAAAAGAAAAAAAAAACTTGCACACACACAAAAGAAGAAGAAAGAAAATGGATTGTTTATATCTAGGAGGTAAAATCCATTGTTATGATGCGAAACAACATTGACATGCATTTTAAGTTTCTAACGCACATAGGAGACACGGAAAGATGATTGGAATCCACACATGTTTGACCAGCCTTCTATAGTCGTATCAATTATTTTCAGTTTTATTCTTATCCTTGTTACCTACTTTTCTCAAGTTCTCGGTGTGTTGTTCTGGTGAATAAAACTGATGGATATTTCCATGGTTGCAGGAGCCAAGCAAGAATATACAAATAGATGCATTTCATGTGTTCAAGGTATTGTTCCATATAATCAGTATCATCACTCAACTTTTCTGAACAGACCATTTATCATAGTACTCTTTTTCAAATATATTTATTGATTTTTAGTTTCTTTGTATTTGTGGCAGCTATTTGCTGCTAACAAAAATAAGCCTCCCGGCATTGCCAACATATTTGTTGCCAATAGAAGCAAGATCCTGCGCTTCTTTAGTGACTTCAAGATTGATAGAGGTGGTACAATTTTCATACTATACTTTCTGTTTTGCCAAGTCCCGCTTTGGTCTCTGGTTTGATGGTTGTACGTGCTGAAATTCTGTTTTGTTTCTCATTCTAGTCTTTGGCGACACTTCAGGTTCATGCACATTTGCTTTTGTTTATGGCAGTAGGAACTGAAATTTAAATTTGAATTGGGTTTGTTGCAGAGGATGAACAGTTTGAGGCAGATAAGGCTCAAGTTATTAGAGAAATCGCACAAGTGGAATGCAAGGATTGTGATTTGGCGAACGAGCGTCTTTTGAAAACTTATTAACTTGTTATAAGCCAGATTATTATTGTTTGATTGAATTATTTGCAAATGTGATTTTACACTTGAAGAGTTATTATTGTTTGATGCACGCGTTCGTGTCTCACCATTTTTGGAATCCTCTTTCTTTTCTCATTTTCCCCTCCATATTGTGAAATGAAGGAAAAAAAAAAAAAAAAACTGCTCACTACGGTGCCATATAAGTATTTTTTCCCCCTGGTAAATCAGTACTTTTTTCCTCTTGAAAATTACTAGTAAGTTCCCATTTTAGCTCTTAAACTTTGAAATTTTCTAATTTTTCCCTCTAGTAGTTGGAGTTGGGTTCCCTTTAAATGGGCAAGGAAACTAATTATTTAGACGAATCTTCATACACCGGTTTAATAAGATTTGAAGAATGTGTAGGAAAAATATAAATTCTGAAGTTTTTCAATATGTGCGGTCTGCAATATAAAATTTTATATACTATTTTGTTTTCATTTTCATTAAATACAAATTTCCATCATTATTCGTATATGTTTTGAGAAGTAATCCAAAGATGGGTCACTAATACAAGCTGCTAGCTATGTACTGGTATCTGTGTTAAAAACCGACTTCGGGTTGGTTCTGTATAGTGAGATGCACAACATTGGGCTGAGCACCTTTTAACCATTCATTGTCGAGATGAGATCGGAGCCGTGCCGTCGGATCCATGATCCGACGCCTCGGAGGTTCGCAGCATGGTGCTGTGCACACCATTGCATAGTACCATCCCTCAATTGATTAAAAACAAATGGCCCGAGACACCTGAGTTATTTTAAAAAATACCCTCGTTTCAAAATTAAGAATATTTTACTTAAACATTATCCAGCTACAAATCGGAAATTGAGTAAAAATATATTACATCGACATAAATGGAGCTGCAACTGCAGCGCCAGTGCAATTGGCACGACTCCTCTCCCCCATGGATGAGGTGTAAGTCCCACCCTCCCCATAATACTAACCTCTAACAATTAATTCCATGCTGATATATTACAATGTTAGAGGGAAGAAAAAACCAAATGGAGCCAAAATGAAAAGTAGGTTTGGACTTAACAGGTTGGTATTTGACAAGAAGATAACCAAAGGAAACCAATCTTTATATCTCAATCAATTGGGGTCGGTTATATGAATTCGTATTTTTTATCGAGCTCTGTCGAGGATATCGTGTTCCGTAATATCTAGTAAGCTTAGATCGTTGCGCACTACCGCTTGTAAGACCAATTTCAGTGTACTTCTCCCCTTGGTGCTATCATCTAGATAGAATTGGCAAGTCCAAACTTTTTAATGCTTTGTTTGAATTGCTTTTTTGAAATCAAAATCTCAACTCAAAAAACACTCATTGCTCATTATTTCAATCATTACTTATTCCTATCTCCAATTATTATTCTCATTTTTCTTTTTATTTCTCTTCAATCATTACTCCTACTTCAAATCATTATTCTCTTTTCTCTCTCCACTCATAACCCTACAAAATTTCTCAAAAATTTCTAAAAAACTTATCCAAACACAGCATAAGACTCATCGTATATCCTGTCGTGAGCCCCCAAACCCCGGATCTGATCAATACATTGTTCAATCCAACGGTGATTTACTAGGTTGGGACCCACAATTGGAGATAGACGGTTGGATTTTCATCATATACAGAGGTGCAGAGAAACTAGACTTGCATTGTACTGTACTTGTTTCGTCCCACATCGACTAGCTAGTTACAAAGGGAAGAGTTTTATTACTCAGAGCGATGCAACATAAGATTGTCCCTTCGGGGACATCCGATAAAATTGGAACGATACAGAGAAGATTAGCATGGCCCCTGCGCAAGGATGACACGCACAAATCGAGAAATGGTCCAAATTTTTTTGGACCCTTTTGCCCCTATTCCCGTACCATGTATTACCATACTACCCCCGAATTTCTCTTCTTTCCCCCCAAATTAACTCTACAAGCGGATGCACCTGATTCCTCTCCCTGCTTCCTCGTCCCTACTCCGCTCAAGTCTCGAAAAAACTAGGGTTTTCAGCCAGGTTCGTTCTCTGTCTTTTTGCTAGCAAAAATTCAATTCCTTTCTGGAAAATGATTCAACATTGTGCATTACGGTTTAAAAGAGGCTCGTTAAGTAAATTAGCCAGGATCGGCTCGTGTACAACCGAAGGGGGCTCGAGTTTTAAACGAGGCGAGCTCGAACACTATGAAGCTCGGCTCGTTTACACCCCTTGAAATGGGTTTGATACCAATAAAGCTTAATTTCCATCACCTGAATGTTGGTTTTAATTTGCGTGGATTAATGGTTTAATAATACTGTTATTTACCCAGAACGCTATGGCTCGGAATTCTTGTCCGCAAATTGGCTGATAAAATGCCTCACCCAGACAACCTTCATTCATTTGTCTTATGAGTATGTTATTATTCATTGTGGACCATGAATAGTGAAAATATGTGTTGATGGTTGTACTGCTTAAGTACCTTAGTTACCGTGGAGTGTGTCTTAAGTTGTTTTTTCCACTAATAGTACTTGCTCTAATGAACTTTGGTATTGCACTAGATGCTTAGCTTTATAATACTGTAGTGAATTAGGGAAGATGAAGTCAAAATTTTGTGATCTATTGTGGACTATCCTTTCTGTTCCATTTTTTTGTTACAACTATTTGATGGCGGGGGCTGTGGAGTGCTTTGGTTCACATATATATATATATAGGTCATATATAATTGCTTTGAGCCATTGCTTGAAACTTTTGCCTCGGGAAACAATTTTGGATCTCCAGCCTACGCTGGAAAGGTGAGACAAAGTTCGTTTTTCGATGTAAAATTTCAACTTTACATCCATAAAACAAGAGAGCTGAACTCAAGCTGAACTTTGCACCATCACCATGGCTTCAATTTGGTATTAAGGATATTTTGCCCGAATGTTTGGGAATTTATGAAGATTTGCTCTGCTAGTTGTGGAAATGAATTCTTGTGTGCATCATTAAAGAATGAAATCCTAGAGAGGATTGTAGGCATCTTGCATACATGCAACTCTACGTGTGCTTATATGTTGGTACTTGGCTTAACCTTAATGGTGTTTCCATCATAATACCTACCATTTTATCTGCATTTGGCATGTTTTGGTGTCAGTTCTTTAAGTGATTGGATGGTTTCCTGCTTTCCCTCAACACCTAAAAAGTTGGCGATGACCATAGCATGCTTCCTTGGGGGTGCCTCTCTTTTTGGCTTCGGTTTGCATCTTTCATATGTTCATGTTGCGCCTCAACAAGCTCGGATCAAAGCTCGGAACGATTTTGTTCGAGAGAGATTGAGAAAGAAACATGGCAAGTGATCAAATGTGCTTCCTTGCTGCTCTAGGTATGATTGAAATTAGTGGCCAACTTATCTAGTGATTGGAAGTTCTAAGTTTGCATAGTTCCATTCCATAGTCATTGAGCTTCATGACAAAGTGAAACTCTTAGGAAACCCATTATGAAAACGAGTTGGGAACATTCGTAATCATAAGGATAGAATGTGTTCTAGTATATGTCTCCATAGTGTCTTCTATAATTGAATATGATGACATAAGAATTAAGTGTTTGTTTCGTGCTTTTTTGACTCTTAGATCATATGAACCTGACAATTCTTAACCCGATTCCTTAGGAACTTCATGAATCCATTTCTCCTAAGCTCTATTTAAGGGGATACCGAATTTGAAATTCTTTGGATTCCCAGAGAACCTTTATGAACGTCCATTTTCGAGTTGATTACATATGCTTCAAGAATGGGCTTTATATGCTTCAACTATGCCTGTGTCAGTATGTAGAGCCTATAACACAGCTGGTTGCAATGAAGCTTACAGTCATGACTAAAATTCCACATAATTCTATCTCCATTCAGTTGTCTTATACTATAAACCTCTCTCAAGATCAATGCAAATATATGTTTTAGATAGAGTACAACGGAAACCTCCAGTATCGATCCATTGTTTCTTGATCACCGAAAGATCTCATAATCCCACGGAGAGGAAAATATAATTAAATTATGGGGATAGCATTATGTAAAATGAGTTCTGTAAGGTCCTTCTAGTGACATTTCACTCGAGAATTAAGTTGCTTCACTGCAGGCTGAGATAGCCTGGTTCATTTTTCTGATTGACTGTCAGTAGGGGAGCTTTAAATTCAACTAGCTTGGGTACCTTTAAGTTGAATATTCCATTAAGTTGAATCTGATCTCAAAAGATTATAAACTCAAAATTGTACCGAACTTAGCTGGCTAATACCGGGTAAGTCTCTGGCTCCACCGAGCTGAAGTGGGTTGATCTTACAGTCCTCTCTGTCTCTCCTCATGTCAATTAAGTATTGAATAACTTTCTGGTTATTGGATATGACACTGCTACTTACAGAAGATATTCTTTGGTGCTGTATCGGTGCAGGGTCTCTGAGGATGTGGTAGAAGTAACACAACTTGGGTGCAGAGTAAGCTTGTTCGGGCATACAGTGAAGTTCTATATAGCAAGTTTCGGAGACTTTATCAACGTGCACAATCTCCTGATGTTCGAAATTAGAAGTTGAATCCTGGATATTTCCATTTCCGGTTGCAGATTTCCTGAAGTTGAAATATAATTCGCAGGCGCTATATTTGTGGCAGGCGCCATTTATTTTCGTTAGTTCTTTGGTACAATTCGTGGACGACATCCTTGATTGGCTTTCTTTTTGTTGTTTTTTGAGATGTGGGAATCAGAAAGATGAGTATAATTTTTTTTTTTTCAAGAACTTGCTAAACCTTGGTTTCTTAATCTGATCGATCGAAGCCATAAACCATTCTTCCTCTTCCTTGCCTAGCAAAACCCTGTCTTCCACTTGGAGGAGGGATCAAAAGCTTGAAAAGATAAAAGGAAACAAAAATTACTCTTCAACTAGGAGAAGGGTAAAAATTGGTCAAAACGATGGCGTGGTAATGTGGGTGGGGAAGATAGCGACACATCGGTTTGTTGGCACCTTAGTTACATAATCCTTCAAAGTGCCATGCAGTTCCGTTCTTTGTATTACGTTTGCACTCTCAATCTTTACTTTCGCAAATTTTATGCTCTGTTTGGATGAGTTTTTGAGAAATTTTTTGGGGTTATGAGTGGAGAGAAAAATAGAGCAATGATTGGAAGTTAGGGTAATGAGTGGAGAGAGAGAGAGAGAGAGAGAGAAATGAGAATAATAATTAGAGATAGAGATAATAAGTGAAGAATAATGATTGGAAGTAGAGATAATAAGTATTTTTTGAGTAGGATTTTTTTTTTCAAAAACCAAACCAAACAAGTCATTAGTAGTTTGAAACTTTGAGATATGGTTTAAAGACGTTTTTACACTCCTACTTGTGCACGCACGCGCAAATTATTTGACTTAGGTTGGTCTATTTTAACGAAGTTAAAGAACCAACACCTCTTAATTAAGAGAAGATGATATCAAGACAACAATAATCTCTTACAGCTAAGAGAAAATAACAAGAATTAATGATTCAACCAATTAAAGTCAGATTTAACTAGTGATGATGAAAAGATTAAAAAAAAAGAAAAAGAAAAGGAAAAACAAATGTTCTATGAAGGACAATTGCGTCATTTAGTGGTAAAAGTTAGAGTAAATTACAGTAAACCCCCCTCAACTAATCCGAATTTTCACTTAACCCCCTCCGACTACAAAACTCAACAGTGTGCACCCTCTAACTATTCAGAATTGACACTTAACCCCCTTTTGTTAGGTCTCCGTAGGAAAAATACACCGACGGCCGTCCCCGGCCACCGGGTGGCCGATCCGAGCCGTCCAAAAATTTTAAAAAAAAAACCGAGTGGGCGAACGCGGGAATCAACGGCATCCGACGTGTGTAGGTGCTCGATCCAAACATCCCAAGAATTTTGTAGTTTACGAATGACAAAATGGAAAACTGCCCCATTTTAACACGTCTATGTAGTTTACGAAAGGGAAAATTCCAATAATAGTTTAAAAATTAAGGGATAACACTGTCATTACGAAAACCTCAAGGGTAGTAAGTGAAATTACTCAAAGTTTGAGAATATACGAATGACAAAATGGAAAACTGCCCCATTTTTTAGTTGAGATAGAAAAAATGGCGACGGCGACGCCGGCGGCCGATACTCCACCAAAATCCGACGCCGAACTCGAGAATAATCCAAGCCCTAATTTCACTTCGAGTCCTCCTTCCGTTTGCCTTCTCAGATGCGCCTTCGACTCTGGCTCTGGCGCCTTCGTGGGCTCCATTTTCGGATTCGGTCATCTCTCTCTCTCTCTCTCTCTCTCTCTCTCTCTCATATACTTATTTACCCACACACACACACACACACACACACACACACACACATATATATATATATATATGTGTCACCCTTCATGGTTCTTTCCGCCGTACTGGAATTTTTTTTGCTCTGAAGTTTGTTGTTTTTGTGTTTATAGACTTTCTCCAAGAACCAACAAATACCTGTAGTAATTTACTGTTCATGCTCTATGGGATTATGGTGAGATTACGGAATGAATTGCGTTGGTTTGGTGTGAAACATGGACGGACTTTGGTGCGAATGATTCCGTGGGGGATTGTACTTATCAAAATACTTTTTGGTTAGCGGATATTGCATTTTTTGCAATTGGTTTTTTCTATAACTCAGGTGTTCGGGCCATCTTTCATGCACCTTGACTAATCCTAATTCCTAGGGGACCAATCTCGTTGTCCACGTGCAGGGGTGATTAAAGATGGAGCAAAGCTCCTATAGATTGGCCCCAAATGGGTTGATAGCAGTTAGAGATTTCGAACCTGACACCTTAGAATGGAGCAAACCCTAAATCTTAGACCTTGGCCACCAGGCTAGACATTTTTACAATTGTTTGGGTCACATCCGTTTCCATTTCGTGGTGAAATCATAGTTTTTGAAAATCGGTGAAATCATATTTGGCTTGGGTAAGACCCGAGCCATGGATTGTTATTGGCTTAACCCGAGTCTTACTTCCAAACTGTTTGACTCATATCACTCTCCAAACTTCATCTTAAACCAAACTGTAGAGTAACACTCTAAAACCAGCCGTCTATCAGCCTCCCTAACGTGTTCCAATAATTTTCTGGTTCTCTTATTTTATTCTCTCTCTCTCTCTCTCAACCACTAGTTGAAAACAAATAGAACAAATGATATTTAAATAGAATATTAGAAGAAGAAGGAAAGAAAATATATTAATAGCATAGAGGTAGAATATAGAGTATGATGCAGTTGACATAGCTAAGGTAGAAAGTGACTTTTTAGATTTAGATTGGTCCAAAATTAGAGAGGCCGGTGTGAATGCTCTAATAAGTTAAAGCAGCTGTGGTGCAGATGCTCTTGTAATGTAGATGAAATATGTCCCTAGAAGATTTGAAGTAAATTTACATCAGTGTAAATTTACCTTCGACTACTGACCATACGATGGAAAGGGCACAGAAAACTGTGTGTGTCGTGTCAAATTGCTACCTCTTAGTTCAATTTAAAATTGGAATTGCCCGGCAGGGGCCCAGGACTAACAGTTTCGTCACATCGTTATTCATTTAGTGGACATGTTGAAGCTGTGATGGTGATTTTCGTTACCTGAAATGGGTATCAGGTACAGGATTGGTTTCGAGGAAAGGATTTAAAGGCTCCCTTGGAGAGGCTGCATCTTCTGCCAAGGTACGAGAGGTCCTATGATTCACAGAGATTTGATTGGACAAAAGAAATCAGTGGAGTTTCCTGTTTTTTCAGCACCCATTATCATTGTTGTTTTTTTTTGGGCATCCTGTTTACGAATTACGTCTCTTTTTAAACCTTTGCTCTGCTTACCAGACATTTGCAGTATTGTCCGGAGTTCACAGTTTGGTCGTCTGCTTTTTAAAGAGGCTGCGGGGGAAGGATGATGGTATGACTTCTCACCTATAGTGCTGGAACGGGAACTTAATACGGTTTTTCCTATCTATATCCTTTGGGGTTTTTTCCCTTGCAGTTATTAATGCTGGAGTGGCTGGATGTTGCACTGGCCTTGCTTTGAGTTTCCCAGGTACACGAAACGGAGTTATTCGTTTTACCATAGCCAGATTTTCCAGCTTTTCATATCGCTAGCTCATCAATCAATAAATTTCTTTATCATGATGATGAGCTGGCAATGTTCTAAAAGTCGCTCGGCGCTAGTCTGGCGGTCGGCCACCTTCGAGCGATCTGCTCCATACGCACAGTAGCCAACAATTTGGGCTTTAGGTGTTAACTGTCGCGCCACAGTTGCCACACCTTTTAGCTGACAAATTATAGAGAGTTCGTACGTAAACTGATTATACCGATAGGCCTTTTTTTGATGGACTCTCTAGAGGGGTTGGAGTCCTATGGATATGGACTCGTATACCTGGTGTTTGGTTGCCTTTTGTTGAGGCCTGAACCATTAGTCCAGGTGGACTACGAATCCCTTCTAACTACAAATCCCATTCCCTCCTCACTACCAATATCCTTCAACCTATAGCACGTATCAAACGAGGCCATAGTGTTAGAGAGAAAAGGAGGACCCTTATGCTAAACAGACAGGATCTTTGGTTTTGAATGGTGGGCAGGATGTTCAAAAGAGATGAAATTAAAAGTGGCCGCCAAGTTGCATAATTCGTAAATGGTAAAACAACACTTCTGATGCACATGTAGTTACTCTTGTGCGTGTGTGTGTGAATGCCTGCAGTAACTGGGCATTGATGGTGTTACTTCATGTTTTATAGGTGCGCCCCAGGCCCTGCTGCAGAGTTGCCTCACTTTTGGCGCATTCTCGTTTTTCATCGAAGGGTTTAACAGACGGCAAACGGCTTTGGCACTTCCACTGTCCGTAGGAATCAAGAGTAGGCCCTCCACTCCACTCCCTCCGCTGGCTTTCCCTCTTCCAGACGAACTTAAGGAGCCCTTTTCTTCTTTCTGCAATTCGATTAGAAGACGTGGGCCATTTTCGTCTGCAACTCGCTGATTAAGCAAGCCGTGCATCAATTTTCGCACTAAATCTTAAGTTGAAAGTTACTGTGGTTATGTTGTGCAGTCGGAAAATTCTGTCAGTGATCTTGAACCTTATCAGATCCATTATGATAAATTTTTGCTGGTGTAAAACATACAAGTGGCTTCCTCTTTTTCCAGAGAGGTTTATTTGGTCTGTGAATTGCATTGCATTTTATGGCATGCCTTCTTTGTAAGAATCCACCAGGAAAACCATTTCTATGGGAAAATCAAGAAATTTCTCACCATTTACCTATGCTTTCATAAACTTGCCAATCAGGGGGGAAAAAAAAGACTTTTAACTGCAGATTGTCTCATGTAAAATGAACTTTTGTTTTCAAGTAATCGTCAATAAACCCCAATCCAAAAACATAAAACAAAAAAAAAAAATTATCATCGATACCATTACCGGTACTTTACTCGATGGCTAGCTTAGTTTCTTTAACTAATGAAATTCAATTGTTAAAACTGTAGTGAAGGGACACTGGGACAATCTTTTGGTTGTATTTTCTTGCCATATCCCAATGAAATATTATAAAATCGCTTCCACTAAGCTGTGGTCCTCGTTTTACAAAAATAAAAAATAAACTTTAAGTTGTTTCTTTAGCTAAGGCCCCGTTTCAGAAACCTTCTTAAAAAATAAACTTATTTCACATTTTCAAACTCAAAAATAATGTAAATGAAAAATAATTTTTTAATTTTTTTTGTATCGTATTATAGATCTCATCGAGATCTTTCAAACAAGATCCATATTGCAAATTTTTAGATTTCAATAAGCCCATAATTTTTGAGCTTGAAATTGTCTTCTTAAAAAATACGGACTTTTTTTCACTTCTGGAACGGGCTCTAAGATAGGTCAATCAGACAATTAATTATTTGAAAAATAATTATTTGAAGATTGAGTTAGACAGGTAATTTTCCCTAACACATAATTACAGTTTGCATAAAATTCAGGCTCTGTTCTGCTAAGATTTTTTGAATTAAAGGGATTGTATTGTGAGAGAGAATGATCTGTCTTGTAAAACAAAATATGAATATTTAAAAAATAAAAATCTTAGCAGAACGGGCCCTTGGACTGGGCAAAATCAGTTATGCTACTTGCACATACACTTTTATACATATCTTGCACATACATTTTTATAGGGCCCACCTCGGGTCCCATCAATATGATCCGAACCGCTCATTATTTTTAAAATAATTTTTTAAGAGTTCTTGTAAAAAATCAACTCAATAGGATATCGGTAAGGGCTTTTTTAGAAATCATAGGGTGAAACAATTTGATTCGCACTGCGATTTCTGAAAAAACCCTTACCGATATCCAATCGAGTTGATTTTTTACAGGAACTCTTAAAAAATTATTTTAAAAATAATGAGCGATTTGGATCATATTGATGGGATCCGAAGTGGGCCCCATAAAAATATATGTGTAAGATATGTGCACAAATATATGTGTCCTTAGCATATTTGGGGCAAAATTACATCCAAAAAAGTTGTATCAGGCTCGACTTGTTTATTGGGCTTTCTGGAGATGTCTATGGGCCTTATTAAGGCCAGGCCCAATTTCGCTTCCCTGTCTTTCCCCACAAAGACGGAGGACACAACAGTAATTTAACGGTTTAGGGTTTCATTTAAAATCATCCCCCTCTCCGTTTCGCTTTCTTCTCGGCAAACCCTCCGTCCCCCTGCTACCAGTTGGCGACTCCAGAAACCCTAGAATCCTCTCTCATCCGCAACCATGGGTACCTCTCTCTCTCTCTCTCTCTCTCTCCAGCAGTCCCATTCTGAATCAACGCCGTCTTCGTTTGTGATGCTAATCTCGGGATGTGTTTGCAGGTATCTCTCGGGATTCGATGCACAAGAGGCGTGCCACTGGAGGCAAGAAGAAGGCGTGGAGGAAGAAGCGAAAGTAACACCCCCTTACGAATTTTCTCATTCAGTTTCTAAAATTTGTGATCGTCATTTCTAGTGTTTGAATAACGAGTTTGCCATTTTTGTCGAAAAGCTATGCACACTTGTACTTTCACTTGATTTACTTTACCCTATTTATGTTTGCTTATCGTCAGTGTGTATTCACATTAGTATTTTGATGTTTTATTTAACAAAATTTACATTTTACTATATTAAAAAGCTCTTTCACAATAAATTTGTAATCTCGAAAGCAATCATCGCTATGAACCTCTGAAACTTAAGTAGAAATCCGTAGCAAACGTGAATCTGAGCTATCCTTATTGAACACTTAAGTCAAATCCCTGCATTTTTAATTATTGTGCCATTCGGTAAAAGTTAGTGACTATTACTTGCATGTGATTTTTGATACCATGTTTCTGATTCGCTTATGGTCTGGGGGATTTTGTTTTGGTATTTGTGAAACTTTAAGGCTTGTTGGGATGGATGTGGATTCCACATGAAGTAATTTGATGCTTGTACGATTAAATAGCCATTTCAAGTTACTCCTCTAATACTGTAATCTCAAAAGGGCTAGAACCATCACGATGAAGCTCCCAGGCTCAAAGTTTAAATCTGTATCAAAAATTTGAGTTATTCGTATTGAAAACTAATGTAGAATCACTGCATTTGGATCCCATCTATCCATATGTAGGTATAGTGATTTCACATTCCTTTCATCTAGTTGATTGTATTGTCTGTAGTGTCTTTGATTGCTGTGTTGTGCAATTTTATGATCATTTTGGCTTTCTTTGGATAGATGTGGATTTCAGATGAAGTTATTCACATTTCTATGGAAAGAGAACAGTTCAAATAGGGTTGATAGATTACCTATTAATTTCAACATTTGATTTTGGGAGCTTTATTGCGATGGATATGAAATGACTATTCTTAGTAGGAACTATTTAAAATTCTTTTCTTAGTGGTTATAGACTTATAGTTATAAAATGCTCCCTATAACATACAACCCAATCTTCTCTAGTTTCACTACCCGCCTATAGTCAAACCTCCCATATCTTTGTTCAAATACAACATTGCAGAACTTCGTGGCGAAGTCACATATGTCCAAACGGACCCTTCATTGTTGATTGAGTTGCATTGTTTGTTGACCTTGACTACCAGGTTTGTCATGATCCGTTGGATCTCTGCTTTGGTATGGCCTGTTAGTGTTTATAATTAAAGGGCTAATATTTGAAAAACTAAAATCAGTTTGCCTGAGTAATTGGCGAGCCATAAACTCCAATGGGAACCATTTAGAACTTGGTTGTGTTTCTATGGATTTCCTGTATCAGAGTTTTAATTTGTTACACCCGCTAAAGTTTTTTGAATCTTGAAAACCCTCTTGTAGTTTAGATTGGCTTGTCTCTGGTTCATTACAAACTTCAAACTTCTGGCAACTATTTTTGTGCTGTCTTTTTTATTACATTTTTTATTGATTTTTTTTTTGGCCTTGAAGGTATGAGCTCGGAAGACAGCCTGCTAACACAAAGTTGTGTAAGGACACAAAGACTCAAAAGACAGTTCGCAGAATAAGAGTTCGTGGTGGGAATGTGAAGTGGCGTGCACTCAGGCTGGATACTGGAAACTACTCTTGGGGGAGTGAGGCTGTGACGCGGAAGACTAGAATTTTGGATGTGGTATATAATGCATCAAATAATGAGTTGGTTCGAACCCAGTCGTTGGTGAAAAGTGCAATTGTTCAGGTTGATGCTGCTCCGTTTAAGCAGTGGTACCTTCAGCACTATGGAGTTGAAATTGGTCGCAAGAAGAAAACTTCTGCTTCAGCCAAGAAAGAAGGAGAGGTGAGATCTTTTGTTAGCTCCTCTGGTAGTCTGTTCCATTTGTTGATTGGTTTAAGCTCATTTAAGAAACAAGTAATTATGTTTTTTTTTCTTTGTCTGATTTCTCTTGGCATTTATTAGTAATTGGAAGAAGTTTTCTGTGCAAATTGTTTTGGAAATTTTGTGATGTGCTTAAATAGTATGTTAAGCATCATGATAAATTCCTGTTAATTAGTAGCTCTTGAGTATCTCCTCCTTAAGCTGTGCTTTTTATTGGCTCACAGGAGGGTGATGCAGCACCTACTGAAGAGGCCAAGAAGAGCAACCATGTTCTGAGAAAAGTGGAGAAGCGTCAACAGGATCGCAAGATCGATGCCCATGTTGAGGAGCAATTTAGCGGTGGTCGTTTGTTGGCTGCAATTTCTTCCCGACCTGGCCAGTGTGGTCGTGCTGATGGGTATGTCACATTTCGCTTTGTTTGCAAAATGTTAGGACAAAACGTAGTTCTTAGCTAGTTTTTCGTCCAGATCTGGTGATTGATGTATTACCCATTGTGTGTTCCTAATACCCCATAATCAACATCTAAATTTTCACATTTTCCTGCTTAAGACTTTGACAGTTCAAACACGTCACACCTTCCCTGGTAAAGATGTTCTGACAATTCAAACACGTCACATTGGATAATGTGGTCATTCCGTTGCAGATGTTTCCTTTTTATCAGTGTTTGAGAGTATTCTAAACTTACAACCCTGACCATGTAATGGACCATGATTATAGTAGTAGATTGAGAAAGCTTGTTTTTAAGCTAGCGCCATCACTTTTGTTGGTACAGTTTTGAGATTATCTTTGGACACTAATTTTTTCCTAATGCTGTGTTAAAATTGCTGATAACAGGTATATATTAGAGGGAAAAGAGCTGGAGTTCTACATGAAGAAGATTCAGAAGAAGAAGGGAAAGGGTGCTGCCGCTTGAAGCGATTTTCAATTTTGTTACCTGAACTTAATTGTAGAATTCAGGGCTCTACTTTTTTCCCCAGTTTTTGCTTTAATTCTAAAGGCTTGGTACTGATGACAGGTTGAGTTGACAGTTAGCTTGAAAATTTTTATTTTCATTTTGTCGAATGTGAAAGAGCGAGTATTCTCAAACTTTGGTTTTTGTCTTGAATTTTGATGGGGTTAGTGTGGCCCTTAGGTTTGCAGAGTTCTTCAAGTGCAGAAATTTCAATAGGAAGCCTCAATTACCCAACTCACAAGTCACAATGTTGGCATTTTTAGATTCCGAAAATTTTCTCTATTAAATCCCAATGCACGTTGGGTCAAGAAACTAAAATTATGCACGCCAAAATACCATTCTCTCTCTCTCTCTCTGCGAACTTATGATGACCCAAGTTATTCGAGGGGTTTTTTTTTGGTAAAAAGTAGTAGAACTTTATGGATGGATAAAAGTGTTCCTACAAAAGTTATTCGAGTTGTTTGAGCTCGTGATTTTCCACTAAAAAATCGTTCACGATAGTTTATCAGTTAAGTTTACCAAGTTTAAATATTTTATAGAGCTTGTTAGGTTTTTACTTAATCTCAAGGAACTTACTTGGCTCATTTGAGTCCAAAGTCAATCTTGAACAAGCTTTAAGCTTTATAATTGAAGCTACTAGAGACTAGTGCGGTATTACAGCTCCGTTGAGTTCATAGACAATTCAAACTTTTGCATATAATTGAAGCTATATAAGCTCTCAAATCAAACTTGAACAATCAATTACGCAGCTCATTCGACTACATCGATTTAACTATTAATTCTAGCCTTTGAATTTGTTTCCCCCCTTACCGATAGTTGAGATGTTGAAGAAAATACCTAATTCCACTCAACATTTCAATATTCCAAAGGGCAAATTTCACTCAGACCCCCTGAGGTATATGACAATGACAGAAAGTACCCCCCAGTTTTCAAAAATGACAGAAACCTCCCTTACTTTACAGTTTGGGTTTCATTCCGTTAGTTTCCGTTAGTTCCGTTAGTTAAATGGACGGAAAATGTACGGAAAATGAAATCTTCAATTTTATTTAGTTCTACACCTATCTTAGGGCTCTCATTAAAAGTCCTAGAGTTAAAAATTAATTATGATCATTTAGGATAAAATAGTTAAAAAAATAAAATCTTCGCACCGATTCAAACGGATTAAAATTTGGAGCATTTAAAAATTTTGCTTTTCACTTGATTTTAGAGCTGTCAATGAAGAGCAAATACTTAAGTGCTCCAATTTTCAATTTATTTGAATCGGCGCAAAGATCTTATTTTTTTAATTATTTTTTCTTAAAGTGCAATAATTAATTTTTGGTTTTAAGATTTTCAATGAGAGCCCTAAGATAGCCGTAAAACTAAACGAAGAGGAGATACTTAAGTGCTCAAATTTTCAATCCGTTTGAATTGGTGCGAAAATCGTATTTTTCTGATTATTTTATCCTAAAGGGTCATAATTAATTTTTCGCTTTAGGATTTTCAATAAGAGCTTTAAAAAAACCATAGAACCAAATGAAGAGCAGATACTTAAGTGCTCCAATTTTTAATCCGTTTGAATCGGTGCGAAGATTTTATTTTTTTAATTATTTTATCCTAAATGATCATAATTAATTTTTAACTCTAGGACTTTTAATGAGAGCCCTAAGATAGGTGTAGAACTAAATAAAATTGAAGATTTCATTTTCCGTACATTTTCCGTCCATTTAACTAACGGAACTAACGGAATGAAACCCAAACTGTAAAGTAAGGGAGGTTTCTGTCATTTTTGAAAACTGAGGGGTACTTTCTGTCATTGTCAGATACCTCAGGGGGTCTGAGTGAAATTTGCCCTATTCCAAAAGTTCGCTACCAAGAAAATTTTCATATCCCAAAGTTCGCTACCAAGAAAATTTTCATATTTTAGATGATCATATGATACAAAAATCAAATTGCCTTGGTCATTGGTCTCACTGCTTGAATCAAGTAGGCCCACCCTAGTGGTTTAGCTGAGAGTAAAAAAAAACATTTAAACTACTTTATAGGAGTAGAAATTAATTGACCATAAAACCGAGAGTTGGGAGAGTTGTTGTTCCTTAAAGGGATAGCAGCCTGCTGTCTCGGTCAAGGGAGTCGTGTTCCGGTCTCGCTCCAATGATTGAAAACGTTCACTTCGTAGAACTCCTTGAGTTGAACAAGCATGTAAAAAATCAGCTCGATTGGATAACATTAAGTGCCTAATCGAAACTTTTTTGTCTTGAAAAGAATGGATCTGAAACACTAGATCAAATCTACTAGAATCCATTATTGACAAGTTATATGTATTCTGATCAGGCACTTAATGATATCAGATTAAACTGATTTTTTGCATACTTATTCAACTTGACAAGCTCTATGAAGTGAACATTTTCAATCATAGGAACATAACTGGAGCGGGACCCCCTCAGTCGGGACAACACGCTGCTGTCCCATCAAGGGACAGCAGCTCCCCCAATCACGCGCTACGCAAATAGGTTTGGAATTATTCTAGATTATATATTATATGTATTTCTGTATTTGTGGAATGTGTATTGGACTTGGAGCAAGTGTATGATAAAGACATGGATGGGTGCCAAAAAGTCAAGAGATTCACTTAAAGGAACACCCAATAGTGACATATAGACACTCGGGTTCGGGTTAGGTCACAACCGAGGTTTGATTTTTGGGGTCAGGTTGTAATTAATCAACATTTTTTAAATTCTTTATGTTGTGTTTGGATTTGGTTTTGAAAAATTGTAGAAGTAATAAGTGGAGAGAGATAAAGAGCGAAATGATGGAAGTAGGGGGAATTTTTTGAAAAATTCTTTTTGTTGTTGATGGTCTGTCTTTGACCGAATCGAGATTGAAATTTAGTTGAAATGTACATAAATTGGCTCAAATACTCGTGATTATCGAATAAAAGAGAGAGGCCCCTAGGATGCTTCAATAATCAAATACAGTACATAAAATTATATAAGTTGCCCGAATGGATTTTTGAAAGAGTCAAGATTTGCTGACTGATTTGTTCTTGACGTTGGTCCTGTGAACCGTGTTGCGCACCATCGAGTTGTCGGATTGTGCATTCGACGGCTCGGATCTCATCTTAATAACCAACAATCGAGAGCCGTTCATTGTCGAGATGAGATCCGAGCCGTCGGATGCACGATCTAACGGCTCAGATGTACTGCACACTGCACTACACAGCACCATCCCCAATTCGTTCTTGACACCTCAATAGGAGAAGTATTTTTTAAGCATAAAATCAAAGCTCTAGGGATCCCTTGTTTCGTAGAGTTATTAGGCCATCCACAGTAATATAATCAAAAGTTAATTATTGGTAAATTTAACAATGTTGGTGCAAAAGATAACTCAGAAGGGTATAATCAAATTTAACAACATCCTTAGAAATAATCAAATTTTAGATTTTGGATAACCAAAATTATCAACTTTTTTTAATAATCAAAATTTTTGAATCCCACACCTCATAAGTTAACTAGTTCCAAAATTTGTATACATGCGTGTTTCAACTAGCATTTTCTTCTTCTCATTTCTATACACGTGTGTTTCAACTAGTATTTTCTTCTTCTCTTCTTTGCTTCACCCACAAAATGTTTCTCTTTATTTCCCTCCAAAAGTGAAACTCATATCTCTCAATCATCTGTACAATTCAACCCATCGTTGCCAGATTAAAGCATTTCACTCTTCTTTCCCGTTTCTATTTTATTCTTTTTTCGTTCATCCCCTATGGTTGAGTACATGAAGAACCTTGCATTTTTTTTCCAAATTCAAAAACACATCTGATTTTTTTTCAAAAATTAAGAGAGTGGTGGATTTGTGATATTAGTTTGGTTAGATAAGCTACAGGAATAGGAAAAAAAAAGAAGTTTCGGTGTTGTTTTGAACACCATATGTTCAATATATTTTTGCCAAAAAAAAAAGTGATAGAGGGAAGTGAATGGCGAGAAATAGAGGAAGAGAGAGAGAGAGTGAGGGGCTGTTTGATAAAACTGAAAACTGAAAGCTGAAAGCTGAAAAATTAGTACTGGAAACTGAATGCTGAAATTTTTAAGCTAAAAAGTTGTTTGATAAATATATTAAGTACTGAATTAAAAAAATGATGAATTAATTTTGTTCCAATTTCTCTTAATTTACTAACGGTCACAATATACTTTTGGTAATGGTGGTGGAGTGGTGGTGGTGGTGGAGTAGTGCTGGTAGTGGCAGTGGTGGAGTGGTGGTGGTGGTGGAGTGGCAGTGGTGGTGATGGTTGTGATGATGGTGGTGGAGTGGTGGAGGTGGTGGTAGGAGCGGTGGTGGTGGTGGTGGTGTGGTGATTGTAGTGGTGGTGGTTGTGGTGGAGCTGGTGATGGTGGTGGTGATATGGTGGAGGAGGAGTGGTGGTAGTGGAGGTGGTGGTGGGATGGTGGAGGTGGTGGAGTGGCAGAGGTGTTGGTGGGAGTGGTTGTGGTGATGGTATGATGGTTGAATGTAAGTATACAAAAATTCAGCCAAAATTAAGTAGCTCAAAGGTACTTAATTTTTTTCAACTTTTTGGCTTATGTTTTAAGTGGTACTTAATTTGTTAAGCAATGTAAAATGTAGTTATCAAACCTATTGAATCACTTATTACTTAATTGATTCAGTATTAAGTGCTGAATTTAGGTTATCAAATAAGCCCTGAGATTATAGTAGACCCCTTATTTTGGTTATGGACTAGAATTGACTATTGTAGACCTCAACATTGTTAAGCTTAACAACTTCTTAAATGAATAATCAAAAGCTGATGTGTCAACTTTTGATTATCCATTTTTGATTATATCACTGTGGATGGCCGTAGTTGTTGTTTATCTCTTGATTATAAGGTGTTTTTCTAGATCCTTGTGTTTCTATTTTGGATGAAATTCTTTTATAAGTGTTGTTTAGCTTTTCGTGAATGAACATTAATCCATTGAATAAAAAAGAAAAATATTAACGAGTTCTGCTTGTTTCGAATACCTTTTACCGATGTCATATTTTATACTCACGAAATATGAATTTTCTACAATCCAACTATTTTTGTAAGAAAAGAAAAAAAAATCCTTTTTCCAAATTAGTAATAATACCCAATTTTTTAGATTCCATATAACAATCGAAACTCATAATAACAACTGAAAAGCAAAAAAAAACACAAAACTTGAGCTTAAGGAATGGAAATGATGTGATTAATCTGCACAGAGACAAAAATCAGAGTTTACATTGCACAGGAAACCAGATATCTAACTAAAAGTTCAATTTTACTACTACAACCTTCCATTATTACACAAAACGGAAGTGGACCCTATTGTCCCTAATAACATGGGTGTTGTCCCCATTCAGGTCATCAAATTTTGGCAATGAACGGCTCAAATTTTATCTCGATGATGCACTAATGGACGGTTGAGATTTGTTTGGCTGAGATGAAATCTGAGCTATCCATTATCGAAATAAACTGCTTGAATGGGGACAACACCCGAGTACATATTACATGTATCCTTCATCTTAACATCATGCATGACACCAGAGTACCATGTAAAAAAAAGAAAAGAAAAGAGAACATGAAGTGAAGTGTGAACCAACATCCACATCACAAGCCACAGAATTCAGTTCATATCATTTTCCTTTCATAAGATATTGAAATAGAAGAAGAAGAAAACTTTTTTTGGGTAAGAATAAGAAGAAAACTTGTATACATGTTTTGTTGTTATTCTTGATGTCAAGGTTAATCATTACTGGTAGGATAAACAAAGGAATTTCATACGGGGATGCTGTCGAGCAACTCCCTGTAGAGCGATTGGCTCAGATCTCAACCTCGAATTCCTGAATCATAAAGTGAAAGGGAACCACCCTATAAGGTAAAGAGCCTCACCTAAAGGACCAGACCCGGAGCTGAGAACAAGATCGAAACCAGAACTTCTCTGCTCAGCAGTATCTCCCATTTCTCTTGGGAAAATTAGTTTGGCTGTTAGGCTAAATAAGCCAAGTGGCTTATTTTTTTTGTCCTTATTCAAATTTTTTTCGTATTTGTTAGTTTTTCATCAATTTTTGGAGATTATTGCTTCTTCATGACAAGAGAAATCTAAAAAGTAAAAAATTATGATCAAAATCTATTTTTTTTGAATAAAGACAAAAAAATTATCTTATTGGCTTATTTTTGTCTTTATTAAAAAAAGATTAGATTTCGATCGTAATTTTTTTCTTTTTAAATTCCTTTCATTATGACGAAACAATAATTCCTAGAAAATTGACGAAAAACTAACAAATGCAAAAAAAAAATTTGAATAAGGACAAAAAAATAAATCACTTAGCTTATTTAGCTGAACAGCGAGTCCACGTGATGTCACAGATTCCTTCTCCACTATTAATCCCGTCAATCAAACGGGCCATAATTCATGAAGTAGATTCCAGAAGCCACGCACATGGAAAATCTGGAGGGCCTGCTTTGAGAAAAGGGCATGAGTATCCGAATATATATCTACCCGGTTGGCACCTTTAGCAACAGCGAAAGAAAAGGTAGGTACAAAAGAATGAGTGCCGTTCCAGAATTAACAGTGAAAAGTGTAATGGGATCCTTCTCCTTTCATAATGGTATGTTCGGATCAGCTTTCGCGTGCCTCGACTAGTACCGAGGCTAACGACTGAGCAAACCTCTCAGAGTTCCAGTGACCCCAAAATTTAGAATGCTTGGCCTCTGTAGAAATTTGAACATACGACTTCACAGAAATAAGCACTAGTTTATTAATTTTTTCATGTCTACTCAGCCAAACGCAATGGGTTGAAGTGTAATGGGATTCTTTGTAATGAAGGAAGGAAAAAATTGTAACTAGACCATCTTCACAAAAGTCCAAAACTTGGGTGAATGGGATTTCAAAGGGAGAGTTTTAGGATCGTCTATAGTGGCCCTGCCAAGTGATTTGAATTAAAGAGGAGTTGAGCCCTACCATTGATTAGCCTTTTGATTTCCAAAGTTATGTTTGGGGGTTTGGGATAAGCTTTTTTAGTTTGAATTTTTACATGCAGATCATGACTTTGGGAAGACAAATTAAATTGTTGTCCTTATTGTCTACCTAAATTAATTAATAGTGCTACTGCAATCTATACCTATATTCTTTTTCTCTTTTTTTTTTGTTACGAGCCAGGTATCCGAGACAACTTAATTACGTGCATCTCAATTAGGATATGTCCCACTAACTCAAATAAGTACTCTCTCTTTTTTTTTTAATAAAAGGTGATGTATTGTGAGAGAATAACTTGTCTCATAAAGTGAAAAATAAATATTTAAAAAAATAAGAACCCTAGCAAAATGGGATTAATCCAATTTTAGGGCACCCAATTAAAGCTGGAGCAAGACTCTGTAGGGACTGACCCTAAAGAAGTTGATAACAATAAATAGATTTTTAAACCCGAGACATTTGGAGGAACCAAACTTTTAAATCTCAAACTTGACCACCAAGCCAACCCCTTCGGATTAATCCATACCTATACTTTTATTGCCTTAGTTTTTTGTTTTGACTTTCCTTTAACCCCCATTACCAGTTTTACATATCAATTCCATTTTTCCCTGGTTAAGACTGTGTTTGGATCTTGATTGTGAAAATTTGTGGTTGAAAAATGGGCTTTCTGAAGCTATTTTCCCCCTTAATTCCCTCCTAAATATCTCCAATTAAGCAAACAAAAATATCTCTCGTTGAAACTTCGTACTTAGCTTTGAAAAAAAATGTTTAGATAAGAGTCTTACAGATAAAATTTAATTATGCCTCTTTAGAATAATAAGATCTTCACACTGGTTCAAACGGATTGAAAATTGGAGCAGTTAATTTTTTAACTGTATTTTTAATATATATAAACAATCTAAAAAAATTAAGTGCTCTAATTTTAAACTGTTTGAACAAGTGCGAAGATCTTATTATTCTAAAGGGTCATAATTAACTTTTGTCTCTAGAACTCTTATGATCAAGTACGTGCTATTTATTTAGTATCCTGTGTATCAAAAACGTGATTATTAGAGCCTTAAAGACAAAAGTTATTTATGGCTTGCATGTCATCCTCGTCGGAACTAGGGAATTCAAAAAAAATAACGTCCTTTATTGCGTCTTGACCCTCCAAGAATCGAATCATAATCAATTGTCTGATAAACGAATCTACCAGCCAACCGGACTAACTATTGTGGCTTATCTTTGTTTTCATCCATGTGTGTGAAAAAGTTGATACAAGGTGATGAATGATGCAACCCACTAGTTATTTCGATGGGGAGAGTACAATATTCAGTACAAGGCATGATGAGGAGATTAGCAATTGAACTGAAAAAGGTGAAGACAGATAGGCAAAAGAGTACATGCATTTTGCAATAGAATGATAACATGCAGGTAGTGGTGCATAATCATACGATTAGCTTAACCTACAAGAATGGGAGAGAGAGAGAGAGAGAGAGAGAGAGAGTGTAAGAGTTCATTATGAATCCAATTCTGCTAAAGGTGCAATTATCACCTTTACACTGTGGCAAGGGTAATTTGGTCTCATAAAAACTAAATAAATACTGGGTGATGATTTTTTATTTGTATCTGGGGGTTGGGGGAGCAGAATATGCATTCAACGGAGCGGTCAATTCGGTCACTTATCTCAGCAATCAACGGTTTAGATTTTAACTGAGCAATAGACTTTAAGCGATTTGTATGCGCTCATAGTCGATCCGAGCTGTCCATGCCGCGATGAACAACCGAATTGGCCTCTCAACAAGAAGTTGCTTAGCAGCACCACCGGATCCCAGTTTTTTTGGCTGTTTACTACCACCCCATTTGATTGTAGGGCCAGTCGGCAATTCTCAATACAACCGGTTCCTGTCAATTTTTAATCCTTTTAACAATAATGTAAACAAAAATGCTTATCCACACCGGGAGAGAGAATTTATGAAAGCTAATCACAAGCGGTGGAAGCCTAAGTGCCTAACATTAGTCACGTAATCCTTCAATAATGTACTCCGTCTCTGCTTTCAATCTTTACTTGCGCTCTCGCTATCAATTTTGAATGTATTTTTAAATGCACTTTTTACGATCGTGCTCCCACACACCCATTTACGTGTGAATTACCCGAGCATTCACGTGTGAATTATGTGACTTAAAACCTGACGCCTCCTATTACGGGAGGGGTGATATATACTATAAAAAAAAAATGTTAACTCAAAATATGGCCTTGTCCGTTTCTGAGTCTTAAATTTTTGGGCACGGTATCTAATAAATTTTCTCTATCAATCTCTCTCTCTTCACTCATTACACTCAAAAACCTTTTTCAAAACCCAAACCGAACAAAGCGATGATGATTGCAAAATAAATTAAGGTAGGAATAATTGGCTAATGTAGAAAACAAAAGCATGTGAACCCACTCACTCAATAATATCCCTGTGATTGGTAATGCTAAATCCTCTTTTAGTCATCGCGTGGGTCGGTGTTGACACCTCCCCCTCAACCCCCCACCCCACCCCATCATCCTCTGGATAATTGTTTAATCAAAAATCTGTTACTACTATTATTAGTAAAAAAATAATTGGACGATTAACAAAAGAAAAAGAAAGACATCCTCTCAAATAATTGTTCCGGATAGTTGCTGGAGTTGTCTCCGAAATCTCGGTCCTGCAAAAATGTCTAAGGGGTTGTTTGAGGGGCCAGATTGTCCATTATGATTATCTATTTTTCATGTTTTTCGTTTGGGAGCTCTATTGCGATAGTGCATTCTCTCGCAATCCATTTTGAAAGCTACATTTTAGAGGCATAGTTTGAGAATCTAGTAATGTTGAAAGGACTTAACTACCCCTAAACCTTAACAATAATTCCAAAATTGCCCTCTACGTATATTCTACTCTATCCCAACACCCGACTGAAAGAAGGCAAATTCAATGAAAAATTAAGCCAAAGGGAGTTCAATTCCTCTCATCTTTTGTACCGGTGTATTTTCGGCCTTCGATTGACCTCATAAAAACTTCGAAACACACACACACAAACTCTCACACAATCTAATGACCAAAGATACACAAGTACCTGTACACTAATTTCTCTAATTTCTTGGTACAGAGAATTTGAGGGGAGCCAAAGGACCCATCGAGAAGGAGCCTGACCGTTTTAAAGAAATTGAAAATCGAGGAGAAAGGGAAACCCAGGGATCCTGCTATCCTTAAGGGTCAGCATGGGTGTTGGTCCCATCCGGATCATTCATACTCGACAATAAACGGATCAAATTTCACCTTGATTAAACGGCTAGATCAACCGATAGCCCAGATGAGACGAACACCCATGCCATCCCGCATGATCCCCCAAGGCAGGATCCCCCATTTCAGTCCAGTTGGGCTTGTTTGGCAATAAAAAAAAGGGGGGGGAAAAAAGACTCAGGGGTGTTTTCCGGCAGTGCAAAATTTGTAAATTTTTATTTGTTGTTAAAAAGTTGTTAGATGTTTCCAGTAATGAATAAGTTATTGAGAAATATCAAGTTATTTTCGATAGTGAATAAGTTATTGATGGATTCGTGAATAGAATTACCGTAGTAAAAAAAAAGTTTTTGTTGACAAAATTTTGTTTTTTGTTAGTGCAGTGGAAACACCCCAATCAAAGGGAGTATTAGTTGTATGAGAAAAAAAAAAAGGAAAAGGGGGGGCGGGGGGCGGCGAGTAATTGTTTATGCACAACACAATTAAACAGGGACACAGAAGGCCTCCGACAAGCTTCAACCCCCCCCTCCTATAAAGTTTAGTTTCAGTAGACTTTACTCTTTACATTCTTCCGTATACCCACAGTTCTACTTGTAGTAGTAGTAGTGGAGTATTTCTTTCAGAACACATCGGTTCACGAATTGGGTCGTCGTTGGATCTTGAAATTAAGCTACAGATTATAAGGAAATCGGTTTGACTTTCCACACCCCCAAGGCAAGAAACAAAACTGACCCTTTCACTGTTCAGTTTTTGCTTTAATTTCTCTGTTCTTTTGATGTGCTTCCTGGTGAATTCAAGTTGAAATCTTTTCTAGATTCTGATGGGATTTCCGGGTGATTTCCGAGTTACCTTTTTCTGCTCTGCTTTTTTCATGCTTTTCTCATTGGATTCGCTGGCCTGTGGTATTTTCATGCGCAAAAGTTGAAAGCTTTATTGGAATCTGGTCATATCTTGATTTAACTGTCCCTTACTTTTGCATATTTGATAATTGGGCTTGGGTTTTTAGAGTTGAATACTTGAGAATTATTGGTGGCTAAGCTTGCTTTTGGGTGTAAGGATTCTTACCTGTTTTCCGGGTTTTGTGTGTAGTTTCAGCTGAAGGGGGTACCTCAGTCAAGGGTTATGATTTTGCAAATTTGAAGTACAGTTTTAGCTCTAACCTAGAGTTTTTGTATTTGTGGTTTGTTGTTCTGCTGTGTTTGAAGTTTTGAGAATCCTAAATCCACTATTTGGCTTCTGGGTTTGAAAGATTTTTTTATTCTGGTTAAGTCTAAGGTCTTAATTTGAGGTTGACTCTTGGTGTTGAGAGTTTTTAAGTGATGAGAATCTTGGCGTCAAGTTCACGGTATTTGCTTGGGGCAGGGCTTTCCTTTGAAGTTTTATTTCAGTAAATTCCAAGGGGTTGGATCTTGAGTTGCAAAAACCATTAAAATTTCACCTTAGCTTTGAACTTGTGTCTTGAGCCTTGGAATTTTCCTCTTTTGAGATCTCAAATCATACAGTCAGATCTTGGTTTTTGAGCGGTTCTTCTTGTTGGCTTCAATATCTAGTGTTTTTTTGATGTCTTAGCCTAAAAACAGACTAGGTTCTTCATTCATTCCACTTTTCTTGATTTTCCAGGTAGATCCGGTTTTAAGCATGGATTCCCCTCAATCCGTCGTTTCACCGTTCAAAGGCTCCACTGTTTTTCCTGAGCCTGAGAAGCACAAGGCTGAACATTTCACACGGAATCTCGGCTGCTTGTCGAGAGAAGCTGAGGTTCAAAGTAAGGAAGAGGAAGTCATTGGTGTTCTTGATGTGTACATACATCAGGCCAGGGACATCCATAACATCTGCATATATCATAAGCAAGATGTTTATGCCAAGATTTGCCTCACTAGTGATCCGGAAAACACGGTCTCCACTCAAACCATCAACGGCGGTGGGAAGAATCCCGTCTTCAACGAGAAACTCCGAGTCAATGTCCGGACGATAGATTCCTCACTCAAATGTGAGATATGGATGCTGAGCCGTGTGAGGAATTATCTCGAGGACCAGTTATTAGGGTTTGCTTTGGTTCCCTTGTCTGAAGTCCTAATCAAGAGTGGGAAGTTGGAGAGAGAGTTCTCCCTCTCCTCAACCGACCTCTTCCATTCCCCGGCGGGGTTCGTTCAGTTGTCTCTCTCTTACAGTGGAGCTTCACCAGAAGTGATAACCCTTCCTTCACTGCCAAATGAAGTGAACGAGTCGATCCCTAGTGATTTTGACAAGATTGAGTTCCCGGATCTAAAGACTGCGAATGAGAATGATATGATGCTTTCAGAATATCTAAACCAATGCACCAATATGGACTCCCAGAGCTCTGAGAGCTTGGTTTCCTCTGATACTGAAAATCAGCTTAGTTCTGAAATTGGTGTTCGTGAGGTTGAAAGCTTCTCAACTGGCACTACAGAGTCAGTTGAGCATCCCAAGCATGATTCTCCCCCAAGCAGTGTGTCAACAACTAATGGGTCTCCATCAGTTTCTAAGTCTTCAAATCAAGAAGCCATTTCGCCTCCAAAGGAAAACTCGAATGCAAAAAGCGAAGATGTTGGAGATGCTGAAAGTAATGTCTCAGATGGGGTGCCTGTTGGTACATTTGCTAAGCCTCTTGTCAGTGTGAACATTGAACCAGAGCAAAAGATGGTGCAACAGGACATAGTGGACATGTACATGAAAAGCATGCAGCAATTCACCGAGTCATTGGCGAAAATGAAGCTCCCAATGGACATTGAGAGCGAACCCACCAGTTCTGAGAGTTCAAGTTCCGATCAGAAATTACAGGCGCCGAAGACTCCTGGGTCCCGGGTGTTCTATGGGAGTAGGGCTTTCTTCTGAGCTTTTGTTTCACCGGTTCGGAAGCAGAAAACACAGGTGGACTTCCTTTTAGAAAGTAGAAGAATCAAGACTAATGCTCATGATAATGTCATTGGTATGTAGTAGGGTGATGCTATCCCAAGTATGTTGGGCTCTTTTGATGGTGGAAAAATCATGACTTAATATGTTACAAGCTTTGTTTTTATCATATTTGCTCTTGTGGAATTATTATGTTTTTGGATGTCACTTTTTGAGTTTGAAGTGAAATTGACCATCAAAATCTACTTTTGTTCTCTGGTGGAGGTCCTGTAATCAAGTCTCATACAACAGAAAAGGTAAGATGAACAAAAAGAGCTAATGTGCAATAATTTCATGGGGCTGTGATATCAGGGTCCTGAGAAAAAGTTGGATTTGATTAGAATTGCTCTTTAGTGAAAATTTTGGCGCTCCATCTCTCTGTTGTCTCTGGACCAGTTCATTGTTTGTAATGAGAAACGGAAAGTATTCGCGAATCAGAAGTTTCTTGCACAAATATCTGTCCGCGATGATTTGACAGTGGCGTTTATCAAAATAGTAGGCACTTTTGCCAGAAGTCGCGTAGAATTTGCGGCCAAAGCGCACTCACGACAGAAACCATGTCCATAATCGACCTCCTCCATTAGTTCTCAGTTCACATCTTTTCCTCAAGCTGGGACATTGTATTGACAATGCAGTTCACTTCTGCAATGAAGTTCAATGAAAAGACCGTGATCCAACAAATATCTCAGCCCTTGAATCTCCAGCTTCAAATCTAATTTCTTGTTCCCTTGTCTTTAAAAATCTGCAGAACTGCTTCACACCATTGGATCCTCCTCCGAAATTGGTCCATAGATTGTCCTTGACCCTGTTCTTTTGGGTTGTTTTTCCAGCGGAAAAGATGTGAAACTGAAGATGTTTCCAATTTTTCTTCAACTTTTTTGGCTTTGGACTCATAGGAAAGATAGATGACATCCATCCATAAAAGTGTCGTTCACTTAAATTACATGAAATCCGTTCATAAAAGTGTACATGAAAGGGGAATGGAACGGTTATGTCGTTCACTTAAATCACATGAAAGGGAAATGGACGGTCTGCATACCCTACCATTTTCAATTCTTAATTCAACTCGATGTCGACAGCCGGTGGGCCCTTAAGGTACGAAAAACTTGTATACCCTCCTCACAAATCACAATCTAGTATTTTTCTTCTATCCCCACTTGAGGAATGGAGAATCCAATAAAGCAAGAGGAGGAAAAGAGGCCAAACTAGTGTGAGCCAAAATTGAAATTCTATTCCTGCCTGCTTTTGTTTTTCTATAAATATATAATGGGCTGAAATGTCAAATGGTTTCGTTTTCAAATAGAGAGTTCTAAAATCTCCCACGTTTGACTAGAGAGCAAGATTAGAACCATCCATGGTAACAGGAAAAGTTGAATTTGATTTAGGGGCGGCTCCAATATCAGTTCTAACCAAACCAAATCGAACCTTATGTCCCAATCAATTGGGGTCGGCTGCATGAATATTTTTTCTTCATTAAGCTCTGTCAAGGGTCATTTGTTCACTCAAACCCATTAGACTCTTATCTTTGCGCACAACAGCATCTAATGTCAATACATGTGATGTTGATTTTTCTTAACTATTTTCAGTACTGGATCACTAGTATAGAGCTAAAATGAATAAAAGTTCAAGTAGATTTGTGAATAACTAAATTGTATGGCCCAACAAAACTAAAATAAATCCGACCAAACAATATTTCATAGCCAAAGGAATATGACAAAGGTTTATTAAAAATAGACCAAGGTGGATTTTATTCGGGGGTAGAACTTTGTGTCTGTAAGCCTTTGTATATTTTTGTCACCACGGAAGTCAAATTCTGGAGCCGATTTGATGGCCCACTCGTACAAATAGCCAAGTACAACTAAATACAACTAAACACAACTAAATACAACTAAACATCACTAAAAATACAAGAGTTCAAACGTCACTAAATACAACTAAACATCACAGAATACAACTAACAAAGCTGCTTCGCCAAGAGGAAAAAGAGAAGTGGTACATTACATGACTCTCACATGAAACCCTTCATGAAAGAAGATCATTCATTTCTGACCATTCATCCTTTCATGGAGGGTTTCATGGACCGAGTCCTACCCAAATATCTTTCTTATGAGGAGTGAATTTGCTGGCCAGACAATCATGGGCCTAGATAAAAAGCTGTACGTTATAATATATGGGCCTAGATCCATTTTCGTAACTAATGTTTGTCTGGTGGACCAGAAAATAAGGCCTCTGGACCAACCACTAATCCAAAGTGGGCCTGGGCTTTATGGCAAATGAGTACTTTCAGAGCAGCCAATTTACTGAAGGAGTTGTGAATTTACAAGAGTCAAACTATTTCAAACATCTGATTTCAGTAAGATAGAAAGAAAAAAGAAAAAAGAGAACACAGATAGACTACCCAATTGATATCAAACCTAAGACACCACAACATAGGAGTAATTCAATGGGAAAATGACGGCTAAGGACGTGTTTTAATAATTAATACCCGCCAAAGACATTTTCAGCATTAACAAATGTTTCTAGCTTGTCCTTAGCGGGTATTAATTATCAAAACACATCCTGGGCCGTCATTTTCCCTAATTCATTTACCTGATCAAATTCATGCATTCGGAAGTTATCACCATGGAAACAGAGAAAGAAAAGAAACTGAACATGGGCCCAGTCCATTATTTGCGCATCTCTACGTGTGATTTGCTGAAAGATAAACTTTCTCAGTGAGCCATCCTGGGGGGCCGGAGCCGTCACCCAACCCACTCAATAAGTTTATAAACCAGCCAAAAGTACGAAGACCAGGTGGGTATCCAACTAATGTTTCACAGCAGTAAACCTCACATCAAAACTGAAAACAAATGGTAAAAGAAAAAAAAAACCCCATAACAAGGCCAGTGGTACAAACTAGTCTCTCAGTGGCAACTTTATCTCTCAATCAAAATAAAGGAAGCCAAGTTACTGAAAATTGACTCATATCTTGTTTACAATCCTAAGCTTTACGAAGGCATTCCTCACAATACAGAAGCAATAGAGTCCAACTTCCAATTTAGTAAGCTTTGGGCACCAATATGCCTCACAAATGTACATACTTTGATACCATCAATCTCCATTTTATATTAGCCTCGGCTTAGGACACAATAGGATTATGGATTGATTAGGAAGAAAATTTCGTTCCCCAATGGCTTTCCAAGAACACCAAACAAATACCTTTGTTCCTGATAGGCAAGTCTTGTGAATCAATTTATCAGGGAATGCAACAGAAACAAGGTAGAGTCCCGGCCCAACAAAATGACAGTCATGGACTCCAAGTCATCCTCAGTCAAGAACCATGTGAACTTCTAAAGAAATGAATGGAAAGATGAAGCCATAACTATGATGCATGGTCAGATCATTCCTTTCTTGTTTGAAGCAAAAACCAAAAAGAAATGCCACGAACAATAACTAGTGGAGTAAAAAGTTAACTTGCCTTCATAATCATGATTGTGCTAACCGTCATCAACCATCATCTATCCAAATAGGAAAATACAAAAGGAGGAAAATCACAAATAATAGCTCAAACAGAAAAAGATCTGACAAACTGCCCAGAAGAGACTCTGAATTTCATCAAGACATCAAATACTTCAATGTTCACCAAATCAGACCAGCCCATAAACTTAGGTTTGGGTAAAGATAGTAATTCAAGATGCCTCGGCAGCTGGTTGGGTCAACCCAAACTTCACCAACAACTTACTAAGGGAATCGGAAGAGCTCACCTGGTACTTGACTTTCCCAGAAGAGAGGAAAACCTCAGCCAGTTCAAGCTTATCAGAAGTAAGACTAGTGCTGTCCATAGTCTTGCTTAGCACCTTGAGTGCCAGCTGTACTGCCTCTTCTCTTGTGATCTCATCCTTGTAATCCTGCTTAAGCATTGACTGTGCCGCCTGGTTGTTTGCACCGATTGCTGCAGCTTTCCAACCACCATAGTTTCCACTTGGATCGCTAGTGTAAAGCTGGAAACCGTAGTTCTTATCCCAACCGGCAAACAAAAACGAAACACCAAACGGACGAAGCCCGCCAAACTGAGTGTAACCTTGTTTGGTGTCACATAGAGACTGAACTAGCTGCTCAACTGGCATAGGCTCCTGGTAAGAAAAAGTATAGCGCTGTGCTTGGACCCTGGCAGTGTTGATAAGGATGTTTGCGTCAGACATGATTCCAGCAACGGCGCATGCAACGTGGTCGTCAATCTTGTACATTTTCTCTGTGGATGTTGAGGTCTGGAGGAGCTTGGAAGTGACTTTCTTCTCCCCAACTAGAACAACCCCATCTTTGGACAGGATCCCTATAGCAGTTCCAGCATTTCCAATTGCTTCCATTGCATATTCGACTTGGTACAGACGACCTTCAGGGGAGAAGATTGTTGTACGGCTGTCATACCTTCGAGACATCTAACATGCAACACATGAACTAAACTAGATCAATCAGAGAATAAGATCTTGAAGACATTGAAGTTTATTGAGGTTGATAAAAGGTCCATGCACTAAATTCCACTTTGAGAACTACAGACTATATATAGATACACCTAATTCATAACCAAATTTTCTGCATCTACGAAACTACAAAAATTAAATTTGAACAAGAGTGCACTTTTGTAGGAAAATTTCAATTCCTAATAAGACTCTTAAGTTTCACAACTGACCATATGAGCAAGTATTCAAATTTGGTTCTGTTACCGTTGCAACAACCGGAATGTATCTCTTTCCTAGAAGACTGAATCCCAGCATCATTGCGATTCTGGAATTTCAATATTACCACCAACCCATACCAACAACCAAACACTGACAGCCCCTTTGGATGGTGAGAAAGGGTGCGATAAGAAAGGGGAAGAGCAACTTCAAAAAATTCTATTTTGTACTTCTCTCCATTTCTCACCAAAATACTCAATCCAAGTGATTTGGCTAGCAACCATAACCTTTTCTTTTCTTATCAAATCCCTCAATCCAAAAGGGCGGTTAGTTTTTTCGACACCTATTGGACATTAGAAAAAGGCAACAACGAGATTTTGATACCTGGTCTAATCCTTCAGACATTTCTATTATGTTCTACAATGTTTCCGAAACTTGGAATGAACACCACATTCAAGTTAATAGGTGAGATGGTATCAAACCCCTACCCTGCATTTGGATGGGCACTATGAAAAAATCTTCCTTTTTTACTTCCAGATCATTGGTTTATCATAAATTTTTATTATCTGTGTGCCAAACTTGTCATATGTAGACATTACAATCTCAAAACTAACCTTGCATACTAGGATTTGAAATCCAAAGATATCAAATGCCTAAGGATTTCAAATATCTATAGACTAAATCGACGATTTGGATACAATTCATTGTTTGAAGGGGGTTTTTTTTTTTTTTTAACATCATAAATCCTTTTTTGAGCATCTTCCTTGCTGTCTCCTTCTTTGAAGGATTTGGATTTTACTTTGTTTGATCAGTTATCAACATTACGCATCTGAAATTATTTCTACAAAAGTTCAAAGATCTCAAGATGTTGGAGCAAATTAAAATCCCAATACTTAAAAGAAAGTAGCTAGAGAACCTTTTTGTTAAATGATAATTCATTGCAGAAGAAGTAAAGATACATCATACTTCAAAAATCAATACAAACCAATTAACCAAACCTGCTAAATATAAAAATGGGCATGACTGAGCATGTAAGCAGTCAGATGCAGCTAAAAAACTTAACTTTACTTCTTTCTTTCTTTTTCTTGAACAGGTGACAAGAACTAAACTAGAAGCAAATCCTTAATTAATCAGATACCCTGTAACAAGAACTAAACTAGAAGCGCAAATCCCTAATTATTAAGCATCTAAATTACCCAAATATACACATATACATATACACATACATATACATACATATATGAAGAGAGAGAGAGAGAGAGAGAGAGAGAGAGAGAGACCTGTGCTTATCGTTGCCGGAGATTTGTTCAATTGAAGATCTTGGGCGGGTTCTGATGCTGATCGAATTGTAATAGGGTTCTTAGCTTGGGACATAAGAAAACCCCCAAAAGTTTAACGTGTGTCACTAACTAGTCCTCATACTTGTACGTTTTTCAGTTCAATCCCTAATGTAAGGAATGTTTGTTTGGAACCTACGGTTTTGTTTGGGGCTTGCACCCTCTTTGGATGTAATGATTTCATGGGAAAAGAAAAGAAAGAGATGCAATTTCTAGCCAAATCACTCATTTTGATTGAGTATTTTTGTGAGAAATTAATGTAGAGCACATGGATGCCTAATTTTATGATCAATTGGACCGGTCGAAACTTCGAAACCCAAACGCTGTTTAATTTCAAATTGTCCGATTGGCAACTTTTGGATGAGTTCGGATTGGGCCCAAATTTGGTGGGTTGACTTATTTCCGTGACCGATGGTGTTTTTCGGCCTAATTCATTCGTTTAGGCTCTCAATTGGATGTTTTTATTGTTTTAGAAAATATTTGTTTTGTTAATATAACTCTTAGCGTATAATTCTGTAGAAGATGAATTTTTTTGGAAAAAGACTTTTTTTTTTCAATTTTATTATTTTTTTTCAAATTTTGGGAATTTTCGTTTTTAAGTTAGGGTTTTGCTAGGGTTATGCATTTTCTCTATAAAAGGAGTTGTAACTTAATGTTTAAGCAACTTTTTGATCAATAATATTCAGACTTTGTCTCTTTTTTCTCGTGGACTCAAGTTTATCGTTCGTGTGATTAGTACACAACTGATCTCTTTGTTAATTCCGTTGCGTCATAAATGGAGTAAAGAATACAAAAAATAAAATATTTCAATTGGCTCCTTCCCTTCTCATCCAATCTCACAAAAATGGTGAGATTTTGTGAGAAATGGCTCTCCTTTCTTATCTCACCATTTCTCACTATCCAAAGAGGTTGGGGAAGAAAAAGAAAAGAAAGAAAAGTTTTAAAAAATTCCTCTCTTGTTCGGTTTGAGACAAAAAAAAAAAAAAAAAAAGAAGAAGAAGAAGAAGAAGAAGAAGAAGAAGAAAGAGAAAAGGACCAAGTAGAGCATTAGGGAATAGTAAAAAATTCTCCCTAATTTTCTCACACTTACCGATTGTGGTTGGTTGGATTGGGGTTAACGCAAACAAGAATGTTAGTGACACAAGACCAACTACACTCGTCTATGTGACACTGCATGATTGGTAATGAGAGAACAATCACTTTGAAACTACTTTGCAACTACCAATCGTGCCGACATAAACGGTGTTGTTGGTGTTGAGGTGCAGTGTCGTGACCCTAGCGTTACAGTAACGTGAAAATTAGATTTTTCATTTGTAGAGGGAAAAACCTTTTATGTAAGTTCCGTTCCGCTAAGAGTTTTATAATTTTTATCCCTTAGATGTGTACACCCAAATTTGTTTTGGATAAAGGTTTGCGGTTTGCACGCATCTTCCAACTTAACCTTCCACAACCCGATGCCAAATTACACGCTTTGCTTGAAAGGCTGGCTAACACGAGCACAACACAACAAAGCAGTAAAGCACACTGCAAATAACTCATTCAAAGCTTTGATTTTCACTTCCTCTCCTTTGACTTCACAACAAATCTATATCCTTCACACTCCTCCAGTGAACCCAAAAAAAAAATTTACATTCTAGATTCAAGTGAAAAATTTGGCAATTTGCAGAAGATAACCACCCAATGAAGACATTCGAATTAATTGTTGAGAATTGAGATGGACAGCTAAGATGATGCACTGCAGGAATCTCCCCGGTCCCAAAAAATACCCAAATCTTCCAACAAAACTAGAAATTGCGTGACAAACTCTACTATTTACAATTCAACAACCCCCTACCCCGGCTTTTCACTTCCCCAAATTTATCACTTTTTTCAATCCAAAACAATAGAAGGAAAAGGGAAAAAACTAAAGAATCATACCCACCCCACATCCCTCCAAAATCAGCAACAATCTGACTTGACAAATATTCAAAAAAATCTATAAACTCAAGGCAGACAATCCAATATCATTTTCATCATCATCAACAACAATGCCATCAAAGAACGGGTCTCTAAGTAGGTCGGCAGCGGAAGGCCTGGCCCGCGGCTGGGCGAGGCACCTCTCGATGAACGCCTTCACTTCAGGGTCCATAACCTTGTCCATGGCTCGAGGCCTCACGCCGGCCGTCACCTTCTTGTATATCTTTGCAATGCTGTCGCATTCGCTGTAGGGTACTTCCAGAGTCACCATCTCGAGCACACACATACCATACGAGTATATGTCGATTAACTCGGTGTAGTTCTCCTCGTACAGCTCTGGCGCCATGAATTCTGGCGTTCCAAGTATTGAATGCGCAGAGTGGTTCTTGCCTACTGTTGCGGCCAGACCAAAATCACCAATTTTCACCTATTGGAAAAGAACAGAGAATTTTATCAATTAACTGTTCAATCCAAACAGGTAGGCAGGGGAATCTGACAACAAGAAACCACCATTTCTTAGAAGGTCAAAGCAATACACAAACAAATTGAAAAAAGAAATTACACATCTAACGACCAAGACAAATAAGATTTATTTACCAGCTAATTAAGTTGACTCAACTGTTCCTCAAACGAATCAAAAAAAAGTTTCGCAGAGCAATCACGAGCAAATTTCACGCATTCATCATTGACTTGACAGTTTAAATGCTCGATTACTATTTACTACTACTCAATCCTTTTCCATTAAATGAAACTTGGTGAATTTGACAGAAGGGTGAAAACATCAATTTTCAGAAACCTGGAGATTTAAAAACACTGTCATATACACACAGGATCTCAAATATAACAACCTGGACAATTGCCTATATCAACCACCCCAGGTACATTAACTGTTCATGTGAATCAAACATCTTCCTATTTCCTCTCCAAGCAACCAAACATGGCTAGTAATTGGAGACAAGCAAGAGCAAGGTGAAGAGGCAAGCACCAAATATCAAATACAGGGAGATTTCAACCGAAGAAGTAAACTTCGATTGTCGAAAGACAAAGCCACAGCAAATAAATTCTTATTTAGATATTTCCCATCTAATACCCAAACACATAGCCATCAATTTTCTCATAAACCAAACATGATTTATTGATATGGAAAAACAAGCGGCAATTTCAGCGGGAAAAAGCAGTTACCTGACCAACATTGCCATTGATGAACACGTTACTACAATTCAGATCCCGGTGAATAATACATGGCTCATGGGTGTGCAAATAATTCAAGCCCTTGAGAATCTGCTTGGACCACTTCTTCAAAGCCTTCATGGAAACATGCTTGTGCTTCTTCCTGTAATCCCTCAGATTACCAGAGGTGCAAACTTCAGTAATGAAATTCAAAGTGTTTTTTCCTTGGTCCCTCCACACATGGTACAAAGCAATGATGTTCTTGTTCTTTAGAGTCCTTAGCAACCGAACCTCTGAGTTTAGCCGGTCGATTGTGGATTGGTCATCGCAGAAATAGCGAAGCTTGACCTGGTTCCAAGCCACCTCTATACCTTCTTCCTGGTCAAAGGCTCTGTATACCTTTTTCACTGCCCCACAACCGAGAAGCTCGTTGTACCGGCCGTATCTGCCGGTAGGATCCAACTCGACAAACGGTTCCGAGTCGTCTGGATCGGAGTTCATGCTAGGCATCTTCCTTCGAGCATGATTAAAGTGATATCAACAACAGAACCAATGGAATAAACACAGATCCAACAAACTATTCAAGATAGAGTATATAAAATTGCTGCTTTTCCAGTTTTTCAAACACATCGGTTGTTGCTCACAGAAAAAGGTTTCTACCACTAATATTTGTTAAAATATAAATACTGATTGTTCTATATCGGACGTACTATTTTCCCGAAACAATTTTCGAGAATTACATTAAATAGTTTTGGTATTTGGTTCAATGTTCTAAAAAGCGCTCGGCGGTAGGCGGGCGGCCGACCACCTTCAAGCTTCGAGACCTATTAATCGGCCATTAATCGCCTTTTAGCAATTAGTCGGTTTTTTTTTTTATTATAAATATTCTACAACCTCCCTACCATCAATAATCACAATTTTTCTAGTTGATGTGATATATTTTCTTTACCATCAATACTTACTAGTTACTAGACATCTACCAGTCTACACGGCTACACCAAACGGTCCAAACCATAAATTTACAATATTACACTACTCTACTACTCAGACCCAAGTGTTAAATTTTATCACAAAAAATAAAAAAAAAATACTACTCACTACAGAGAGGGGGGGATCGAGAAATTACGGGGGGAGGGGGGATATCAAGAGAGAGGGATCGAGAGTTACAACAGTCAGCAGTGAGGCGCAGTGGCGGTGAATGGTGATGAAAGGCGTCGGCGATGACTGGTGTCGGTGATGAGAGGCGATCGTCTATCGTCTATGTACTGGCGTCAGCAGTCGGCGATGACAGTTACCCCCTTCGTTTTCTAGAAATTCAAATTTACCCCGCCTAATGGCCCATTAGCCGATTAATCGCCCATGAACCGATTAATCGCCTATCGCCGCCTAGTCGCCAACCAATTAAGCGGCAATTAATCGCCGCTAAAGTCCAATTAATCTTCTAGCCGCCTAATTCAACCTTTTAACCATTAATCTCATCGGTCAGCCCAAATTTCCTATTAATCGCCCATTAACCGGCTATTAATCCCGCCTTTTAAAACACTGATTTGGTTAGATTCAGAACGAATATCTGTCAGAGTATTCTGGAAAAACTGATAAGGTCGCAAGTTTTAAGCCCTAAAAATCACTGAAAAAACGCCACTACAACGTTGAAATACATCACTTTTCGTTCATAAACAAATTTGTAAGACGACTAAAATAACAGATCTTTTCCAACAAATAAAAATACTTAACCACTGAGATTTACTACAAACACATATTCTGCGTTTCACACTGATCGTATTATAAAATCTCTCTCTCTCTCTCTCTCTCTCTCTCTCTCTCTCTCTCTCTAGAAAGCTTCAAGGAACGGGAAAAAACGCTCGTTTGAAGCAAATCGATTCGGACAAAGACGATGAGCATATCGAGATCGAAACAAGCACGTACTAATTTACCGACTAAAAACAGCGATTCGAAGCAGAACAGAAACGCGAGCTTACCACAGAAGACGAAGCTGTGGATCGACGCCTTGTTGCGACCGCAGTGTTTCCGAGCTCTGCCAAAAGTGGCAACCTCTCCCCTTTTTTCACGGGAAATAGAGGAAAGCTCAAATGTTGGGGAGACGGGGTTTATATAGGGGTCGAGTTAGGGCTGGTTTGACTCGTGGTTAGCTGATCCTGCGCTGTGACTGGCTGTTGGGAGCTTTGGGTTAACGGGCGTGTCGGTTTTCATTAATTTTGGATTAGATGGATTGTACTATAGGTGGAAACGTTAGGACTGAATTTAATAGAGGAGTGCTAGGTACAAAGAAAATTGGCAAAGAAAATACCTTTAAAGTGTACATGAACGGCTTAGATTTACTGTACAGTGCATCTGAACCGTTCATGTACACTTTAAGGGTCTTTTCTTTATTTATTTTCTTTGCATGTAGCATTTCTCAATTTAATATGAATAGGACTGGAATTTGAATTCGATCCGAATACAACTTTCACAAATTTGAATTCGATCCGAATTCAACTTTCAAAGATTGAGTGAAGTCAATCTGAATCCAAGTAGTCGCGGAAAATGACGGTCAATAACATGTTTTGATAATTAATACCTAAGACATGCTGATAACATTTTGTTAATGCTGAAAATGTCATTAATGGGTATTAATTATCAAAACACGTCATGAGTAGACTGGCAGTCATTTTTCCCATATACAACAACAACAACAATAGAACCCAAAAATTATCCGAGCAGTCGCATATTCGATAAAGATAATTCGATCAGGTTCATTTAGCCTACTCAAAAATTATGCGTATAATAAAGGCCAAAAACATACTACTAACCAATTTAAGTCCCTGAATAAGCCAATGAGCTCTTAGCTTATTTGGCATCACCTACCGCCTTCCTCAGTAGAGACTTGGGTGCGAGTTCCAAGAGGAGGTTTGAGGTTCAAAACTATGGACAGCCTCTGGACTCTTTTGGAGACTAACTTACTAATTATTCTCCCTAACCTCTGCTAACCGATGTATACCGTGTGAAAAAAATAACTTAGAATAACATCTAAATATATAACACTCAAATAACCAAAAGTTTAATTATCGAATAGAATTCGTAATTGGGTTAAGGCTGGATATTCTTGAATCCAACCCACTAATTTTCAGAACTATTGGATGCATATCAAAATTTTTTTGATAATACGATATGGATGAAGATTGTCACATATCGGTTCAGAATTGAACCCGATTAATTGACCGGCCTAATTGAAACTCTTGATTCATGCTCTTCAAGTTTACCACATTTTTAGTTAACCAAGATAAATAACTAAACCTTGTTGCAGTTTAACAAGTCCCAAATATTTTTTTCCCCTCTATCTTTGACAAAAGAACTTTAAAAAGTCAAAATGAGAAGATAAAAAATTGGAAAAGTCTTTTTATACTTTTTATCAAAATTTCTCCTAGTGAAATACTATAATGGACAGATTCCTGACAATAGGATATGGATGAAGATTGTCTCGGATCCGATCGGGATTGAAACCCAATTAATTGACAGGTCTAGTTGGAATTCCTACTTCCTACTCTTTCTAGTCTACCACATTTTTAGCTGACCAAGATAAATAACAAATCCTTATTATATTTTAGCGTGTCCTCGAATATCTTTTTCCCTCTATTTTTGACAAAGGAACTTTAAAAAAAGAAAAAAACGAGAAGATTAAAAATTCAAAAGTCTTTTTATACTAGCTATCAAAATGTCTCCTAGTGAAATGGAGTATAAGGCAACCGTGTTGATGTACATATTTTATAGCGATGCATTCACGGCCCCGTTCTTTAACCAACTATTTATAATTCCGTGTAATTTGAGCAAGCAAAATATTATTCTTTAAGTTTCGATTGGCAAGGTATCATTAATAAAATGCCAACTTTTATGTTATTTGTTTATTTAAATCTTGTATGTTCTCGTATTTAATTAAGTAGGAAGAACAGTACCGACCAAAGAGGCCCCATTCCAGAACGGGAAATAAGCCTTTATTTTTTAATTAGGCAATTTCAAGCTAAAAAATAATAGGCTTACTGAAATCTAAAAATATGTACTCTAATATAGATCTTGTTTGTCTTTATATTGTGAAAAAAAAATATTTAAAAAATATTTTTTATTTGTATTATTTTTGAGTTTGAAAATGTGAAATAGGTACTTATTTTTTAAGAAGGTGTTTTGAAATGGGGCCAAATAGGCGAAGAGTCATAAATCCCTTTTTCTAATAATGAGAAGTTCAATGGCCCGCCTGGTCCAAGCCCGTTGAACAGAGTTTTGAGTTTTTTAAGGAAGCCACGAGCTGTCCAACCCGCATAAAGGAAAAGCTCATCCGCTAAATTCTCATATCCGGGCTTATGAAGGTGGATATATCGGGTTGCATTCCCCTCCATAAGCCAGCATATGAAGCGGGAATTTCTATCGGGTTGGCCCCGCCCCTGATAAAAATCAAGAAAAGATGTGCAAGAGGATCAACATGGGAATGCAAAAAAATCATGGGAAAATAACGACTAAAGACGTGTTTTGATAACTAATATTCGCCAAGGACATATCTAAAATTAACAAATATTTTAAACTTGTCCTTAGTGGGTATTAATTATCAAAACATGTTCTGGATCGTCATTTTCCCAAAAATCATGCGCTTTCGACGGGTGCTAATCATGCCCCCTTCAAGAGCCCACTCCTCTCCAGTACTACTAGTATTTTTTCGAACTAGATCGTTCGGTTGAGTCTTGTGATGGATTTATTGAGCAGTGTCATGGGCAAAGATTTTCTTTTACATGATTATATATAAATAAAACTATTCGTGAGATGATAGGATTTGTATTTATACAGAATAAATTGAGAGAAAACAAATATGTGTGGTGTGAATAAATTTACCGTAGAGTTGCTGATGCAGTAATCAAGAACAGTAGCATGATAATAGTGGATAATAGGGCTGGGGGAAGAGAAAGACCGAACTGATTTAGATGTTGTGGGATGGAAGGATTTAAGAGGTTGTTGCACTTTTTTAAAAAGTTACTTTTTGAAAAAGAAAGTAAATTTCAAAGTTAAAAATTATGTGTTTACGCAAATAAGTTTCCTACCAATATGAATCTTGTTTGATAGATCTTATCAAGATCTTTTAAACGGTGCAAAAAAATTGAAAATTTATTTTCCATTTTCGTTATATTTGAGTTTGAAATTATATTCTTTTTAAAAAACAATGTTTTTGGAAAAAGTGGAACAGGGCCTAAGCTTAGCTTATTACACCTGAGTGAACAGGTAGCCATGAGCTCAAAAATTTATGTAACCGATCTTAATTAATTGGGACACAATGCTTAGTTTGATTTGGTTTAGATCCGTACACAAATTGATTCGGAACGGTTCAACGCATGTGGGCCTCGCATACTAAATACGGGTCCCACCAATATCTGAAAATATTAAGACATCTGTGTCCAGATTTGTCCACCGACGCTGTGTCAAATGGTATTTACGACACTTTACATGGACTCATTTGGATAATTGAAAACCACATGGGAAACGCATATAAACAGTAAAACGGACCCTGTGTGCAATTTTTTTCGACCCTTTACATGGACTCATTTGGATAATTGAAAAGAAAAATCACGGTCAAAGACATGTTTTAATAATTAATACGTGTTTTAACCACAGGGGAAACTTATTTTCGACACTTTACTCCTGTCACTCTACTCCCAGACCCTCCCTGGTAGCATCTTGGCGCGGGAAAAATTGCCCGGTCGTCCTTGTCGGTGAACTCCAGCGCCTCTCTCTCTATCTCTCTCTGTAACTGTAAGTCGAGGTTTTCATCCGATTCGTTTTCTCCAAACCTCATTCCCAGAATGGAGGACATGGAGACAACACTGAAAACAGTCTCCGCAGCCCTCAAACTCGTCGACTCCAAGAAAGAAAACCTCCGCAAAGCCTTCCAAAACCTCCAATCCCACCACCACCCCTCCTCTTCTCTCTCCTCCCCTGCCTTAAACGCCCTCACCTGGCCCGACCTCGACTCACACTTCTCCTCCCTCCACTCCTCCCTTCTCTCCCGATTCCACCTCCTCCAAAACCAACACCAATCCCAACAACAAACCCCAGAACAAGGCCAATCTCATCCATGCAAACAAATCCCAATTCAACCGCAATCTCACCCATCCGAACCAAACCCAATTCAACCCCAATTGGAGCCACCCAAAGCAAACCCAATTCAACCCCAATTGCAGCCATACGAACCGGTCCCAATTCAACCCACATTGCAGCCATCCGCAGCAAACCCAATTCGACCACAATTACAGTTATCCAAATCACGCCCAGTTCAAACCCAGACGGGCCCACCCAACAAGCCACTCCCAAACCTACGCCGATCCTCATCTGCAATTGTGCTGAAAGACTCCTCGACACATGGGTCTGATACGGTGTACGTGGGACCCGAGCTGAAGTTCCTGTGCGAGAAGATGGACGGGCCGGGCTTGAGGGACTACGTGGCCGAGAACTACCCGCGGGTGAGCGAGCACAGGGCCGAGCTGGCCGGCGCGTTGTCAGGGCGTGCGCGGGATGCAGCGGCTATGGTCTTGGACGCCATGGACGGGTTTTATTGGAGGAGCAGCTGTGTGGTTTTGTTGGAGGTGTTGACGGAGTTGAAGCCGGAGATTCGGGGGGAAGTGAGGGAGAGGGCAGAGAAATTGGCGGCGGAGTGGAGAGGGAAGGTGGGGGGGAGTGCCGAGGGCGCGAAGCCAATGGAGGCATTTGCGTTTTTGAATCTCGTGGCGGCTTTTGGTTTGGTTGGTGGTGTTGGGTTTGGTTGGGAGGATCTTGTTGATTTTGCTGCCCGTGCTGCGTTTTACAGGCGAGCTGCTAAGTTGTTTCAGGTGCTTGGTTTTGGCGAGAGGATGTCTGGTCAGTGTATTGAGTTTCCCTGTCAATTTTATCTGTGTTTACAACTATATGTTTTGAAGAATTTTAGGGTTTAGATCAGTAGTAGGGCAGGGGGCTAACTGCCTTGGTCATTATGCACACCCCTTAGATACTCTCGCTAGTGTTTAAAGGACTGAAATAGTCATTCATTGGCCCCCGAATGGAATGCAATGCACATTCTGCCATTTTTTGGGAAGAATGTTAGATTATTGCTAGGGTAGGTTATTGATAGGGTGTCAATGATGCTCCATCTGCCCGAACTAGAGATTTGTATATGACTGTTGGGCCTATTGCCCCGGACACTATTTACACCCCTTAGATACACGTGTTAGTTGGTATTGCGCTAGTGTTTGGTTTTCTGAAATGTTTTTGGGAAGGAATGAAATAGTCATTCATTGGCCTCCGAATGGAATGTAATGCAAATTCTGGCAGTTTTAGGTGAATCAAACTTTGTGAGGAGCATTTCATACAACACTGCCTTCTTTTGTTTAGTTGTCTTGTAGGAGTGTTTAGTTATTTGTAAGTTCTATGTCATGTCTCAGAGTTGCCTTATTGTATTTAGTTGTCAAGTGGTAGTTCGTCATTGAATGGGTGGATACTGGATACATATCTCTTTGCAAGTTGATAACATATTCGTTATTTATTTCAGAGGAGTTGTTATTGATTTCGTAATTTCATTACATGACTAGGTGCACTAAAATGCAATACTACTACTGTAGGTATGATAGAGTGCTTGATTCTTGTATGTGTTAAGTTACCAGTAGTTCCAAAAGCTTAAGTTAGAAAATGGGCCCAACAATGCATATGAAGCTATCGAACACCCTCCCTCACGTGCAACCCCATCTTGCATGTGGAGATGCAAATTTATAGAGATATAGTAAGCAGAATATGAAGGGGATAAGTAGAATGCAAATGGGGACGGAATGCAAACAAAGAGGCTTGAATCCAAGACCTCTTGCAACCTGAGCTTTGATACCATGTCAAGTTATTGGTAGTCCCAAAAGCTTAAGCTGTTAGGAAATGGGCCCAACAATGCATATCAAGCTATCCAACAATATGGAGTAAGTAGGTTGATTAAACAAATTGGCTTCTCATAAGAATGTATGCTTAAGGTTGATAGCTATGAAATGCTCGTGCAGCATTTGACAGATGTTTGATCATGGCGAAAAGTGTTGGTTGTGGCTGGTTAATGCATGTTGGTTTCGTTTCTATCAGTATAACAATCTCCTCTGCACAGTCCTCCTTCACTATGCTTAAAGGGCTTGTCTTGTGCAACTGATGTTAGATCTGGTGTGACCGAACCCAAAATCTTGAGCCAAAGCAAACACACAAAGAACAGTAGGGTGGTGTACAGTGGCACACATAAGATTTAAAGGGGCCCAAGACGGAAGTATGTAGATTTACGGAAATTTATGGTCAAATGAGAAGGGACGAATTTAAAATTGTTACGTATTAAAGGGGACAGAATGATTAATAAACCTTTTATTATTACCAAAAGCTATCTTGGGGTAGTAAGAAAATACCAAAGTTTGAGGGCCGGGTGGCCCTTTGTGTCTGCCGCTGGCCTATGTGTAGTTGGTTATTCCGCTGTAACCTGGGATTCTCTATCAGCATTCAACAACCTTCACGGCCAGAAAACTTGTTTAAGTTCATTTCCTCATTCCCTTTCTTTATTGTTTAGCTAGTATGTGTAGTTGGTTATTCCACCCACCCACACACACACTCACAAAACCAATGTTGTGACCTGATTTCCGCGAACTTTGTGCATAAGTAGGTAAGAGTTTGTCTTGTACATCATTAGCTAAAGGCAAGTCACCCACATTATTTGGTTTTGTTGCAGATCTTGTCTTGAAACTTATTAATAAGGGCCAACCACATCTGGCGTTCAAGATTATTTATGAATTTGAGCTTACTGATAAGTTCCCACCAGTGCCAGTCTTGAAAGACTGTGTGGTGGAGTCCAAAAGGCTTGCTGCGAAAATTCGCCAGGATGGACACTTTTCTCTTCAATCTCTGGTAATGTTGCCTCTTGCTTTACGATTACTAAAGTAACTGTTTGAAGGAACAGGTGTGATACTTTTTGCCTCTGTTTGGCAGAATAAGGCCAGAGACGAAGAAATCTTTGCATTGAAATGTGCAATCAAAGTCATTAATGCTTACAATCTTGAATCCGAGTATCCGAAATACAACCTTGTAAAGCGCATTGAGAAGCTAGAGAAGAAACAATTTGCATCAGCTTCTCTTTCCAAGCCTCAGCAGAAGTCAAAACCACAGAAGCTAAGTGGAAGCAAGCGTTTTCAAACTAGTGGTCTGGCATATGTTCCAAACATTAAACCTACTGCCCAAGCCGAGATGATATCCTTTTGTGAAAAGATGGACGGGTTAGGTTTGAGGAATTACATAGCTGAGCAGTATAGGGAGCGGACCGCTATTAGGATTAAGTTGCCGCACCCACTGCGTAATGCACTACGTCATGCACCAGACGCCGCGGGGATGGTTTTGGACGGGATGGAGGGTTTTTACTCACCAAATTCAAAGGGTAATAAGGATAAGGTACTTCGTGGTGTGAGGATAATCTGTGTGGCTTTATTGGAGGAGTTGACGGGGTTGAAGCCAGAAATTAGTGCCGAAGTGAAGGGGAGGGCAAAGAAATTGGCAGTGGAGTGGAGAGGGAAGGTGAATGTTGATGGTGAGAATCCTCTGGAGGCATTTGGGTTTCTTAATCTTGTGGGGGCATTTGGTTTGGAGGACGTGTTTAGTATGGAGGATCTTGTTGATATCGCTGTTGTTGTGGCAAAGTATGAACAGGCTACTCAATTATGTCGGGTGCTTGGTTTCAGGGATAGGATATCTGGTGAGGATCTTGAGTTTCTCTCTCCATGTTTGTTATACTTTTTATATGCACCTATTATTCAGCATTCAAATCATAACTGTATGGTAGTTATTGGTTTGCTGGATTGATAATGTGAAATTAATGGTCATCCAACGGAATAGCCCTCTCACCTGAATTGGAAATGGTGATACTTTTGTAAGGTATGTTCAGTGATATTTAGCGAAACCACACACCAGGATGAGCAGTCCAATTGATGCTCATTCTATTGCAGCTGTTCCAGCTTTGTTCCTATTATCCAAACACTGCCTACTTGTGGTAAATCGTGATCATGTTTGATTAGTTATTTTCAGCAGATACATAGTGTCTTAGACTTGGCTGTGGAAAATAATAGGGACTGTCAACCATTAGTTCTTCATTGAAGGCGAGGATATTGAGCTCTTTGCAAGTCGAAGACAGTATCCTTTTGAGTTGAACAGGGTAGGGTTCGTTGTAGTTAATTAGTTAATCCTATACTCTGCTAGGTGCATTGAAGCAAAGACTACCTTAGATATGGTACAATGCATGATTCATCTAGGAGTAAGATTTTTTTTTTGTTGAAGAGAGGAGTAGGAAAATTGATTGGATATTCTTGTCCCACTTTGGTTTATTTTAACCTCCAAAACTAGTATATGAGTCTGGGCGGCCTCTCCACTTATTGTCAATTGGTTTTGAGTTGGATGCTTTAACATGGTATCAAAGCTAGGCTTTGGAGGCTTTTGGACAAGACTCTCTTGATTTATTTCCCCATTATTATTCTCCCATGTGTATATTTACTTTTCGATATTAACAAAAAGCTTATGTGGCCTTCGTTTGACATGCATTTAGTTATCGTGACAATGTCTTGTTGTAGTTGGTCAATGCATGTTGATTAGGTTTCTGTTAGTTCTATGGCTTCCTCGGCTCATTCCTTGTCAACTATGTTGAAAGGGCTTTATGCGTATCAAGTGACATTAGTTTTGTTTTGGTGGAACTAGAAATTGAGAACAGAAAACAGAGCAATCACTCGAAGAACGCAAGGGTTTGTGTGGTTCAGTTTAAGCCTCATTAACTAATAGAATCTCACTATGAAATATGATGATGGAATGAGCTGGCCATGTCTAGTAACTCTCTTAGAGAAAACCCTAGAGGCCACGATACCCTTATACAGAACCCTGCCTGGTGAACCGGGTCGAAAGATATCCAGTATTTAGTAACCGGTCCGACTTATTCCGCTTTGAATTCTAGACACCTCACCAAAAGATCTGTGTTGACTTCCTATAATTCTCTAGTTGTCATTTCACTCTTTGGCAACATCTTGCAATATCACCTTAAGGTAGCCCTTTAATAAATGAATTTATCCCCAAACATCTTTCATGAGCTCTCGTTATAAACTAGGTTGCATAACCTTATGCTCGTTGGATATTTGTGGCCTTGAGTCTTTGTAAACTATGCGATTGGTGCAATTTCAGCATTCAACAACCTTCAGGGCAGTAAGCTTAAACTCGTGGCTTAGTTTCTTGTTTTGTTAATGTCATGACATAATTTGTTCAAAATTGGTACATAAACAGATAAAAGCACCATTTAGCATCCAAGGAAAGTGGGATTTGTTCTTCAAACCGTAGTGTGATTACTTTCTGAAACCCAATAGTTCAATGGCTTCTATACGATATTTGCACAAGCCAACTCACCCACGTTATTTATTTGTTGCAGATCTTATTACAAAACTCATTAGTAGGGGCAAACAACTTGAGGCGATCAAATTTATTTTTGAGTTTGAGCTTACAGAAAAGTTCCCACCCATTCTCGTCTTGAATGATTATGTGGAGTCTTCCAAGAAGCTTGCTGTCGAAATTCGCGAGGACGGATGCTATTCTTTTGACTCTCTGGTAATGAGGGCACATGTTAGCAAGACTGTTTTTAAAATAGTTGTTGAAGGCACAAAGTGTGATATTTGTTGATTTTGTTCGGCAGGAGGAGGCCAGAACCAAAGAAGTAGGTGCATTAAAATCTGCAATTGAAATCATTCAGGTTCACAAGCTTGAATCTGAGTATCTGAAGGAGAACCTAGCAAGCCACATCACGGAGCTAGAGAGGGAACGATTTTCATCAGGTTCTGCTTCCAAGCCTCAGCAGCAGTCCAACCCACAGAGGCTGAGTGGAAACAAGCGTTCTCGAACTACTGCCCCAACTGGTCTGGCATCAATTCCAAACAGTAAAGCTGCTACCACATCAGCCAGTCCTGCATTTCAGCAGTCTCAGTTACATCCAGCAGGTTTGTTGCCAGATCATCCTGCTTTAGGTTTCCCTGGAAACTTAATGCCTACACAGCAGTATGCACCCCTTTCAGAGTCACACATGCCGGCTGTTTACTTTGATAGGCCAGTTGCTTATGGTAGGTATGGCTTCCCCCATCAACACCATCCGTCTTATTACCCTCAGTAGGTCTTTGTACCATTCAGGCTTTTATGATGGTGTAAATATTCGACGTAGCATTTGTCTCACTATGCAGCACTAGGTATCGGAAAGCATATTTTCCTTTTTAATCACCAAGATTCTAGCACCGCTAGGTTTGGCATATCTGATATTTGTTGAAGTGTATCGAAGCGGTGGCTGTTTTGTGTCACACTTCTCCTCACTACAAAACTATATTGGTTAAGATGTTTTGACATCACTTGTGAATTGTTTTGTTTGAGATCATTTAATTTAAGGGCTTTTAGAGATGGAACCGCAATGGAAGGAACCTTTCGTTTTGTTCGATCTCCAGGATATCGACGGCGGCACGGCGCATTTTCTTTCTTGGAGGTTTATGTATCTAGTTCATTTTCGCAAGGGTTCTTCTGTGTTGAGGTTATGCTCTGCATCTCCTAAGTAATGGTTCCCTCCTTTTCAGGGTCCTTTCCTGAATGGGAAATTAAACTAAAGTGGTTATGAATAAACCCAGAATTTTATTTATTATTATTTTTTTGGTGCTTCTAAATCTAACTGCACGAGGAAAAAAAAAAAGGGGTTTTACATTGGAGACTAAAATAGGACAACAATAATATTTTGGGGACTAAAAATGTTAATAAGTCATGCTTACTATTTTTGTCTTTCACGTGAAAAAATCACATTATTTCATAACCAAACAAGCTTAGATTGACCGTTTTGCACGCAAACAACTATCTAGTGTTACAAAAAAATTAAGAGGATCACGACAGAGCTATTTGGATGAGGAACAAATTAATTAACTTTAGAGATTATTCTATTATAGCATGACTACTTAAACATATCTCTAAATTTTATTGTAAAAAATGTACTCTACAAAACTAAGGAAATTGATTTTTGCGCTCCCTTTTTTACTGATGACGCTCCACTTTTAACGTGAAGTTACTAGTAATTTTATGAACAAAGTGAAGCGCTATTAGTAAAAAGAGGAGTGTGAATATCAAAATCCAAAACAAATAGATTGTTCGTGCCTAGAAGGCACTCCCAACAATAATCTTATTTTCAAATCGTGTGTACAATGCTTAATTTATGACACTCACACGTGTGCTGGTAGGTATTGCAGAAAAAAAGGAAGAAGACGGTGTGAATTACGAATGGATAGTGATGTATATTAATGCATGTTATAAAAATATGACGTGAGAGAGGTTTCAAAATTTTAAACGTTTTTTCCTATTTTGTTAAAACACATGTGGAATATTACAAAAAACAAAAAAAAAAAAAGAGAAGAAAGGGTAAGATTAGGTAGAGAAAACACTAATTGTGTCTTCCTTTTTTGTATATAATTTTTTGATAGCACGCTACAATCTAATCTAAACTGAAGAAGTGATTGAACAGACTCAAGAAATTACTCCCATTTGTATGCTTTTTTAAAAATATATTCATTTATTTTATTATATGAATATAGATTTTTGAGATGTGCCGGTTTTCGGCAGTGTTTGTTGGTAAAAACATTTTTTTCCATTTTATTATGAATATATGAATATGAATATACTTGTTAACTACCTCAGCCCCTGATTATTACGCCTACTAATATTGGTTGGTGAAATTATAATTACAGCCGAACGTTGCAACCAAACCAGACTAGATTCCCTATCATGACCAGTTCAATCAATCCAACGGGACTACTTCTACTTGATTGTCCCACCTATCCGAACGTGTCCGATCTCTCATGTTTCAAAATTCTCTGTGCCTCTGCAAGGGACTTTGTGGCCGTTAAATTGCGTAATTTTTTTTAATTTTAAATTTAACGACCAAAAAATCGTTCGGCACAAAAATTTTGGGTGTAGAAAATCTTGCAACCACGGAACTGCACCCCAAATTTTTTGCCCACATTACTCCTTTTTAACGGTCACATGTCTTCAAAAGAATCAAAACCGAACCAAAAATACACTCTGTACTTGGGAAAATGACAAAACCCCAAAACCACATCTAGATCCATTCCCTCAAGTCAACCCCACCTCCCACCTCTCTCTCTCTCTCTCTCTCACCTCCCACCTCTCTCTCTCTCTCTCTCTCTCTCTATTAGCTACCATCAAAAACACTTATTGTTTCCGTTCCAAAATATTTATCTGGTCTATAAAATGATGACTAAAATATAATGCATTTATTTTAAGAAAAAATTAATTTTTTTTTCATAAATTAAAAAAATTCATCAATATCTAGTAAATTGTTGAAAAAAATTAGAATTTTTCTTGCAAAAATTATATAACATTTCTACGTTCTCATTTTATGGACAAGGCAAATATTATGCGCGACGGAAGAAATATTAGTAAACCATAGTAACATATAATTCATAGTAATTTTTGTCCTGACTCTTAATCCTCGCTATCCTTTGTTTCTGCTACAAATTTTCGTAATTACTTTCACTCGTGTTCATGCATGCGAATTATGTGACTTACGTGGCTGGAGATGTAAACTAATAATTTTCCCAAACTACCCTCTCCATTTCACTTCGTAAATCGAAGCTGCTACTCCGTACTTGTTCTCCTCTCTCTCCTCTCTCCCTGAACTCAATGGACGACTCCCAGTCTCAGTCCGACGTTGTAGACTCGAATTCCGACGCCGGAGGATGGTCCGGCGCCGGATCGAGCTCGGCGAGGTACAAGCTCATGTCGCCGGCGAAGCTCCCGATCTCCCGATCCCCGTGCATCACGATTCCTCCGGGTCTCAGCCCGTCGTCGTTTCTCGAGTCCCCTGTTTTCCTCTCCAATATGAAGGTCAGTTAGGTCTTTCTCTCATTTCTTCGATTTTGAATCCTCAGTGGTGTACTTGAATTTCAGTAGCTTTAGTTTCAGATTCGAATAGGATGCTCGGATTCTATTTAGGGCATTGTTTGGTTGCTTAGAATAAAAAAAAGGAGTTTTTTTTTTTGCTTTTCCCAAATCAGTTCTCTCCTTTTCCTAATTGTGTTCTCTATTAATTAGTGGCAAAACTTGCCCTCTTAATCATTTGGAATCTGATGCTCACATTTTATTTAGGGCATTGTTTGGTGGGTTAGAATAAAAAGGAGTCCTTTTGAAATCACTTCTCCTTTTCTTAATTTTTTTCCTGTTTTACTCACTGGAATTATTGCCCTCGTAGTTATTTCGAATCTGATGCTCAGATTTCATTTCATTTATGTTCCAAATTTTCGTCAGTTATGAGTGGAAAACTTGGTTCCTATTGAGAGGAGATTAAATTCTTAAGGTGGAAAACCCACCATTTCCACCACTGGTCCACTGCCATTTGTGGGCCCCGCTGTGCATTAAATCTGAATTGTTCATCTTGTAGAATCCACTAGTATATCCTCGCAAAAAATCAGCTTCATCGATTATCGATATTGATAGGTCTAAAAAAATTGAATTTTGGTTTATAAAATGGACAGCGTGATTCTGTAAAAGAAGCAGTAATTTGAGCAATTTTGTTTGTTTCTAAAATTTAGAGGTCCTTAAGCCAGTGGAAGACGCAGTAGTTATGCATACCAGGGCCCGAAGCACATGTATTTCTAGACTGATAACAAAAATTTTATTCCATGTCTATATATTGCTACTTGGTAGGTGTAAGTTTGAGTGTATATACATAGCCGTCATTTTATTGTGCGCACACTACTAAAAAATTGTTGATAACTTGGAATCATACGGAGTTTTCTCCACATGTATATAGTTGTTAGATTTTTTTTTTATCCAAGGACTTGCAGGGGCTTATCTTGTAGGATTTTTCTAAATTAACGTGAAAATTAGTACAATTAAAGAGAATATTTGGTTGTGCAGGGGCCCGGGCACCCCCTTCCATCCGCCCATCTTTAGCTATCCTTTGCTATATCAGCAATGAAATTTTTAGTTATTTTTTGTTTCCTGATTTTTCTCCTAGTCATATACTGGAAGGAATCGCTCTCTACAAACAAGCTATAATGTGGTGGTAATACCCTCAAATGCGGTTGTTTCTGAAATTTTGTTTGTCTTTTAGTTTTAGGCTTTTAGCTGACCCACATCATATCAGCAATCGAACGGAGAATATGGTTGCATCATAGTAGCTTTAGTGGAGAATTTTGTAGAGTTGGGGTGATGTGATCTGTGATGTTTGTTCGTTAGGAAAAAGGAGGGTTCTTTCAAGTAAAGTACAAATTCTGATTAGAAGGTGGGTTCGTTTCACCACTTCACAATTTGTTAAGCATTTGGTTAGCTCATTACTTTAGCTTATATGAACGGCTTACGTATCCTGGGACCAATGGATTCTTATGCTTGCATTATGATATGCTCTGTTACCTTCTGATTGGAATCGTGCCCCTATGTGCTTATTCTACAATATGTCTTACTTCCAACATCTGGAGTTTTTTTTCTTGTTTATGTGCTTCGGTGTTGTTTTTTCACGGCGTGATTCTTTCTTTCTGTTTGTGCTGGCCTTTTTTATCTTGTGATATGACATGTTGCAACTTGCAAAATACACAAAAATTGCTAAAAGAAGGGAAAAGAATCGCATCTGTCTGGATGACTTTCAGCATCATTGTTACTGTCACTTTCCTGACCAAAAATGAGGGTATATAATCTCAATGGACTAATAGTGGAGGGCTAAGTAATACCAGATTCCCAAGCTAGTTTATCCCATGTTTTATAGGATTGATCTTCCAACAGATACATAATCCTTCCAGCAATTGTTGCATTCAAACGTCTGAAATTCACTCACATGGGATTTGTAATCTACTAAAATGGACCCAAATGTGGAATCAAACAGATATAACATCAGAGGACGAATTCTGTTCAGATGTGCTTATTGGTTAAAGCAATGCTAAGTCTTTGAGGCTGGCTGAAATACAACTTGTCTTCCTTAAGTAACACCAATCACCAATTTTTACCGAATTGTGTAAAAAAGTAACATAGTGTGATTCTTGTGTGCATGCGCAGGTGTGTGTGTATCATATGCTATTGCTGTGATTAATCGCAATAAAGGAGATACCTAACCAGTTGTTTTGATGAACTTCTGAATCCTGCAGGCAGAGCCTTCTCCAACTACAGGTTCATATTTTAGGCCTCAATTGATGCATTTCTCTGGCAGTTCCCCTGGTTTCTCATTTGCTGCTAATTCCTCCACTAGTACTACTGTCGATGAAAGTAAAACCGTTGGTTTTGAGTTCAAACCCCATGCTGGATCTGTTTCAAGATTACCAGCAGTGACACCCATGGTAATGCCCTGATGAACAATAATATGGCTATTGCTAATTTTGCCCTGCTGATAAGAACTCATACCGCTTGAGAATTGCTGTTATCCATTTAAACTTCATTCCAGTGGTTTTGCTTGTATGGTGTGGATTGGATACATTTGGAGGACAAGGGCTACCCCTGTGTTCTGTTTTTAATTCTTCCGCAGAAACTTAGATACTTTTAGGTTGGCATTCATTTTGTGCATTCCAAGGCCACATATATAATTCAAATGCTCATCGAAATTCAAAAGCATATGAAGTATCACCTTTTTCTAGACTCCACTCCATGTTGCACTATTTAACATCTTTCAGATTTATTTAGTATCCTAGAAGAATGCTTGTTACAAAGGCACAAGTGCTACATAATATGAGTGTTTTCCTGCATACAGCTTATGCCGACAGCTATTGCTGCATGTTTCTTTGATGACTACCTTTTGTGTTTTTAATAGAAAGATACTACGGGGTGGAGGTGGATGAGGTCCTTGTACGCTAAATAAAAGGCCTTAGTTTTAATCACAACATTATTTATTTTTAATCAAAAGAAGAATCATGACTATATATTTGTAGGTTTCAGTTTGATGCATCTGTGACTATCCTTGAACTGATTTTTGGCACCGTGTACTTGCTGCTTTACATTTTACAGACTACAGGCATGAACACTCAGACAAGTGAGGCATTTGCACAATTTCAAGCTCAATGCCAGTCTCAACCATTTGCATCACTGACTTGTGTGAAAAGTGAGATGGCTTTATCCTCAAAAGAAGTGAAACTACCTACACCTGTTCATATGTATGCTTCAACATCGACGGCACCTGCTGGAGTTGATTATGATGAGTTTAAGGAGGGATTGCCCCTAAATTCAGGGGAACAAGCATCACAATCTAATCATAAAGACACTGGGGCTCCAGTCACTGCTGATAGGTCATCTGATGATGGATATAACTGGCGAAAATATGGGCAGAAACTTGTCAAAGGATGTGAATTTCCACGGAGCTATTACAAATGTACACATCCTAACTGTGAGGTGAAGAAGATTTTCGAACGCTCTTTCGATGGCCAAATCAAGGAGATTGTGTATAAGGGTACACATGATCATCCTAAACCTCAACCTGCCCGTCGATTTTCTGCAGGTGCTATTATGTCCAACCAAGAGAAAACTGATAAGGTTTCATCTTTAACAACTCAAGAAGGTAAATAAAGAGAATTTCCTGTGTTTTCTCTTTTTTTAAAAATTATGGTGTACTGAAGGGATTCCTTCTTGTTGGTTCTTTGAAGACAAATCTGCTTTAAGTGCTCAGATGTATTCTCACATTGAGCCAAATGGGACCCCTGAGCTGTCTCCTCGTGGAACAAATGATGATAGTGTCGAAGGTGCAGCTCCCCAGTTGAATGGAACAAACGATGAGGTTGATGATGATGACCCATTTTCAAAGCGAAGGTGATGATGTTTAAGTTGATTGTAGAGTGATTGTCTGTGTGTGTTAATAGCTGTGTTCAACTGTCCTTGTACTAACTTCGATTGAACTGTCCAAAAAATTTTCTCAGGAAGTTTGACAGTGTCGGTTCTGATATCACATCAGTAGTTAAACCAATTCGTGAACCACGTGTAGTTGTTCAAACTACGAGTGAGGTTGATATTCTTGATGATGGCTATCGATGGCGTAAATATGGGCAGAAAGTGGTGAGAGGCAATCCTAATCCAAGGTATGTCTCAGTTTCTTGACTTCGTGCGGAACTAAAAGGGGGCACAGAGAATGGAGCTTGCGTCCATGCATACAGATTAAAAGGTCGAACCCAGTATGCAAGGCAGCCTTACCCACTTTTGTGGAGAGGCTAATTCCTGAGACACGAACTCACGCCACAACCCTAGGGTTGGATAACACTTATGATCGTGCTAGGTCAAGACCTCTTTTTTAGCATGAAAATGTAGATTTATTCCCAGTAAAGTAATGCTTGAAGCCACTTGACCCCTCTAAAACCTACACCGTTGCCAGCTTCTGTTATTATTTGGACCAGCCAACTAGAAATATCACACTTAGAGCAAGTCCACTCATGAGTCATGTAGGCTGCCAAAGCCATAACTTGGCAGTTGGCAAAATGTAAGTCCACGTGTTTCTATTTTTTGCTAAATCTCCCATATCATCCAATCTAACTGATTTGCATTGAAAAATGAGATGGGTTTATTTCAATTATCTAGATGTGAGATTGTGCCAAAATGACACCAAATTGGTATAGCAGCATTGCTTTTGTGTGTGTGTGTGTGGCTTTTTCGACCCTGTAACAAGCCAAAAATGGCTTCGGCAAAGTTACTTTTACCTGCATGTTGTTTGTACAACCGATTAATAGTTGGTACTAATCTTTAATCACACTATTTGAACTACTTAACGGAGCCATTGTCAGCAACTTTTCTAATAATACTTGGCCATTGCTGCCAATTTCCCTCGAAAATCAAGGTAGCCGACACCTTTATCCTACTAAATGCATTTCTAGACCAGATGCTAAGTTGCTAACTGACATAATGCCAATGCTGTTTTATTGCTTTTCGTGAAGTGAGAGTTGATGTCAAGGGTTTCAAGTAATACAATGTGTTGTTCTTGCATATTGGCAGGAGTTATTACAAGTGCACAAACGCTGGATGCCCAGTTAGGAAACATGTTGAAAGGGCCTCTCATGATCCCAAGGCTGTTATAACTACGTACGAGGGGAAGCACAATCACGATGTACCCACGGCGAGGACTGGTAGCCATGACATGGCGGGGCCTGCAACTGTGAACGGAATGCCAAGGGTTAGATCAGACGAGAGCCATTCAATCAGCCTCGATCTTGGGGTTGGGATTAGCTCTGGTGCTGAAAATGGATACAACGAGCAGCAAATAAAACCTCTGCAAAACCAGTACAATAGTGTTGGCTCCAATTGTAAGGTTACTCAAGTAACCCCTATGTTAGCGTATTATGGTGTTGGAAATGGCGTTGCGCATGTATCAACAGAAAATCGTATGGATGGTCGTAGCTTTCAGACTCTACCATCGAATCATCCTTCTAACCCATACCCACAAAACTTGGAAAGGATAGTTTTGGGCCCATAGCATTGTTTTCTGATCGGGAGGAAAGAATAAAGGAAACATTGTGGGTTATCTCGCTTGGTGCCCCTGAGGGATGGAAGGCTGTAGGGTTTAATACTGAGGATAAGGTTATGAGAAAATCCTCTATGAAAACCTTTAGCGCTGATCTTGCTGTATCTTTTGCCTTCTGCTTTTCAGTGAAGCTTTTCAGTTCTCTTTAAGTCTGTTTCTTATACTCTACATTAATCGCTCTTACCCCACATGTTCTGTACAAATATGAAATTAAAATTACAGTTCTGACCAACACACATGTTGTAACTTTAATTTGTGCTAGAAATGAAAGGTACTTGCAGAAAAATACTTGCGTATGTCCTGTTGGATCTTTTAGATTCGCTTTCAAAAGCTTTGTAATATTATGAATTGAATAGAGAGCTTTGTATCCCATTCTCATCTAGCTAGCTAGACCAAATATTGAGCAATTCGTATTTTGTTTGTGGGAACACGGATCATGCCTGAAAATTTTGAGAACTCGACGCCTTGATTGGTGACCTCCAAGACCTGGTTTGTTGTAAAAGAGCACACCACCTTTAGTTATTGGAACCATCCATATGCGTTGGTTATCCGGGTGTTTCATGTCTGGATTCTCTTCTCATAATCACGCCTGGATCCTCTTCTCATAGTCATGCCTGGATAGGATTCGCTGGCCTAGCATCGTATGACCATCCGCTGCGTGCTTTTACTTGTTTATGTGGTTATTTGCTTGGAGAGCACTTGTGCCAAACTCACTGGGCAGTCTGGGCTCGGTCCTCAACCGTTGCAGAACCACGGGAGCCGCGCGTGCCAGGTTTAATATCCAACTGAGCACCACATTCGGTTTACAAGATTTGTTTGACCCTTTAGAAGCTCCAAAAGATAGTAATCATGGCAAAATGTTCAAGTTCACAAAATGGAGTAGAGAAGACTAGAAGTGTCTTGGAAGTTGGATTTCTTGTCCTGATGCTCAATTTTGGCGGTGCCATTTCTGGAAAACTCCAACTGGGTAATTAATGGTAGAGTACAAAAATCCCTTATTACCTTTTGTCTCAGTTTCCCTGCCGAAAAACTGTATGTAATGATGCGACGTTTGTGGCCTTAGCATCGATCCCCTGCAATCTGACCCTTTTACCCTCAAACTTCTTCCCTACGAAAGGATATATGACTCCCACAAGACACCCCAGAATCTCTAACAATCTCTCATGGAAGAGAGATGATTTTGCTATACTACCAATTGCTTCTAAGGTATGCATCCAAACAGAAGTCATTTTTTATTTTCTTATTTTGTATTCGATTCATAAAAAAAAAAAAAAAAAATGTGGCTTAGATAAGCAAAATAAGTTAGTAACCATACGTTAACAAGTGTAGGGGCGGACCTAGGGGAGTGCAATTGTAAAACTAATGAAGAAAAATCCCCTCAAAATTGTGTTATTTTATTATATAAAGATGATATTTTGTTGTTAATTCATGAATAAATGTGATTTTGTCCCCCGCATTAAGAATCCTTTATCTGCCACCTTGAAACCTACATTAACAACACGGGCAAAAGTTTGTTTTTCTTCTCGTTTCTTTTCTATTGCTATTTCTTCGCTGCCATTGACCATGAGATTGTTCGCTTTTGCAAGCTTGATTTGCAGAATGGTACTCTTATAGCTGCGACATTGTACAAGACAACCTTTGAACATTGCCAGTTTGCATTAACCCTTGTTTTGTTGCTTTCACAGGTTGAGAGAGAGAGAGAGAGAGAGAGAGAGAGAGAGAGAGAGAGAGATGCATTCCTTATGGGTATACTGGAAGGAGAGAGCCAACTGTAGGAGTAAGCTAATTGGTGTCTGCCGGCCAGAAAAGCTCAGCAAGGAGAGAAGATGCCTCTTTGAAAAGGAGAAGTCAGATGGCGAAATTGTTCATCCAATAGAAGGAGAACGAGAGTACGAGGCGATTTTCAGGCAAAAGCATCCACAAAATTCATATCACGGTGTGAACATACAATCTTGTAGTTAAAAATGCAATACATCATTTATAGTTGTGTAGCCATGGCCCATGGGGGTTGTAACTGGCACGAACTTAAGATTTTTGCCAACTTATAGTTCCTTCTTGTACTCTTAACAGAGCTAGACACGGCAGACCCATCAAGGAAAATTATTGAGATGATTTTCCAAGGGGCATCGACGTACCCCTCAAAGCAATACAGAAAAACAAAGAAAGTCCTCCGGGTGAACAATTCAGCAGAGATGGTGGAAAGGTTCGAAAGGTATAGAGAAATGGTGAAGAAGAGAGCCCGCGAGCAACACAAGATGCATCTGAGAAGCACGGTGGATGGGAATGAGTTGTTACAGTTCTATGGCACTACTATGAACTGTTTCAGTGGGAAGAAGCCAAGTATGGTACCCAATGCTTGTTGCAAGGATCTCACTTGTCGCGTCTGCAGGATCATTCAATCTGGTTTCAACACGGCTTATACGAGGAAAAATGGAATTCAGTTCAGCACAAGCAGTGAGGAACTGAGTGAGGACATGATCAAGATCATAAAAGGGAGGAATGTGAAGAGGGCTGTTATCATTTGCCGGACAATAGCTGGGACAGTAGCTAATGTGGTTGATGAGAGAAGTCATCATGAAGAATATGACTCAATCAAACTTCAAGGAGTGCAGTTTAAGTCAGACCACTTGATTGTACAAAACCCTTGGGCCGTGCTTCCCTGTTTTGTTGTAATTTTCAACTGAATTGCATCCATATTTCTGTTTTGATGCATTTTGAGATACTCAACATTTTTGTAGGTCTCAACTGACCTAATATTGTTGTTTCTGTGGTGGTTAGCCGATAAATGCCTTATTGATGAGTAAAGATAGATAATCTAAACAAAAAGACGGCAGAACAGTAATTACCTATCCAGAGGAAATGAAAAAAGAATTACTCCAGGTTGCCAATGAAACACACAACAAGTGCTTCTGCACGGCATATGAGAGGAAGAATGGAACCCAGTTGAGCAAAAAGAGCGATGAAACGAATGTTGGACGTTATCAAGATCGTAAAATGGAAGAACGTGAAGAGAGCCGTTATCATTTGCAGGGACAGTAGCTAATGTGGTCGGTGAGAGAAATTATCATGGACATGAACAATATGACTCAATTGAAAACCCAAGGATTGTTTTACAGGTCATCATTTGATTGAACAAAACCCTAGCACTGGGCCTCACTGCTGGTGGTAATTTCTACTGAATGTACCTATGTTATTGTTTCGATGCACTTTGAGGGAGGCAATATGTATGCAGTTTTCAAGAGAACTCAAAGTACTGTTTCAGTAAAAGCTTATTTATTATCACGTGATACATAATCGAACATAGGCTGTAAGCATCCATAACCTGTGAAGATGAAATCAAGAAAGAATTACCACAGGTTTCCAACTGAGACATAGGAGACACGCTTTGAATACCATTGGATTCTCACTTCCATGCACAAGAGGCAACTAAGTCTTGATTCATCCAGCCAAGATATAAAGCCCCGTCTCTCTCTTCAAACCTATACTTCCCACTGTAGCTCTCTAGCAATGTCCCGATTGTAGCATTCACCATAGAGTTCAGTGGGTATGGCACGAACCCAGCCATGGAAAACCTAGATCTCCATTTTCCAAGAAGCTCATGGCGCTCCACTCTCTCAGCCCCCTCACAAGCTATTACATTGACAATCTCCCGAGCCAAACAATGTTGTTCGACATTTACCCGCTCCTTGCTCTCCCTCAGTAGTGTCACATCGATCGATTCAAAAACAGCCGCAAAATAGTTTAATGTATGAACAAAACGCAGAAAGAAGGGGGTAGTGTTTGTGTTGAATTCTTGCTCAACAAGTGTCACGATTTTAGGGCTTAAGCTCTTAACCAGCCTCAAGAGTCGGTCCCGGTGGTTCTGAGGGCCAACACTCTCGTCGGGCATGTGGTGCAGCATGAATGCAAAATTAACCGCCAGTGGTTCCCCAGGCCGAACCCTAAGATCTTGAAGCTCAACCTTAGAACCGGAAACAGGTAGGGCATGAAAATCAAAGGGTACTTTACAGGATTCTGCAAACCTGGATAACCTCTGGCCCACAATATCAAGTCCTCCTCCCCTGGCATAAGCTGAGGTGGAATCATCTATACCCGTGATACGGATCCGTGGGGGCCCACCAGGCCGAGATGAAAGAGCCTGGATTAAGGTTACCCACTGACTGCCCTGAGCAATCTGAAAATCGATTATGTGAATTACATTTTCATCCTTCATCGCCTCAGCAATCGCCCCGTTAGCAGACATATATCCAAACTTAAATATCGGGCACACTTCATAGAGTAAGTGCATGTAAGAGAGGAGTTCAGAACCGGCGGGCTCCTTGCATTTAAGGGCTTTGTAAATGGTGCTTCCTGAGGAAGCAAGCCTCGCAACAAGCCCTTCTAACATGTACGCTCCTAATCGTTGGATCGGATCTCCAGAAACCGATACCATCTGTCGTAACTCTGACATCAACCATTCAGTTGTCAGTGGATCATTTTCCCCTACAGCTCTTGCACACTCGATGAGCATTTCTTTTAAGTCTCTTCTGTTGATTGTCTCCATCACTTGTTCCCACTTGTCCGTCTCCAAAGAAATTTGATTGGGTTCACCCAGAACAGACATATTGTTACATGCTTCGAGGATATCAGAATCGGGTCCCAACATAGCTGTCTCCAGCTCTCTTAGCTTGTGCCTCAAGTCATTGAAATCATCTGTTGAGCAAATCCCACTTACCGCTGAGCTTATAGGATGGTCAGGGGAATGATTCGGGTCAGATGCATTTGACTGATAATCTGGCTGTGAGACGGAACTGCCAGTAGATGGGGAGTTATGAAAAGGGTAACCAATTGGTGCTGTGGATTGGCTTCTATCATCCGAGAATAAGCTGTGGTCTAGATTATGGGAGGGAGGCCAGGCATAGGACTCAAGTTCTTGCATAGGCTGGTAATATGGCCCGTGGTACCCATCTCGATTTCCTTGTTTCTGAGATGCCTGCATTGAATAAGTTCCTATACTTATTCAGTGACGTTATATATTATTACGTCTACAACGCCAATTTTTCTTTTTTGGCTCTAGATCTGGCTTTGTTTTGAGCATTCTCTTTCAAGCTGACCTATCCCTGCAGAGAAGTTTTCAAGATTTTTTCAACCATCTGATAAACGAAGGAGAACTTAGCAAGTGACAGCACACAAAATTTACTTGGATCATGAGAATAGTACCATTTATGGAAACATGATGGGCAATAAAAATGCCATTAGAGTTTTTTTTTGATCGGCAAAAATGCCATTAGAATTACAAGTAGCAAAGAACAAAGGAGTAAGCTCACTGGCAAGGACTTAGCAAGTCACAACATACAATATTTGCTACCATTCCAAGCATAAAGAGCAATTACGTGTTCATCAATTGCAAATGCTACCTGATATCCATCAATTGCAAATGCTACCTGATATCCGCACCATAAAGAAGACTATGGTGATGTGAAGAGAAGCGGACATCAGATGTGATCCTTTAGCTAGATAGAGGATTGAATCAAGTTTTCTTTTTCATGTGGATAGACCAAAAGAATTCCTGTTTGAACAAGCTTGTTCAAATGTTTTACGAGTCTATTATGAAATCATATTATCATAACGTACTCTTCCGTGCATCCACCGATGAACCGTCTACGAGAAAAGAAGCTACACTTTAGGTTTGTAACATGGTGGCCTTCATTGATTACCCTTACATATAGACTACGTCGTGTTTAAAACAGGAGGAAACTTATTATAGCCCTCTTCAGACAAGTTTACCGACCTAAAACGACATAATCAACAACTTTGTCTAAACGAACAATTCAAATACCTAGAAATGCAACAAAATGAAAATGGGGAACTGCAATACACTTAATACAAAAGACAATGGTACATAGTTAATCAAGCAAATTACAAAGAGAGTACCCTACGACGCATAGTAAATAAACTTGAGGCAAGTTATACAAGAACAAATATCCGCTTAACCAACCCATCAACCCAAAAAACTCTGCGTTATGATTTGAGGAAAATGAAACTGTGTAGAGTGAAAATGCCAAGAAACGTCAGAAGAAAAAAAAAATTAAAATTAAGCCCATCGATGTCAGACAGCAAGTTCTCTAATTTACTCTTGCCCACAGAAAGAAAAACAAAGGGAAGAGCTGGATTGAAGCTCAAGAGTCAAGATTCTAAATCTTGGAAATCATTGCATCCATAAATGAACACACATGAAACTGCAGACCAGATTAAGATCCCTCATCCGAGAGGACCTTCTTTCACAAATTTCTGAGAAACCCATTTTCAGAAACCACAAAAGAAGAACAAAATAAGAGAAAACAGACCTAAAACTAAAACCTTGAGCCAAATAGAAACTGTGAAGTAGCCCCAGATTGTATCAAGGGGAGCAGAATCAGGTCATAACCCATCGCCCTTATTAACCACAAAAACGAAATTGAAAACAAACTGAACATAAATATTATATTGACCAAGGAAGTAAAATCAGAACACAGACAAACAAAACGAATACAATTGCAAATAAAATTCTCCAAAAAATTGAATTGCAAAAGTTGATGATATGATGGGTTGTTTGACATACATTCTTCCACTTGGGTTTTTCTTGTTTTGCTTTGCTAGAAGTTCCAAACCAACGTTTCCAAAGCGGTGCCAGGTGTGAGTAGAGTACGGAGAAGGTCCCCCTACTCAAAAAGACTCTTTCTTGATTTATAGGAAAGATTAACTAATGAGTGACCTCTTTCTTTCTAATAATTACACTTCAACCTCTGACAAACAATCCCAATATGAAATTTTGGGAGAGGGTTTTTTTTTCTTCCAAATATTGTATACATCATTGAGGTATGATAGTATGTGTGTTTTAAATTCATTTTCCGTCCCTTATTTATTACAGTACTAAGGATATATTAAAATGATCAAATTAAATTGATTCTTCATACATAATAAACTATAAAATTGCCAACTATATTGTTATAGTAGAATTTTTGAGGAGTAATAGAATCTGTGACGAACGAGTCCAATGAATTATATGCATCATAAGAAGAAGCTTAAGTCATTTATGTACGATATAAACAACGTCTTTAGCATGTCCCTTATGAGGACGAATTGAATATTCTTCTATTAAGAAGCTTAAGCCATTTATGTACGATAAAAACAACGTATTTAGCATGTGCCTTATGAGGACGAATTGAAAATTCTTTTATTAATCTAGCGAATTGTCAACATATTTCAAACATACAAAATGGATAACTAGAATCTTTTAAGTTAAACCTATGACGAACGGATCCAGTCGATTATATACAAACTAAAAAGAACATTGATTCGTATCTGGACAATATATAAAAATACTATATATTTAACATGTATTTTTTTGATAATTAAGGTGTCCGAACCATTTTATACGCATCTCGACTAACCTGTGAGTATTTAACATGTATTTTACGAAGAATGAAAGTGAATGTTTTTTGGGTAAATAATGAAAGTGAATGTTTGCCAGGAAATTTAATGATGCCCGTGTATCCCTGAATTTGACTTCATCACACGTGTTACCTGTCCTTCATCAGACCAACAACAAAGTCAATTTTAGCTTCTTTTTATTTTATTTTATGTATGGTCGGATTAATTAGAATTATGCAAAAAACAGAAAATAAGTAAAAAAGAGAAGAAGTAACGGCAGGGGAGAAAGGGTGAATTGGTAATTCGGCGAAGAAGGAGAAATCAGGTGGAAAGGTGGAGCGCCGCATGGGCTTATGGCCCCACACGGTTAAGCCCACGGTCCACGGTCCGGCCTTTTGTGATGATGACGATCCTAATGCTGTCATCAATTTTTCCCAAGAACGTGGGCCCTTTCTCCCCTTGAAGCTGGTTTAGTAACTTTTTGGTTTCGTAGCTTTCCCCAAATAAGTACTCCTACACCGACAGGGCTGCAAACGGACTAAGTTACTCGTCTCGTTAAAGTTCGGTTCGATGTGTTTAGTAATTGAGGCGAAGGTGAAGGTGAAGGCGAAGGCTAGTTTTTTAAGCTCTTGTAGTAAATAAGTTGGGGGTTCAACATTCAAAAGTTCAGTTTTTGTTTGTAGAAATTTGTTTAGTAAGTAAATCGAACTTAGCTCGTTTAATAAAGAAGCCGAGCTTGACCACTATAAAGTTCAGCTCATTTAACTTATACATGCGATGAATTGTACTATGTTTGATTAGAGTGTAATAAAAAATATGATAATAATGATAACTATTTTGGCTGTTGAATGAGGAGAAAATCTAATCTAGATACGGCGAAAGCCAATTCTACCCTCCATGTGGTATTCTTTAGTACCTTAGTCGTATGCTCCTATAATCCTTCTGATGGTTGGCTCCTTCGCTTCCGTTTTCAATCTTCACTTTGCGACCACGCTCTCAATACTCGGTAGTTTGAATTGTTTTGGGTGACGTTTCCATTCTCGTGCCCTCGCTTGCTATGATGTGACTAGGTTAGTACCCCATATCTATGGTGACTATTTCATAAAAATAGTTTTAGAATCATGATTCCAATCCCTTCCTTTTTTCTCAACAGACACTGGATTATACACAAAAAGTAAATACTTTGGGTCTCTATTTTTCCTTAATCCCATCCCTTCAAGTTCGGGCCGGCTCTCAATACCGTCAAATCTTTTTAGGAAGGATCGATTATGGCCCATGGCTCACCACGCTCGCTAATTTTAATACTAGTTTGAGATGTTTTTGACACTCTTTCGCATTCATACTTTCACTCCCGCTCACGTGCATGATGTGTCGACCCTCTGAATGTTAAAAGTTCCAACCAGTGAAACTAGAAAGACCGGAATTCGTCAAGGGGAAAAATACAAAAGGTAGAACTGAATACTTTTTGACTTTAATTTCCCCACGGTTACGCCACCGTATGTGCAGGGCTTTCTCTGGGGGTTCTGCTCATCACTACCCAAAGCCAAAATTGACCAATTTTTTCCCCATCTGATGACTGTCTAGAAAAATCTCAAGCAAAATATTTATATGGAAAACAAATCTACCCCTACCGCTCTCATCCACCATTTCCCCCACCTCTCTCATTTTGGACGGTCCGAATTAAAAAATAATAATTTCAGGGAAGAGTTTAACTCTTATTTAAAAGAGTTTTCAAAAATCCAGACCATTAATTGCCGAGACGGCAGTGAGATTGAGCGTTGATATAGGGGGAGCTGCATAAGGGTGAGATGGGTTAGGGGTTTTTTTTTTTTTTTTTTCCGTTTTCCTTTTCTATTTTTTCGGCGTATCCGGTTCTTCTCCGACTGGTTTCCCCAGTTCGGTTGTGTTCCAGTTTGGGTTTTCCATGGATCTGGAGGGTAGAGGAGGTGGGCGAATAACATCATCGGGGTTCGGTCTCCTCGAAGCACTGTTGGTCTGAGGCTCCCTTAGATCCGGCAGTGTGCGGCAGTGGGAATAAGTTCGTGGTGTGTTCGGCTTCAGCGGCTTGATCTGACGAAGGAGCGTGCAGATCTTCGGGCGGGATGGGTGAATCAACCAGTTGGTTTTGCTCCGGCAGGTGGTAGGTCGTTTTTCACACCAAAAATATAAATAATTAAAACTGAGCGAAAACCTTAATTCAAATAGAATAGCGGTTTAAGTCCAGGTATCGTACCACGGAGATCAAGAGGCTAAGTTATTTATTTCTAAAATCAATTCTTTATTTAATTCAAGAAAAAGTGATTGGAGTTTGATTAACTAAAATTATCTAAATAATTAAAAGCAAGAGAGATGGTGAATTCAAATATGGAAAAGAGTCTTAGGGTTTCGAATCCACCCTAACTTCGTAAGCACGCGATTATGTTAATTTAAGAAACCGACTACCAAAACGACATTGATTCACCAAAAGCTACAAGCCCAAGTGATATCGCCAAGAAAATTGCATGTGATTGAAAACCGGACATAATCTATCTTCGGTTGGCACGAATCGTCTTCGATTCTACAACTAATTAATCTAGGCACGACTCGTCTTTCCTAGGCATAAATTATTCTAATTCTCAATTTCATGCACAAAGAATACTGTTGCATAACTATGTATTTGTAATCACAGAAAACAAACACATGTAACTAGATTGGAAAAATAAGTTCAAATCATAAAACAAGTCTCAATGTTATACAACCATCGTTTCGGCAATCGAAATCAAAAATCAACATAAAAACATTAGTTACTTGGTTAGGGTTTCATCACACCCTAAGAAAGGAAATTAGTTGCTCATGGAAAGAAGAGAATTGGAAGGCACTGGATTAATCTCCACGGTCAACAGCATATTTTGTTTCATCTTCGTTTCGTCCGCTGACTGCGTCGACCAAAGCCGCTGCCTTTTTTTCCGTTTTTCTTTTCCCCGGCCGGATGCTGCTGAGATCGACAGTAGAATTGGTTTTATATAGGTAGGGATTTAATGCCTTAATTACTTAAAAGGTCCATGGAACTTTAGGTAATAACCAATCAACGATTCCACTTTAAACTCCTTGCACTTTAATCCCAAACTTCTCTTAACTTCTGCTTTTATCCAAAATATCGGACAATGGGCTCGAGCAACCTATAAACACAAAAATGCATAATAAATATCGATTAACAAATATAAAAGACTAATAAATGTAGACTGGAGGGTCAAAATAGGTATATTTTGCCACTTATCACACCCCTCAACTTACACTTTGCTAGTCCTCGAGCAAAGAAAACAACTAAAATAAATTCGAACTACGCCACTTTCGTAGGACTCACGATTGCACTTAGCCCATGCAACAAGCCTTTTAAACCCCTAGGCGATCCCTAGAGGACGAGTGTAGTCTCGTGAGAGTTTACAGCAATGTACTCCCACAAACATTGTGAATCTTTTTCACATGAGACCCAAAAACCTGTAAGACAACTCATCGATATCTCAAGCAAAGAAAATGAAACCATCGCAGAAACATACTAGGCAAGAGTAGTTCTAGAGGCTATCAAATCATAAAAATAAGCCATGGCACCTACACTTAACGTGTCTGAATAAGGGCCTCGGTCACAAGGTGAGTAACAACTAAAAATTCTTTCCGGACCGAGTCTTGACTTTAAATCTCACCGTGTCATGCACTTAACAAATGAATTCACTCGAACAAGGCGCATATTTTGTACTCTCAACATGTGCGGGTGGAAGTTATGCAACATGAAAACAAAGTATTCCGCACATAAAAACACGAAAAGAACGCTCTATAAAGTGGACACATGATCTCATGAACGGAATGCAAGCATCGGAAACTCTCTCTTTCCATCAATCCACATCCCATTGCCCCAAGAATCAAATAGGACTTTCAATCCGGGTCATAGCATTAGGTAAGGGAGAATGCATGTTTCAAGGTTAGGGTAAAATATTCAAGTGTCTGAGAATAGGCTCACAACAACTTATATGGGGCAAGTTTCACAAAATGTGCCCTCTTCGCATTATTTTTTTCTTTTTCAACTTCACCACATCTCTCTTTCCTATCCTTCAACACCCTCCCAAACTAAGATCAGTTACTCCTTTCATTAAGCTTGGTGTTTTTTTTTTCAAATCAATTTCAATTCTTTTTTTTTTCTTTTTATACTTTTTTTTTTTTGAAGGCCCACCATAAACAAAGCTCTATTACCGACTCCGCTTACCCCATCTTCTGTCAATAAATCAACTCCACATGATTAATTAAGCCTTCTCAAGACACAATATAGATGGTAGAGCTCAACAAGAAAAGATTATTATGCAAGAGGCTCAAATAGGCTTACAAGGGATAAGTGTATGAAAGAAAGAAACGAACTGGCTCAAAAGTGTCAAAAATGGCCTATGATCCTCTCCTAGGGGCAACACAACCATGCAAATTTGCAACCCAAGAGATAAATAAACATCACATTAAGTTCCCAATGCTTGACAACAAAGATAATGAGATCGACTACAAATATGTTCTTCTTTGACGAGAGTTTATGTGACACCACTCCAAGAAAAGATAAGGCTCTAAACTCACATGGGCATAAGTCTCCACTAAACAAGCCATTAAGAATAATCAGTATGCAACTCACAAAGCGACCAAAGCCCAAAAGAACGTGAAGTGCAAAAATGCTAAGAATAAGTGCCATGACGAATTTCTCACAAAAAGCTAGCAAAAAGAACTACAATGCCACAGAGATATCCAAATTCTAAGCAATGATTATCACATCTCAGACTCAATCAACCAAGAGCCAATCTCAACAAGTCTTATACAAAAATAATCCAACAATTTTTTTTCAATTTTCAAAATTTTCAATTGTTTTTTTTTTTTTTCATTTTTCATGACTCTAACTTTGCATCATTTTTCATGACTCTAACTTTGCAGTGAGGTGATTCCTCCCCCCAACTTAAACTATTCAATGTCCCCATTGATACATACTCACCAAAAAGATTAGACACGCAAAATAAAAGAGGGAAAGAGATCACCTCAATGGCCATATGAACATAGCAGGTAAAAGAGAGCAAAGAGAAATAAGCCCCCCGACTTGAAGTATGACAACCTGTAAAATGGTAGGCACCAACAGAAACACTAAACAATAACACCTGGGTTACCTCCCAAAAAGTGCTAAGTTTAGCGTGTTCAACCAAGCGTTCGTGAAGCTCAAATCAATTTAAGTCTCTTTTTATAATTAACAATATAGGGATCATGCCAGAAAAAATTATTTGACTCAAATAAAAGTTGTTTAATGAGTTGTTCAAACAAGTGAGTCAATATTTTATTCATACTCAAAACGTGGACATGATCCGCATACCACGGGAATGCGTTCTTGAAAAGAACTACCCCTAACAAAATTCTACGAGTTGAACCGAAGGATGCCACCTCAATGATAAAATCGCACACCGATTCTTTGAAGAATGGTCCATTGTCAGCAATTATCCTTTCCTTTGTAGATTGATCGCTATGTGTAGAACTGACCACTGACATAATTTCTACTGGCCCCAAAAGTTCCACACTAGGATTAGGCGACAAAGGTTTCGACTCATAAGTAGGTAATTCTATGGCAATATGGAGTGGAGATAATGCAGAAGGATGACAGGGATCCCCATTAGATATCCACTCATCAATAGTTGACCAAGGAGCAGAGTCTAGCAATGAACTAACTTGCTCATGAGTCAACTCATCAAGTTCAAAATCATAACCACAATGAGCTAAGTAAGTCTCTAAGGGATCATCCCCGCTTAAATCGACAGGGTCACTAATGTCCAGATCTGGAGGGGCTTTATTTGCCATATCATCAATCATATTAACTACAAAGTGATCGCTCTCTTTAGAGGGATACAGATTAGCATCAAAAACATTTAATTGCACCGTCATGTTTCCAAAAGATAAATCCATCACCCCAGTCCTACAGTGGATAGAGGCATTAGCCGTGGCTAAGAAAGGTCGACCAAGAATAAGGGGAATCTGCTTGTTAGGACTATGCACAGGTTCCATGTCAAGAACTATAAAATCAACAGGAAAGTAAAATTTATCTACCTTGACAAGGACATCCTCTATGATGCCACGTGGCACCTTAGTGGATCGATCAGCTAACTGCAAGGTAACCGACGTAGGTTTCAACTCTCCCAACCCAAGTTGCTCATACACACAATAAGGGAGCAAATTGACACTAGCCCCTAAATCTAGGAGTGCTCTATCTATGACATGATCACCTATAACACACGAAATGGTAGGAGCACCAGGGTCTTTACGCTTAAGAGGTGTGTGGTGTGTAAGAATGGAGCTCACCTGCTCATTAAGTTGCACCTTTTTAGGCACATGTGTCCTAGACTTACGCTTTTGAGTACAAAGGTCTTTCAAAAATTTAGCATAAGCTGGAACTTGTTGGATTGCCTCCAGGAGAGGGAGGTTGACTTTGACTTGCTTAAACACCTCCATCATTTCTTCTTGTTTTGTTCCCTTCTTACCAAAAGGTGAAGGTGCTTCAAGACAAGTTGGGAAAGGTGCTTTTGGTATGTAAGGAGGTGTTATTAGAGGATTCGAAGTGGAAATGATAGGAAGGCTGTCCTCCGTACTTTTAGGAACTCGCTCTATTCTCGCATGTTTATCCTTGTGTCTTTCATCATCCGGTCTAGTTTCTATTTCTCTCCCATTTCGAAGTGTGACTAACACATTGGCTTGCTCATGATAAACATCATTTGCTCGCGACGTCTCAACTCCATATTGACCCCTTGGATTAATAATAGGCTGACTCGGTAACTTGCCCTCCTCTCGTCGACTAAGTGTATTAGCTAGTTGCCCCAATTGGGCTTCTATCTTTGAAATGGATTGTGTATGGGAGTTGACGGTTTGTGTGTTCGCTTCAAGTTTACGCGAAGTAGCCTCAAGCCCTTGGAGAGCTTGCAGCACCCTATGCTCAAAATCAGAGGTTCTTTGAGGTGGAAGGGGATTAGGGCACTGATATAATTGTTGTGGTTGAGTCGGATGGTAAACTGAAGGATTGGCAGAGTTGGTAAACATGGGCCTTTGAGGTGGAGCTGAAGAATTGCTTGGAGCTTGTTGATTCCAAGAGAAATTCGGGTGATTTCTCCATCCCGGGTTGTATGTATTAGAATAAGGATCATTACCGGGTCTGGCAAACCCTTGAGCAACGCTAGCTTGCTCTTGAACAAACTCGGGGTATTGGGAAGCCATATGGCACTCACTCACGAAGTGAGTAGGACTCGAACAAATTGCACAAGCCTCTTGAAAATATGAAGACTGGGAAGGTGGAGAAGGAACTTGACCAAGGAATAGAAGTTGGTCAAATTTTTTATTCAAAGCTGCCACTTGGTTAGAAAGATCATTGGAGTGCCCAGCCTCATAAATCCCTCTTTGCTGTTGGGAATTTGAGGCCACCATGTTAACTCTTCTAGCAGCCGAGGCATGTTGTTGGGAATTATTACTCAGGTTATCAAATAACATCCATGCCTCGTCTGGGGTCTTAAGCATAAAAGTCCCACCACAAGAGGCATCAACCATTTGACGGTGTCGTTCAGACAAACCATCATAAAAAATACGAACTAACTGCCACTTAGGAACTTCATGGTGGGGACACTTTCGAGTAAGCTGTCTAAGTCTTTCCCATGTCTCATGAAATTGCTCGCCATCAAGCTGAGAGAAACTCGTGATAGCTTGCCTATATAGGATTGTCTTACCTATGGGAAAGTACTTTGTAAGGAATTCTTGCTGTAATTGGGCCCAAGTAGTGATAGACCCAGTTGCCAAGGAATTAAGCCAATCTTTGGCTCTATCCTTAAGTGAAAAGGGAAAAAGTTTTAGCTTAAGGGCATCATCAGAAAAGTTTTGAATTTTCACCGTGGAGCTTTTCTCTACAAATTCATCAATATGCTTAAAAGGGTCCTCATTGTCAAGCCCATGAAAGGATGGGAGCATCTGAAGAGTGTGAGACTTGATCTCATATTGAGCTGCTGTAATAGTGGGCAGCAAGATGCAAGAAGGTGATGTGTATGCAGGGGGAGCAAAGTACTCCTTCAATTGCCTAGTTTGGTCATCTTGATTATTGCGTAACGCCATGATTGAAAGTGAGTCACTAGGTCTATTGCGACGTTTAACTGCTCGAAGAGCCTTAAGAGTCCTCTCTAACTCAGGGTCAACAGGGATTAAGTCTGGATGACAAGACCGGCGCCCTTGCATATAAAATTAACACCGCTCTACGTGCTACAAGTATAGCAACTGGAAACCCCCCCCCCCCTTTTTTTTTTAAGGGAATAGCAATATAAACTAACTACAACAATAACAATATTAAACGAATGCAACTTAGTAACTCTAGTAGTGCTAGTGCGGTAATTAAAAATTTAAAACTCACAGTGCTCTTTGGAGTAATTTTTTTTTCTCTGGAAGCTAAGGTAGCAAAGCCAATCTCTTTAGTCTCCTCTGCAGCTATAAGTTAAAATTTCTGATGTGAAAGCAAGTAACCTGCACTAGAAGAACTAGACGAAACAATTAAACAAACAAAAAGAATAACAAAAAAAAAATAATAATAATAAAAGAAAAGAAAACAAGAAAGACTAAGCTAGGGATTAAAATAAGAACCAATTTTCAAAATAAACAACCGTGCTTTTGATCCCCGGCAACGGCGCCAAAATTTGGTAGGTCGTTTTTCACACCAAAAATATAAATAATTAAAACTGAGCGAAAACCTTAATTCAAATAGAATAGCGGTTTAAGTCCAGGTATCGTACCACGGAGATCAAGAGGCTAAGTTATTTATTTCTAAAATCAATTCTTTATTTAATTCAAGAAAAAGTGATTGGAGTTTGATTAACTAAAATTATCTAAATAATTAAAAGCAAGAGAGATGGTGAATTCAAATATGGAAAAGAGTCTTAGGGTTTCGAATCCACCCTAACTTCGTAAGCACGCGATTATGTTAATTTAAGAAACCGACTACCAAAACGACATTGATTCACCAAAAGCTACAAGCCCAAGTGATATCGCCAAGAAAATTGCATGTGATTGAAAACCGGACATAATCTATCTTCGGTTGGCACGAATCGTCTTCGATTCTACAACTAATTAATCTAGGCACGACTCGTCTTTCCTAGGCATAAATTATTCTAATTCTCAATTTCATGCACAAAGAATACTGTTGCATAACTATGTATTTGTAATCACAGAAAACAAACACATGTAACTAGATTGGAAAAATAAGTTCAAATCATAAAACAAGTCTCAATGTTATACAACCATCGTTTCGGCAATCGAAATCAAAAATCAACATAAAAACATTAGTTACTTGGTTAGGGTTTCATCACACCCTAAGAAAGGAAATTAGTTGCTCATGGAAAGAAGAGAATTGGAAGGCACTGGATTAATCTCCACGGTCAACAGCATATTTTGTTTCATCTTCGTTTCGTCCGCTGACTGCGTCGACCAAAGCCGCTGCCTTTTTTTCCGTTTTTCTTTTCCCCGGCCGGATGCTGCTGAGATCGACAGTAGAATTGGTTTTATATAGGTAGGGATTTAATGCCTTAATTACTTAAAAGGTCCATGGAACTTTAGGTAATAACCAATCAACGATTCCACTTTAAACTCCTTGCACTTTAATCCCAAACTTCTCTTAACTTCTGCTTTTATCCAAAATATCGGACAATGGGCTCGAGCAACCTATAAACACAAAAATGCATAATAAATATCGATTAACAAATATAAAAGACTAATAAATGTAGACTGGAGGGTCAAAATAGGTATATTTTGCCACTTATCAGCAGGACAGCTGTATTTCTCATTTTTGTTGTTTCTTAGTTGTTGTTTCATTTCCAGATTTCAATTGTGCTTTATGTTTACTGTGGATTTGAGCTGGGGATTCGTTAGGATTCTCTGCTATCTGGACCTTTCCTAATCTAGGCATTTTGTCAATCCTGCTTGCAGGAAGTGTTTGTGTCGAAGTCTTGGTACTTTTGTGTCTCTCTTGTATCATTTGATGGAATCTGTATTGCCTTCGGGCTTTAGAATGAAATTGACAATTTCAAAAAAAAAGAAAAGAAAAAAAGGGAAGGTGTGAAACAGAGCGGTGGGTAGACTTTCTGGAGTTAAAAAGGGGACTCAGCTGGCCAATTTGCTTCTACTATTTTGTTTTCCTTTGAGACTATCTACGGTACTGTTTCCAGATTTCAGTTGTGCTTCATGTTTACTGCGGGTTTGAGCTGGGGATTTGTTAGGATTCTCTACCATCTGGACCTTTCCTAATCTAGGCGTATCGTCGGTCCTGCTTGCATGAGGTGTCTGTGTCGAAGTCTTGGTACTTTTGGGTCTTTCTTATATCATTTGATGGAATCTGTATTACCTTCAAGCTTTAGAATAAAATTGACAATTTCAAAAAGGAAAAAGAAAAAAGGGAAGCCGTGAAACAGAGCGGTGAGTAGACTTTTTGGATGTAAAAAGGGGATTCAACTAGCCAATTTGCTTCTACTATTTTGTTTTCCTTTGAGACTATATACAGTACTGTTTCCAGTCGGCACACGGTATAAAGGTTGTTTGGATCACAATCAAAATTCAAATTCATCAGCACCCCGTCATGCAGTTGTCATAAATCAATAAACGATACTACTACGATTATTAGAGCTTTTTAACTTAAAGAGACAGGGCTCGGATCAATTTAACGCTGGCTTGATGTATCCTTCATTCGATTTGATTTTATAATCCAATCCCACAATCTTAGAATAGACATGCACTAATCATTCATTGTTGTTTTTTTTTGACAAGATCATTCATTGTCGTTGACTAACTAATTTCCTACTATACCACTCCAAAGATGAGGCAAGTGAAAATAAACTAATTATTCGAATTCGACCCATCAAGAGTTTAATGAATTGGCTCATCGTAGTCTCCTGCATAGATAATTTAGGGACGCTTTCCTATATATTTATCTCAACTCGATAAGCTTATAGGTACACATCTTGTGATTTCGGGAGCTCTTTTTTTGATAACTAAAGTGTCAAACCAGCTTACGAGCGTAGCTCGACGAATAAAACAACCTTTGCGCCAATGTGCGGATAATACAGAGGCATGGAAAGCAACAAAAACAGTGACAACTCTTGGATTTATGTCAAAAACAGTTGTTGAAGATGAAATGTTGAAAAATCTTTTGGCCCCTTTTGCAAATGATCAGCAAGACAATTATGTAGTAAATGGAAAGCGACAACTCTGGATTTGTGTCAAAATTCCACTCAGTGACATGATGAAACAAAAGATGAATCAAACAAAGATCGTTCCATCACCCATGTGTATAATAAGTCTTCAGAGGGCTACAAATTTCAAAAGTAATCATGAAAATGACTTTACCAATTCGTGAACCCCAAAAAAAAGGTGATTATTATTAGAGACCCTACAGATTGGCTCTATTAGTACAGTTGAAATGGGGCAAAGTCAAGTTTCAAACTATAGTATAAAAGTTAAATCAAGCACATATATATATATATATATATATATTAATATATATAGTCAATAAAAGCACAAAGATTCCAGGATTATGATATGTTTGGATAAGGACTGACGAGCGATTAAGGGTGAGAATTCCATGGGTTTTAAGGAGTAGCAGTACTGATCACTCCTGATTTTACCATGTTAATTGTTTCCTTTCTTATTTTTTTTTCAATAACTGGGTGTTTGGCCCGGGGTGCTCCAATGGATTTGGTCACATAATGTCACTCCCTGTAACCGCTCTTAAAACAGACTTGCGGGTGTGATGTCGAATGCCATAAAAGACTTAATTAAAGCTTTCGCTAACACCAATTGGTTTTAAGAGAAATAGTAGAAAAACGATCCGACACAGGATGCTTAAGCTAGTTTATGCACATTGAAACTAACTCCAAAGATCTAAAGTTAACAAATTGGACAAACAAACCCAGGCGTTGCCTCTGTGATTCGGGAGGATGCTCAGGCTTTGGGAGTACTCCTCAAGATTTGAGGTTCGATTTCCCATAGGATAAATACGCTGAAGTAAGTGAGGGGCCGTGATTGGTGTGGATGCGTTAGCTCCCCTAGAGGTTTGGTTTGCGTAGTTAGGTTCATTTAGTGGCCTGGCTGTAGAGCTATTCCTCCATTACAAAAAAAAAAAAAAAAAAACTGGACAAATGTCCCGAAAAAGCAAGGGTTATTTGATGTAAACCTGCAGGCTCGAAGGATAAATCTTTATTGATAGTCAGGCTTACACTCGACCAACTCCCTTTGTTGAATTTTCTCCGCCCTATACCGCTAACTAAGCAAAATCAAATGGGAAAAGACAAAGAACTGATACCATACGTAAATGGAATTCACAGTTTATATTTCGTATCAGTCCTGATCCGAAGTTAACATACAAGACATCATCTTAGACTCAAATTAGGTTTGTAAGATTTTAAAATGGCCTAATAGCCAAAAAAAACTGTGCCCAGTTTAGCCCGCGTTTATGAATGCCTAAGAGGGAGAAATCACGTACAAACCCAATCATTGGCGTCATGCGTAAAAAAAGGCTTCGTCTTGTATTCGAACTGATCGAAACCCATAAGGTTAAATTTAACCATGAACCGGTATCTCCATAAAAAATGACCTATAGCATGCCAGAAATGAATGGTTACATAAAAACACAAAGAATAAGCATTTCTGAACTGAATGCATATTCAATAGAACTTTTGAGGGAGGAAAGGGGGAATAAGAAGACTAGGGGTCCATGTAAGTGCACTAAAGTCCTTTATTTCTGCTATTCAAATGCGTCCAAGTCAATGTTTTCCCAATGGTGTGGTACCATTTAGTTGGTTAAAATGTACAGTTGGGTTTTTAAGGGGGTGGAAATTCTACTCTAGACTGCCTTACCGATTGATAGGTACTTGGCAGGTACCATTTAGCTGACAAACTAGGTTGGTTAAAATGTACAGTTGGGTTTGTGGGGTGGTGGAAATTCTACTCTAGACTGCCTTACCGATCGATAGGTACCTGGCAGGTACCATTTCTAGTCACAATCTCATACCATCGATATTCTCATGCTAGTTTTTCTTTGGACTTATTGATTTGACCCCATAAGCGTGCAGCACCGCCACTCAATAATCTGTTGCCGCCAGAAACAGAACCTCGATGCCATTTCCTCAACCCATATAGAGGAAAAATTACACAATGCTCTTGAAGCAAGGCTATGTGGTAGTGCGTTGTGATTGGTAAATATTGCGGGACCCATGACTTTTGTGTTGGTATTTTAGGAGACAAAATGACATGTGCAGTTATTGTGATTTGTGAGTAGCGTGGAGCATTTCTCTAAGAGCACTCAATAACCTCTCTTCGTAGAGAGAGCCAGAGTTTCCAGCTGCTCATTTCTGAAAGAAGAGTAAACTGAGCCGGAGTTTCCACCTTCTCAAAGTTGATTCAAGCAGTGCACAAGGCCACCAAAGGCTTGCTCATGCTTTGACAGTTTGACTTCTAGTTCATGAACTGAAAAAGAAAAAGTCCCAACATATCGACTAATATGAACTGAGAAAGACAATCAAATGCTTAACTGACTCTGTCAATTTAACCATTAGTGTAGTATTCAGTAGCCCTGATCCCTCCAAGTTCTCCAACCAGTATAGCTGGCTTTGCCTTTGCAGCAAGAAGTAACTAGCTGCCAATCTACTAACAAGCGCGCCAACTGGGTGTTGGGCCCGGAGTGCCCCCATGAATTTGGTTACACAATGCCACTCCCTGCAACTGCTCTAAAAATAGACTTGCGGTTGCGATGTCGAATGCCATAAAAGACTTAATTGACGCCTTCGCTAACACCAATTGGTTTTAGGAGAGATGGTGGAAAAACGGTTCCACACTGAGTGTCTGAGCTAGTTTACGCACATTGAAACTAACTCCAAAAGATCTAAAGTTAACAAATTGGACAAACAAACCCAGGGGTTGCCTCAGTGATTCGAGAGGATGCTCAAGCTTTGGGAGTACTCCTCAAGGTCAGGGGTTCGATTTCCCACAGGATGAGTACCCTGAAGTAAGTGAGGGGGCCGTGATTGGTGTGGCCGCGTTAGCTCTCCTGGAGGTTTGATTTGCGCAGATGGGTCCATTTAGTGGCCTGGCTGTAGGGCTATTCCTCCATTACCAAAAAAAAAAAAAAAACTGGACAAATGTCCCACAAAAGCAAGGGTTATTTGATGTAAACCTGCAGGCTCGAAGGATAAATCTTTATTGATAGTTAGCCTTTCACTCGACCAACTCCCTTGTTGAATTTTCTCCATCCCTATACCGCTAACTAAGCAAAATCAAATGGGAAAAGACAAAAAACAGTAAGAACAAGAACTGATACCATATGTAAATGGAATTCACAGTTTATATTTCGCATCAGTCCTGATCCGAAGTTAACATACAAGACATCATCTTAGACTCAAATTAAGTTTGTAAGATTTTAAAATGGCCTAATAGCCAAAAAAAACTGTGCCCAGTTTAGCCCGCGTTTATGAATGCCTAAGAGAAGAAATCACGTACAAACCCAATCGTTGGCGTCATGCATACGTAAAAAAAAGGCTTCATCTTGTATTCGAACTGATCGAAACCCGTAAGGGTTAAATTTAACCATGAACCGGTATCTCCATAAAAAAATGACCTATAGCATGCCAGAAATGAATGGTTACATAAAAACACAAAGAATAAGCATTCTGAACTGAATGCATACTCAATAGAACTTTTGAGGGAGGAAAGGGGGGGATAAGGAGACTAAGGTCCATGTAAGTGCACTAAAGTCCTTTATTTCTGCTATTCAAATGCGTCCAAGTCAATGTTTTCCCAATGGTACCATTTAGCTGACAAACTAGGTTGGTTAAAATGTACAGTTGGTTTTGTGGGGTGGTGGAAATTCTACTCCAGACTGCCTTACCGATTGATAGGTACCTGGCAGGTACCATTTCTAGTCACAATCTCATACGATCGATATTCTCATACTAGTTTTTCTTTGGACGTATTGATTTGACCCCATAGGCGGGCACCACCACTCAACAATGTGTTGCTGCCATAAGCAGAACCTCGATGCCATTTCCTCAACCTTTATGGAAGAAAAATTATACAATGCTAGCTCTTGAAGCAAGGCCACGTGGTAGTGTGTTACAATGCTAGCTCTTGAAGCAAGGCCATGTGGTAGTGTGTTGTGGTTGGTAAATACTGCGGGTCCCATGACTTTTGTATTGGTATTTTAGGAGACAAAATGACATGTGGATTATTGTGAGTAGTGTGGGGCATTGTTATAAGAGCACTCAATAACTTCTCTTCGTAGAGCGAGCCGGAGTTTCCACCACCTCATTTCTGAAAGAAGAGTAAACTGAGCCGGAGTTTCCACCTTCTCATAGTTGATTCAAGCAGTGCACAAGGCTACCAAAGGCTTGCTCATGCTTTGACAGTTTGATTCTAGTTCATGAATTGAAAAGGAAAAAGTCCCAACATATCGACTAATATGAACTGAGAAAGACAATCAAATGCTTAATTGACACTGTCAATTTAACCATTTTTAGTGTAGTATTCAGTAGCCCTGATCCCTCCAAGTTCTCCCACCAGTATAGCTGGCTTTGCCTTTGCAGCAAGAAGCAACTAGCTGCCAATCAACTAGCAAGCGCGACAATAAAGAACCTTCTTCAAAGGATGAGGATAGGCATATGACACAAGAATCGTTGTCTTATTTTTCAAATAAGTTTGAGCTCGCATGCGGTCTCCTGGAGACTATGAATGAAATGGTTTATGTTTCTGATTTAGAGCAACAGTTTCTTAACAATTGCGGTGTTGTTAAGTTGGTGGCAATTATATCATATATACAGACCAAGTATACATCCAAGGCCTAATTAAAAAAAATGTGTCCTTAAATAGTTAATACTTAACAATTTTTACAGCAACCATCACAATACGAGAAAGCCAAACCAATATAAAGTTCTATTAATCATTAAATACGAACACAAACCCAAGTAGTAAAAATATTTCATTTTATTGGGCTAACTCATTACCTCCAATTGGACTTTTTTTTTTTTTTCTATTGAACTTAAAAGAACTCCTACTCAAATTCATATTGGAGTGCCCCTAAAATTTGAAATTTTTGGGATGCCCAAGGCCCGGGCTTCTTGGGCCTTGGGGGTGGGCCAGCTTCTCATCCAACCCACGGTCCATAATCACATTTTCTTAACACAAACATATCGAACAGAAGGAATTGATACAAAAGGTAACCTTCGGGAGTTACAACATGGGAGAAAAGAGGACTTTAGCCAGAAAAGAATCGTTTCCATGATTGCCAAGGAAGAAATCCACCTGCCAGAGAATCCCAAAGGAGAAGCAAATGCTTATTATCAGCTTAGCAGGAAAGGAAATTTATCGACATCTGATAATTGATGTATCAAAGAAGCAATTTTGAACAGCAATATCCTGATATTACGGTGACAAAACCCCACACAGAATACGCAAATGAACACCGTTTTATGTAATCATACCGCAACCAGGGCAGCGGAAGTAGTACTTTTTGTCTCTCAAAACAAGTCCTGAGCCTCCACATACTCCACACCTTCTCTGAGCTATCTGTCATACAAACAATATAAGAATTTCAGTGCACAAACCAGTAGTGATGATCCATCCATGTGCAATACAAGAAGAAGAAACATTTATATCAAAGTTCTTGGAGTCAAATGTGCAATGTGAGGCGTTTTTATATCAGAAGAAGCGTAGGACTGGAGGCGTAAGTATTTGAAATGAGTAAAAATTCATACGCCTCACATGAAACGAGTAAAAATGCCAAAAAGGCGCACCTTGGGGGAATGCCCCATAGACAAGAGGCGTAAGCTTTTGGAGGGTCGGGCACAAATTCAAAGGCCTTGAGACGCTTTTCAATAGCCTGGCCTTAATGCGAGCCTTGAGGCAAGTCTCAACTTAGCCTTTGAAAGCAGTCAGACATGGATGTGTATTATCGCATCGAGGTTGTGAAAACAAAGGCAATCAAGCCCATACAATTCAAGCTGAAGAATTCAGACTGGTATTAGTAGTTAGTTTACTGGGCTGATGTTTACTCAACAAAAAAAACAAATGAAACTTGGCCTAAAGTAAAGACCCAACTGATTTACATCAATCTTTTGTTGCAAATTTTTTCTTTTATTCTAAATGTTTCTGTCCCTAGGGATGTAAATGACCCGAGCCAAACCAAGTTGTGGCGTGTTCAAGCTTGTTTATAGTAAATTTTTGGCGAACTCGAGCTCGAACATAGTGAAAACTTAACAATCCGAGCACAAGCCGAGCCAGTCGAAGCTTGACTCAAGCTCGAGCTTGTTCATGAGCCAACCAAAAACATATATTTATACTTGCATAGTAGAGGAAATTTTGATGGTACATGTGCATGTGTCTTACATCTATATAATCTACAAGAAAAAAGCTTCTATTTTGAAATAGTGATACAATTTACTATAGTTTTTGGGTATTGCACAAAAACATACTCCCTCCATCCCATTTTTATGGTCCAAAATTTCACTTTCTTGTGTCCCAAAAAGATTGTCCATTTGAAAAGACAAAGGTACAAAAAAATTCTTTTTTCCCATGTTACCCTTCTCTCAAAAGTCATATAATACTTTAAATAAGGGAAGTCTACATGGGGGAAGTTTGAAATTTGTGGAAGAGGAAACTTTGAATTTTAAATTTGTATGCCTTTTCACCACCACAATTTTCGGGATTGACAACCCAAGTTTCTAGACTCCAGCTTTTAAGTGTGAGCACTAAATTCAAATTGGGGGCAAAATTTTCATCCAAATTGGCACCTAAAATTTGTTCTCATTAACTTCAAAAAATCTCAAGGGTATTATTGGAAATGTAAAGTTTTGATAAGATAATCATGATATTTTCTTAAATTTGTAGTATCCCGAGATTGGACGATGAAAATAGGTAGGGAGTATTATGTTTTTGAATGAATAAGAAGTAATGTAATCTCCCCCACTAAAAGAAAACGGCCTTATGGAGCCGAGCCGAGCTTGCTAACGTTCAAACTTATTTATTAATTTTTTCGCAAGCTCGAGTTCAATAAAAACTTAATGAACTGAGCTCAAAGGAGCCCAAAACGAGCCGAGCACCGAACCGTTCGCGATTGGCTTGGTTCTTTTACAGCCCCAGCTGTCCCTAATCAAGATAATAATAGCAGCAAGTGTGTCTAATCCGTGCTTACGATGTATCAGAATAATTTGCACTCACAATTCGTTTGCTGAATTCAATCCCAGCAACCACAAACGGCGTCACACCAGCTGCACAATTACACAGGTTAAAACTCTACAGTCTACCCAAAAAGAAATAGTACAAAATTTCAAAAGGGAACAAACCCATGACTTGAGAGAAGAAAGAACAATTCTAATCAAGAGAGAGAGAGAGAGAGAGAGAGAGAGAGAGCACCAAGAGCGCCGACAACAATTTGCCAGGAAATCTCCGCCTGCGCCGGATCTACGGCAGCCGAGACGTCGTTGAACGCCGCCGTTGTTGTCAATGTCTTGAAACGGTGCGTTTTGATGATGAAGGGATTTTGTTTGTGTGGGTTTCTAGTAACGAGATTAAAAGTTCCAGATTTTGAATGCTCAGTTATGACCACTCCGCCTCTGTGGAAGATGGTGTTGGCGCAGGGAGAGATCAACACGCCTGCACAAATTGAACCCTCCATTCTCCCTCCCTCTCTCTCTCTGTTTTTTGACCGACGGCGAAACTGATTTTCAGAGAAAGTTTACCTACGCAATTCTTGACCACAATTTTGTCCGGAGCCGTTCCATGTATGTGCATCCACGTGCATGAACGACACTGGACACAACTTTATTTGTATCAAACATCTTCGAACGCAATTGTGTGATCTGGAGTTGTGGTCGAGAGAGAGTTGATTTTTAATCCGGCGGTGACAGAGAGGGGGCACACTGCAGTGTTCGAAATTGAACCACGTCCGCTTAATTGATTCGGTTGGTCGTTAAGGTTTCCGCGCCAACCACACAAGCTTAGAAAAGTGATTTTTGCAATTTTTATTGATTTATTTATCGTTTTGCAGTACTTTGATCTCTCTCTCTCTCTCTCTCTCTCTCATCCGCTATTTCTCTCCCTCGAAAGATACAAAATACGCAAGTTCAAAATATAAAGCTAAGGTTGGTAAAAGTGGATCCTAAAGTTTTCCTCATATTGTATCCCCTTTCTTCTATACTGTTCCAATACAAGAGGTTGGAAAAAATTTCATCGTTTAATGCTAGTTCAAATCTTTCTAATCATTTGGTGGGGCTAAACACACTACTCTTATGCATTTGTAGCCTGCAATGAGACCTCGATCGCAAATTTGACATAGATGTGGCGGAATATCCAATTTAATTATGTGGTACCGAAAGTAATAGTCATCCACGGATGTATGAAATCTGAATTTTTCATTTCTCGTAGCCGAAAAATAAAACAAAAATTAGATGTAGTTCAGTCTAAAGATAACTTTCTAACTGTTTCAATTTTAGGAAAAAAAAAGATTTGGTCAAATTCTGAGTTTGCCAAATAGAGGACTATTAATGGACACTCACTTTCATTTATTTCCAAATATCTCTCTCTCTTTCTCTCTCTCTCTCTCTCTCTCTCTCTCTCTCACACACACACACACACTTAAAAATGAACCTTTGATTATGGTCCAATGTGGAATTTCACATTGTTAATCTTAGCATCACTTTAAATGGATAATCAAAAGAATAGGTGACAAGTTTTGATTTTCCAATATTTTTTTTATGACATTATTTTTTTTTATGACATTAGAGATACCCTAAATCAATACTCTCACAACCAACGTAAATTGGCCAAGGATTCTGATTTGTAAACAAATACGGAGGTCTATACAACATTTACTACTCCATCTGAATTGACAAGCGTTTTCGGTAGTGAATAAATTTTGAGAAAAAATTTGTTGCAATCAAGTTATTAGTTATTTCCGATTGTGAATAAGTTGTAGATAACTATGTGAGTTAAAAAATTATTAATTAGTGTAAACAAGATGATAAAATGGCTTACATTTTTTTACCAAAAACTGAGTGGAAACGCCCCCCCGGAACCACAACATTGGGTAATTTCTTGAAAGTTAGAGGGTATTACTCTGATTTTGACATTCTACTGGGTGATGATTCGTTTTTGGCGCCTCAGCTTCCCGCCAAACCGAATACACTACTAGTGCTACTATATAAAAGTAGGAGTAGTGAAGTACTGCTATCTTTATCCAGAGTTGAAATCTCGAACCGTCCTTATTGCTTTGCGGTTCTTCTGCCATTCGTACCGGAAAATGGCTGACAAGCTTCCGACGAAGCGAAGAAAGTCTTCAGTCCAAGGCGTCGGCCGTCCAAATACGGTTTGTCATCCCCTTTTACTTTGACACCGAGGATCAACTTATTACGCGCATTTCTGATTCGATATATGCATATACGGTATTTTGTGTAAGAATCTCGTTACTATTTTTGTCTAATGTCTAGGGCTCTTGTTTTAAGGCTGTCGAAGATCGGTTTTTTTCTTTTTTTCTTTTCTTTTCTTCTTCTTGTTCTTTCAATGGGATAATTTTTTCTCATTCGAGTTTTGAAGAAGGTTTGCTCAACCAATATTGGTCCGCTATGAAAACATCACGAGACCAAAACCCTAATTCTTATTCAAAATCGAACCGTTTGAGAGGAGATGAAGAACAGATGCAAGATAAAATTTGGAAGCATTATTCATAAAACTACGGTAACTAAGACTCGTTGTGAAATACTCTCTTCGTCCTTTTTTTAGAGTCAGTATATCATTTTGGGTTGTCCCTTATTAAAGTATCTATTTTGTAAATTTAGTGGATAAAATCATAAAAATTGATACATTTTTCGTTTTGCCTCAAAAGTGGATTCCATTTTGAAAAGTTAGTGAGCAAAAGTATAATGATGATATCTCCATAGAGGGTAAATATGGAAAGTTATAACTTTAAGAGTGTAAGGATGATGCCTCCATAAAAAGTTAGATTTACGAAGTGAAATTGTTAAAAATGGACAGAGAGAGTACAAAATTGAAGTAATTTGTGGTGTACAGTTTCGATGTTGTGTTACGAGTCTTGTCCACAAAGCTCCTCCCCATGTGCACGTTAGGCTCAATCCGTCGGGTAGTATTCACACGGTCCACACCACATTATTTGGGCCCAATATATATTGAATGACTCATGCCCACTAAAAAACTTAAGCCTTGTAATAAGTGGTGAGCCACCCACCTGATTGTATATTGCGGTTCAATCTTTTTACTATTTACCTGATGTGGGACTTGAATCCTTCACACATTATCTAGCAGCATATTGAAGATAGTGTCACGTACATAGATTCAAAGGAGCCGAATGGTATTCTCCCTATATGTAGACCATAGTTGTCAAAGGCGCACGTCTAGGCTCAAGGCGAGGCGAGGCGCACCCCCAGCGCCTTGCTGACCCCCAGGCGAGGCGACTTGAAAAAGGCGAGCAAAAAGCGCAAAAAAGCGACAAGGCGCAAAAAAGCGTGCTTCTTTCAAATCGGTCAAAAAAACACGCTTTCTTTCGAAAAAGCGCGCTTTTTTCAGAAAAGCGCACAAAAAAGTGAAAAAGCGCACAAAAAGCGAGTTTTTTTTCAAAAAAGCACACATAACACAATTATTTTCAGAAATAATTATTTTTTCGCATAGGTGCGCCTCTCTTCAAAAAGGCGTGCGCCTCGCCTTGCGCCTCTCGCCTCAGGCCCAACGGAATTTTGCGCCTCGGTGCGCCTTTCGCCCTTGACAACTATGATGTAAACATGTAGATAGGATGAGTTTATACTTGATAGCATTAGACCAAGTTGAACACTCACAATAACCTGGCTATGCAGAAAAGTTGCAGTGGCGGGATTGGTAGGAATGTTCTGCAGTCTGGCGTTGATTGTATTTCACAGAGAGCGCACACATATAATACATTCTGTTTCGTGCTTTCAAGTTTTTAATACGAATATCATCTTCCGTTCCCGGGTCCTGCCTTTGTAGGATGATCTGGTAGTTGCAACTTGCAATATCGTTGTCCTGTTCCTTTGACTGCATAACTATATTTCCATTTTCTGGTATGGCTTGCGTAAAGAAAATAGGACACTCAAGCAAAGATTGTTTAGAGTTGGGGGAAATATCTATTTTTGGTTTCCCAGTTATTGTCAACCAAAATGAGTTGTGTTTCATTATGTAATTGTGTGAATAGGTGCAAAAGTGTTCTGTTGCATTTGCATACTTGGTCTTTTCGTTGGGCTTTGCTTTCGAACTCAGGAGTTTGGTCTGCTTTTCTCAAGTAAATGGTGTTAACTGTAGCTATGTTCCTGCATAATTTAGATGGATGATCAACCAAGCCAGGATCCGTCAGATGATGTCTGGTCAAGGCCAAATTGGCCAGCACGCGTGGAGAAGAGTTTTGTGGAATTGCTGATCGAGGAAATGATAGATCATTCGGACATGATACCCAGTGGGTTTAAAGATGATGCATGGGATCGTGTATGCACAAAATTCAATAAGGAAACTGGTTTGAACTTTGGTAAGCTGGAGCTGAAGCAACACCTGGCTGTATTGCGTAAACGCTACCGCATAGTGAAACCGTTGTATAATCATAGCGGCTTTGGTTGGGATTATCGTCGAAAGATGGTTGACGTTGATGATGGAGTGTGGAAGGAATACATTGAGGTACGTATTAGTTCCGAGTATTTCTCTTCTTTTGACATATTACACATCATAAAAGAGCTTTTATAGGTGCATCCTGAGATCGCCCCATACCGGAAATGGGGCTGCCCAATATATGAAGAGCTTTGTACGATATTTACAAAGCCGACAGCCACCGGAGAACATGCATACTCACCTGGTGACTATATCCCATGCAACCGCGGTAATTTGCAGACAAGGGTGAATGTTAATATTTCAGATGGAGGCAACAAACGCCAGCGGGTACAACCATCTAGCTTGAACAAGAGGAGTCTTACGACAGAAAATCCAAAAGCAAATGCCACTTCGGACCCCAGAACTATGTCTGAATCAAAAAAGGATGCAAGTGCGCAGAAGGATGACCTATATTCTGCAGGCTGCTGCATGACAGTTATAAATGGAATGCAAGGTGTTGATCGACACCTTTACAATTATGCTATGGAGCTGTTCAAAAACCCAACCTGGAGAGAGACATTCATGACATTGAAAACTGAGAAACGCCTAACCTGGTTGAAGGCCATGCTCCCCAGTGTTTGTTGATACAAAAGATAAGTGTTAAGGTACTTGATTGTTGGTCCTTTTCTTTTTTGGTCTGAAAATGGGCTATAACGCTTTTGTTATAGTTTGATGCTTATGTGTATTGTCATGCCCAGGATGAGATGAGAGTGTGGTGCATTTATTGTTAGCAAAAACTGGTTGCATCTCTGCATTTTACGTATGGTTGAGGTTAAAACTTCACTGTTTGCACTGTGAGTCTTGTCTAGGCTTATAATACTTTCTGTGTTAAGGGTTTTTGAAATGGAAATTTGGTTCCATCGCATTAAGGCTTAGTAGAAATTGTAGAATGATGCCTAGTGAACTGCAACCAAAGCCTAGCTGGCATTGTGTGATGGAGAGCCGTAAGGCAATGATGTTAGGACTGCCGACTGCATGACATGTTCTACATGGAATAGTCAAACTAAGCTTACGAATGTCGGTTGGAATTATCAAGTGATGTGATAGGATCAACAGTAAGCTTGCCTTTTGGTTTACGATAAAAGAGGAGAGAAATCCATGTTCTTTTGGTAGCATTGTGCTTACACATTTGACCGAAACTGAATTGTACGTTAATGCTGTACATGATACTCCGTGGCAATCGGTCTCTGCCAGCCTTTGCCAGTTTTGGCAGATATTACTTGGTAGTACAGACCTACCAGAACTTCACAACGTGTGATATCAACTATCACCATTTCTTTGATAGAATTAGTTGATTACCTTTCTATTACTAGAACATGGGCACGAATGATAACAAACCTGAGTACTATATCAAATGAAGTATGGGAAATTTGTCTTAAAGAAAAAGTTTTACTTGCAGACTAGTGAGTGAATCATGAACACGAACATCAAAAAATAAACCACCTATATTGCAACTGTTTCCCTGATCTTGGTGAATTCTTTTTGCAGGGGCACTTGCAGTGAACAACACCGGATACTATTCCAGGACTACGTAGAACTTTTGTGCAGGTTTTATCGACCTATAATATATTTTAGCAATAGAGAGGCCAACAGGGTAGCTAATAATTTTGGGCAAATTTTTGTTGGAGTTCCTTTTGGGCATCAGTAGTTAGCTGCCCCTAGTGTATATGTTTCTCTTCATGTGTAGCACAACTAGGCCTCTCTTTTTATCCAAGTGTACAAGACTCGGAGCTTTTCTACTACCATATTTCTTCTCTCTATGAATGAAAGTTGTGTTTAGAGGAAAGTTAGCTGCAATGTAGCATCAAGCATGGAGGATACTTGATCATGGTTATTCCAGAATCAGTTTGGGGACAATGAGAAAACTAGAGAATTAGAAACAGCTCCCATTCTCATTTTACAATGAAGTATTGGGATTAACTTGTAGATTTCTCAGTCACTTTGGTTAGCAGGATGAACTATTGGAGTTTTTAACTCCAGCATTTTTGCTAATTGTGAACTGCTTTTCATAACTTGTTATGAAGTTTTCCCCCCAGCAAGCCTCTGTTTGGTTTGATGTAATTCCATGTGAAATATTTTTGGGAAAACATTCTTATTCTTCTTAGTTTTTGGTGTTTGGTTAACTCGTTAAATATTATCCTTCTTCTCCTATTCCATGTTTCCCCAATCATTGGTTTTCAAGTTGGTTCGATACTAATCTTAGAAAAGCGTACCAAGTGTAGCATCATTAGAATACAAGATCGAGCCAAAAAACAGACTTACAGAATGGAAGTAGCACTTACTGAGAATAAACAGAAACTCAAGTAGCAAAATAAAACAGAAGGGCCAAGAATACCACAAAAGTCAACCAACATTTCCATAAGATACATTGCACAATTGGCAGCAGAAATGGCCAACTGAACAGACAATCTGCTTATTCAGACTGATCGTCATCTTTGTTTTCCAAGAGGATGTAAACCTTAAAAACCCCAGCCGTTTGCTACTTCTTGTACCGAGCTACCTCTCCCTCGTTGGGGAAGAAACCCATGAGCCTCCCACAAGAATTCTGGTAAGCGTACATGAATCCTCCCAGTACACCAATCAAACCGCCAGTCACCATCGAAGGACCCCTAATGTTCGGCTTAATTCCTACGGATCAACCACACCAACAATCAGATAAATTTTGAAAGCTTCCACTGACTCATAACAGGAGAAAAAACACAAATACACATGTAAGGCTATCTCCAATCGTTACATTTTTCCAAATCAACTTGGAATCTAAAATAGATCAAAGTTTGACTTGATGCCAAAACCACTCCATTTGATCTTCATCTAACTTGTTAGTACTAAAAACCAACGAGGCAAACGAGTTGGTCAGAATCCTTGCACCTCGGTAGGAGGTCAAGGGTTCTGTTCTTTCTTCTTCCTTCTAGCATTAAGACTTTGTCTCTTTATTTAGAGTTGTATTTAGAATCGTTGGGCTTATTAGATTTTCTTATTACTTGGATATGAACTACAGCTAATTATCAAAAAAGAGAATTTTTTTTTACCAAAAACATTTCCCAATCATCGAAAACCCATTTGAATGGCACCAATATTTACTCTTTTAAACATATATATCAGCTCTTATCTCACCCTAATTAGAACAAAAAAACTCCTTAATTTGGTAACAGGTTGGTGAAATGATTGGACCTCGTCTAGTGCCCATTTCCAGATATTTTAAGTATACATCCACACAACACGCACACATATGTGTTTAGCTATTTATATAGAGGGAGAAAAGGGGTACCGGAGAGGTAACCGACGGTGACGGAAACGCCGGCGATGGTGGTGAGGCGGAGGTAATCAAGGGTGTTGAAATTGGCGACGGTTTTAGTGAAAGGAGGGTTTCGATCTATGACTGGGTACTCCGGCTTTGCCGACGCTGTGATGTCCGTATTCATCTTTCTTCTTCTTCTTCTTTTTCTCACTCCTTTTTGGCTGCTGCTTCAAGCTCGAACTGATCGACTGTTTCCCGAAGAGAAAACAGATCGGATGAGAATTTGTTTCATGGGCCAAATAATAGGCCCAGACCACATTTCCTGGAAAGACTTTTTGGGCCAAGTGGATCTGAAGTGTTGGGTCTCATCAAAATATGGGACCCGACTTCTCGGCGGTACGGATTTGGACCAGAAGAAGCAGTCTCATCTCAATCGTCCATCTCGATGATCAATGATTAAAATTTGTGAAAATTCTTACCAAAGCGATATATTTTTCGTAAAGGTAAAAACTTGTCAACAACTATGAACCACTAAGAACTTTTTTTGGACGGTAAAGATTGCAAGGATTGCTCTGCATAGTCCAAATTTGGATTGCAGAGAATGGATAGGTAGGTGAGAGTTCTTTCATTTACTCAGTAGCTACCTTTTAAGGTAAATTTGATCAGAGAGTCACAGGGTATTTCGCAATGGCTGTATAAAGAACCACAATATGATCAAGAAAGTAGTAATAATCTAGTATTTGAATTTTTAAATTTATTTTCATTTCATTATTGGTTTACTAAAATAAGTAAAGACAATTAAAGGCAAATACATTTTCAAAAAAAGTTTTTTTTTTGCCAATATTATGTACATTAGCAAAAGTTGGCGGAGTATTAATAAGTTAATTGACAGAGAATTTCAGAGGCTATCCATAGTTTTAAATTCTAAACGCCCACGACGAAACTCGAATCTTGACCTCCCACATGAGGAAGGACCATATGGGCTAGAGCCCACCTTTTCCATAAGTTACATGCCTATTTTTCTCATCCAATTAAATGCATTTAAAAACCATAGCTTCTCCTTTCATTTCTTGTGTTTCACTTCTCTCCTTTGTACTTTTTACCGTGATTTTCTTCCCACTAATAAATCAACTCCTGACCCTGAGGAGGCCTCTTGAGGCTTTTCGTGAATTTACAGATTCAGTGGTGTCTACCCGCAGCCATATGGATAACCCAATAGTTGACGACGTTATTTCCCAATGGAGGGCTCCGGATCGTGGGTGTGTTAAGTTGAATTGTGACGTGGCACTGAGTAGAAATGGGAAGGAGGCAAAAGTCATCGTCGCGATTCGGGATTGTAAAGGCACTCTTGTTAATGGATCGGTTGGCTCAGTGAAAATTTCTTCGCCTCTTCAAGGAGAAATTACTGGCTATCTGATCAAGCGTGTGGAATGGCAAAAGACTTGGACTTTCAGGGTGTTCTGATTGAATCAGATAGTCAAGTGGCCATCAGGCTTAGCTTATCTGAATCGGTTCCACCATGGGACGTTTCTACAGTGGTTTGGAACATCAGAAGGTTGGGTGCGGAGATGAAGATCGAGTTTGGCTGGATCAAGAGGACAGCGAACAAGCTTGCTCATGTTGGGTGGCCTACCCCTAGTTTTGTTTCCCCTGTTTTGGTTAGAGATTCCCTTACTCTTGTAAGCCCGCTGGGCCCATTTTGGTGATAAAAGAAAAGAAAAAAAATGCGCCTCATCTAAATTGTTGGATTTTTTCTTTTCTTAAGAAACATAGGTTCAACTCCACTCTCTTTTGTCTCTATATCGGGTGGTCTTGGGACACCGCCACGTAGTGTCTCAACGCATTTTTCTATTACATTTATGTGGAATCCATCACTAAGCCCTATTTCTAAAGGTAAATAAATATTTATTTTTTAGCGGAACGAGGCCGAAGTGCATGGACTTCATAGAAATGCGCCCTTGAAAAGGGTGTTAGGACACCAAGACGACGGAATAAATCCTTCGTGTATAAGCCAGTCATTCTAAGCACAAACGACACAACCAAAACAACAAAAGAAGTCTCGGTATTCTTATCACCACATCACCAAAGCAATTTTGGATTCAGGCGGGCAGTATGTTTGTTTACCTCACATATCTGGTTTTGTTATTTTGTCCTTGAATTTTCCTGTTGTAGTATTAACATGTCACTAATCTCTCTCTCTCTCTCTCTCTCTCTCTCTAACTTTTTAAAGATTCAACAATCATCCGAAGATATCAAAGTGCAAAAGCAACAAACCTGGGGACAGTCCGTGGGTTTAAGATTGTTAATGGGACCGATTCGCAAACCGGAACTCTGGTTCCCACTCTGATTCGCATCGTTTCACTTACCCGATACATGTGTTGAGTAGGTTATAGACTTATAGGTTCCACGAGTTACCACCTTATGAATTGTTTTATAGAAAGGATTCAAGACCTGGTTCAGCTACCTGAGCAAGGCTTGTCAATGGACCGGATCTGATTCGAATCCGATAACGTTGATCCGATATCCGATAATCCGAATCCGGTAATTCAAATACTGATCGGACCGGATTCGGATCGGATTAAATCCGTTATCAATCCGAATCCAAACTTTATTTATTTATATTTTTTAAATTTTTTTAAAAAAACAGTAAATTTTTTATTTTGAAAAAAAAAAATGTTTAAGAAGTTGTATTTTTATTTTAAATTTTTAAAAATTCTTTTCGGAATATATATATATATATATATATATGCTAAAATTTTTGAAGTAAAAAAGGTTTTCGGATCGGAATGAGATTTTCGGATCGGATCCAAAGTTTTCAGATTCGGATCCGAATTACCACTATCGGATTTGAGTTTTATCGGATTTGATTCTTATCGGATCTGGCCCATTGACAGGCCGCCGAACCTGAGCAAAAAAGAAATATTGTTGTAGTCTTTTTTTGATCGGCGAATATTGTTGTAGTCTTGAGAATGTAATACAATTAATTAACCGTCTTGAGTACACTTTGATTGGAGCACAGAGAATCGGAACAGCAATGGGGGTATTCGAGTTATCATCTGAAGGTTTAGGCAGCTCAAAATGGGTTAGATTATTGGTATCAACAACCGGTCAGCTAGAGAGGGTTTGAACCTGGCAATTGATCTGGGATTGAAAGATGTGGAATTGGAGGCTGGACGACAAATTGAGAAGCTAAATTTTGTCCACCGTAATTCTAGAAGGAGCTGCAGAGATGCGTGTTGCGCGAGGTGTGCGATCTGGGACGTAACCTTGGAAGCCTACCCTTCATTGTGTTTGTTTCCTGTGTTGCAGAAAGATAGTTGCTTGTTTTTGTCGAATTCTTGTATCATCAATAAAATCCATCTACGACCCAAAAAAAAAAAGAGGACACGACACCTCGATAAGAGTATGACTTGTGTACTTTAAACATTTTAGTCGCACACAGAGCGGAAAAAACGCGTCTTTAATGTCACATCAATACAGAACTATGCATAGAGCTCTAGTACTATGCAGGAATAGTGTATGGCACCTTGTAAACACAACTTATCTAAGCAAATAAGAGAAGCAATATGAATAGTATCTGTTTTTGTGTCTGTTTATTCTTTAACATGAGAGTTAGATGAGTCCTACACTCAACAAATTAAATACAGCTACCTGATAATAAAACCCACACTAAACCTCCGTAAGATAACCTTTAAAAATGGGTCTAAACTAATCCTGCCTTGGAGGAGTAGCTTGTTACCCTTAAAAAGGGCAGAAGCATCCAAAAACTAGAGTCATTTCTCCTCCGCGCCAAAAAAAAAAAAAAATCTCTTTTTTATTCAATGGGCAGTGGTGTCCTGGCCAACTTACGCGCATCTCAATTCATCCTCTCCGATCCGGTCAAAGGCAGGCGTTCACGGAATTCACAAGAAAGTACTTTCTTGTGGCCTGATATCAAGAATCGAACCCTGATCAATTGTGTGACGAACAAACCCATCTGCTGACCGGACTAACCCTTGGGGCTCAAAAAAAAACATCTTGCAACTCCAAGACAGTACTCTTTTTATTTGGTAATCAACAAAATCATTGAAAGGACATCCAAGGATGCCTCCCATCCTTGGATGGGAGGCATTGAGGGCGTCTCTTCCTAAGGTTCCATGGGCAAAAAGTCTTTGGTTTTCCCACCATGTTCCTCGTTGGGCCTTTATAGAGTGGATTGCTTTTATGGGTCGTCTTTCTACAAAGGACAGATTGCTTAGCTGGGGAATGGCGATTGATGCTAATTGTGTCCTCTGCCTTGGTGCCATAGAGTCCCATGAACACCTATTTTTTGAGTGTCCTTTTTCTAAGGAGGTTTGGAAAATGGTACTAACCAAGAATCAAATTGCAAGACCTGTTTTGGGGCTGGCTGAGGAAATTGAATGGGTGTGTTCTCGGATGATTGGTGCCTCTATCCCTAGCAGAATCTACAAACTCTCATTGGCAGCTTCTATCTACTGGATTTGGCGTGAAAGGAATACCAAAATATACCAAGGTGAAGCTCTTCCTGCTCCTCTCTTGGGCTCTCACATTATTAATGAAGTTCGGGCATGCCTATGCTCTTGGAGAGGCCTCAAGCGGACTGATGGGAACCGTTTGCTGGCTGATATCTGGGGCTTAAACTCTAGGATTTTTAGTTCCTAGCTGGTTATCGTTTTTGTCAAGTTCTATTGTTTTCTTTTAGCCGGTGTTTAGGCTTCGGTTCTCATTTCTTTCCTTGTTAAGGCTCCTTGTTGGTAGCCATTTCAGAGTCTGTTTTGGAAACTCTGTATATTCTGTTTGTTTGCTCTATAAAGTGGTTAATTCACCCAAAAAAAAAAAAAAGGATGCCTCCCATGTACTCCAAGACAACACACAAACTTAGTGAAAACATCAGCACCAAAACTTATTCTACCCTTTTCTTGTCTTCACTTTCCCCACCCCTTTCCTTTTTCCCCCAACCACCACAAAAAGAAGATCATGTACGAAAGGTGAATAAGTAAGTAGAAGGGGGAAAAAAGGAATAACATACCTCCAAAATCCACCCAAAAAGAAGGCACCATCTTCTCCAAAGCCCAACAGCTCTCAAAGCCGGATGGGCCGAAAGAGCCTTCATTCCTTCTACTTCACCAAAGAAACCCTTCCAAAAGCTACACTCCAAACTCTCTCCCTGGCCTTTCTGCCCACACTTTTCTTAGTAGTCTTTCGCCCCTCTGCGCAATTACCAAACCTACTCTCCTTAGATTTGCATATGACATTTCTTTTTTGGACGTAAAGCTGAAGAGGCCCCGGACAACCTGTATCACAAAAGAAAAAAAAGAAACTGAAGAGGCCGATTCTACCCCACTTTTACATTGAATTTTAAATCAATCAGAGGGGTCCGAATGCATGCATGAGTAGTAGCAATAAACACCCAGCTTCCTCCATATATGCATACACCCATTTCGGGAGGACTATATTCCAGAACCACCATCAAAAAGTTTCGGTTGCTCGTCTGAAATGAATAAGCAGAGCTGTGACTCGCTCATCGTTCATTCCTCCTCCATTGCTCTTCTGCAAGAGAGGTTCAGACAATTGCAGAGAGCAAAGGAGATGAGAGAGGAGAGAGAGCTATTGAGACAGGTAACTGAACCTGATCGCGACAATTCATCCACGTGCCAAGACCCATCTAGAGTACTGTTCCAATCTGAGTTAATCCGTCCTCTGAGGCTGCCTCTTCAAGGTTCCCCCTCCTCCTCCTACCAGCAGTCGCAAAGCAAGCAAGCTGATCTATGGGCTGCTGCAACTCCTCCAACTTCAGAAAGTTTACACTATATGGAGACAGTCAAGCGCAGATCATCAAGTAGCTTTCAAGAGTCAGATATTGATACTTCTCTTCATCTGTGAAAATATTTATATCTTGGTTTATTGCACATCCCCATTCCTGCGAAGTGTGAACTCGTTTACCTCCTTGTTGCTGTAAGAATGTGAATAATGTTAAACGACTATTTACTTGGATGGTCGTGATCGTACCATGTTCATTCATATGATATAGCCATCAAGAAAGCTTGCCTTTCGCTATCGTTCGATGTGTAACCTCATCTGTTCCTTTTCACGAACCAAAGGTGTTACCTCTTTCGCCTTCAATGTCACATCACCATGGTTTGCCTGTTAAAACCGAACTGCACCACCTTTCTGGCATTATCTGTTAACTAGTTCAAATAAAAGCTATGTAAGCTAGGAAATACTTACATTTACTATTAAAATACCCAATGCTAGCCTAATCCACCAACCCATCAGTAGCCAACAAAAGTCCCAAATCCTATTTCCATTTACTAATTCATTACTGCACCATAGTTTTTCAAGACACAAGGCAACACCAAATTATCACCTCATCACACCATTCAATTTTGTGCACCACTTCCATCACCCAAATCACCCATTTGGCAATTCACAAGGAGGGCATATGGAATGAGGTCCAGGTATATATTTTACCCCAAAAATTAAGGGGTACAATCAGTACCCTAATGAAAAGTTAGATTTTTTTTTCCCTACTAGTTCAATTGCTTAGGATTTCATTATGATTTCTAAGTTTGTCTTGTGCTTTGTTGGACAATTTAGAATCTTGACCAGACGGGTTCAAGAAAGTCTGCCTTCATAAATGTAACAGGCTGTAGAGAGATCACAAAAACAAGATTAAGATGATCCATTACAAGTCTGACTCGCCTCAAGTTGTTCAAGTTGTACTTGATGGATCTACAACTTGAACAACTGGAGGTATGTAAGGCTTCTAATAGTTCGTCTTGATCTTATTTTTATCGTTCCACAGTCCGTTGCATCTATGAAAGCAGAATTTCTTGAACCCGTTTGGGCAAAATTCTAAATTGTCTTGCAAAACATGAAAGACAAACATAGCAATAACAATGAAACCCTAAGCAATTGAACTAGTAAGGAAAAAACCTCTAACTTTTCATTAGGGTACCATTTGTACCCCTTTCTTTTTAGGGTATACCTGTACCACATCCCATATGCCCTCCTTGGTGTCCTCAGGGACCTCCCTCCCATCATCATATGTCAAAGGAACTCGATATCGCACCAAGACCCCTAGTTACCGAATCAATTGTTCGCCATCAGTTACTACGTTAAATTTATCATCAAAGTCCACTTGAAACTTCATTCCAATGCCCCACTTCTTTATTCCCTTGGCTTTTCCTCGTCGCGCTTAGCTCCCTTTGCTTTGCCTCGAACACTTTCAACTCGCCCCGCTTTGCCTTGACTTGAAAAATTTGACAACCAAAATGGCATATACGAGAAATTAGCACGTATGCAGTAAGCCTCAAGGACCGGGAAAAGAAGTTAAGATGTCCTCTTCACTCCCTCCCTTGTTAGAGCATCCGCAATGGGAATAATTAAAATCAATAACCAAAATGCGCCACGTCGCATTTGATTATTCATTTAGTACATAATCAAACTTAACAACCTTTTCCTCCACATTGATTATTTTTGCATCCTTAACCAAAAAAAATTCCACAATATACATTGAACCTATGTCCAATCGCAAACAAGTTCCAATCACGCGCCCGACCACACCAAATTATTCGTCTCGATGAGACGATTCCAATGTGGGGTGTTTTTGAGTTATTGAGTTTTAAGGTTGGTTACTGGTAAAAGTTGTTAAGTTTGGTTATTGAATGAGTGAAATTTGATTATTTGCTAAAACACTTGTAATTTTGCTTATTACAATGTGAGATATTTTTTGGGCATTGTTGTTAAGTTTGCTTATCTACACCATTTGCTTATTGAGATGCTCTTACAAGGTCAAACGCTAGGCTCTATTTTTAAGACTCTGATCCAAAGTTGTCAAATCCGTTCTGTACCAGCCGGTACGTACCGTACCGGTGTGTAAACGGAACGCAAAGAGTCATATTCCGTTCTGGTTGAAATACCGGCCTGTTCTGGCCAATACCGGGTGTACCGGACAATACCGGCCTGTTCCGGCCATTCTCCGGTGTTCCGGCCGGTACAAAATTACCCTCTCTCTCTCTCTCTCTCTCTCTCTCTCTCTCTTTACATTTTATTTATGTTTATACTTAAAATATGGTAGATATATATTAAATATATATATAAAATATTAATTGCGGTAAATCCGGAACGGTACCGGGCTACCATTCCAGTAGTGAAAACGGTACGCTTGCCGGTACGGTATTGACAACTTTGCTCTGATCATTTCAAATTCTTGCTTCGAGCACGTATCCATAACATATGCTACCATACAACTGAGGAAAAAAAGCATCTACTTAAATTAAACTCGACAGAGACTATTTGTCAACCAGTAACATTATCAAAAACACCAAATACCAATTTACATTCCAAAAGTATACAACAACTATTCAATTTAATTACCAAGGCAACAAGCATTCTCATCCCGACCATTTTTTTTCATATTCTTTTCCGTGGAGGTCATTAACCAATTCAAACATACACCCTACCTCATCAACAACTTCTATTCGTGGCGGATGGTCTTCACACAACGGGGATTGTCCACATATACATAAAGCCACAACTCTGATACCACTTTGTTGAAAAAAGAGGATTACTTGGTTGTTTGTGTTGGAAGGATTTTTTTTCTTTCGGAGCGAAGAGTACGTGAGACTACAGTGGAGAAGCAAGCACATTGTATTACGCTTGAACACAAACTTTTTGGCTTAATGAAAATGACTAGAATACATCCATATTTATACTAGTTCTAGATTTCTTCTTTACAAGATAATATCTCGGTAGGTTCTAAATTTCACATGTGAAAAATTATAATCTAGGTATTCTAGAACTCTTCTAGAAACTACGTACTTATATCTCCTTTCAAAATATCTCCTATCCTGGGCTTCTTGACTTGCTTGAGCCAAAATACTAAATCAAGTTTATGCTCTAACAATGATGACTTGATACTCCATAAAACTAATACAGTATGAGGTAACTTATAAAAACTCTATATCTAACTCAAAACTTAAGCTCTTAAGTGGACATGTCCTAACATTATATTGGCTAATCACTCATTCGATTCCCAAGCAATGTAGAATTGTATTCATTACCATCTCCCCTCAAGGCTGTACAGCCGCATTGAGGTCTTTCATGCGTAATCTTTTCTAGGGTTCATCATTGTGTAGGCTTCATCGGGCCTGTCATCCTAGAGTGTTGATAATAAAACTTATTTAATGAGGGTGAAATGATCTCCGCTATAAGGTCCCCAACATTAAATATACTAAGTGACCACTCATTTCATTTCCAAACATCGTGGAATTGTATTATTTAAGGTGGTGTTTTTTTGTAGTGAATAAGTTAATGTTGTTGTTGACAAGTCGTCAGTTGTTTTCACTAACCAATAAGTTGTTGAAAAATGTTAAGTTGTTTCCACTAATTAAATCAGTTGTAGATGGATATGTGAGTGAAAAATTGTTGATTAATGTGAACAAGATGGTAAAATGCTAAAAGTTGTTGATTAGTGTCAACAACGTGGTAAAATGCCATAACATGTGAATTAGTGTGAACAAAATGGTAAAATAGTTGCCGAAAATATTTAGTGGAGACCTAGCCTAAGAGAACATACAAATACAGGGTTTCGAACTATCAAACAATGGGATTGGGAAACGCTGTAGTGCGTTGTGTGTAGTGTGCTATGTAGTGCGGCATTATAGCCGTCCAAAAATGTTTCAACGGTTCAGATTAAAAACAAACTCTTCCCCGAAAGAGTTTAACTCTTTTTTGGAAAAATTAATCTGAACTATTAGTTGATGAGATCGACAGCTATGGGTTCCCTATAGGCGCACTACACAGGGGTGCACTACAGCACGCTAGCGAAATAATAAGTACTGATGCTGAATCGAGCTGCTACCTACATCCATGATAACTCGAAATAGTTAGTACAAACTACGGATTTAAGAGGGCGTTCCACTCTCCTTGAAAATGAATTTTTTAAAAAAGAAGGTAATTTTAAACTAAAAAATCATGTGTTTACTTAAATAATTTTTCTATCAATATGGATCTAATTTGATAGATCTTTTAAATAGTGCAAAAAATTATTTTTCATTTTCATTTTAATTATATTTAAATTTAAAATTACATTCTTTCTAAAAAAGAAGGTTTAGAAATAAAACGAAACAAGATACCCGGTGACCCAATTAATAGAAAGTCCCATCTTTTGTTGGAATTGGGGTCGGGTCCGGAACCAAATCAGGTCGTCCACGTAGACATTATCTAGCGACCAATTTATTAGAAAGTCTAGTTGAAGTAATCCTAGTCTTCTAGGATTAAGATGCTCTCTTTATTTAATTCCTGTCAGTATATTCATAAATTGTGATACACGAATATAATCATAGAGTTCCAGGAAAAACTCACTCTCTCAAGTTCTCTCCCTAACCATCTAGTATCACTCCATTGCAAGAGATTGTTGTTGTTCTAGTACGTGATTCGGGGTTCGTGATTCATCCACCAAAAATCCGGTTCGGTTAAAGTTCACGAGAGGTAACTGAATCACCCGCTTCCACATTAGTTCTTGATACTTGGTAGTTTACAGATTAGATGGAAAGAATGAAATACAGAGGCGAAACTTACTGGGTTTTTCTTTTCTTTTCTTGCGGAGAATGGAGAAGTGAAATCGAGAAGACGATGAGCTTATGCTTTTGAGCAGCTGTAAATGGGTACAGAGCCGGTGATCTGTGTAATTCTGAAATTTCTAGATTACATAGGACTCTCTAATAAATGAGTCGTGGGCGACCCGATTTGGCCCCGGCCCCGCCCCCAAATTCCAACACATTGGACATAGGGCTATAAATGAGCCGAGCCGAGCTTCGATTACTAAATGAGCCAAAAATTTGAGCTCGAGCCTTAACGAACCGAGTTTAGTCATTTACTAAACAAGCATCTTTAATAGGTCAAACCTTTGTTAACGAGCTGAGCTTTTGTTGAACGAGCCGACCTCCACTTGGCTCGTATGAACCAAGCAGTTCCCGAGCTCAGCTCAGCTGAACGAGCCAAGCTCGAGCTTGAGTTTTCAACAACATAAGAAGAAGTATAGCTTATCTAGTTAATTTTTGACTAACCTAGGGCTCTCAAATAAATGGGCCACCGGTCATGTCCACATAAGCGACCCGATTTGGTCCCGCCCCCAGCCCCAAATTCCAACACATTGGACGGTACAGTAAACAGGTGAATGCTTGCTATAGAAGATATATACTCGAAACTACCTTGCATTTGCTTCTTGAGCTACTTATCTTTCTCAACTAGCTTGCATTTACTTCTTGAGTTTCTTACCTTTCAACTCTGCGTTCTCTTGGACTTAACTTAAACTTAACTTAAATCTGAAAATTTTGTCCTTATTTGAATTTTTTTTCCACATTTGTTAGTTTTGCACCAAATTTTTGTTGGTTATTGTTCATCACGACGAGAAAAATCGAAAAAGTATTTTTTTTTACTTTTACCCAAGTATTTGAGAAATAACCATTTTCTTTTTGCACTAAAAAGATGTTATTTCTTGGTAAAAGTGCCAAGTGCATGAGAGTATAAATGAGGTATCAACTGCACTCCACCCCACTTGCCACGATTGCCATCCCTATTCAGCATATAGTCAACTGAGAGGTTAGGAGAAAATTTGATCAACATACTCTACTCGGGGAAGAAAACCTAGTACTCCCTCCGTCCCATAATATTTGTCCGGTCCGCAAAACGGAGACGTAAAAATAATTCTATTTTTGTAAGAAAAGTTGGGAAAAAATTCAACAACTTACTAGATCTCGACGAGTTCTTTTAACTTGTGAAAAAAATTTGAATTTTTTCTTGAAAGAAATGCATTATTTTGTAGTCTTCGTTTTGCGGACCGGACAAATATTATGGGACGGAGGGAGTATTTATGAGAAGAAAAAAATATTTCTTGGGATCTCATCTTTAATTATCAGTACATGGTTTTCTTGTAGTTTGTGGATCAATGTGCACTGTTATTTGGTGTTGTTATATGTAGGTCCTGCTAGCTTCATATCAATGGGAAAAAGGATAAAAGATGGAGCTTTGGAGATAATATGAAGAGGGAGAGGTCGATAATTTGGCAATGGTGCAAGTTGGTGTGGCATTACCCGCAGGACGCGAGGCAGAATTTGTGCGTAGTGAGATCAGATACCTATAGCTTTTTATTTTGAAGTTAGATAACCTATAGGCAGATATTTGGCACCGTGCAAAGAGAACCATTTTAATACGTGCCGTCGGGGTAAATTTCTGAATTCCATGTGCTAATGTGAAAAAATAAGGGTCTTTCGAACTCCTAAGGTCATATGTGACTCCACTTGCCACCATCTCCCTTTGCCCAACCAAAGATCCTTTGTACCGAGTTTTTGGTGTACCCATGTAAACGTGAGTTTCTTTAGATAGGAGAATCTTTAAACTTGATCTTGCGCCTGAAAAACACTCGGTACACCAAAAACTCGGTACAGAGGATGTCTTGCGCCTTTGCTTGTGCTTACCGGCAAACCACTTCTCCTGGTTTTCTCTTGCGTTTCTAGATACCTAATAAGTCATGACTACAAGTTGCTACTCGTGTCTCCTATGCTGAACTTGAAGAAATCGACTCAATCTTTTAATGGAGTTGTGAGAAATGCCTTCTACTGCTTATTGCCCTCCATCAGGTTTGACTAGATGTTGGCAAGCTTAGGTTATTTCATCTAAGGGGACTGAAACACCGACATTCATTAAGGATTGTTTACCATGACCGGAACGCAATATCTCACATACATAAGTTACAGTTATCCATGTACGAACTAAGAAGTTATTATTGGATAACTTAGTTCGCACTCTCTATCACAGCAAGTTTGAACGGTATGCAATCTGAAATTAAGTCTTGACATGAATTCCTCGTGGCCTTATTTGACAGAAGAAAGATGATTATAAGGAACAGGAATCAAGTAAAGATCATGCTCTCTTCGTACAGTCAAACCGAATCTCTCTTCCATGTCTAGTTCTTCTGCCTTCATTTGTTTGGGGAGTTTCCAGTCGAAATGGTACAAAAGCTGTGCAAGTGGAAGCTCCATGTTAGGAAGAGCAAATGACATGCCTGGGCATATCCTTCTTCCGGCGCCAAACGGGATGTATTCGAAATCCCTTCCTTTGTAATCGATTTCACTGTTGATGAATCTCTCGGGATTAAACTTCTCTGCGTCAGTCCAGTATTTGGGATCTCGCTCAATTGCCCATGCATTAACGATGACTCTAGTCTTCTCAGGTATCTCGTATCCGCTGACTATGCATTTTTCACTTGATTCTCTTGGAACTAACAGAGGTGCAGAGGGGTGTAGCCTCAAGGTTTCTTTGACTATTGAGTTTAGATACTTCAATTCGTGAAGGCCTGTTTCATCAACATTTCCTTTATTGTTGAAGATATTTCTAACCTCATCTTGTGCTCTTTTCATCAGTTGTGGGTTTTTCAGCAGTTCTGACATTGCCCACTCTATAATTGTTGACGACGTCTCACTTCCGGCACCGAAGATATCCTGAAATTTGTGGGATTGCTATACTCAGGTACTCACTACTAACACAACCGTGAATTGTATAAAAAATGGGTTAGTCATAATCTACCTTAACTGTTTTGATGCGACACACGGATAGATGCATTAGAGCAAGAAACATGAAAAAGCAAATCTAGGTGAATTATGTATGTCAGACCTGACATCTTCAATGAAAGTTGCAGCTTGCGGCAGTGAGATTCAAACAACATGAGGCGTTGTTTTTCATCACTGATTGGGTCTTCCTGCTTCTTGTTGAACAATGTTATGTCACAACTAAAAAAGGTCTCAAAGGAATTTATCCCTCGCATAACTTCTAAACAATTTGAATCAACGTCGAAGTAGTACTCTTTCGGTGCTCTCTTGACTTACTATTTCACCTTTCATGCTTCATGTTTTGTTCAACCACTTCGTTTTCTGTCCTTTATCCTCATGCTCCAAACTCTGAAGTACTTTCAATTTGATTGTGAGCCAGCTTACTTGCACACCTATTTTGTTTTAAGTGTCATTGCATTCTATTTGGTTAATATTTGGTTTTGGTAGTGTTTGATGCTTTTCTTGCCCAAATACCTAAATTACATAAGTTTTCCCCTCATTCTCCAAAATCGAAGAACCATTTTTCGCGAAACACAAGTATGGCAGACCATATACGTAGATGTTGTAGTGAATATAGACAGATGAAAGATACTAACCAAGAGGACTGCTTTGATGTTGTCGTCAGTCAATGGAAATTCAAGGTCACCTTGCTTCTGAATTCTTAGAAGAACATCAACTAGATCCTCTGATTCTGTTTCCCCTTTTCCACTTTCTGTTTTCCTCCTTTCTCTATGGTCCCTAACAACGCTTTCGAGTATCTGATTTTGCTTTTCGTGTATTTTCTCGAGCTTGCGCCTGAATCCGGTGATCACTTCAAGCAGTTTCACCGACGGGTACATGTCAACGATGGTGAAACCTGCCGCCAAGGCCGTAGCCTCCTCCGCAACGGAAACAAATTCCTCTTGGTATTTGCTTTTCGCCCCAAACGCTGCTCTGCCAATAATCCCATAGGTCAAGGAGTATATTTTCCTGCTAAGATTGATCGGTAATTCCCTTTCTTTCGAAATTGACCTGACGAGATTGAAGACCTCCTCTTCCCTGATACGCTGAAATGTCTGGACGCGCTTTGAGCTTAAAAGCTCCATCACGCATATTTTCCGCATTTGTCTCCAGTAATCACCGTAGGGCGAAAACACGATGTTTGTGGAATCATAAGAGAGAATTCTCGAAGCAAGAAGGAAAGGCCTTTGAGCAAAGATGAGATCATGTGTTTTCAAAACCTCCTTGGCGATTTCCGCAGACGTGACAATGATGGTGGAGACCTCGCCAAGTTTTAGGTGCATCAATGGCCCGTATTTTCCGGCCATTTTTCTGAAGGTGTGGTGGGGCAGTGAGCCTGAAACTGCAAGCTGGTGCATGTTTCCTATGAGAGGGAGTTTCATTGGCCCCGGGGGAAGCTTTGGACTCGAAGTCTTGGATTCGGTTTTCTTGGAAATTTTGAATACCATGAAAACGAAGAGGAGGAAAGATAAGAGCAGAGGGATTGAAGGAAACTGGAGCTCCATAGCTGAAGTGGGTTTATTAGCAGACAATGCTTTGTGTAGAAGTTTTTTGCCTGTCACAAATTTGTAGCTGCCATTTATAAGCTGTGCGAGGCTCTATGAGTAGCTATCAGAAGATTCTAGTGGTGCAAGCAAAATTATCTCCACTCATCAACTTGATTTATTTCAGGAAATTTTTTTACTTCGAACCCTTGGGCCCATGTGTGGTTTTACCTTCTCACTCTATGGTGTTCTACCATTGTGAACAAATGTGCATGGTTACATTTTCCATCCAAGTTGACCAATGTGTGCGGTTGTTACTTTTCTTTTCTTTTTTTATGACGAAGGAACCATCTCACAGGAGGGCCACTTATTGGACCCACTCATAGAGCGTAAGCCTCCACACGACCCGAAGCATACCACCGCCCCCGGCCCATTGGGTAATTCACGGTACCAACCCTGGAGAGGAGTTGAACCCTGCCCACTGCTAGGCAAGGGCCCTTCCCCCCTTTGCTAGGGCAAGCCCATCAGTGGTATGGGCAATACAGTTATGGTTATATCTTGCCATGATATTCATATGAGTATCCATAATCATATGATATTCATACTTGTATCGTCATATTTGTATATTGAGTACGCTCTTTCCTGTTTATATCGAGTACGCTCTTTCCTATTCTGACGTAGGAAGGAGTTAATGAGGGGTGTGCAAAATCACGATATATCATTATTATTTTGCATTCGTTTGGACGACCTATGTGTATAATGCCTACGTTTATATCGTTGGTATTGAGCGATCTCTGTGTCATTATTATTTTGGTATCGTCATATGTGTATATCGACTACACTCTTTCCTATTCAGAGGTAGAAAGGAGTTAACGAGGGGTGGGCAAAATCAAGCTATGTCATTATTATTTTGAGTTCGTTTGGACAATCTATTTATAATGACTACATGTATATCGTCGTTATCGAGCGATCTCTGTGTCATTATTTTGGCATCGCATCTGTGTATATCAACTATGCTCTTTCCTATTCTGACGTAGAAAGGAGTTAACGAGGGGTGTACAAAATCAAGATATGTGAGTATTATTTTGCGCTCGTTTGAACGATCTGGGTTGGTTTGAATATTTCAGTCGATTAGTACATAGTAATAATTGAGTAGGTGGTTCGTATTTGTTAGGTGTGGGTTGTGATTGAAATGAAAGGGGCAGGGTTGACTATTTGTTTGGATTGATTAGTTTGATTAAACTAAATGTTTTTTGTGCTTTTTTTTAGTGGTTGCTGGTGTGGATTATGAATTTGAATATGGAAGGTGGGTTTCAGAAAATGAGAATATGGTGGTGATTGTGTGAACGTATTGTCTATTTTTGCCGTATCATTCTTTGAAAATTGTTCTAAGGTCCACTATAGATGCTTGGACCGAGCTAACATTTCGGGCAAGGATCACGCTTATTTTAATAGGACAAAGATGCCCTCACGATTCACTTACCCTTTCACATTAAATCGCAGGGAAAGTCGTCGGAGCCAGGAAGTTTACCGGAAAATGCAGGGAAGTTCACCGGAGAAGTCATCGGCGCTGGAAACTTACTCCGGCTTTTACTATAGGTACAGGTTCCGGTACCTCATAGATAATAACCACAACTTTTTTTCGTTTTCGATTTCAACAAGAAAAAGTTGCTACTCATGACATATTGCCCTCCATCACATTTGTCTAAATGTTGGTGAGGTTTGGTTATTTCATCCAAGGGAATTGAAACACTGACATTCATTAAGGATGCTTTACCTTGACCAGAACTTAATATCTCACATAACAGTTATCCATCTACGAATCGATAACTTCTTAGTTCGTTCGTATTGTCTACTACCGCAAGTGCAACAATTGGACAATCTGAAAAAAAAATCTAACATGAATCCCTTGCGGCCTTATTTGTCAGGAGAACAATGATTATAAGGAATGGGAATCAAGTAAAGATCATGCTTTCTTCTTACAGTCAGACCGAATCTCTCTTCCATGTCTAGCTCTTCGTGTTTCATTCCGTTGGGGAGTTTCCAATCGAAGTGGTACAGCAACTGTGCAAGTGGGAGCTCCATATTAGGAAGAGCAAATGACATGCCCGGGCATATCCTTCTTCCAGCGCCAAATGGGATATATTGGAAATCTGTTCCTTTGTAATCGATTTCACTGTCGATGAATCTCTCTGGATCGAACTTCTCTGGTTCAGTCCAGTATGCGGGATCTCGCCCAATAGCCCACGCATTAACAATGACTTTAGTCTTGGCAGGTATCTCGTATCCGCTGACTATGCATTTTTCACTCGATTCTCTTGGAGCTAGCAGAGGTGCAGAGGGATGTAGCCTCAAGGTTTCTTTGACTATTGAGTTTAAGTACTTTAATTCGTGAAGGCCTGTTTCATCAACATTTCCTTTCTTATCGAAGACATCTCTAACTTCATCTTGTGCTCTTTTCAGCAGTTGTGGGTTTTTCAGCAGTTCTGACATTGCCCACTCTACAACTGTTGATGACGTCTCGCTTCCAGCAGCGATAATATCGTGAAATTTGTGGGATTGCTATAATCAGTTTAGGTTATTTATTACTGACACTGCCTTGAGTGTTCTTGAAAATGGGTTAGTCATAATCCGCCTCGACTGTTTTGAAGCGACACACTGATAGGTACATTAGAGCAAGGAAAATTAAGAAGCACATCTATGTGGACTAGGTATGTCAGGCCTCAAATCTTCAATGAAAGTTGCAGTGTGCGGCGGTGAGATACAAACAATTATTAGACGTTGTTTTTCTTCACCCATTGAGTCGTCTGCTTCTTGATGAACAATGTTATGTCACTTCCAACACATTGGACATAGGGCTGTAAATGAGCCGAGCCGAGCTTTAGCTTGGCTCGATTACTAATGAGCCAAAAATTTGAGCTCGAGCCTTGACGAATCGAGTTTAGTCATTTACTAAACAAGCATCTTTAATTGGCCAAGCCTTTGTTAACGAGCCGAGCTTTTGTTGAACAAACCGACCTCCGCTTGGCTCGTATGAACCAAGTAGTTCGCGAGCTTGGCGTCAGCTCAGCTGAACGAGCTGAGCTCGAGCTTGAGTTTTCAACAACATAAGAAGAAGTATAGCTTATCTTGTTAATTTTCGACTAACCTTGGGCTCTCAAATAAATGGGCCACCGGTCATGTGTCCACATAAGCGACCCGATTTAGTCCTGCCCCTGGCCCCAAATTCCAACGCATTGGACGGTACAGTAAACAGGTGAATGCTTCCTATAGAAGATATATACTCCAAACTACCTTACGTTTGCTTCTTGAGCTACTTTTATCTTTCTCAACTAGCTTGCATTTACTTCTTGAGTTTCTTACCTTTCGACTCTGCGTTCTCTTGGACTTAACTTAAACTTAACTTAAAATCTGAAAATTTTGTCTTTATTTGAATTTTTTTTATATTTGTTAGTTTTGCACCAAACTTTTGTGGGTTATTGTTCGTCTCGACGAGAAGAATCGGAAAAGTATTTTTTTTTTACTTTTACCCAAGTATTTGAGAAATAACCATTTTCTTTTTGCGCTAAAAAGATGTTATTTCTTGGTAAAAGTGTCAAGTGCATGAGAGTATAAGTGAGGCATCAACTACACTCCACCCCACTTGCCACGATTGCCATCCCTATTCAGCATATAGTCAACCTAGAGGTTAGGAGAAATTTTGATCAACATACTCTACTTTGGGAAGAAAACCTAGTATTTATGAGAAGAAAAAAATATTTCTTGCGATCTCATTTTTAATTATCAGTACATGGTTATCTTGTAGTTTGTGGATCAATGTGCACTGTTATTTGGTGTTATTATATGTAGGTCCTGCTAGCTTCATATCAATGGGAAAGGGGATAAAAGATGGAGCTTTGGAGAAAATATGAAGAGGGAGAGGTCGGATAATTTGGCCATGGTGCAAGTTGGTGTGGCATTACCCGCAGGGCACGAGCCAGAATTTGTGCGTAGTGAGATCAGATACCTATAGCTTTTTATTTTGAAGTTAGATAACCTATAGGCAGATATTTGGCCCCGTGCAAAGAGAACCATTTTAATACGTGCCGTTGGGGTAAATTTCTGAATTCTATGTGCTAATGTGAAAAAATAAGGGTCTTTCGAACTCCTAAGGTCATATGTGACTCCATTTGCCACCATCTCCCTTTGCCCAACCAAAGATCCTTTGTGCTGAGTTTTTGGTGTACCCATGTAAACGTGAGTTTCTTTAGATAGGAGAATCTTTAACTTGATCTTGCGCCTGAAAAACACTCGGTACACCAAAAACTCGGTACAGAGGATGTCTTGCGCCTTTGCTTGTGCTTACCGGCAAACCACTTCTCCTGGTTTTCTCTTGCGTTTCTAGATACCTAATAAATCATGACTACAAGTTGCTACTCGTGTCTCCTCTGCTGAACTTGAAGAAATCGACTCAATCTTTTAATGGAGTGTGTGAGAAATGCCTTCTACTGCTTATTGCCCTCCATCAGGTTTGACTAGATGTTGGCAAGCTTTGGTTATTTCATCTAAGGGGACTGAAACACCGACATTCATTAAGGATTCTTCACCATGACCGGAACGCAATATCTCACATACATAAGTTACAGTTATCCATGTACGAACTAAGAAGTTATTATCGGATAACTTAGTTCGTACTCTCTATCACAGCAAGTTTGAACGGTATGCAATCTGAAATTAAGTCTTGACATGAATTCCTCGTGGCCTTATTTGACAGAAGAAAGATGATTATAAGTAACAGGAATCAAGTAAAGATCATGCTCTCTTTGTACAGTCAAACCGAATCTCTCTTCCATGTCTAGTTCTTCTGCCTTCATTTGTTTGGGGAGTTTCCAGTCGAAATGGTACAAAAGCTGTGCAAGTGGAAGCTCCATGTTAGGAAGAGCAAATGACATGCCTGGGCATATCCTTCTTCTGGCGCCAAACGGGATGTATTCGAAATCCCTTCCTTTGTAATCGATTTCACTGTTGATGAATCTCTCGGGATTAAACTTCTCTGCGTCGGTCCAGTATTTGGGATCTCGCCCGATTGCCCATGCATTAACGATGACTCTAGTCTTCTAAGGTATCTCGTATCCGCTGACCATGCATTTTTCACTTGATTCTCTTGGAACTAACAGAGGTGCAGAGGGGTGTAGCCTCAAGGTTTCTTTGACTATTGAGTTTAGATACTTCAATTCGTGAAGGCCTGTTTCATCAACATTTCCTTTATTGTTGAAGATATTTCTAACCTCATCTTGTGCTCTTTTCATCAGTTGTGGGTTTTTCAGCAGTTCTGACATTGCCCACTCTATAATTGTTGACGACGTCTCACTTCCGGCACCGAAGATATCCTGAAATTTGTGGGATTGCTATACTCAGGTACTCACTACTAACACAACCGTGAATTGTATAAAAAATGGGTTAGTCATAATCTACCTTAACTGTTTTGATGCGACACACGGATAGATGCATTAGAGCAAGAAACATGAAAAAGCACAGCTAGGTGAATTATGTATGTCAAACCTGACATCTTCAATGAAAGTTGCAGCTTGCGGCAGTGAGATTCAAACAACGTGAGGCGTTGTTTTTCATCACTGATTGGGTCTTCCTGCTTCTTGTTGAACAATGTTATGCCACAACTAAAAAAGGTCTCAAAGGAATTTAGCCCTCGCGTAACTTCTAAACAATTTGAATCAACGTCGAAGTAGTACTCTTTCGGTGCTCTCTTGACTTACTATTTCACCTTTCATGCTTCATGTTTTGTTCAACCACTTCGTTTTCTGTCCTTTATCCTCATGCTCCAAACTCTGAAGTATTTTCAATTTGATTGTGAGCCAGCTTACTTGCACACCTATTTTGTTTTAAGTGTCATTGCATTCTATTTGGTTAATATTTGGTTTTGGTAGTGTTTGATGCTTTTCTTGCCCAAATACCTAAATTACATAAGTTTTCCCCTCATTCTCCAAAATCGAAGAACCATTTTTCGCGAAACACAAGTATGGCAGACCATATACGTAGATGTTGTAGTGAATATAGACAGATGAAAGATACTAACCAAGAGGACTGCTTTGATGTTGTCGTCAGTCAATGGAAATTCAAGGTCACCTTGCTTCTGAATTCTTAGAAGAACATCAACTAGATCCTCTGATTCTGTTTCCCCTTTTCCACTTTCTGTTTTCCTCCTTTCTCTATGGTCCCTAACAACGCTTTCGAGTATCTGATTTTGCTTTTCGTGTATTTTCTCGAGCTTGCGCCTGAATCCGGTGATCACTTCAAGCAGTTTCACCGACGGGTACATGTCAACGACGGTGAAACCTGCCGCCAAGGCCGTAGCCTCCTCCGCAACGGAAACAAATTCCTCTTGGTATTTGCTTTTCGCCCCAAACGCTGCTCTGCCAATAATCCCATACGGCAAGGAGTATATTTTCCTGCTAAGATTGATCGGTAATTCCCTTTCTTTCGAAATTGACCTGACGAGATTGAAGACCTCCTCTTCCCTGATACTCTGAAATGTCTGGACCCGCTTTGAGCTTAAAAGCTCCATCACGCATATTTTCCGCATTTGTCTCCAGCAATCACCGTAGGGCGAAAACACAATGTTTGTGGAATCATAAGAGAGAATTCTCGAAGCAAGAAGGAAAGGCCTTTGAGCAAAGATGAGATCATGTGTTTTCAAAACCTCCTTGGCGATTTCCGCAGACGTGACAATGATGGTGGAGACCTCGCCAAGTTTTAGGTGCATCAATGGCCCGTATTTTCCGGCCATTTTTCTGAAGGTGTGGTGGGGCAGTGAGCCTGAAACTGCAAGCTGGTGCATGTTTCCTATGAGAGGGAGTTTCCATGGCCCCGGGGGAAGCTTTGGACTCGAAGTTTCGGTTTTCTTGGAAATTTTGAATACCATGAAAACGAAGAGGAGGAAAGATAAGAGCAGAGGGATTGAAGGAAACTGGAGCTCCATAGCTGAAGAGGGTTTATTAGCAGACAATGCTTTGTGTAGAAGTTTTTTGCCTGTCACAAATTTGTAGCTGCCATTTATAAGCTGTGCGAGGCTCTATGAGTAGCTATCGGAAGATTCTAGTGGTGCAAGCAAAATTATCTCCACTCATCAACTTGATTTATTTCAGGAAATTTTTTTACTTCAAACCCTTTGGCCCATGTGTGGTTTTACCTTCTCACTCTATGGTGTTCTACCATTGTGGCAAATGTGCATGGTTACATTTTCCATCCAAGTTGACCAATGTGTGCGGTTGTTACTTCTCTTTTCTTTTTTTATGATGAAGGAAACATCTCACAGGAGGGCCACTTATTGGACCCACCCATAGAGCGTAAGCCTCCACACAACCCGAAGCATACCACCGCCCCGACCCGTCGGGTAATTCGAGGTATCAACCCTGGAGAGGAGTCGAACCCTGCCCACTGCTAGGCAAGGGCCCTTCCCCTTCTGCTAGGGCAAGCCCATGGGTGGTATGGACAATACGGTTATGGTTATTTCTTGCCATGATAGTCATATGAGTATCCATAATCATATGATATTCATACTTGTATCGTCATATGTGTATATCGAGTACGCTCTTTCCTGTTTATATCGAGTACACTCTTTCCCATTCTGAGGTAGGAAGGAGTTAATGAGGGGTGTGCAAAATCACGATATGTCATTATTTTGCATTTGTTTGGACGATCTATGTGTATAATGCCTACGTTTATATCGTCGGTATTGAGCGATCTCTGTGTCATTATTATTTTGGTACCGTCATATGTGTATATCGACTACACTCTTTCCTATTCTGAGGTAGAAAGGAGTTAACGAGGGGTGTGCAAAATCAAGATATGACATTATTATTTTGAGTTCGTTTGGACGATCTGTTTATAATGACTACATGTATATCGTCGTTATCGAGCGATCTCTGTGTCATTATTTTGGCATCGCCATCTGTGTATATCAACTATGCTCTTTCCTATTCTGACGTAGAAAGGAGTTAACGAGGGGTGTGCAAAATCAAGATATGTGAGTGTTATTTTGTGCTCGTTTGAATGATCTGGGTTGGTTTGAATATTTCAGTCGATTAGTACATAGTAATAATTGAGTAGCCAGTTCGTATTTGTTAGGTGTGGGTTGTGATTGAATTGAAAGGGGCAGGGTTGACTATTTTGTTTGGATTGATTAGTTTGATTAAACTAAATGTTTTTTGTGCTTTTTTTTGGTGGTTGCTGGGGTGGATTATGAATTTGAATATGGAAGGTGGGTTTCAGGAAATAAAAAATGAGATTATGGTGGTGGTTGTGCGAACGTATTGTCTATTTTTGCCGTATCATTCTTTGAAAATTGTTCTAAGGTCCACTATAGATGCTTGGACCAAGCTAACATTTCGGGCAAGGATCACGCTTATTTTAATAGGACAAAGATACCATCACGATTCACTTACCCTTTCACATTAAATCGCAGGGAAAGTCGTCGGAGCCAGGAAGTTTACCGGAAAATGCTGGAAGTTCGCCGGAGAAGTCATTGGCGCTGGAAACTTACTCCGGCTTTTATTATAGGTACAGGTTCTGGTACCTCATAGATCATAACCACAACTTTTTTTCGTTTTCGATTTCAACAAAAAAAAGTTGCTACTCATGACATATTGCCCTCCATCACATTTGTCTAAATGTTGGTGAGGTTTGGTTATTTCATCCAAGGGAATTGAAACGCTGACATTCATTAAGGATGCTTTACCTTGACCAGAACTTAATATCTCACATACAAGGATAACAGTTATCCATCTACGAATCTATAACTTCTTAGTTCGTTCGTACTGTCTACTACAGCAAGTGCAAAGATTGGACAATCTGAAAAAAAAATCTAACATGAATCCCTTGTGGCCTTATTTGTCAGGAGAACAATGATTATAAGGAATGGGAATCAAGTAAAGATCATGCTTTCTTCTTACAGTCAGACCGAATCTCTCTTCCATGTCTAGCTCTTCGTGTTTCATTCCGTTGGGGAGTTTCCAATCGAAGTGGTACAGCAACTGTGCAAGTGGGAGCTCCATATTAGGAAGAGCAAATGACATGCCCGGGCATATCCTTCTTCCAGCGCCAAATGGGATATATTTGAAATCTGTTCCTTTGTAATCGATTTCACTGTCCATGAATCTCTCTGGATCGAACTTCTCTGGTTCAGTCCAGTATGCGGGATCTCGCCCAATAGCCCACGCATTAACAATGACTTTAGTCTTGGCAGGTATCTCGTATCCGCTGACTATGCATTTTTCACTCGATTCTCTTGGAACTAGCAGAGGTGCAGAGGGATGTAGCCTCAAGGTTTCTTTGACTATTGAGTTTAAGTACTTTAATTCGTGAAGGCCTGTTTCATCAACATTTCCTTTCTTATCGAAGACATCTCTAACTTCATCTTGTGCTCTTTTCAGCAGTTGTGGGTTTTTCAGCAGTTCTGACATTGCCCACTCTACAACTGTTGATGACGTCTCGCTTCCAGCAGCGATAATATCCTGAAATTTGTGGGATTGCTATAATCAGTTTAGGTTATTTATTACTAACACTGCCTTAAGTGCTCTTTAAAATGGGTTAGTCATAATCCGCCTCAACTGTTTTGAAGCGACACACTGATAGGTACATTAGAGCAAGGAAAATTAAGAAGCACATCTATGTGGACTAGGTATGTCAGGCCTCAAATCTTCAATGAAAATTGCAGTGTGCGGCGGTGAGATACAAACAATTATTAGATGTAGTTTTTCTTCACCCATTGAGTCGTCTGCTTCTTGACGAACAATGTTATGTCACAACTAAAAAGGTCTCAAATGGATTTCAGCCTCAGTTAACTTGTAAACAATTTTACTCAATGTGGAAATGGCACTCTTTTTCTGTTCTACTTTTGAAATAGTACGCTTTTATTTGTTATCTTTTGATGAAAAATTCCGTGTAAGTCTTGAACCGACTTAGTCTTGGAAGTTATGCAGGGCAATTGTCAATCACAGCACTGCTCACAGAAGTGCTTGAATATTTCGATTCTCAACTCCCTTAACTGCTAAATTCGAATTCATGCTTGCTTCAGTTTTTGCTGTTTTTGGTCAACAACCACTTCGTTTTTTCTCCTGTCTCTGCGCACTCTGAAATACTTCAATTTTGATTGTGACTTGTGAGCTAGCATACATGCACGCCTTCTTGTTTAAAGTACATTGCATTCTATTTGGTTAATATATATTTGGTTTTAGTAGTGGTTGATGCTTTTCTTGCTTGAGGGCCTAAGTTTTCCTATCATTTTCCAAATCGAAGAACTAATTTTTTTCACAAAACACAGGTATGGCAAACCATATATGTAGATTTATCAGTGCATATAGAGAGATGAAGGATACTAACCAAGAGGACTGCTTTGATGTTGTCGTCGGTCAATGGATATTCAAGGTCACCTTGCTTCTGAATTCTTAGAAGAACGTCGACTAGATCCTCTCCTTCTGCTTCTCCTTTTCCACTTTCTGCTTTCTTTCTTTCTTTATGCTCCCTAACAATGCTTTCAAGTACCCGATCCTGTTTTTCGCTCATTTCCTCAAGCTTACGCCTGAATCCGGTGATCACTTCAAGCAGTTTCACCGATGGGTACATGTCAACAATAGTGAAGCCTGCTACCAAGGGATTAGCCTCCTCGACATTGGAAATGAGTTCTTCTTGGTATTTGCTTTTCTTCCCAAATGCCGCTCTACCAACAATCCCAAATGTCAAGGAGTAAATTTTCTTGCTAAGATTGATGGGTAATTCCCTTTCTTGTGAAATTGACCTGATGAGATTCAAGACCTCTTCTTCCCTGATACCCTGAAATGTTCGGACGCGCTTTGAGCTTAAAAGTTCCATCACACATATTTTCCGCATTTGTCTCCAGTAATCATTGTAGGGCGAAAACGCGATGTTTGTTGCATCATAAGTTAGAATTCTTGAAGCAAGAAGGAAAGGCCTTTGAGCAAAGATGATGTCATGTGTTTTCAAAACCTCTTTGGCGATTTCCGGTGAAGTGACGATGATGGTGGAGACCTCGCCGAGTTTTAGGAGCATCAACGGCCCGTATTTTCCAGCCATTTTTCTCAAGGTGTGGTGGGGTAGTGAGCCTGAAACCGCAAGTTGGTGCATGTTTCCTATGAGAGGGAGTTTCCATGGCCCCGGGGGAAGCTTTGGACTCGAAGTCTTGGATCTGGTTTTCTTGGCAATTCTGAATACCATGAAAACGAAGAGGAGGAAAGATAAGAGCAGAGGAATTGAAGGAAAATGGAGCTCCATGGATGAAGAAAAGTACTGCTGAAGAGGTTTACGATTTTGTTACGAGTATCTTTTAGGATAATGCTACTCACACAACGATCCAAACACAACAACTTACACAACCTCTCACATGTATGTGGGCCCCACACACACTACTATGTGTGTGGGGCCCACATGTATGTGAGAGGTTGTGTAAGTTGTTGTGTTTGGATCGTTGTGTGAGTATCATTTTTGTATCTTTTATTAGCAGATAATGCTTTATGGTTTTCTACTGGTTTAGGCAAATTTATATCCACTCATTTATTCAGTTTATCCTTATCCCTTATCTGCAATATTTCTCAAGTTTTGTTTGGATCCCAGGTTCTTTTAGAAACTTCATTTGTCGCTCATATGGGTAGCTGAACAAAGAATAGATTCCTGTCTTTTTTCAAAATGGATTGGGCTGGGCCGGCCCAATAGGCCGCCGCCTTGGGCCTTCACAATTTGGGCAAAAAATAGGGCATTCATTTCTAGACAAGTATATTTATTTTCTGTGTGCAACTATAATACAAATTCTTTTGGTAGTTCAATGGTAAAATATTTGCTCTTTCATATAAGATGCTTAGATTCAAATCTTGGTAGGATACTTTTTTTGTATTGCCTTTTTGCCAAAAAAAAATTTCCTCCTATCACACAAATTGGGGCTGCTGTGATTCATACTGAATATTATTGCAACCGCACAAGCCATTAAGACCGAAATATTTACCATGTTGAATGGTATGAGTGAAAATTATATATAGAAAAGTATTTCTGTTTATTATTTTTAAATTAGAAAATTTATGTAGGGCATTATTCCACCATTTGGCCTAGGACATCTAAATACCTTAGGCCGACCTTGGGCTAGGGAAATTATCCCTCCTAATTCACTCAATATATTTTCCAGAAGAAAATCGCTGCCATTGTCATTATCATTATAAAAGATCCGAGGATCAAATTTTGTAGATACAAGACAATTAAACACATGTGCATAACACCCGAAACAAGACTGATAACTTTATAAATAACCACAGAAGAACAACAGGATTATACTGAATAATGACAGATGCGACTGTCTACACACAGGTGAATGTCCCAAGCAACGGGCTCACTGTCAGTTCTGAACATTATTATCCCCAAATAATTCGATCAAGGAATCGTTCACCGAAAAAGCACTCAGTCTGTTGTTATATTTTCTGCAATCCCACTTGTGTAGTTAACTGTAACCACAGGGCTCTAAAATCAAGATCCTGTTTTTTATCTAACAAAGTTACTAAAGTGTTTCAATGGGGCAACAAAATGTAAAATGTTTCATTAAATGCATAAAATCCAACCGAAGACATGAGTTGAAAGACCAAATGGAGATGCTCTTAGTACTTCAACTTCCACAGCCCAAATAAGACATTCTTCCGGTTTAAAAAAAAAAGAGAGGACATTCTGTGGAGGTGTCTGGGCAGCTTTAAGCCCTTTTAGATGAGGTGATGCCGGTTAAAGTCTTTAAAGTCATTTAAGAAGTCATTGCTTCGATCGAAGAGTCTTTTTAAGTTTCTAATAAGTGTTTTATATAGTCTATGGTCAAGTCTTGTTAATTTGTGCCTTGGATATCTAAGTTTATTTTTCCTATGTTGGAGGGATGTTCCAACAAGTCCTATTTATATCCTTTCCTGAATGAAATCATTAGAGAGTGTGTTTAAGTAAAATAGAGCCTTTGGCTTGTGACAAGAATTATTTTCTTTGTTCATCATTTCTCTATCTCTTAGGATTCCTTTGAGTGGTGAACGATCCCTATGCCCTATATCCCTAGTTGAATCCTCGGATGGTGATATATGTATCTCGTTGGTATCCTAACTTGGGTGGTGACCGTTATTCCTTTTATCCATTTTTACATTTTCTTCTGTCCCGTCTGCAAAATCCGCCGTCATGAAGGTTGACTGATGCTTTGAATCTGTTTCTCAAAGTGCTTCCCCGATTGCACCGAAAGCAGAGGTCAAAATTTTGGTAGATAGAACCGGAGAAATCGGGCAAGCCATTCCCAGCTAATCGAATAAGCCATAGGTTTGTGTGCACATAGACAGACCGTGTGAAACCATTAGTTAGGGGTTGGACCGTGTGAAACCATTAGTTAGGGGTTGTTTGATAACCAAATTCAACACTTAATACCGGATGAATTAAGTAATATTAAGTGATTAAGTAGGTTTGATAACTACATTTAATAATGCTTAAATTCAGCACTTAATTGTGTACGCGCATGCATGCTATTGCATGTCGAAAGAATCAACTCTTTTCCTTTCAACATTGGTGTGCTCCACGAATGTCAACTTGCAGCAGGAGATAGCAACTGTTCCAGAGATGGATGTCAAGATGAAAGTAGGAAGAGGAATGGCTTCGACTAACTTGGCATCCACTGTTGGTGACAGGGGGATTACACACAACACTAAAAACCACAAATTTTATTGATCCTCAGAAATCAATATTTACACAACCTACATCACCCGCGCACATATATCCAAGGATAAAAGCAGAAAATATGTGGCCGTAGGCCAATTCCGTGGCCTTAAACATCCAAGAGAAACCTACTCCATTACCTTCTTAATGCTCCTCTTGAATCCTACACTTCTCCCCACCAACTCCTATCATCCAATCAAGCTTCCCATTTCAACTTCCCAATAATCCCATACGTCAAGGAGTATATTTTCTTGCTAAGATTGATCGGTAATTCCCCTTCTTTCGAAATTGACCTGACGAGATTGAAGACCTCCTCTTCCCTGATACTCTGAAATGTCTGGACGTGCTTTGAGCTTAAAAGCTCCATCACACATATTTTCCGCATTTGTCTCCAGTAATCACCGTAGGGCGAAAACACGATGTTTGTGGAATCATAAGAGAGAATTCTCGAAGCAAGAAGGAAAGGCCTTTGAGCAAAGATGAGGTCATGTGTTTTCAACCTCCTTGGCGATTTCCGCAGACGTGACAATGATGGTGGAGACCTCGCTGAGTTTTAGGTGCATCAACGGCCCGTGTTTTCTGGCCATTTTTCTCAAGGTGTGGTGGGGCAGTGAGCCTGAAACTGCAAGCTGGTGCATGTTTCCTATGAGAGGGAGTTTCCATGGCCCCGGGGGAAGCTTTGGACTTGAAGTCTTGGATTCGGTTTTCTTGGAAATTTTGAATGCCATGAAAGCGAAGAGGAGGAAAGATAAGAGCAGAGGGATTGAAGGAAACTGGAGCTCCGTAGCTGAAGAAAAAGTACTGCTGAAAGGGGGTTTATTAGCAGACAATGCTTTGTGTAGAAGTTTTTGCTTGTCACAAACTTGTAGCTGCCATTTATAACCTGTGCGAGGCTATGAATAGCTATCAGAAGATTCTGGTGGTGTAAGCAAAATTATCTCTACTCATCAACTTAATTTATTTTAGGAAAAAATTTACTTCGACCCCTTTGGCCCATGTGTGGTTTTACCTTCTCACTCTATGGTGTTCTACCATTGTGGACAAATGTGCATGGTTACATTTTCCATCCAAGTTGACCAATGTGTGCGGTTGTTACTTTTCTTTTCTTTTTTTTATGACGAAGGAACCATCTCACAGGAGGACCACTTATTGGACCCACCCATAGGGCGTAAGCCTCCACACGACCCAAAGCATACCACCGCCCCGACCTGTCTGGTAATTTGCGGTACCAAACCTGGAGAGGAGTCGAACCCTGCCCACTGCTAGGCAAGGGGCCTCCCCCTTCTGCTAGGGCAAGCCCACGGGTGGTGTGGACAATACGGTTATGGTTATTTCTTGCCATGATATTCATATGAGTATTCATAATCATATGATATTCATACTCATATTGTCCTATGTGTATATCGAGTATGCTCTTTCCTGTGTGTATCGAGTACGCTCTTTCTTATTCCGACGTAGGAAGGAGTTAATGAGGGGTGTGCAAAATCACGATATATCATTATTATTTTGTTATCGTCATATGTGTTTATTGACTACGCTCTTTCCTATTCTGAGGTAGAAAGGAGTTAACGAGGGGTGTGTAAAATCAAGATATGTCATTATTATTTTGCGCTCGTTTGGACAATCTATGTGTATAATGACTACGTGTGAAACGTCGTTATTGAGCGATTTTGTGTCGTCATTATCTTGGTATCGTCATATTTGTATATCGACTACATTGGTTCCTATTCTGATGTGGAAAGGAGTTAACGAGGGGCGTGCAAAATCAAGATATGTCATTATTATTTTACATTCGTTTGGACGATCTGTGTGTATAATGACTACGTGTATAATGTTATTATGAGCGATCTCTGTGTCATTATTATCTTGGTATCGTCATATGTGTATATCGACTACACTCTTTCCTATTCTGACGTAGAAAGGAGTTAACGAGGGGTGTGCAAAATCAAGATATGTCAGTATTATTTTGCGCTCGTTTGAACGATCTGGGTTGGTTTGAATATTTCAGTCGATTAGTACATAGTAATAATTGAGCAGCTGGTTCGTATTTGTTAGGTGTGGGTTGTGATTGAATTGAAAGGGGCAGGGTTGAATATTTTGTTTGGATTGATTAGTTTGATTAAACTAAATGTTTTTTGGTGTTTTTTATTGGTGGTTGCTGGCGTGGATGATTATGAATTTGAATATGGAAGGTGGGCTTAAGGAAATTAAAAATGAGATTATGGTGGTGGTTGTGTGTACATATTGTCTATTTTTGGTGTATTATTCTTTAAAAATTGTTCTAAGGTCCACTACATATATTTGGACCGAGCTAACATTCCAGGCAAGAATCACGCTTATTTTAATAGGACAAAGATACCCTCATGATTCACTTATACCCTTTCACATTAAATTACAGTTCATTATTTTTCTCTCGCCACATCATCGCAGGGAAAGTAGCCGGAGCCAGAAAGTTCACCGGAAAAGTCGCCGGTGCCGGAAAGTTTGCCGGAGAAGTCATTGGCGCTGGAAACTTACTCCGGCTTTTATTATATGTACAGATTCTGGTACCTCATAGATCATAATCACAACTTTTTTTCACTGTCGATTTCAACAAAAATAACGGTGAGGTTTGGTTATTTCATCCAAGGGAATTGAAACACTGACATTCATTAAGGATGCTTTACCGTGACCAGAACTTAATATCTCACATAACAGTTATCCATCTACGAATCGATAACTTCTTAGTTCGTTCGTACTGTCTACTACAGCAAGTGCGAAGATTGGACATTCTGAAATTAAAAATCTAACATGAATCATTTGTGGCCTTATTTGTCAGGAGAACAATGATTATAAGGAATGGGAATCAAGTAAAGATCATGCTTTCTTCGTACAGTCAAACCGAATCTCTCTTCCATGTCTAGCTCTTCATGTTTCATTCCGTTGGGGAGTTTCCAATCGAAGTGGTACAGCAACTGTGCAAGTGGGAGCTCCATATTAGGAAGAGCAAATGACATGCCCGGGCATATCCTTCTCCCAGCGCCAAATGGGATATATTTGAAATCTGTACCTTTGTAATCGATTTCACTGTCGATGAATCTCTCTGGATCGAACTTCTCTGGTTCAGTCCAGTATGCGGGATCTCGCCCAATAGCCCACGCATTAACAATGACTTTAGTCTTGGCAGGTATCTCGTATCCGCTGACTATGCATTTTTCACTTGATTCTCTTGGAACTAGCAGAGGTGCAGAGGGATGTAGCCTCAAGGTTTCTTTGACTATTGAGTTTACGTACTTTAATTTGTGAAGGCCTGTTTCATCAACATTTCCTTTCTTATCGAAGACATCTCTAACTTCATCTTGTGCTCTTTTCAGCAGTTGTGGGTTTTTCAGTAGTTCTGACATTGCCCACTCTACAATTGTTGATGACGTCTCGCTTCCAGCAGTGATAATATCCTGAAATTTGTGGGATTGCTATAATCAGTTTAGGTTATTTATTACTTACACTGCCATGAGTGCTCTTGAAATCGGGTTAGTCATAATCCGCCTCAACTGTTTTGAAGCGACACACTGATAGATATACATTAGAGCAAGGAAAATTAAAAAGCAAATCTATGTGGACTAGGTATCCAGACCTCAAATCTTCAATGGAAGTTGCAGCGCGCTTCGGTGAGATACAAACAATTATTAGACGACATTTTTCTTCACCAATTGAGTCGTCTGCTTCTTGATGAACAATGTTTTGTCACAACTAAAAAGGTCTCAAACAGATTTCAGCCTCAGTTAACTTGTAAACAATTTTACTCAATGTGGAAACAGTACTCTTTTTCTGTTCTATTTTTTGAAGGACATGTACGCTTGTAAATATTTGTTATCTTTTGATGAAAGATTCCGTGAAAGTCTTGAACTGACTCAAGTCTTGGAAGTTATGCAGGGCAATCGTCAATCCCTACACTGCCCCTAATGGAAGCGCTTGAATATTTTGATTCTCAACTCTCGTTACTACTAGTAAATCGAATTCATGGATGCTTCAGATTTTGGTCAACAACCACTTCGTTTTTTCTCCTGTATCTGCGTGCTCTGAAATACTTCAATTTTGATTGTGACTTGTGAGCCAGCATACATGCGCGCCTTCTTGAGATATATAGTTGGTTTGAGTAGTGGTTGATGCTTTTCTTGCTTGTGGGCCTAAGTTTTCCTATCATTTTCCAAATCAAAGAACTATTTTTTCCGCGAAACACAAGTATTGCAGACCATATATGTAGATTTATCAGTGCATAAAGAGAGATGAAGGATACTAACCAAGAGGACTGCTTTGATGTTGTCGTCGGTCAATGGAAATTCCAGGTCACCTTGCTTCTGAATTCTTAGAAGAACGTCGACAAGATCCTCTCCTTCTGCTTCTCCTTTTCCACTTTCTGCTTTCTTTCTTTCTTTATGCTCCCTAACCGTGCTTTCAAGCACCTGATCCAGTTTTTCGCTCATTTTCTCAAGCTTACGCCTAAGTCCGGTGATCACTTCAAGCAGTTTCACTGACGGGTACATGTCAACAATAGTGAAGCCTGCTACCAAGGGCTTAGCCTCCTCGACAATGGAAATGAGTTCTTCTTGGTATTTACTTTTCTTCCCAAATGCCGCTCTACCAACAATCCCAAATGTCAAGGAGTAAATTTTCTTGCTAAGATTGATGGGTAATTCCCTTTCTTGTGAAAGTGACCTGATGAGATTCGAGACCTCTTCTTCCCGGATACCCTGAAATGTTTGGACTCGCTTTGAGCTTAAAAGTTCCATCACACATATTTTCCGCATTTGTCTCCAGTAATCACCGTAGGGCGAAAACACTATGTTTGTGGCATCATAAGATAGGATTCTTGAAGCAAGAAGGAATGGCCTTTGAGCAAAGATGATGTCATGTGTTTTCAAAACCTCTTTGGCGATTTCCGGTGACGTGACGATGATGGTGGAGACCTCGCCGAGTTTTAGGAGCATCAACGGCCCGTATTTTCCAGCCATTTTTCTCAAGGTGTGGTGGGGTAGTGAGCCTGAAACTGCAAGTTGGTGCATGTTTCCTATGAGAGGGAGTTTCCATGGTCCGGGGGGAAGCTTTGGACTCGAAGTCTTGGATCTGGTTTTCTTGGCAATTCTGAAAACCATGAAAACAAAGAGGAGGAAAGATAAGAGCAGAGGAATTGAAGGAAACTGGAGCTCCATGGATGAAGAAAAGTACTGCTGAAGAGGTTTATGATTTTATTATCTTTTATTAGCAGATAATGCTTTATGGTTTTCTACTGGTTTAAGCAAAGTTATATCCACTCATTACTCAGTTTATCCTTATCCTTTATCTGCAATATTTCTCAAGTTTTGTTTGGACCCCAGGTTTCTTTTAGAAATTTCTTTTCTCATATGGGTAGCTGAACAAAGAATGGATTCCTGTCTTTTTCAAAATGGATTGGGCTAGGGAAATTATCCCACCTAATTGAGTTGAGTTTTGTTCACCCTCCACTTAAGAGGGTGAACATTACCTTCCTTCTTATTGGTTGAAATGATATGGACCCCATCACAAAGTGATGTCATGCTTACCAAAAAGTGTATTGCATGGTAAGCATGACATTGTCATTGTCATTATAAAAGAAGATCCGATGATCAAATTTTGTAGATACAGGACAATTAAACACATGTGCATAACACCTGAAACAACACTGATAACTTCATAAACAACCACAGAATAACAACGGAAGTATACTGAATAATAACAGATGCGACTGCCTACACGAGTGAATGTCCCCGGCAACGGGCTCACTGCCATTTCTGAACATTATTATCCCCAAATAATTCGATCAAGGAATCGTTCACCGAAAAAGCTCTCAGTCTGTTGTTATATTTTCTGCAATCCCACTTGTAGTTAACTGTAACCACAGGGCTCTAAAATCAAGATCCTGTTTTTTATCTGACAAAGTTTATCAATGGAGCAACAAAATGTAAAATGTTTCATTAACTGCATAAAATCCAACCAAAGACATGAGTTGAAAGACCAAATGGAGATGCTCTTAGTACTTCAACTTCCGCAGCCCAAAGAAGACATTCTTCCGGTTTTTTTTTGAAAAAAAGGACATTCTGTGGAGGTGTCGGGGGAGATTTATGCCCTTAGATGAGGTGATGATGGTTAAAGTCTTTAAAGTCATTGCTTCGATCGAAGAGTCTTTTTAAGTTTCTAAGCGTTCTATATCGTCTATGGTCAAGTCTTTTTAATTTGTGTCTGGGAAATCTAAGTTTATTTTTCCTACATTGGAGGGATGTTCCAACAAGTCCTATTTATATCCTAATTCCTATGAATGAAATCATTAGAGAGTGCGTTTAAGAAAAATAGAGCCTTTGGCTTGTGATAAGAATTATTTTCTTGTTCATCGTTTATGTATCTCTTGGGATGATTCCTTTGAGTGGTAAACGATCCCTACGCCCTGTATCCCTAGTTAAATCCTAGGGTGGTGATATATGTATCTCGTTGGTATCTTAACTTGGGTGGTGAGCGTTATTCCTTTTATCCCTTTTTACGTTTTCTTCCGTCCCATCTGCAAAATCCGCGGTCATGAGGGTTGACTGATGCTTTGAATCTGTTTCTCAAAGTGCTTCCCCCATTAGGCCGAAAGCAGAAGTCAAAATTTTGGTAGATAGAACTAGAGAAATCGGGCAAAGCCATTCCCAGCTAATGGAATAAGCCATAGGATTGTGTGCACATAGACGGACCATGTGAAACCATTAGTTAGGGGTTGTTTGATAACCAAATTCAACGCTTAATACCGGATGAATTAAGTAATAAGTGATTAAGTAGGTTTGATAACTACATTTAACAATGCTTAAATTCAGCACTTAATTGTGTGTACGTGTATGCTATTGCATGTCGAAAGAATCTACTCTTTTCCTTTCAACATTGGTGTGCTCCACGAATGTCAACTTGCAGCAGGAGATAGCAAGTGTAGCAGAGATGGATGTCAAGATGAAAATAGGATGAGGAATGGCTTCGTCTAAACTTAGCATCCACTGTTGGTGACAGAGGGATTACACACAACACCAAAACCACAAATTTTATTGATCCTCAGAAATCAATATTTACACAACCTACATCACGCGCGCACATATATCCAAGGATAAAAGCAGAAAATATGAGGCCGTAGGCCAATTCCATTGCCTTAATTCATACTGTCTGCTACAGCAAGTGCGAATATTGGACAATTCCGTGTGGCCTTATTTGTCAGGAGAACGATGATTATAAGGAATGGGAATCAAGTAAAGATCATGCTTTCTTCGTACAGTCAAACCGAATCTCTCTTCCATGTCTAGCTCTTCGTGTTTCATTCCGTTGGGGAGTTTCCAATCGAAGTGGTACAGCAACTGTGCAAGTGGGAGCTCCATATTAGGAAGAGCAAATGACATGCCCGGGCATATCCTTCTTCCAGCGCCAAATGGGATATATTTGAAATCTGTTCCTTTGTAATCGATTTCACTGTCGATGAATCTCTCTGGATCGAACTTCTCTGGTTCAGTCCAGCATGTGGGATCTCGCCCAATAGCCCACGCATTAACAATGACTTTAGTCTTGGCAGGTATCTCATATCCACTGACTAAGCATTTTTCACTCGATTCTCTTGGAACTAGCAGAGGTGCAGAGGGATGTAGCCTCAAGGTTTCTTTGACTATTGAGTTTAAGTACTTTAATTCATGAAGGCCTGTTTCATCAACATTTCCTTTCTTATAGAAGACTTCTCTAACTTCATCTTGTGCTCTTTTCAGCAGTTGTGGGTTTTTCAGCAGTTCTGACATTGCCCACTCTACAACTGTGGATGACGTCTCGCTTCCAGCAGCGATAATATCCTGAAATTTGTGGGATTGCTATAATCAGTTTAGGTTATTAATTACTAACACTGCCTTGAGTGCTCTTGAAAATGGGTTAGTCATAATCCGCCTCAACTGTTTTGAAGCGACACACTGATAGGTACATTAGAGCAAAGGAAAATTAAGAAGCACATCTGTGTGGACTGGGTATGTCAGGCCTCAAATCTTCAATGAAAGTTGCAGCGCGCGGCGGTGAGATACAAACAATTATAAGACAGTTGTTTTTCTTCACCCACTGAGTCGTCTGCTTCTTGATGAACAATGTTATGTCACAACTAAAACGGTCTCAAATGGATTTCAGCCTCAGTTAACTTGTAAACAATTTTAGTCAATGTGGAAATGGTACTCGTTTTCTGTTCTACTTTTGAAATAGTACGCTTTTATTTGATATCTTTTGATGAAAAATTCCGCGAAAGTCTTGAACTGATTTAGTCTTGGAAGTTATGCAGGGCAATTGTCAATCCCAACACTGCAGCTAACGGAAGTGCTTGCCTTCTTGTTTAAAGTACATTGCATTCTATTTGGTTAATATATATTTGGTTTTAGTATTGGTTGATGCTTTTCTTGGTTGAGGGCCTAAGTTTTCCTATCATTTTCCAAATCTAAGAACTAATTTTTTTCACAAAACACAAGTATGGCAGACCGTATGTGTAGATTTATGAGTGCATATAGAGAGATGAAGGATACTAACAAAGAGGACTGCTTTGATGTTGTCGTTGGTCAATGGATAGTCAAGGTCACCTTGCTTCTGAATTCTTAGAAGAACGTCGACTAGATCCTCTGCTTCTGCTTCTCCTTTTCCACTTTCTGCTTTCTTTCTTTCCTTATGCTCCCTAACAGTGCTTTCAAGTACCTGATCCAGTTTTTCGCTCATTTTCTCAAGCGTACGCCTAAGTCCGGTGATCACTTCAAGCAGTTTCACGGACGGGTACATGTCAACAATAGTGAAGCCTGCTACCAAGGGCGTAGCCTCCTCGACAATGGAAATGAGTTCTTCTTGGTATTTGCTTTTCTTCCCGAATGCCGCTCTACCAACAATCCCATATGTCAAGGAGTAAATTTTCTTGCTTAGATTGATGGGTAATTCCCTTTCTTGTGAAACTGACCTGATGAGGTTCAAGACCTCTTCTTCCCTGATACCCTGAAATGTTTGGACGCGCTTTGAGCTTAAAAGTTCCATCGCACATATTTTCCTCATTTGTCTCCAATAATCACCATAGGGCGAAAACGTGATGTTTGTGGCATCATAAGATAGAATTCTTGAAGCAAGGAGGAAAGGCCTTTGAGCAAAGATGATGTCATGTGTTTTCAAAACCTCTTTGGCGATTTCCGGTGAAGTGACGACGATGGTGGAGACCTCGCCGAGTTTTAGGAGCATCAACGGCCCGTATTTTCCAGCCATCTCTCTCAAGGTGTGGTGGGGTAGTGAGCCTGAAACTGCAAGTTGGTGAATGTTTCCTATGAGAGGGAGCTTCCATGGCCCCGGGGGAAGCTTTGGACTCGAAGTCTTGGATCTGGTTTTCTTGGCAATTCTGAATACCATGAAAACAAAGAGGAGGAAAGATAAGAGCAGAGGAATTGAAGGAAACTGGAGCTCCATGGATGAAGAAAAGTACTGCTGAAGAGGTTTATGATTTTATTATCTTTTATTAGCAGATAATGCTTTATGGTTTTCCACTGGTTTAAGCAAAGTTATATCCACTCATTTACTCTTACTCAATAATGATATATGTACCGACGAATTTGTAGGGAAATCGTATCGACCGGCCGCGCCGGGCCTTCTCCGGCCACCGGACGGCCAATCCGAGCAGTCCAAAAATTTTATAAAAAAAAACCAAGGGGCCCATGCGGGAATCAACGTCATCCGATGTGTCCATGGTGCTTGATCTAAACACTCATTTTTAGTGTATATAATATATACATGTGATCGGCCGTCCGATGGCCGGAGAAGGCCCGGCGCGGCCAGTCGGTACGATTTCCCTACAAATTCGTCGGTACACATAGCATGACTCTTATCCTTATCTATTAACTGCAATATTTCTCAAGTTTTGTTTGGACCCCAGGTTCCTTTTAGAAATTTCTTTTCTCATATGGGTAGCTGAACAAAGAATGGATTCCTGTCTTTTTCAAAATGGATTGGGCTAGGGAAATTATCCCCCCTAATTCACTCAATATATTTTCCAGAAGAAAATCGCTGCCATTGTCATTATAAAAGAAGATCCAAGGATCAAATTTTGTAGATACAAGACAATTAAACACATGCGCATAACACTCGAAACAAGACTGATAACTTCATAAACAACCATAGAAGAACAACAGAAGTATATTGAATAATGACAGATGCGACTGTCTACACGTAGGTGAATGTCCCCAGCAGTGGGCTCACTGCCATTTCTGGACATTATTATCCCCAAATAATTCGATCAAGGAATCGTTCACCGAAAAAGCACTCAGTCTGTTGTTATATTTTCTGCAATCCCACTTGTAGTTAACTGTAACCACAGGGCTCTAAAATCAAGATCCTGTTTTTTATCTAACAAAGTTACTAAAGTGTTTCAATGGAGCAACAAAATGTAAAATGTTTCATTAACTGCATAAAATCCAACCAAAGACATGAGTTGAAAGATCAAATGGAGATGCTCTTAGTACTTCAACTTCCACAGCCCAAATAAGACAGTCTTCCGGTTTAAAAAAAAAAAAAAGGACATTCTGTGGAGGTGTCTGGGGAGATTTAAGCCCTTAGATGAGGTGATGCCGGTTAAAGTTCTTAAAGTCATTCAAGAAGTCATTGTTTCGATCGAAGAGTCTTTTTAGGTTTCTAATAAGTGTTTTACATAGTCTATGGTCAAGTCTTTTTAATTTGTGTCTTGGAAATCTAAATTTATTTTTTCTATGTTGGAGGGATGTTCCAACAAGTCCTATTTATATCCTTTCCTAATTCCTATGAATGAAATCATTAGAGAGTGTGTTTAAGTAAAAGAGAGCCTTTGGCTTGTGACAAGAATTATTTTCTTGTTCATTGTTTCTGTATCTTTTAGGAGGATTCCTTTGAGCGGTGAACGATCCCTACGCCATGTATCCCTAGTTAAATCCTTGGGTGGTGATATATGTATCTCGTTGGTATCCTAACTTAGATGGTGAGCGTTATTCCTTTTATTCCTTTTTACGTTTTCTTCCGTCCCACCTACAAAATCCGCCATCATGAGGGTTGACTAATGCTTTGAATCTATTTCTCAAAGTGCTTCCCCAATAGCGCCGAAAGCATAAGTCAAAATTTTGGTAGATAGAACTGGAGAAATCGAGCAAGCCATTCCCAGCTAATGGAATAAGCCATAGGATTGTGTGCACATAGACGGACCATGTGAAACCATTAGTTAGGGATTGTTTGATAACCAAATTCAACGCTTAATACCGGATGAATTAAGTAATAAGTGATTAAGTAGGTTTGATAACTACATTTAACAATGCTAAAATTCAGCACTTAATTGTGTACGTGCATGCCATTGCATGTCGAAAGAATCTACTCTTTTCCTTTCAACATTTGTGCGCTCCACGAATTTCAACTTGCAGCAGGAGATTACAAGTGTTGCAGAGATGGATGTGAAGATGAAAATAGGATGAGGAATGGCTTCGACTAAACTTAACATCCACTGTTGGTGACAGAGGGATAACACACAACACTAAAACAACAAATTTTATTGATCCTCAGAAATCAATATTTACACAACCTACATCGCGCACGCACATATATCCAAGGATAAAAGCCGAAAATATGTGGCCGTAGGCCAATTCCATGGCCTTAAACATCTACTCCATCACCTTCTCAATGCTCCTCTTCAATCCTCCACTTCTCCCCAGCAACTCTTATCATCCAATCAAGCTTCCCATTTCAACTTGACATGGCAAAAACCTCAGTCATGTCTACATCTTCGTTCTTGGCTGCAAAAAAGGTACAGGAGGGTGTAATCTCAGAGTTTCTTCGATAACCAGCTTCAAGTATTTTAATTCATGAAGATCTGTTTCATCAACATTTCCTTTCCTATTACAAACCCATCTCACCTCTGTTTGCGCCTTTTCCTTCACTCTCTCATTTTTCTGCAACTCTGACATTGCCCGCTCCATAGTTGCAGATGATGTATCGGCCCTGCACTAAAAATATCCTGAAAGAGGGTATAAACTTGAGGTAAATAATAAAGCGTAGAGTAGACATAATACTGACCATGATAACAGATTTGATGTTCTCGGTAGTGAAAGAAAATTCAAGCACACCATTCTCCTGAACCCTCGGCAGAACATCTAGAAGAACTTCATCTTCTTCGCCCTCACAGCCTCACCAGTCTTTATAGCTTCCCTCCTACTGTAGCTTTTATGTTCATCAATGATGCTATCCAAAATCTTGTCAACTTCATAATGAACTTTCTCAAGTTTAGATTCTGGCCAGTGATCGTAGGAAGTATTTTAACCGACGAAAAGAGATCACCGACGTTGAAACATCCAGCTGTCGGCTGAATTATGAGTGCTTCTTGGTCTTCTTTTTTCTTACCAAATGGCCGCCCTTATAGTGATGGTATTCGTCAACGAGAAAAGAATTTCGCTGAGGGTGATGGGCGATCGTTCGGATATTGAAGTAGATTTGATGAGATTAGATAGTTCTTGTTCCTTGATTGATCTGAGCGATTGGACGCGTTTTGAACTTAAAAACTCCAATGTGCAAATTTTGCAAAGTTGTCTCCAATAATCTCCATATGGCCTGGCGCGAAAGCAATGTTTGTGGAATTGTAGCTTATTATATCTATTGCCAACAGAGAAGGCCGGCTGGCGAAAATAATGTCGTGGGTTTTCATGACCACTTTTGCCATTTCTGCTAAAGAAACAGCAACAATAGGAGAGTTCTCCAAGTTGCAGGTGCATCAGGGGTCCTTGTTTCTTCGCCAAATCTCTAAGACAATGATGTGGGAAAGAGACAACGAACTGGTCAATGTCTCCTGTGAGAGGCAACTTTCTTGGCCCCTGGGTTAACTTGGGACTTTGGTTATCGTATTTAGATCGTTTGGAATCTTTGAGACAGTGATGTGGGTGAGAGCCAACAAACTGGTGCATGTTTCCTACAAGAGGCAACTTTCTTGGCCCCAGGGGTAGCTTGGGACTTCGGTTATTATATTTAGATCATTTGGCTAGTTTCAGTACCATGACCACAAAGATCAGACGTCTCAATAATAATAGAATCGAAGGGAAATTGAAAAATATTGGGAAGGAAGGAATTGCAATTCCATGTAGAAAATCAGAGGAAGGTCATTGGTAAGATGTTGTGTTTGCTTTCTTCAATATCTATGCAACCTACGAAGCCTACATATGCTGTAAGAAAAGTGTTCTAGTTTGTAGAGCATCTTCCTATATTTAGTAACATTGTCTGCATGTGCAGTGGTGGATGCAGGATTTGTACATAGTGCGGCCCGAACAACACATATTTGAACATTATAACAGCAATTATATTCTATACGTACATATTATCACTTCATGGTTTTGACAAAATTGTGTGAATATATGTTAACGTCTATTAATTTTACATGTTCCTACGAAAATGGTTGAAAACTTGAAATTTTAAGGGGGGTTTTCCCACATATATGGTAAATCTAAGAATTTTTATGCATTCAAGGGACTTACACGGGCCAATCCCGCATAATTTTTTCAAAGCCAATCCCATATAACTTTTTTTTAAATTAACCTAAAAAACTAGTACGACTAGTGTGAATATTTGGAGTTGTGCAGAACCTGGGCACCCCCTTTGTCCACCCTTTGCATGAGTTAGGACCTACTTTTTAATAAGAAAAAGGTACATTTTGGGAGGCTTCAGGGTTGGTCAATGGTTTGTGCACTGTTCCACTCCCTCCAATAGTCAGCTTCTCTGATGGATAACTTCTTTGAATTTGCTTATGGATAATTTGCTTACAGATAACCCACAGAACTCATTTATTTACAGGGTCTCTGTCAAATAGCTGGTGACAAAATTCAGATTAACTTCTTCATTTTGGATTTAAGGTTTTCTGTATATCTTTGACTTCGCCACCCGGATCCTCCACAAGTTGGGTTCGGGAAACTATTTGATTAACAGGGAATGAGATGCATATTATTATCAACTAAACAGCGCGCGTAATCAATGGAAAACAACATAATTTTGTATGGCTTGGTGCCAAGTTGACTCTCTTTGATGACAACATAAGGATGTGATAATCCCTTTTTAATTAATCTGGCGGTGGACATTTTACGATGACGCATTTGATTTGCTGCAACAAAACACTTGTTAACTAAGTGACTAAGTGTCTGGTTCCTTCATATCTGCTGCAAGTTTTCCACAGCAGGCGTCGTTCTAAGGTGTCGTGTTCTAATATCGTACTGATGTATTGTAATTGTTATAACACATATGAACCAAAGAAAATACGAATCTTTGGTATAGTTGCCTCTACGCTGATAAAATTATCTGAAAATCTCAAATCCAATATTTAGCTAGTGCCAATCAGGAAACCCACCTAATATTTGGTTAACAGGGAAGGAGATACATATTGTGGCTTGATGCCAAGTTTACTCTTTCTGATGGCAAGATAAGATTACGAACGAATCCCTTTTTAATCAAAAGGGTGGAAATCTTGTGTTTAAGAATTTGATGTGCTGCAACAGACTGTTTGCTAAAATCCAGTGCAGCGCAGCCACTGTAGGGAAGGATGGTCCCTCAGAATTGACAACTTTTCCATAGCATGTACGGTTTCTTATCCGGATTGATGTATTGAAACTGGTTGTGACAAAAGCTATGGAGCACCGACACCTCTAGAGGTCGAGGTATCGCAGTGTCGGACACGGGGACACCGCGGGGATACCTCTGGGACATGTACGTGGTGTATCCCATACTTTAATTTGAATTTTTCATGGGGACACGGCGGGGACACCGTTGTGGACACGGCGGGGACATCGCGAGGACACGGTAGGGGCCAAATTGCAATTTTAAAAAAAAATTGGGGGCCAAATTGTAATTTTTGAAAAAATTGGAGATCAAACTATAATTTTTTCAAAAAAATTTGGGGCCAATTATAATTTTTTAAAATTTCAGAGCGCTGAACAATAATAATTTATTTATTTATATATATAAATCACGTAGCGTGTCCCCCGCCGTGTCCGTATCCCCATTTTTTTAGAATTTCCGTGTTTTAGTGTCCGTTTCGGTATCCGTTTCGGTGTCGGTGCATCATAGGACAAAAGCAATATATCAGATAAAGTCACCCACTGAGCTCAGTCGTATGCTGTGATAAGGAACTCTACTTCTGTTATACCATGACTTGTTAGTTACTGCTGATTGCTTGTCCACAGACCAATGGTTTAAGTAGATTAAGGCCTCGTTCCACAACCCAAATAAGAACTTATTTTTTATTGAATAAGAAGGCTTATTCCCCAAAAACTAAGAAGGAGATGCTTATTTTTCAGAATTTATATGGGTACCAATTGCGTTGGAGAGGGAAATCGTACCGGCGGCCACGCCGGGCCGTCTCCGGCCACCGGATGGCCGATCCGAGCCGTCCAAAAATTCTAGAAAAGAAAACCGAGGGGGCTCACGTGGGAATCAACAGCATCCGAGGTGTGTAGGGTGCTTGATCCGAGCACCCCTTTTCCGTGTAGGGCGCTTGATCATATATACACGAAAAAGGGGTGCTCGGATCAAGCACTCTACATACCTCGGATGCCATTGATTCTCTCATTGGCCCCCTCATTTTTTTTATAGAATTTTTGGATGGCTCGGATCGGCCATCCGGTGGTCGGAGACCGCCCGGAACAGCTGCCGGTAGGCCCGGTACGATTTTCCTCCGCCGGCGCCCATTATCATAGCAACAGTCTTATTTTTTGTATAAGGCAACTTCAAGCTCAAAAATCATGTGTTTACGCAAATAATTTTCCTACCACTATGGATCTTATTTGATAAATCTCATTGAGATCTTTAATACGGTGCAAAAAAAATTAAATTTTTTTTTCATTTACATTATTTTTGAGCTTAAAAATGTGAAAGGAACTTTTTATTTGGGTTTTGTGGAATGACCCTTCTTATTTTTGAATGAAAAGTGGCAAAATAAGTATTTATTTTTTAAGAAGGTTTCTGAAACGGGGCCTAATATAGCAAAGGTTACAGTATGGACATGCGTTAGTACTCCCTCCGTCCCTTATTTATAGTCTGGTATTTCATTTTGGGCTGTCCCTTAATAAGTGTCCATTTTGTAAAGTTAGTGGGTAAAAGTTGGTGAATTGTCTATTTTATCCCTAAAAGTAGATTCCATTTTGAAAAGTAAGTGAGTAAAAGTGTAATGATGATGAGTAAGTAGGGAAAGTGGAGGAAAAAGTTGATGTGAAAGGTATAATGATGATATCTTTTTAGTAAGTTAGAGTTACGAAACAGGACATTTAAAAAGGGACGGAGGGATTATATTGTTTGAAAGACGTCCAAAATCCCGAAATAAATTGACTATTTCCACCGTTATAAGGCCCTGTTCTGCTTTCTCCCCAAATCTTGTTTTTCAAAAAAAAAGTAATTTCAAATATAACGAAAATGAAAAATAATTTTTTAATTTTTTTTGCACCGTTTAAAAGATCTCAATGAGATCTATTAAATAAGATCCATATTAGTAGGAAAATTATTTACGTCAATACATGATTTTTGACCTTGAAATAATCTTCATTTTTCTAAATTCTTTTTTTTCTAAAAGTGGAACGCCACCTAAGTCAAGAGTCAGAGTCAAGCCCGGATTCCAAGGGGAGGGGAGGAAGATGGCCGCCTCAAGGCCCCATAAAAATTTGTCACCCGACTCACCATTATAAGTCAGAGTCAGAGTCAGGCCGCCTCAAGGCCCCGCTATGTGCAAGTTGCACATAAATTTAATATAATGAGTTTCTCTCTTTCATATTGACAAAAGGAATCTATGCCATAGGGGGGACACACTACGTATATTTTATTTTAGAGGTGACAATTTCAATTCATATTTTTTAACCCGTTTAAATTCGTGCACTTATAACTCAATTCAATCCGCCCATATTGTTACTTGGGTTTATATGGGTTCAACCCATATAAACCTCTATTTACATGGGTTTAAATGGGTTAAAAATGAGTTCAATTTGGATTTTGTGATTTCGCTGTTTTTCTTCTGTATGTAAAAGTCATAAACGTGTAGTCTTGACTCGTGCACGACAATTGAGATCCACAGTATTCTGACCCAATCCCAACCCAAATTAGGGGAGAGAGAGAGATTGATTGATTGATGGAAAATGCTACATACAAAGAAAAATAATTCTTAAAATATCCTTAAAAGATGATATCATTGTGTGGGATCCACCCATTTAGCCAAACTCCATTGAATTTTCTTTTGTTTCCCTTTGTTTTATTCTCGGGCCAGACCCTCACTCTCTCTCTCTCTCTCTCTCGTCTTCGTGTAAAACATCCAAAAGGGGGGGACCATCTGTCTTCCCTTTTTCATTCTGGCGTTAAAGATGGTTCCATGAGTTTGGTTTTGCCGCTAAACAGGGCTCCAAAACAAGGAGTCAGATCCTGTCCAGTTAGGGGTTACCCTCCAGTCCGATCCAGGTTGGCCTTTTGTGGGCGTTTTTCGGGCCTACAATAATGATCGGAACTGTTCACATTTTAAAGCTCGTCGAGACCAACGACCATACCAAAAATCACAATGATCGGATACTGTTTGGTATCATTTCAAAATATATTAAGTTTCTAAAAAATGTGTTAAAGGGTTGTAATCCTGTGTTTCACACCTTTTTTTTAGACAACATTAATGCATTTTGAAATGATATCAAACAGTATCCGATCAACGTGATTTTTGGCATGGTCGTTGGTCTCGACGAGCTCTAAAATGTGAACGCCACAAAAGGCCGAACTGGACCGGACTGGAGGTAACTATACTGGACGGGATCTGAACCCCCAAAACAACCCTTCATCTCTGCTCTAAATAAAATGTTTGTAGTTACTACTTTAAATTTTTAAAAGTAAAAATTACTTTTAAAAAATCTAGTATGTATCAATACTTTTAATTTTTATAGTTACTTTGTCTGGGCTCTATTATTCCTTTTTTTTTTTTTGTATTTTTCAATTTATGTGTTTTGTTCATCTCTTTTGAATTATTGTTAGATACGCATCATATTCTTTGAATTAGTCATTCGTCTCGACGAGAGAGTCACAAAAGTAAAAAAAAACAACAACGATCAACCCTAAATAAAATGTTTCGAAAGGCAAAAAAAAAGATACCGAAAAAGTAATTACTTTGCCTTGTTCTAGTTCATTCGGTGAAGATTGATTATTATTTTTCCCTCTTGTACAGTTAGAGACCACTCTAAGTTTCATATTCGTTAATGTTCATATGAAATAAAATATTTCCCTTCATTCTGGTCAAGTAGGACCCACACTATACAAGGTCTCATATTTTTTTAATATATAGTTTGAGAATCGAGTTTATTAATCTTTGTCGGCTAACTCAATGCCTTCAGAAGGAAAATTTTTTCAGTGCCGAGCGGGTACCACGTGGTGCCCGCTCGGCCATCCGAGCCGTCCATTATGTGTATGGACGGCTCAGATTTGGAGAGAGAAGAGGAGAGAGAAAGTGTTTGGATGAGAGGAGAGAGAGTGTTTTGATCCGAGCCGTCCAAAAACGCATCGGACGGCTCGAGTGCGCCGAGCGGGCACCACGTCGGCAATACCCGCTCGGCACCGAAGAATTGCTCAGAAGGAAAGCACTGCTGCAATAAAGCACCGCAACTGCGACATTTGAACCCGAGGTACCCCTTATGTTCCTAAAATGAACATCATTGATCTTCACAAATGATGCCTGCCGAGATAATTTGATCAATTGTAGAGTTACCAAGATATTCATTTGAAGATTGTTCTTGACGAAATTTTTCATATATAATCATCAAATATCGAACCAGAAATACATAATTAGGGTTCAAACAAAAAAATCCCCGATTTTCCAAACCCTTTTTTTTTTGTTTGAACAAATAATAGTGAAATTAAGATAGAATCAACCGAAATTATAGGGTCATTGACAACCCACATAGAGAGAGACCATGGAATTTGTCGTCGTGATTTTCGTGTTCTGGTGGTGTCGTGCTTTTCGCGTGCTGTGATGTCGCGAAGGGTTGGTCACCGGTGGTGGTGGTGGCCGCTGGACCACCGGTGGTGGCAGTGGGAGTCGCCGGTGGTGGACTGGTGGTGGGTGTCGTTGGTTTACCGCCAAAATGAAAGGGAAAGTCAGATGGTCCCCCCCTTTTGGAAGTTTACACGAAGAGGGGAGAGAGAGAGAGAGAGAGAGAGAGGACCTAGCCCGAGAATAAAACAAAGGGAAACAAAAGAAAATTCAATGGGGTTTGGTTAAATGGGTGGTTCCCACATAATGACATCATCTTTTAACGGTATTTTAAGAGATATTTTTCTTTGTATGTAGCATTTCTCTTGATTGATTGAAGTTCAGTTGCAAACGAAGAATATTAATGGACGAGATAAACTTATTCATAGAGGTTCCGTGAACAATGTTCATGAAGCGATGTAATTTCAGTCATTCATTCGCGCAATTAATTTGCTGAGATTCGTTTTCAATTATGACCAGTCACACAGTTAATTGTTACCAGTCATAATTGATTTCAATCCGGACCATCCAAAAACACTTTGGACGTGCCCGATTGGTTCTGCAAATAGGATTTTCTATTAAAGGACATAGAAGAAGACTTCGGGTCTGTTTGGATTGTTAAGTTAAAATGAATTTTTTTTGTCTTTATTCAAATTTTTTTCATATTTGTTAATTTTTCTTCAAATTTTTGTAACTTATTAATTCGTCTCATCGAGGGGAATCGGAAAAGTAAAATTTTTTTTTTATCGAAACTCAGATTTTTTTTACTTATTTTGTCTTTATTCAAAAAATATGACTTTCGATAAAAAAAAAATTTACTTTTTGATTCCTCTTGTTGAGACGAATCAATAAACTACAAAAGTTTAACGCAAAATAAATAAATACAAAAAATTTAAATAAAGAAAAAAAAAGTCACTCAATTTTTAATCCAAACGCACCCGAAGCCAATGTTGGTATACCGGATATTTTAGCTTAGGGAGAAAAGGAAGTAAAACGGGTTGAGTTAGGTGGGTTTGGACCATAATTTTTTAATTTCCAATTCTTCTCTTTGTATAGAACCAATAATCAACAAAAAATTGATGCAGAACGTACAAATTGAGTTTTAATCATAAAATTTTACTTTTCTGAATCCCCTTATTGAGACAAATCAGAGAGGGAGGGAAGAGAGGGGAAGGGAAACCAAAAAAAAAGGGGAAAACGGGCCGGGTTGGGTCGGTCGGGTTTGGGATTGACTTGATCCATATTCGACCCGACCCGTTTCAACCCGTTTACTTTTCGACCCATATTTGACCCACGACCCGTTTCAACCCGCCCGTTTGCCACCTCTAGTACATTTTGATGCAAAAAAATCTTCAGAAAGCTACCCAATCTCTACAGAAGGTCTATCAATTAACAAAACCATTCTTTGTGGCCATTGAGGTCCAATTGCAGCAACCCTAATCAGGACCTAAGGTTCAGTTCGTTTATGGTTAATTGCAGCAACCAGAAAAAGCCCATTGCAAAATCGAATCAACTAGCCTTCTAGGACAGAAATGGACCATAGATTAGTCAAAATCTTCATACTAATCAATCTCCAATTAACATTTCATTTCTAACAGCATTCGGTTATAATTTCCAATCAAAAGCACAATCAAATAAGCCGTAGACAGAAACATGGTTCACACTCCCACCAGCACATGGAACGTAAAGTGAAAACAACGTAAAATACACTTAGGTGACAAGATATCATTTTCATTTGATACCAATCCAATAGTACATAGGGGGCCTTGTCATCATGTTTGCGACTGACCTAATAGTGAAAACAAGAAATTCCAAGACCAAACAGCTTATTCATCAAGTGTACATGCATTATTAGTTAAAAAGGATTCCTGCTTGCTAATAGGAGAACTTCTGTTCTCACAAAGAACACAGACAAAAAACCCCCAAACTTCCTAGAAAGTTGTAACAACAAATACTACTTACCCAGATAAGTAAATAGTAGTAGAACTCACGGATCGATTATGTTTCGAGTGCGGTAGCCTATATCACACCAACTTTGAATCTGCACGATACACCGCTTCCGGGGGCTCATAACATCTGTGATCATGATCCAATGGGACTCTAAATAACATAATCAGGCACATAAGAAAAAGAAATATGTGAAGTATGGTCCATGGTAAAACTAGGAATCTTATCAAGCTTAATAGGGTTCTCCATCCCTCCAATAAGCCTAGCAGGGATCCCAACAGCAGTAGTCTTTGGTGGCACCTCCTTCAACACCACTGACCCTGCCCCAACCTTAGCCCCATCCCCAATCCTAATATTGCCCAAAATACAAGTCCCTGCCCCTATCAAAACCCCATCCCCAATTTTTGGATGCCTATCTCCACTAGCCTTCCCAGTGCCACCCAAAGTCACATTATGCAAGATTGACACATAGTCTCCGATCACCGCCGTCTCTCCGATCACCACTCCGGTCGCGTGATCGAGCAATATCCCCCTTCCGAGCTTCGCCCCGGGGTGGATATCCACCGCAAACACCTCAGAAACCCTGTTCTGTATCACAAGTGCCACGGTTTTCCTCCCCTGCGACCACAACTTATGTGCCACCCTATGAGCCTGGCACGCTATAAACCCTTTGAAATTCAAGAAACACTGGACGTAACTGATACAAGCAGGGTCCCTCTCTTTCACTGCCCTCAAATCATCTTGAACTGCTCTCATAATTTCTTCATCCTCTACAAGCAACCCCAGGAAAAGATCATAGAGGGTACCAAGGGGAAGACTAGAACTGCTTAGCTTAACAGACAGATGATTGGCTAGAGCACTTGACAGTGAATCACGAGACAAGATTGAACCATAGTAGTAACTTGACAATATGGGTTCTTGTTCAACGCCCGATTTAGCTTCATCTTTCATTCTCAGCCACAGATCATCTCCAGCTTCATCGAGATCAACGTCCGGGCGCGTGCAGATGGGTTTTGGCTGGTTTTGGCTGATGGGTGAGCATAACTTCTCGTAATTGTATACGTGATTGTCGATTTGGGACCTGTTTGGATCGCAGGAAATTGGGTTTGTCTGGGCGGCGTTGGTTCTTGAACTGTGGAGGGAAGGTGCCATTTTTTGCTGATTGGGGTTAGAGAAAATTGGTTCAGGCAGAGGGGGTAGTCTGAAGCAATGAGTCAACATAGAAGAGGGAGGCGTGCAATGGTGAGGGTGGAGAAATGAGATGGGTTATATATAGCAGTGGGGAGGCGTTTGGATATATATATATATATATATTTGAACAGAGGGGTTTGGATGAAGGGAGGAAAAGGCTGGAACTTTCATGGAAAAAGTTCATTTTCTTGGGAAAATGGTGAAATCGAAAGGAGGTAGAATCATTCAACGCACAATCGCGTGGTGTCCAAAGTCGTCATCCATCACAAAATGTGAGCCTATACAAACGTAAGGCAGAGAAAGTTTGAAACACCCTCACTTTGTGCCGGGTGGCATGGAATAATTACTCAGAAGGGATCGAAAGAAAGGCTTATTATTTGCCGAATGTTCGATGGTGGCCCGGTGGGAAATGGTGGTAAAGGCCTCGGAATTGTGTCGTATGCAAAGACGTATGGCAGACATTCCACGCCATGGCCCATGATTTGATTTTGTTTTGTTTTGTTTTGTTTTTTTTTATCCGGCACGCCAAGATTTTGTTGGATCCGGGGCTCTGCTGTCCGGGGGCGCAGTAGCCTCTACCCACCCAAAAAAACGGCACCGTTTGATTTTAAAATAAAATCCTGGCAATCAATTTGCAATCCTAAGGAGTAGAAATATGATTATGAGAGCCATAGAGACAAAATTTGATTATGTCTCTTTAGAATAATATGATCAGAATAATAAGATCTTCACACTCATTCAAACGGATTAAAAATTGAAGTATTTAATTTTTTAACTATATTTTTTAATATATAAACAATATAAAAAATTAAGCGTTGAAATTTTCCCCCATTTGAATCGGTGCAAATATCTTGTTGAATAACAATTAGGAAAAATTACAGTAAGCCCCCTTCAACTATACCTCGGTAACGAGTTGCCCCCTTTATCGTTTAACTCGGACACTTAACCCCCTTCATCTTTTATTGCGTGACACTTAACCCCCTGCCGTTAGTGAGCCGTTAACGGAATTGCTGAAATTACCAATTTACCCTCTTTGGGCTATTTTTGTTTCGCTTATAACTTTTCGTAGGAAACTCCGTTTCAGCCCGTTCTTTTTTCAGAACTCTTGTTTTTTCCTCTATTTTATAGGTCTATAATAATTTTAGTATGGTTACTTTACGCTTTCTAAGGTTAGTATAATTTAAGTATGATTATTTTATCTAACCTTAGAAAGCGTAAAGTAACCATACTAAAATTATTATAGACCCATAAAATAGAGGAAAAAACAAGAGTTTTGAAAAAAGAATGGGCTGAAACAGAGTTTCCTACGAAAAGTTATAAGCGAAACAAAAATAGCCCAAAGAGGGTAAATTGGTAATTTCAGCAATTCCGTTAACGGCTCACTAACGGCAGGGGGTTAAGTGTCACGCCATAAAAGATGAAGGGGGTTAAGTGTCCGAGTTAAACGATGAAGGGGGCAACTCGTTACCGAGGTATAGTTGAAGGGGGCTTATTGTAATTTCCCCTAACAATTAAGTACTTCAATTTTTAATCCGTTTGAATGGGTGTAAAAGATCTTATTATTCTGATCATATTATTCTAAAGAGACATAATCAAATTTTGTCTTTAGGACTCTCATAATCATATTTATGCTCCTTAGGATTGCAAATTGATTGTTAGGATTTTGTTTTAAAATCAAACGGTGCCGTTTTTGTGGGGTGGGTAGGGGCAACTGCGCCCTCCCGGCAGCAGAGCCCCCGGGTCCGATTTTGTTCGATTCCTGTTTTTTAAATGTGTCTTGAGGAACAAGGAGGATGTTGAATAGATTCTCATGAACGCTATTGGGGTGTTTTCGGGCATCTCCAACCGATCATCTTCTATTCTTCCATTTGAGAAGATATAATGAATATATTTCAATCAAAAAGTGGATATAGAGATGTTTACTATTCATACGAAATCCAATCACAAACCTCTGTATCTTTATATTCATCTTTATTTCAAAAACTCCCTCGTTTTTCCTCCAATTATTGTCCTCTTTCAATGCAAATCTAGTATTTTTTTTGTATTTTTATATTTAACAAGTGATTTTGGAGGATCCTTTATTTATTTTCCTGTGTTTATTAAAAATCGCATTTCTAGCTTCGCATCAAATTGATTATTGGTTCGTCTTGATCAAGGAATTAGAAAAATACTGTAAATAATTGTGATTCAAACTCAATTGAATAAAGTTGAAAGACCGAGCATTTTGATTGATTTTTTTTTATTCAAAAAAATTAAGTTTGGGCCATAAGTTTTTTACTTTTTTAGTTTCCCTCGTCGAGATGAGCCAATAATTCATAAAAATTTGACACGAAACTACTAAATGCAAAAAATAAAATTGAATAAAAACAAAAATAATTAGCCAAGTGGCTTATTAGTCAAAACACCTCATAGTATCAATTCTTCTACGACCACAAACACTTGCACATACACACTCGTAAACACATGGGAACCCATACTACACTACACATTCCGTGTGTGTGAGACCCACAAATAAGTATGAGTGTGTTATTTATTTGTGTAATGAGTTTGTAGTTATTGACTTTCTAAGTATAGTAGTACTATGGATTATTGAGCAATACAAATCACTTTTTATAATATATTTCTTCGATTTTGTGGTCTCTATTTGGATTCTGAATTTGCAAAGAGGTTATCTTATCTTATCTTTTCTTTTCTCTTCTAAACAAGTCGGCTGACAAATATTTAAAAAATGATTGAGAAATTGTGATTTTATATTTTCATCCGTTGTTTCTGTGCTTAAATTTTAACATGAATCTATGATTCAACCACAGCTTTTTAAAATCTGCAAATATATTACGGAGTACTTTACTTGAGATAACAAAACGTCTAACTTTATACAAAATTCATCGTGAACTACAAGATCCCGGAATCCGCTATTAAAGCACCTCGAATACAAGTGTAACAATCTTTGCCATTCACATTGAACTCCCATTCTGATTCTTCATCTTTACCTCTAAATTTTTCTTTCAAAATCATGTTTCATTTATTTTATTATTAATAAAATTTTAGTAGACATGGTCATTATTTATATTGAACTTATGTGATTAAAGTCAAAACTATGTCATCAAAGATAAATCAAAAGTGTAAAGGACATCGTTAGTTTAGTACTCCCTCCGTCCCTATTTAATTGTCCACTACGGTTTTGCGTGTATTTTTCACGACTTATATTTCTCAACGTATATTTCTAAAAATATGCAACATGGATCTTATTTGATAGATTTCAATTTTTTCTATAAGACAACGATTTTTAAAAAACTTAAAACATAATACCCATCAAAAGATATAAACCGTTGAAAATGCACGTAAAATCATAGTGGACAATTAAATAGGGACAGAGGGAGTAGTATTTAAATTTGAAGTCAAAAGACAAATAGGTAAAATTGGCAATTTTCAAGTCTTTATTTTGGGAGGCGGATTCTTTGCGGTTTGGCCAACTGCACAAAGTCCCTGCTTTTCAATTACAGTCATTCATCTTTGTATTCAACGGTCCAAATTTAAAAAACTTTTTCCGGAGAAATTTTTTTTAAAAATCTCGACCGTTAAAAATACCATTTGACGGTTGCAAAACACTCCAACCGCACCTCTGAAGTCCAAACATGGACTGCTGACAAGCGTGGTGCTTATTTTGGTACTCCCTCCATTCCAAATTGAGAGTCCTTCTGGGAATTCTAATTATTTAAGGGAACATGCAATGATTACACCTACAATCCCTATCATTTTCACCATTACCACTATATTTTATCTACTTTATAACATTTATATTAGCCTGTGAGAGACGCTTTTGCAAAATCACTAAATTTTTTCTTCTCGTTTTGAAAAAGGACCATCGTTTTAGATCAACCCAAAATGAAATAATGGACTCCCAATTTGAAACGGATCAAATGTAAGAATTCCAATCCAAGTCTCCATTGACCTCAATTTTGAATAATTGGGTAGCAGTCTCTACTCTCTAGTGCTTGACATGATGTTCTCTCTCTCTCTCTCTCTCTCTCTCTCTCGGGTAGCAGGTACCTTTTTTTTGATCCCGGGTAGCAGGTACCTTGTACATGTAAAGTTAGACCTTTGCTTCTACGGCGAAAACAAATTTGGTTTTGAATTCCAGGTTCAAAACGGGGGAAGGGGGGAAATGGGAAAAATGGAAAATGCACGTATCGATGGCACTTGCTATAATTTCTTTGAAGGAGACAAAAAAAAATTGTCAATAAGCTGTCTTTTACGATTTTGATAAAAAAAAAATTACTTTTTCGATTTCTTTTATCAAGACGAACTAATAAGTCACAAAAATTTGATACAAAATTAACAAATGCAATTTTTTTGAATAAAGACAAAAAGTTACTCCCTACTTTTTAATCTAAACTCACCCTTAGAATAATACTATAATTACTTTTTCAATTCTCTCGTTGAGACGAACTATTAGAGGTAAAAAATATGTCCCAAAACAAGCAAATACAAAAAAAAAATTTGAATAGAGGCAAAAAAAAAAAGTCATCTGACTTTTAATCCAAACCTAAGCGGCGGATTCGGCTCTTCATAAGTCTCTCTCTCTGCATACATAAACTAATCATATTCTGTACCTATATTATTGTACAAGCATGATTAATTTTAATAGTAAAACCATAGATGATTTCTTGTTTTTTTTTAAGGCATGACTTGGGGGTTTTTTTTTCTTATTGATTCTGAAAAGTTCGTAGATGTGATATTTTTGTTTAGCAAGTCTAAATTTCGATATAGGAGAATTAGTTTTTTTTTTTTTTTTTTTAAAGGCGGGGGGGGGGGGGGGGGGGGGGGGGGGGGAACGGGTCAGGTTGTGCGGTTTGGGGTTAGCTAGACCCATATTCGACCCGGCCCGTTTCAAACCGTTTACTTTTTAAGCCATATTTGACCCAAGATCCGTTTCAACCCGCCCAAATCTGCCTAGACCCGCACGTTTACCACTTCTACAAATCACTAACAATGCCTTTTGAAGAGAAAATTTCCTGCACTTTGACCAAATTAATTAGGGTTTGTTTGGAACCTATAAAAAAGAAAGGGCAAAGTACGGATTACCTCCCTGAGGTTTGCTCGTTTGGCAGATGACCTCCCTCGGGTTCATTAATGACCACATCGCCCCCCTGTGGTTTTGGACTAAAGTGCTACCGTTACATTTTCCTTCCAAATTGACGGAAGTTGTAAAACACGCGCCTAATTTGAGAGTGAAAATGAAAAAAAAAATTGAATAAAGAAAGATTTCAGTGTAAGATGACCACACTACCCTTCTCCATCATCTTCCCCAACGCTATCATCCCAAACAACAAAACCCTCTCTGCCAATTCACAGGGGAAATTCAATTCTGATTCAAACACCCTTCCCACTCCTCTATAAATCACAAAATCGTACAAACATTACACAAGAAGTTCTCAAAAACAGAAACATAGGAATCACAATTCACACGGGAGATTCAATTAAAAACTAGAGTAATACAAACTCCACGACTGAATTTCATTCAGCCCCATATATGTTCACAAAAGACATCTAAATCTAAATAACAAGAGCAACACCACCAATAACCCATTAAAACGCATCAACTAGCAATTACGGAGTAATTAATAATTTGTATTCCACACCTTGGATCGAAGATTTCAATTTTCAAATGAATCAAGCAATTGCTGAATTCTCAACAACAAGGGAAGTCCACACAACGTCCTTAAAGCGCAGGCCGTAGCTCGTTGCTGCAGAACTGGTTGTACTCCAATGTATCACCTCTCGGCTTCCTCGGGTGAGCCACCAGAATTAGGGCTTGGATTGGGGATTTGAGAGAGGGGTGAGAGTGAGAGATACAGTTGCCGGAAATCAAGAGCACCCAGGAAGATTCCATTCGTCGCCGGAGGCCGGAAGGTCAGCACTAGATGCTCGTCGATGGTGGGAGTTTCCGTGTGAAGGAGAGTGAGGGAGTAGCGTAGAGAGAGAGAGAGAGAGAGAGAGAGAGAGAGAGAGAGAACGGTAGAGGGAGAGGAGAACACGTGACTGCTTGAGAAGGGGGAAGAGAGAGAGTGTGGGAGATGCTCAGTAAAGGCCTTTATTAAAGAAAGGGTAATGTGGTCTTTTCACTTTTGCCGTTAACGGAGTTAGGAGTTGCACTTTAGTCCGAAACTACAGGGAGGCGATGTGGTCATTAATGAACCCCAGGGAGGTCATTTGCCAAACTGGTAAACCTCAGGGAGGCAATCCGTACTTTGCCCAAAAAGAAAACAACGGAGTGGAAAATCATTTTCCCTTACTTGGTTTGAGAGGAAATACGGAAGAAAATAAAAAAGACATGGAATCAAGCAAGTAAGTTTTCATCTACACTTTCTCGAAAGTTTCATTTTTCTTTCCTTTCTTTTCTCTAAGTTCCAAACAAGCCGAAAAAGAATCCATGGCCTCTTACGATTGATGACATTGCCGATGAGAACGAGGGATTCCATTTGTGCATTACACTTAGGTATCATCTATATGTTAGTTATAATGTCGCATCTTGCATATAGCGTGAACACATTAAGTGATGTGATTGTGTCATGCGTGATTTTTTTTTTCCTCCACGTTCCAAACAGGCTGATAATAAATCCACAATCTCTTGAATTGGTGAAATTGCTTATATGAACGAGGGATTCTGTTGTCATTAAAATTAGGCATCATCTATGCGTTACGTTATAATGTCACATCATACATTTAACGGAATACATTAAGTGATGTAATGGAGTACTTATTTAGTTACTCCAATTTTGGAGCAACGATACGTGATGCTTCAGCACCTCTTAGAAGTGGACTCATCATCCTGGACCTACCAAAATGATTCGCTTCGTGAAAATCGTGGAATTAGTTGAGTAGCTCGTTTAATAGAAAAATAAGTTGATTGAATTGTTTCGATATACAACAGAATTATCTATAGAAAATTGGTAACCTCATCTCAAATCATGCTTTTCTTTTCTAAAGTATTTACTATCTATTTTCTAAAGTATGTGAACTGGTTGTCTGAATATAGCTCCCGAAATGAACTGAGTAGATCCTTATTTACAAACACAAGTTGATCGAATGGATAAGATGGATTATAACGTATAGTTGTGGATACATATATCAGATCATAGATTCAGATTCTATTGCAGATTTTAGAATCCAAATTTGTGAAAGTAGATAAACTTGTTTACTATTGCTGTGAGATTATTATCATTAAGCGGTAGTAAAAGCTAGTCTTATTTAAGCCAAAAAGTCAAAATCAGCTTCGAGAGTACCCGGAATCTAAAATATGATCTGAAAAGCACATCAAACCTAGCTTATATAATATAATATTTTATTTCATATTTCAACTTCGAAGATTCCGTAGATTCTCAAAATTCTGTTCATAAGAATTTTCAACAAACACTTTTAACAACTTTTTAGAAAGCCAAAATCTCAAAATCTGCTCCTAAAATTTCTCGTAAACACTCACACGATGTCCAATCAACTTGAACTTTTTTCAAGAATCATTTTGCAATAAAATGTGGGCCTAAGGTAAGCTCTAAGCCTCTAATACTAATTCCTCCTCATGCCGCTTACTGGGCCTGTCTTCAAAATTTTCCTTTCGACCCAGTTGATCGGGAACCGGTTGCCCCACTCGTTTGGCATGTGTTTGATTCCCACGCCCTGTTCCACTCATGCGGTGGCCTCCGCTTCCCCTTCCCCGTCACAACTTACTAACCCGTTGATGTATATTGCTGTGACAAAAACAAAAACTCGACAAGACAAATAAATAAACAGGTTGCATCACTTTTTTAGGCTCGGGACGAGACCAATTATAGAGGGCGTGATGTGCCCCCAAAAACAGGCCCCAACCTATAACTATACATATCGACATTGTATGCATTGATGAATGATCACTTGGGAGTTCCATAACTACTTCTCAACAGACCACCTTTCTAATGAGATACCCATCATCACACCCATTTCAAAAGTCTCTTAAAATTAACTCCCACTAAAAGCATCTCTCAAATTTATTAATCTTTCCCTCCACTTACTAGCATAACACTCTCATGACCGACCCCTCATCTTCTACCCATCTGTTCCAACTCCTCTCTGCATAATCTAACTAACTCCACATGCAAGAACACTAAGGTTATGGGTTCATGGGTTTTCGTTTTCAGAACAATATTATTGGCAGCCGGGTTTTCGGCTAGCATTCGAGCTTGTTGCGCGACGGATTTCATAACTTGGGAGGACATGAAGGTGGATCTGGAGAAGGAGAGGCTGGAACTGAGGGAGGAAGGAAATCGGAGCCGTGTGATTGTGGTCGATTTGAACGGGAAAGGAGATTCTGTCACAGTTCAAGGCGCAGTTGACATGGTTCCCCTGAATAATTCTCAGAGAGTCAAAATCTACATTTCCCCTGGCATTTACAGGTCTGTGTGTAGGTGTAACTACTTGCTCTCTCTCTCTCTCTCTCTCTCTCTCTCTCTCTCTCTCTCTCTCTCTCTCTCTCTCTCTCTCTCTCTCTGCGTGTGTGTGTGTGTGTTTTCCCTCCAACTGAAAAATAGCAACGTGGGTAATGGAATTTTGAAGTTATAAGTAGTGGGCTCTCTTTCTCTTTCTCTCTCCACGTTAGTTCTACAACGGGCAATGCCTTCTTGCCTTCAACTTTCTTTTTCGTTTGCCATGTGCGTAGCGTTTAGTCGATATAAATAAGTTAGAATATCGCAGCAGGCAGAGCGTAGCTCCATCTATTCGAATCTAAGACATCTTCCATGGACACTTTTTGGCTCCTCCCCTATCGGTTATCGTCGTTAGGCCGGCCAAAAGGCCCAATTAGCTTCTTGCCTTCAACCCTTACGCATTCAGTTTTCATAAATTTTACCTAACAATCGAACTTAAAAAGTGAGGTGTGTGCAAATTTAAAGGTGATATGATCGACGGGGGTTATACCCAGAATAAATCTGATCGATAAAAAACCGCTTTCTACCAACAAAATCAACTGCATGTACGATCCAGCAAACTTGAACGACTCAAATCATTAGTATAATTATTTGGCTGCTTAAGAGGAGTTACCAATATGATTTGCAGAGAAAAGGTGCTCGTTCCAGACTCCAAGCCTTACATTTCATTCATTGGAGATGAGAATCGAACAGCGGAAACCGTTCTTACTTGGAATAACAAAGCCTCTGACATAGACAAGGATGGGTGTGAACTGGGCACATATAGATCTGCTTCTGTCACCATAGAATCCGATTTCTTCTGCGCCACCGGAATCACCATTGAGGTACAACTCAAGAATTGTTTCCCAAAACGACAGTTTTCTTTGTGTTTGATATTTTGAGTCAATTTGGTGTAAAATACTACACATACGATTAGACCTTTCGTTCGATTTATCGTTGTTGGAAATGGCCTACGAATTCTTGTGCTGTTAGCAGAACTCAGTGGTGGCAGTGCCCGGAGATTATGGAATGCAAGCCGTTGCGTTGAGGATAGCCAGCGAAAAAGCCATGTTTTATAGGGTTAGGATCCTGGGGGCTCAGGACACGCTGCTAGATGATCACGGATCACACTATTTCCACCAGTGTTACATCCAAGGATCCATTGATTTCATTTTTGGCAGATCAAGATCACTCTATCAGGTATCCTTCGTATGTTAGCAACTCATTTGGTTCGAGTGATTTGGTGAAAAATTGAAAAGAAAATGCAAGAAAGAGAAACTTCTCACTTTACATTTGCATAAATGAAGATAAACAGAACAATCTTATGTTGCTAGTTTAAGCAGTTATCTTCTCAAGTTTCCAACCAATGAACCAGGACTGTGTTCTTCACTCAACGGCAACAAGGTCGGGAGCAATTGCAGCTCACCACAGGGATACACAAGATGATGATACAGGCTTCTCCTTCGTAAACTGCACAATCAATGGAACAGGCAGAGTCTACTTAGGAAGAGCATGGGGAACCTACTCGCGGGCAATCTATTCATATTGTGACATCGACAACATCATAACTCCCTCAGGCTGGAACGACTGGAATCAACCGTCCAGGCAAAAGTACAAATTTTCTCTTACTGATTCTCTCACCGACAAAACACAAGATAATGTTATGGGAAAAAACTTAATAAGTTTGGTTTAATGATAGGACTGCTGTGCTTGGGGAGTACCAGTGCAGAGGCAAAGGAGCAGATAGGAGGAACAGAGTGGCATGGTCCAAATCTTTCAGTTATGAAGAAGTGAGGCCTTTTCTGGATGTGAACTTCATTGGTGGAGATGAATGGCTGAGACTATAGTTTTATTTTGATCTCGACGTGTTCATTTACGCGTCTCCTTCCATATTCTTTAGTGGGGATGTGAGTGTAACAGATAACTGAAATAGGTGCGATATCGAGAAAGAGAAGACAAGTTTATGAGCAAAATATAGAAAATTATCCAGGTCATTGCAGCATATCCTCGATCAAACACGTAAATGTGACTAACTCCAAGGCTGAACAATACGCATGCAAAAAATACATATGAACATAGACATTGAGGGAAAAGAAAAAGAAAACTCAAGGTTTAAGCGACCTAAACTCTGTATAAACAGCTCGACTCATTTGAACGTGTAATTGTTGGTTAAGTCGTTTAGCCTCGAGGCTTGTGGCATAATTCCATGACCCAGTATTTCATCTAAAATGTCATGATGCAAAACAGAGAGAACAAGAGAAAATATTGATAAAAATAATATCAGGGGTACAACATTATCAGTACACAGGTACAACCACTGGAACACACGAGAAACTCAGGGAGTAAGAACTGGACTAGATCCAAAATTAGAGTGTTTCTAATTGGATAGATATCGGTCACCTACTACAAAACAATCAGTTAAGATTCAGAACCTGGAAGCTTTCCTCTGGTGCACTTCTTTAAGATTCGGAACCTGGGAGCATTCTTCTTCAAAATAGGGGTAAATGTTTCATAGGGAGGTAAGAATATGCCGGGGTGTTAACAGAAAGGGGTTGATAGTCCCATGTCATAGGCTTTTCCGATTCGCCTTTCTGCCAGTAAAATCCTTTTCTTTTGCTTTTTTCCCAACGATCTATCCTATCCCCATTCTTTCGTATCGAAGCATCTATTAGTTAACCTACCAAAGTCGACTTGCTATACCAATCTCAACATTCACTATGTACACATAAACTGAACATCAATTACACTTTTGCAGTTATAAACAACCACCACCATGTCCTAATTTGTGGTACGATGATGTCCTATCAACGTATCATGCAACGACTTCCAACAATTCTGCTTCTCTTTCAAACTCCTCCAAATTGCCCCCGTTATCATTTCCATCACCAACATCATCATTATCAACATAATCTTCAACGCAATCTGTAGTATGATGGGCATCATCTCCATAGTCTCTCTCTGGACTACCATTGGCATGCATACCATTATAGTCTGTGCTTTCCAATAATGGAAGCTTTTCATTGTTCACCAAGTCAATATCTCTCGGATTATCCTCACAAGGTGCCAAATCATCCAAGTGTAGCTTCTCCTCCTCAACTAAATCGAGCCTGGTAGTGAACAAAGGAAAATCATCAGACTGAGGCTCCTTCGGAGAACTTGACGATGCTATTAGCTTAGCATCCAGACTCATAACTGCAGATATAGCTGCAAGAATGTCATGCTTTGCCTCAATGTCAACCCACCGGTCCCCAATCCAATCTCTTGAAACTCTTAGGCTCTTTCTACTTATATTCAACAGTAAGTTCTCACCTATCAAAGCCCAAAACAACAATAAGTTAAGAGTTAAAAGAAGAAAAGGAAAAAAAAAGAAAAAGAAAAATGAAGATTTTAAACAGATAAAACTTCAAGATGATAATTGGGTCAAATTAACAAGGCCATACTGGGAATGAAAACTAGCAAGCTTTCATCTCCAGAGTTTCCAATTCCAGTCACAACCCCTTCCCACCAACCATCACTCCACCATGCATCCACAAAAGCCCCAACTTCAAAGCTAGGGTCAATCTGACCGTGAAGCACAGCAGGCCTGATAGTTGGGCGGCCTGGGCATCTGATTCCAAGTTTGTCAGGCATAGCTGGTCTGAAAGCAGGAACCCATTCCTAAAAATATGGAAAACAAAACATGTCAGAGAACTCCCGTTTTCTTTGTCCACATTGATATAGCAAAGTTGGTACGATCCTGGAATATACTCCAGTATCTCGTCGGCAACAAGAAGGAAAGTCTAAACTGTAGCTTGCAATGAAACCTAGCCTCTCTCTAATAAGTAATGAATGAACCCAAATCTAAAAGGTTGGGCTGCATGGGCTTCGGCACCTATAAGTCCCGTTAAATATTAGCATTCCATAATGTGGAAGCTGCAATTTAAGCTGACATTATTAAGGTTCCCTTTCCTTGAGAATAATTTCAAAGATCAAGAAAAATATTAAATATTTGCCTTACAGGCAAAATACTGTCCTTTTAGTCTTCTATTTTGCAAGTCCAGTCCATACGGAATGAAAATCAAACGAAGGTTTCAGCTAAATAAACATACCTCAAGACAATCACATCCATCTTCATCTTTTAAATCATGGTACTGAACTTTCATCTGCCAACGGGAAACCTCCAATACTGTACACCTGAACCAGCAGCCTCTGATACCACTATCTTGGCAAAGCAACTCTATCTTTTCATTAACCTTAAAAGGTTGTGCATGCAAAGGCTGGAACTTTACTCGCTTGTGGTTCCTATCATACTTCAAGCTTCGGTATGATGGTTCATAAGCCAATATCTGACGCCCTTTTCCACTTCTTGTCCTTTTAACCCCCACATTCACGTTGTTTCCCTGCCTAAACTCATCATCTTCAAGGAGATCAGGATCCAAAGAAGAGAAAATTGGTTGATCTAAGTAGCCACGCAGTTTACTCAATTTGAAGGGCTTCAACCGATTGCTTTTATACTGTCTATGACAAAGATATACTCTCGACAATAGAGGGCTTGGAATATCAGCTAGACATTTTTCATAATGTTCACGAGTTAAGACTGTGGCAGGACCATCAACGCACTCTGCACTGATAGCCTGTGCGTAAGGCGTGATGAAAACTTCTTTGGGATGAGGGTTTCGCAAAGAAATCACACCCTTGACTTCTTGATTACGGTGAAACCACCTCACTTTGACCTTTTTTTGCCTCTTCCTATCTTCATACATATCTTCCAGATATGCAAGGTAATGATGATCTTCTTCAGCCATGACAAAGACAAAGGAATGTACCTGATTATCAAGTGAAATGACCATCAGCAAATGCCAAGGGGACACCAAATGAAAGTGAATATCTGTATGACAAGGGGATACACCATCTCATTGAGGATTGGCCAATTATTGGGCCGGCTGGATTCCAACCCACACAATTTGGTTTGGATGCAACCTATTTGTCTACAACATTACACTGATGCTCAAAGTTGGAGATTAAATATTGTCTAGACAAGCCTTGAGGACTATAAAATATGAAGCATGCAAAACATCTCTCCAATGTCACTGTAACTGTGTAACTTCAAACTAAATGTTCTCTTTAGATTATTAACAGGGCTAACTGAGATATGTTCATTGGTGTCATTGAAATTTATGGTGACTACGGCATTAGCCTTCTATTTTCAGTACTAGAGCTTAGTGTGTTATGCCCTGAGTGCTCACCGGTATTGTAATCTCGTTCCTGCAAAATGATGGGTAGTGCTTGAGTTGTTTACCACAAGTCCATGCAACACCTGACCACGCAATGTCTGAAGTGCGCCCTTTCAAATTCCTAGCAACATGGCCCTGATAGGAACTTAGGTGTCAGATGAACGTATGATGACACAATTACCATGGCATGAGGACAAAACGAAAGAGATATACCTTGTAGTCAGGCATGTCTGTTTGTTCACCACTAACTCTAGTTGTTGAATCATTCTTTGGCGACTCTGTCAGAAGACATGGCATGAGAAGAGGAATATAAAAGTTTTGGAAAGCAATTACACAAAACAATCATTGTACAACAGCTACTCAATCAGGACAAAGCCAAGGCATATTTTGATAAACTCTGATTGTCATTTGGCAGCGTCTGCTTGGTCATTCAGGAGTTTTGTTGCATGCCTCTTTGACCAATTATATATGGACGTTGGACATAACTACAGGGACATTAAGCATTGCCAGCATTAATTGTCCCAGATGACCATCATCAGACATATTAATCCATTCTCATTATCTGGTTTCACAGTTTCCAATATGACAGTGGCAACAAAAATTAAAACCACTGCATCGAGCAAGGATGATTTGTTCAAGGTTCTTTCAAACAAATTTAGACAAATCCTCCATTGCAACCAAGACATCTTAATAACAGCCGTTGGGTATGCAATTTCTTTTTACGGTACGAGGGAATACCAAAAGCTTTCTGCAAGGATATTTTAGTCACTCTTAGATCAATAGGAATCCCAACGGACCAATAGGTATATCAATATCCCTAATACGTCTACTTAATAAGAATCAGTATCAGTGGCTTCTAGTCAACGACAAACTTTCCAAGATACGACAAACTTTCCAATATTTGGATCCCAATGAGCAGCAACAAGTGTCTCTAAAAGTTCCTTTTCTATCACAGAAAAGCACAATGTCATCTCAACAACCAGCCTAATACTGGAGATGATTAGTACTATCAGAAGCTATAATTTATACACAGAAATATGGTAAAAATGATGCAAACTTACTGGATTGATTGCTATGCCGGTGCTGTTTCGACAGCATAGATGTGAGCCAATTCACCACCTCTCTCCTTGACCTCCATCTGAAACCAGCATGAACCGAATTCTCTGCCCCATGAACATCCAAGAACTCCTCAGAAACAACATAAAACATGTGTCTAACACTCCTTTCAGTGCCCACAATCGCAAGGATGGATTCCCCTGAAGCATCCTTCAGAAAGTAGTGAACTACACGGTTGCCCCGCTCCTTGGAAACAAATTGCTCCTTCCACTCAACAAAACAGTAATCACTTGCACCCATATTCGGATATTTATCCCCAAGTGGTTCAATCAAAAACTTTAGAACCCTAACAAAAGCCTATCAACACATAGCTGAAGATGCCCACAAAAAATAGGCAGCAGGGTTTTGACCAAACTAATTCCTTTGCCTAAAAGCTGAAAATCCTTTCCACAAAAAGCCACTAACTTTCCAATTCCATTAACCCTAGAAACCTCCAAATTCCCTGCTCAAACAAAAAGACTCTAGAGAGTAAAGTTGGGAAGAGAATGGAACTGAGTGAAACCCAGAAAAATCTATGCCTCAGCAGATCTGCAAGAAGATCAGAAACCCCAGCCAAAAGAAAAGGGTTTTGAGTTTGAAATCGTGAGGGAACATAAAGGAGGATTTTCTGAGGTTTTTCCAAAGCAAAGTCGTCAGGCCATCGAAAGGGCATCTGCTTTTACAACACTGTTTGGCTGAGAAAGACTTGTTTAGGGTGGTGTTGCGACGGGCAGTTCAAGAAAGGGGCAAGAAGAGACGGTTCCGTTTGGGTTTTGGACTGTGGAAGATTGAGGAGGGCAAGAGCGAGTGGTATAGGAGTGAAGATGAGGAGAGGGGGGCAGATGGGTACCTCAGGGAAGCCATGAACGGTGTTTAAGAGAGAGGAGAACTGGTAGGCAGGTGGAGAGAGAGAGAAGTGGTCGGCGGCAGGAGAAATGGAAGTGTTTTTGGATACGAACTTAATAAAAGAAAAGGAAAAGAAAGGAAAATAAAAGAGTTGGAAAATAGGAGGAAAAGTTTACTATTTACTGCACTTCAAATTTTTATTTTTTTTCACTTTTTTTCTTCAAACTAAACAATGGAAAGGACTGTTCCTTTCCTTCCCATAGGTTCCAAACAGAGCCAAAGTCTCATACGTATAAATCCTTCATAATATGTCTTATATTCTTGCTTTTAATCATTGCACATGACTCATGTTCTCTATTCTTGTTCTCGCAAATTTTAATAATTTAAAATGTATTTCAAATGCTCTTTCTCGTTTATGATTGCACTTCTATTCATGCACGCATACACAAATTACGGCCTTTCCACTGTAAGAAAAATAAATTAGGTATTGAAAATTGGTTGATCAAGTCACAATCGTCTTCAAGCACTCAAAATTATCCTTTTATTCTGAAACATAGGAGTATATAATGGGAGGAGCTATTGCCTTTTAAGAGGTCTTTTATTTCTGAAACCTGGAGTTAATTAGTATTTAGTTCAGTCTATTTTAATGGACCGTAGAGGAGCTATTGTCTTTGACAAAATCAAAAAATCTTGTTTTATTCGGGTTTAAGGGAGATTTTTTAAAATAATGAGTCAAGAGAAAAAGAGAAAAAAAAAATTATTGAAGATCATGCCTAGAGGTGTTGAAACCTCAAAACGAACAAAACCGCCCAAAGTGTTTTATTTTGATGGCCAGCGAAATGACAACAGGATTACTGGGCTATTTTTCCCTTAATTCACCATTTCAAACTTCATATGTAAGGCTGCCTAAAATTTGATTGTATGCTGAAAATTAACGATCGGGATCCTTTATGAGGATTCTCTCGGTGAGGACTCTTCCTCGGAAAAGTTTATTTTCAATTCGGACCATTGATTGATGAGATAGACGGTCCGGATCCTATGAAAATCCTCACACCATCCTCACAGGGAGAATCCAGGAGAATCCTCGCAGAGGATATATCTGCACTTTCAATCCAAGCACTTGTGAGTTACACCCGACGCAATTCTTGTTCGAATTTTAACACAGCTGGAGTAGTGATCTTATCAATGAGAGGTGGGGGGGGTACAATGATATCATCACATTTGGCTTTGATTTCAAATTCAATTTTTGAAAACAGGAAGAGAAAAGATATATATATAAATAAAAAAAAGGAATCTGACGTTGAGAACTTAGGTTTTTTTATTTTTATTTTTGAAAATGTATGGATATCATTCAACTCAAGACACATCATTGGACAAAACAGACTCGAGAGCGGGCGAAATACAACCCGAAAGAAAAAAGTTCGAAACTTTTCTACGTTGGGATGCAACCCAATGAGCTGCTTTGTTAAGGTTTCTTCCATACCACCGAAAGGACCAACGATTACAGCCAGCCCACTTCCTGATATCGTTGACAATTGCTTCAATCTCCCAAAAGGGAACTCAGTTTTGGAAAGCCAGTCTCCCCAACAGAGGAGGAGCCCCTGTTCTGTTGGGGCCAATGACTACGATTGAGAACTTAGGTTATTCACACGAATTTTCTAAAATCATAGAGTACATGCAGGCTAACAAAGATTATTTTGGACGAAATTATCAAATGATTTCAAACCCCATAAAAGCGCCCAGTCACAACTTCCCGTTCTCTCTGGAATCAGTATAACTGGGACATTTCAAAATTTCAGCAAAAAATTCATCATGCCAAACCAAACACATGTATATTTTGTCACCTTTCGACTCTGTCGAGAACTGTTACACGAAAGAAACTCATTTACTGACATGAATTCAGCATAATTGTGAATATTCATGCCAACCTCGGCTTAAATAGAAGTCGTTTGTCTAATTTCTCATCATGCTGAGATGTACTTACAGACATTTATAATTTCCTAACCATATTGCTCAGATCATATCAAATTTCAAATAAGAACCAAAAATCTGAGCGCAAAGCCGGTCTGACAAAATTAGGCCACGGGCATCTCAAATTGCTGAGATGGACATTTGCCACCTCAAAGGCCAGAGAGTTCCCCAACAAAAATAAGCAAAATCCCAGCACCTTCTTGAACAATATTCAGTCTTTTCAGGCAATTCCAATAGTACCTCAAGTGCCAAGATATGGTGCAGAGGTTGCCAAAGGTGCACCGTGCGAAAATCTCCACTGCCCACAAGCTGTGCATTTCTGTACCTTCACACTGTTTTCCAGAGTACAGAATTTACATGACCAGAACTTGTACTTCGTTTCCACATCTTTTGGCTTTTGTGTGCCGCAAAGCTCGCATATGGGAGCCAAAGGCTGCAACAATCCGCCATTATACAAATGAGAACTATCAAAGTGAGCGCAGGGAAGACAGCAAATCTAAGATGCAACCAAAGTAACAAAAAAAGATACAAAAAGAATAAAGCACAAGAAATTAACGTTGAAGATGCCGAATCCCATAGTACGAATTCAACCAGCATGATAGAGGACATTTTCTGAGTCTCCAACCAAGAAAAATGACTAAATGAAGGATCAAGATATATATTCACACTATTCAGTTAAGCAAAATGTTGTAAAGTCTGTAGCCATCATAAAGGTTTTCACTCAAATCCTCGCAAATGTTGGCAGGATTCAGCTAAAAAGTAGTGAAGCATATCCTCCATATTCATGATGCCTGCAAGGCTGAAAGTAACCACTGGTGATGCTGAATAAGCAACAAACCTACTGAACCCAAAACAAAAAAACCTAACTGCTACAGTAAAACATCATATGTGACCGTCGAACCTAACTTCCATTATGTGCTACACTGGGGAAAAAACAGTGGAGTTCAAGTAGGCAACAGAATGCAGTAAATAGATTAAAAGTTTTTTGTTCAATAAACTTACAGGATTCAATAAGGTGCAAGTTACACACTCCCACGTTGCGAGTTCTTCTATATTATGTGTTTCATCATTATTAAATACGGATCCAGAAGTTGAAGCGTCCAGGGATAAATCAACTAAAGTAGATTTAGGATGGTCATTTGATGACTCCAAGAATGACTTGTCATGTGTTTCACGACTTCTCTTCTGAGGTACGGAATCACGTTTAACCATGGAGCTAGGTACTGCAGAATCTATAGTTAAATCCACAACAGTATATTCTGGGCAACCGTTGCTCGAATCCTGACTTCTTTTTCGCGGTATTGCATCTGAGGCTCGTGTATCAAAACTACTAGGAAGCCTCGAGTTTCCAGCACTTATCCCCATGCTGACACTCTTCCCTGTGATGTCAGAACTACTTTCTTCCTCCCCAGATTCTTCACAAGTCTGAGAGCCACACCATATATCATCTTGCAATCTCCTTTCTGCAGCCATCGCAGCAGCTTGTATTGGACTAAGTGCGGTCATAATTGAGCTATCGCCACCAAGACGTTTGGGTCCAGAAGGTAGGAGAGATCCCAACTGTGCTCTCTTTTCTGCAGCAGCTAGTGCTGTTTTGCGAAGAGATGAAAGAGGAGGTTGACGTTTTAAACCACCTAAACGCACCCCGGGAAGATCAAATCCTTCCCCAGTGCCAGTAATGCCTTTGGACATTAGGTCCTCGCACTCCTGCATGAGCCAGAAGTTGAATATATCACCAAACAGACATAATTATTCAAGCAGCATCTTCTACACCACTAGCATCATGATTCAGCCATTCCCGCAAAAAGATAAAGGAAACCATGGGCTGAGTAGCCAAAAGGGACTTGGCACAGGCTAACAAGGGGAGGGGGTCAGAAGAGCTCAACCAAAAGATGAATGTGGTGCAGGTCAAAAAAAAAGATGAATGTAGCCAAAAAGCTAAATTCGTATAGAAACAAAAACAGAATCACTATTAAAAAGACGCTATTAGTAGTTTCATCGAAGTTAAAGCTTCACAAAGGAGATCTTATGTCAAATTGATAAGCCCAAACTAGTGATTTTCCCAAACGTGGAAAATGGATGACTATCCCAATTATCTCGCCCCTCAAGCTTTTGATAAGAATAGCCACTTGATAACATTAGATTTGGCAACAAAGTTTTAGAGAGAAAATGACTGGAAATCGTCCGGCACAATCCCAGGTGTACAGCCCCACTAAAAGCATAAAGCACCAAGAAAGAATTCAAAACATGTGGGATTGTGAGAAAGAAAGAATACAAATTAAAGTGGTGCACACAAGCACAAAAATCAACATGGCTACACTATTGCCTAAGCAAACCAGCAGCTTCCAAGTCAATTCAAACCGTTGCTTTTGATACTTCATTCAAAACACCCACGTTGCTCTTAAACTCCTAGCCTATGTTACATGATACCCTCTTGAAAATTCTTTTGAAACACCCATGTTGCTCTTAAACTCCTAGCCTATGTTAGATCCTTCAGAATATATCAAGTACAGACCTCAGACAGTCAACACTCAAATAAAGGTATGAGATCCATGTCGGACATGTTGCCAATAACTTTGCAAGCTTAGTTTCCAATACAAATTTCTCACAAGTCTTCTACATAGAACTACTACAATATCCATGAAAGGGTCTACGACTCTTAAGACAACCAGTAAACACCATTTAAGTAAGAAAAGAAAGAGTACATGTCAACAAATTTTAGAGACATCCTCACTGGAGTCCACGTAGCATAGCTCCAGGCATATAGAAATGTATGTTTTTGTTTGCGGGGTGGTGGGGAAGTGAATTGAACCAACCTTTCTGAGTTCGTCCCAAAGCTTGTAGAAATTGGCATTGTGAGGACCGTGAGCGTTGTGGCAGAGTTCGTGCAGCATTGTGTCTAGAACTTGATCAAAAGGGAAGAAATCCCAATCCCTGTTTGGCCTTCGAAGCCTCAGCTTTACATGCACACCACCTCCAACATTCAACCCCAGAAGTGACGGATTGGTCGGACTGCATATCAATCAAATCAACACAAATTAACTTGAAGCTCCAGTTAAACATGCATGGGATGGTTTTTTCCCGGACCTTGTGATTACGAGATAACTTTGTACGATTTCAGACAACAAAGTAACCATCTCCAGCTCATCTCATTGAATAAGATATTTTACCAGAACCTGAAAAATCTCGTCTCGCTAAATGTTTTCCTTTGGGAGAAGCCTATGGTGGTACACACCCCAAAAAAACTGGTGACATCAATTTTGGTCACCAAAAAAATGCGCAATTAACACGGTAAATGTGCAACTACTATAAAACTATTAAAAGATATGCGTAAGCTAACCAAAAAAGTATGAAACAATTTGGGGTTTACGATATAACCCTATATTCCTATTCTTTTTTTGGGTAAATCCTATATTCCTATTCATAATTCCAACCAAAAAAAATGTAACTGAAACCATAAAAATACATAACTACTGTAATAAGTAAATTTTGACGAGCTAATATTACATACAACGCACCAAAAACAGGTGCGCCCGGCACAAAAGATACGCGTATCATCTTCCAAAACTATAGTATCATCTACTTTCAACGTACACCCCTTAGTTAGCTAACCAGAAAATTCATAGAATATACCAAAAATACGCATAAAATAGCCAAAAAAATAATATGCTGAGTAACATTTCTGTGTACCATAGCTTTCTCCCTCTTTCTAAAACCAAAAGCTGAAAAAAAAAAAAAAAAAAAAGTAATCTAGTAATCAAAAGACATATAAAAAAGCAGTTTCACAGTCATAGATAGGCAACAACATCACTAGAAAACCAAATGAAGAACTCTGACGCTTTGAAAAAATTGAAACATTTTACCAGAATTCGGAGAGAAGCTTGACCCGCCATTTGTGCTTACGCATGATTGGTTGAACCTGTTTGGCGATTCGGTCGAGGATTTTTCTGGCCTCGTCTTCTCCGACCTTCTTGAGGGCTTTGATTTCCCAGACCTTGTTGAGATCGCCCACGTTCATGCTTTTGCTGGAAAATTACAATCCGAAAAACCCAGAATTGCTTTTTCGAATTTCTGGAAAGCCCTAGCCTAGGGTCTCCTCTGTCAATCGGGCAGCCGTCCGTCTCATCTACCGCGTTTGGCTCTTCATTTGAATCGTTGAAGCTCTCAATGGAGAAATTGGTATTCCCAATGGAAAAACTTGGCGGAATTTCGAATGCGTAAAAACGTGGGAGGAAATTTTACGAGTTTTTGTCCACTGTTTATTGCATTACAATTTCATGAGTTTTTATATTCCGTTTATTTTCTGTTTGTGTACTTCCTTCTTAGGCTCCGTTCCGGAATGCTTCTTAAAAAATAAGTACTTATTTTACAATTTCTCATTCAAAAATAATAAGGGTCATTCCACAAAATTCAAATCAAAAGTTCCTTTCACATTTTCAAACTCAAAAATAATATAAATGAAAAAAAAAATCAATTTTTTTTGTACCGTATTAAAGATCTCAATGAGATCTATCAAATAAGATCCATAGTGATAGGAAAATTATTTGCATAAACACATGATTTTTGAGCTTGAAGTTGCCTTATACAAAAAATAAGACTGTTGCTATGATAATGGGCGCCGGCGGAGGGAACTCGTACCAGCGGCCGAGCCAGGCAGTCTCCGGCCACCGGACGGCCGATCCGAGCCGTCCAAAAATTCTAAAAAAAAAAACCAAGGGGGCCTACGCGGGAATCAACGGCATCCGAGGTGTGTAGGGGGCTTGATCCGAGCACCCCTTTTCCATCATATATACACGGAAAAGGGGTGCTCAGATCAAGCACCCTACACACCTCAGATGCCGTTGATTCTCGCGTTAGCCCCCTTGGTTTTTTTTTTTAGAATTTTTGGACGGCTCGGATCGGCCGTCCGGTGGCTGGAGACTGCCCGGCGTGGCCACCGGTGCGATTTCACTCCTGGCACCCATTGGCACCTATCTAAATTCTTCCAAATAAGTGGAACTCTTCTTATTTTTCGGGTTGCAGCTCTCATAAACACCATGGAAGAAGTAGGGCTCTTGGTAGTGGGACTAGACAATACCCGAAAGAAGGGCGGCTAATTCCAAATTTCCAATACATCAGGGGTTTAACAGTGCAAGTCAGCTGAACAACGTGTTTGATAAGTTGGTTACATGCACCTCTCTCTCAGTGGGAAGTCAACACACCAGTATCACAGCAAATATCCTCACTATCCAGCCTGGTATCATCCTTCTGGTCTGTGACAAGGCTACCATTGGCTTAGTCATTCCTCATCAAGCTTGTGTGCTGCACTTACCACACCGCACCAGCTAACATAGTTCTGCCACAACAACCAAGAACAAGGATCGAAACGAATAGGGAACGGTAACTACCCTTTTTATCCAATCGTGATTTTTGGTAATGTGGTTTGGTTCCCCTTAACGAAAGACTCAGGGCCTAGCCCGTGAGCAAAGTCAAATGCCAGCAGGGGCAGATGGACGGGGCAGCCCTCAGCCCATTTGTTCCTCAGGATTCCCATGGACACAGAAATCCATCCGTTATCGCACAAACCTTTAAAGAACTTTTTCTTATGTAAAATTACGTGTACATCTGCTTCGCCTCTGGTTCTCAGGAAATCCTTAACTTAAAGACACATCTATTCATTCGTCTTCAACGTCTTTAACAGCTTTGATCATAGCCTTCTTCCTTTCGTCTTAGATGGACTTGTTCAGGATCAGTAAACCCAAGAACAGTTTGGAAAGGTAAAGTATGGAGGCCCATGTGCATCGAACGGTTCTAGATGCAGTTGTATCCGTACTTATGGTTTAGCATTGTGTTCCTAGTTGGGGTGAGCATAGATTCATATTTATAATAAATTAAGAACCAAACCACTACCTATAGATTATGAATTTAGGGAATCAAACCAACCCACAAAAAGTATAGGACCAAACCAATCCAAACCAATCCAAACCATTAGCATACGGTTTGGTTTTGGTTTCAAACCATTGTTTACTTAAAACTTTTTAATATCATCTTCTTCTTTTTTTAACAACATTGAAATATCGTCTTCGTTAACTATTTAAAGTACTTAAAATTGCGGAGATAACTAAAAATTGAATTTCATTTATAGAAATATAAGAAAATTTAGGAATTAATTAAACCGTGGAACCACTATTCACTAAATGAAGCATTATATATTTAAATTCTATATACTTTTGGTTAGAGGTGGCAATTTCAACCCATATTTCTTAACCCGCCCACATTCGCCCACTTATAACCCAACCCAACCCGCCCATATTGTATAATGGGTTTATATGGGTTCAACCCATATAAACCCATATTTTTATGGGTTTAGATGGGTTAAAAATGGGTCCAATATGAGTTAGAACTAAAAGACCCATACTCAAGAGTTAAATACTGTTTAAGCTAAAAATCCCCGCCTACCACAGATTCATCCCCGTCCCCCGATCATCAGAAATTCTCTCTCTCTCTCTCTCTCTCTCTCTCTCTCTCTCTCTCTCTCTCTCTCTCTCTCTCTCTCTCTCTCTCTCTCTCTCTCCATTTCAAAGACTTTCTTAAAGAACTAACTGAAACAAATCTGGATTTGGCAAGTCAAGTTGACTTATTTTTTTCTTTTGTCTTTAATCAAGATTTTGTCATATTAATTTAATAATTTTGTATCATACTTTTGTGATTTATTAATTCGACTCGTCAAGAGGCATTAGAAAAGTAAAAAATTTTGATCGAAACTCATAATTTTTAAAAAGACAAAAAAGATAACCATTGACGAAGAAACAAAGGAGCGGACCGACAAGGAAAAACCGAAGCCCTGAAAAATTAGACCAATTAGTTACTGCTAGCTTTTCGGATAAATTAAGAGTGATTTGTTATTACTCCATTTTTTTTCATTTGTTAGTTTTAGGTCAAACTTTTGTAATATATTGATTTGTTGCGATCAGAGGAACCGAAAAGTTACAAGTCACAAAAAAAATTGAGTTTTAATCATAAAATTTTACTTAGTTTTGATTTCGAAATTAGCGGTCTAGATTAAGATTGACTAAATCTTAAAAAAAAATTTGAGTTTTAATCGTACTCTCTCTCTCTCTCTCCTATTCTTCCTTTCTTTCTTCCACAAAACAAACCCCAATACTACAACACTTCGCAAACGTTAATTACTTCACAATTCTCAAAAAACGAAGTAGTAAAACAGAATCAGTAATTTTAGACCTACATTTTCCCGCATTTTTCTTTTCCTTTCTGTTTTTCGTAATAAGGAGAAACAGAGCGTCATATGCTAGTTGTTGTCTTCACCTCCTCCGTGGAATTTCTGCTAGGAATAAATACTGAGGCCTTTTTATTAAAAAAAATTGAGTTTTAATCATAAAATTTTACTTTTCTGAATTCTATTATTGAGACAAATCAGAGAGGAGAAGGAAAACCACACACACCCAAAAAAAAAAAAAAAAGGAAATGGGTCGGGTCGGGCGGGTTTGGCTTTGGCTTGACCCATATTCGACCCGACCCGTTTCAACCCGTTTACTTTTTGACCCATATTTGACCCGCCCACATTTAACCCACGACCCGTTTCAACCCGCACAAACCCGCCCAGACCCGCCCGTTTGCCACCTCTACTTTTGGTGTACCAAAATTATAGGAATAATTTTTTTTTTGATAACGTCATTGGATTACAACAAGCAAAACTAGGAAAAATCCTTAATCAAAAGAGAATTAAGCACGGGCGGAATACAACTAGTAAAATAGAAAATTTAATTATAAGAGTAAGTTGTGATATATAGAAGTGGTGAATAGGATGGTGGATTGAATAGATTATTAATTTAGAAAATTATTTGACTATATATAACTTTGATGTATACTTGGTGTATCTAAATTAAATGAGATATATAAATGTACGGTTTAGAACCAAAACCATTCAAATAAGTACTTATTCCATTTCTGGAACGGAGCCTTAATCTGAAAGAAGTATACAAACAGAGCATTCTTTTTTTTTTAATCGATATAAAAGATCATTTAGAATAAAAATGACTATTAAAGACGTGTTTTAATAATTAATACCAGTCAAAAAAAATGCTGAGAATATTTGTTAAAGTTGAAAATGTCGAGCGATAGATCTATCGCGTTTTTACCAATTATGAGCTTTTATTTTTTATTTTTTATGCTTTTACCAATTATGTTCCCTTTATCAACTTCGTACTTAGATTGTAAAAAAAAAAATGCAAAAAAAATTCCTTAGCTTGACTGGAACTCTGTCCCATAATGTTTGATATTTTCAGGAATGCATGCCATTTTTAAATTGTATATATCTTTTAATCCATAATGTTTTAGGCGATTTTTTGAACTTTGTTTAATAAAACAAATTAAACTCTATTAAATAAGATCCATATCCATATTGTTTATGAAAAACATTATTAATTAAAAGATATAGTTAATTTTTTCATGAGGCTAAAATAGTAAAATTGCCAAAAATTATGGGACAAAGGGAGTACTATTAAGGAAATAAACAAAAGGAACATAAGGAGGACATAAACAGAGCATATTTTAACAACGAAATAGACAACTAACTGACTAAGCATAGTTTAGGGATAAAATATTAGACCAAATTGAAAAATCTATTAACTTTTCCGTCCAAAAAATGGGGAATTCATTAATGCCAATCAGAAAGTTGAGGAATGAAATATGTGATTTTTGCAGTTTAAGGACGAAGAAGACAAACGAAACATAATTTAGAGGATTAAAAAAAAATTCTAATTTCATTTACGAAAAGTGAGAAAAGAAACCAAAAAAAAGGAAAAGCAAAAAGTAAAACCTCGCATTTTGAACACGGGAGGTTTCCCAAAAACGACGTCGGCGTCGTTCCATTGTAACTTCTCACCTAGAACTTGCGAAGTCCTTTGGAATGCGCATTAACGTTAATTTGTCTAAATTGTGAGCTCATACCGATTTCTATATACCATCGAAACCGTTCATGTTGTAGCTTTTGTCAAAAATATAAACCATGTTGAAGATCATATTAACCGAATACTGATTGATACATAATCGGAGATGATCAGTGCAAATTTGTTTTTGTAAAAATAGATTTGATTACACTGTATCAAACCCATTCTATCGAAGAATTTAACCTTGTGGGGTTTGGTGATTCAGGAAGGAGAGAGGGAGAGAGAGAGAGAGAGAGAGAGAGAGAGAGAGAGAGAATTTGGTGATTCAGTAGCAAGAAAAGGACCTTCTGGATTCTCACTCCATTAGTAACAGGTCAGTTGTGATTTCGATTTTGTACAGCTTTCATTGTTCTTGGCAATAATATCGCAAATGGGAACAAAAACACCAACGAAACTGCTCACTGGAATTTTTACCTTAATCGTTGATGATCTTTCTTTTAACACATAGTAATCGGCGAGAACAATAAATTTCTTGTCCATTGAATGTTTAAATTGAGGCAATTGTCAAATACTTTGTGTATTACTGTACGAGCTGTTACGAGCAATGGTTGTTTTGCTAGGGAAGATTTTTAGCTTCTTTAGAATGGAAATGATTGCTTTCAGTTTGGACTTTATCCCTTGAAGATACTAATCAATATGAACAAAAAAAAAATTACAGAGAAAGAGGTAAAGTGATGCCTTCACTTTTTGAAGCTCGTTAAAGTTTCAAACCAAGATCTAATAAGCTATTACTCGGCTCGTTTGGCTTATGATATATGAAAAATTCAAACTACTCAAGATGGGCTGGTGTTGAGCTCGATTAAATCTCTTTTGAGATCAGCTCGCCTCATAAACAAAAAGATTGAACATATTTTTGAAGCTTGTTAAGCTTTCAAACCAAACTTGATCAACCTCTTGCTTGGCTCGTTCGGCTCTTTTATCGCCTCTAATCCTGAGTTTGTAGCTCTGAAGGTTAAAAATTACCTTTCTTAGGGCGGTATTCGGGTGCGGTTTTTTAAGGTCATATTTACTCTGCTCTATCCTGTCGCCTGTAGCCTCTGTTTCCAAATTTGTTAGAATGAATTAGTTATATCTCTGGTTTAATAGCTTATCCATCTTAGCTTTCTCATGTTCAATCCCACGTTGAGAATTTTCCCGTCTGATAGATGGAAAATGCCTCTTGGTGGAATTCACCAACCAGCCCACACCATGATATGCCAAGACTTGTTTGCCAAGATATCTGGTACTGTGGTTGGCATGTACCACATCCCCATTGAGATGAAGTTCATTCAACTTGGTTAAATTGTCAACCAAGTTTGTCAAACTGGGATTTTGAAGTGTTAAGGATGTTCCATACCGATCATCATAATTGGTCAAATCAACGGTTGCCAACAAAGAAAGTTCCAAGATTTCTGAAGGAATTTGACCATAAAATGAAGATTGGGGTTGATTGAGACTCGTCAGCCTCAAAAGGTAGCCGAGAAGTGGTCGGATTTGAGAGAAGGTGAAATGGTTATCGGCAAGGTTTAGCCTCCGAAGGTGTACGAGACTAGAGAGGCTACTGTTGGAGTTGATAGGGCCACAGAGAAAGCTGCTATTGAGGTCGAGGCCAATCACATGACCTGTGTCATGGTCGCACTCCACTCCATCCAAGAGCAGCAATCGCTAGCATCTCCATTCAGCTTCCATATTCAACTTTTGGATAAGCATACAGGCCGCTTGAATCACGATTGTTTATAAAAAAGCTACACTTGAACTGCAGCTAGGCCAAGCTCTCGTCTTCATGGCATAATGGCTGTGCAGAAGAGAAAGAGTAAGTCAATGTAATCAGTCAATGAGATGAAAACAACACCAGAGCGCAAACCTGTAAAGATACAGAAATGAACCCATGATTTGTAGCCAATTTTAGTTACCAGTTTTGGGGTGAGCAAGGCTAATGGCAACACATCTGTTTTGATGGTCTAGCAACTAGTACCGTGTCTTTATACAGAGAAATTTCGAAAATAGATAGAATCCTTGACCACGAGTCAAATGAAGCAGACAAATAAATCTCCTTTTCATGTAAAGTTGCGTACTTTTCCATGCTGTGATTCTGTGTCCAAGGGGATAGCTCTGATCAGTGCTGTTTTTCTGATGCATTTGAGCGGTTAGGACAGTGCATTTGGTTACCAGTGGTCCAGTGGATAAGGCAATCCTCAAAATGGCAAACGTGTAACGAAATGGGAGAAGACCGGCGAAAGAGTTCATACAAAAGGGCCAAAACAAATTTGTTGGAGCTAAGTGAAATGGTCCCAAAAAGGAACTTAAAACTCAATCTTGTTATGCGCGAATTGTGGATTGATTTAGCTCGTTGACTTGCTAATTCAGTAGGCCAGTTTATGCTTGAGTTGTCCTAAAGAGTGTTTTTCATTTATCCCTAAGGGCAAATAAAACTAGGCCGTGTTTCATATGCAGCCTCTTTCTATTTTTCTCGTCAGTATTAAACGGCTCTCGTAGCAGCTGTGTTGGGAGTTGTGTTCCTAGCATTGCCTCACATACAAATAGACAGGCCGGAGGTTTGAGATGTCAAGCACATATTTGACACAGATTGTTTGCTGTCATCCGATGCGTGGACCCGCCTAAAACAATCTGGAGGAACTCTTGTGATGTTTTATTTTTTGTTTATGGGAAAGTTTCTGATGTTTGGTTGTCTTGGTTCGGTTTTGATTCTAGCTACCCTAGTATGATACTGAACTGGGACAATTTGCGCTTTCATATGTACCAGTTATTTATGGGAGCGTCAATTGATTTCTTTTCGGGGTGGAAATGGATTCAAATTTCAAGGCCTGCATTTTTTTCCCTGGTACTTATACAAAACCTGTTTCAAAACTGAGAGTTGGTACCATCGCAATCCCCGTTATGAAAGTTCTTCAGAGCTGGCATACGTTCCATCGATTAGGAGGAAGTGCATTATCTGAGTTGGATTTCTGACAAAAAAAATTCTCTACAATATTGTTTTTTTTTTTTCCCAGAGAGATGAAGGATGTATAAACTTGTTAAAGAGGGAAAAATGCAGAAACTACTTCAAACTGGGAAGAGCCGAATTTTTGTACTTTCTTGTTTTCTTTTTTTGCAGCTCTACAAGACATGATACCAACCCCCAGGTGGAGAAATTAAGCCATCTTCTGACGATTCCACGCTGCAATAAAGAGGAGTGAACTGTGAATGCAGTTGATAGGGATACATTGAAGAACTTGTATTCTTCGTTTCCGAGATCTCGGTTGCTTCTCTTTAGTTGTGAGGAAAGTCCATAGTCACATTCACAAAAGTACGACCTATCGATATAAAGCACCAGTTGGCTTGCTGTTCTACTGCATTTCAGGTGGCCAGTTCAAGACTCCACAAGTCATCCATGGTCCTGCAGCTTGAGTCATATTTTCAGTCCATTGCTCGATCGGATCCATATGGTTGCCTTGCCTGCTTAACCTCTTGTAATGCAAAGGCTAGAAAACTGCCGTTTGGAGTTCTCCTATTTGAACATGTGCTTCTCTACAACCTAAAAGTGACCATTCCTGTTGTGTTTTTTTTTTTTTTTTGAAGATTTCCTGTTGTGTTGATATTTATTGTCACGGTTCTGAAATTAAAGCATATATTTTCTTTGTTGCTGACAGTAATCTATGTGGGGGGTTTTTAAGGGTTGATTTGGTTATATGCATCTGTTAAGAAAATTCTTTGTGAGGCTTATAATTTTTTTTTCTTTTTTTGACCGGAAAAAGGGTGGGAGGGGGCGACTAGCGTAGCAACTCCTTGGGCGTGAGCCGCAAGTTTCTTTCTTTAGATTAGGCTTTGCCTCCTTTTAGGTCTGCTTTAGGGGCTCTCGACCCGCCTTGGAATGTTCAGTTTCGAGCCATAATTATTGTCCGTGAGAACAGACCGTCACCACAAACATCACCTGGGTACTAGATGACAGTAGTCTATTTTGCCCCCTTTGTGAGACTCGAATCAGAGTCAATAATGTATGTCAAGCTATTCAATACTTTTCCTAACTTGTAACCTCATCTTGCCGGTGGAGATGCAAATATACTCATGGAGGATAGATCTAAACAGGACATTACGGGGAGATGCAAATGCCGTACAAAAGAGCCAAGCATGGCGATAAAAAGGCCAAGGAGAGCAGAAAAGGAAGAGATGTCAAAATCTTTTGACACCTTCTGATATATTGAGGATATTTATTTATATAAATAAAAACTTACCTAAGTTTTTCATTTTTGAAAGATAAAAGGAAAATAAAATTGATTTGATACAATTAATAAAGAAAAAAAAAATACTACAAGTAAGAAGTCAATGTTCTCTTTTATTCCTCCATTGAGCTCTATCCCTCACAAGTTGCAAGCTCCAAATAAATGATTCAGACTCTGTATTCCTGGTTTCGCACGAGTCTATAACCATTCGATTAAGTACTACTGTCAATTTTGGTGTGTTGAAAGGAAATGCACAACTTGTAGTTTTACTCCGATTCCTTTTATCTTTGTGAATACCTTTCAAAAATTAACCAAATTCCCTTTATTTTGCTGTTTATATCAATTAATTTTTTTCAACTTTAGTCTATATTTTTTTGATACCCCTCGTTGAGCTAAACAACGCGATACAAAGGAATTATACCCAAAATCTATAAAAATAAAAAATAAAAGGAGAAAAAACTAAAAAATGTAAAACTATACCAAAAAGTCACAAAATGTCAAATGGAGGAATAATTATATGAGTACCGACCATATATGCAACGAATAAATCAGAGTACTTGATTCAATGTACTAACTTTTTATTCAAAACGGTTTTGGATCATCGATGCATACTTAAAAACGGGCTCCACATGGCATATGAGCACCATCGGTACATGCTGGTCAGTAGCGTAAATGGGTTGCAAATGGAGCCTAACTAGGACTAACTCAGATTTGACAGACTAAGGTTTTGTTTCGCTATGATTTTTATTTTTTAAGTACTTATTTTTAATTTTACGAGACAGATCATTCTCTCACAAAGTCACAATATATCACATTTAATTTAAAAAAATAAGTACTTATTTTCTTTAGCGGAACGGAAACTACAACACTTGTTGAGGCCCATAGTGAAAATCCAGCCCAAGCCACTTGGACCAGGTAAACTTGTCAACTCCCATCAGCCCAAACTCCAAAGCTAGCCTATTTTATGGAGTAGTACTCCGGTACTCAAAAAATTTCGGGAAAATCGATTGGTTAATCATTCTCGTCCTAGGACAGTCCTGTTCTAACCGCAGACAACCCTCTCTCTCTCTCTCTCTCTCTCTCTCTCTGCCTTTCCTGTCCCTCCAAGAACAGGGCGTTATACAATCGATACATTACACACAAACTCAGATATACGTTACCGGAACAATTTTGAAGCAGTTTAAAGTTTCATGATTTGTGTCGATTGGTTGATTTGAAGTAATTGAGTTATTTTGGTTATTGGGTGTTCGAGCCTGTTTGCGCGTATCAAGATTTAGTAATTATTATTGGATACCCAGTTAGGCAGTTACTACTAGTACTATTTAAGCCGTGGAATAGTAGAGTTGCTGCCTTTGATTTTGGTTACTAGTAAGTTGAGATTCAAACAATGGCCGGTATAGCTATAGCCTTGGATCTACTGAGGAAGAATCGAAGCTGGAGCAATTACCAAACCCTACACTCGACTGGTTTGTTCTCAGCCACTCTTGCTGCTTCTACTGCCGCCGCTTCCATCGCCGCCGGAACCCCTTTTGCCTCTAGGGCTTTGTTCGGGTACTCTCTCTCTCTCTCTCTCTCTCTCTCTCTCTCTCTCTCTCTCAGTTTATATATGTGTGTGTAGATAGATAGATAGATAGATGTCCGGGCACATGATGCGTGTGCAGTTCATGTTTTGTAAATTGTAAAAGATGAAAGAAGGAGAATTTTAGAATTGAGATTAATCTGTATTGTAATCTGAGATTTGGAAGAGAAAAGAGGAGAAGAAAATTGGGGGGCAGTCTTTTTTTTCCTGGGCAGTTTCTTTAAGTAGTTGAAGGGGTAGTATGAGAAACTAAAGTTCGAGTCAGCCTCAATACTGACGGTAACACGAGAAAAGGTGTTACCTTTGCAGTAGTCATAGATAGATAATCGTGTTATGTTTGCAAAATTTGAAAGAAAGGAAAATTTTGAGTTGAGATTAATCTGTGTTGAAATCTGAGATTTGGAAAGAAAAGAGGTGAAGAAAATTGGCTGGCAGTTTTGTTTAAGTAGTTAAAGGGGTAGTTTGAGAAAAGTTTTTGTTTAAGTAGTTAAAGGGGAAGTTTGAGAATCTAAAGTTTGAGTCAGCCTCAAAACTGATGCTAACAAGAAAAAACGTGTTACCTTTACAATAGTCCTAGATTAAATAGTTGTCTTATGTAAATTGCAAAAGACGAGAAAAGGAAAATCTTGAATTGAGATTAATCTCTATTACAATCTGAGAGCGCAGAGACTTGAAAGAATTCAGTCTACTTGTGCTCTCTAGAAGAGCTAATAACGCTTCCCTGGCAACTAAGGAGTCATCAAAGTATGAGTCCATACACTTGCTAGCTAATACCAAAAGGAAACCAAGGCCAAGAGGGATATACTCTTCCCTCCCTACGTGGGAGCAACATTGACAGTTCCTCGAAGCCGGGAAGATGATTTTGCAAGCAAGCCACCCCCTTTCAACTCCACGGAACATTTTATTCCTACTCCTCTTGAGCCGTATGTTGTCCTTTCCTCAGCTAAACTAAGCCAGGTGGTAGTTTACAACGATACCTCCAACAAGACGGGGCAGGATTTGAAACCAGAAAGATGAGAAAAGAAAAATGTGTGGCAGTTTCTTTAAGTAGTTTAGCTGTAGTTTGGGAAACTAAAGCCTGCCTCAAAACTGACGTTAACACGTGAAGAGGTGTTACCTTTTCGATAGTAATAGATGCATAATATATGTGTGTATGCTGTTTCCCTGGCTTCTGTGCAAATACATACGTATCCACGCTGAGTAATCTACACACATATATGTGCATTCAAATTGTTGTTGGGAATAGCTTGTCTATCGAATCAAGGTATAGAAGGGAATACAACTTTGTATTTAGCTAAAGAAAATCGAATGGTGTTTGAATATTGAGCAGCAAAGTTTAGAAGCCAAGGAGATCATTGCCAGAAGTGAAAGAGATATCAGACCTTGTGTATAAGTTGGTGTATCTCTTCCTCCATTGTCCTTTATTCCCTTTGAGTCTGCTTGCCTCTCAGTTCAAGGTCAGGTTGTTTGATAGACTGTAGGTCTGTTTCTAGGCTTCTAGGATGCCTTGGTTCTGGCCATGGCTTTCTGTCTTTCTTGGTTTGCTTGGGCTCAGTTTTTTATTTTTTATGTCTTACCTGATTTGTTTTTGTACTGCCTCTGGGGTATGCCCCTTAGCTCTTGTAAGTGGTTGCTTTCAATGAAGTAATTTACCACAATAGACAAAGCATTGAACGGCATTGTCCTTGGACAGAGTTGGTCCACTTGAGAGTTGAGAGTATCTGGGATAAAATCGGTATTCAGCTAAACAAAGAAAATAGGTCTTTAGGTGATATGAAATTCATGAGACATTCAATAACCGGGGCACTTGAGGAGGTCAACTTTAGTGTTGGAAAACGTAATCGCTATATCCGCGAGCAAAACAGCATTGAAAAGTGTAGGGGCAGCTGACTTGATTCTCTTACGAAGCAGGACTTTAGGTCTTATGGTACATTCCAACAGGGTACACCCATACCTTAACTACTGATTGGGTCAAAAATATGATAAGTTAATGGCAGGCTTTGCTGCTATTGGGGGAGTTTGTGCAAAAACACTACAATGCCCGTTCATACTTCTTATGTTGATTGTGGAAGCAAAGTGAACAGTATTCAGAACACACAGAGTTATCACAATCCGCGGGTTGTTTCTCTTGAGGAATCTTATATTCAAGTAATAGTAGTTACTATTTAACGTAGTTAGTAATGTATAGCGTCGCAAGGCCAGTAAACACTATGAATAATCAGTATAATGTACAACCAAAGTGAAACTTTGTTACTTACCAAAAAAGAAAAAGTGAAACTTTGTTCTCCTAATAAGTCAACGAAAGAAAAGACTGTTTTATGGAACTTCCCTATCAGCCAAATCCAAGATAATGTATCGTGGACATATTTATCGTAGACATCACTGCTTCTAAAAGGCACGCCAGTTAATCTATCTAAATATTTCTGAAATTAGCGCTGAGGTGCTGCCATGCAAGCTTCCCCTATTGTTTTGGATTTCTATTGTCATTTCTTTTTGTTTTATCTCCTCCGTAAAAAAGTGTAGTGGTCAAGAAAATATTGTCCATCAAAGTACAGACTAAAGAGTCACCAAAGTTATGATTAAGGGTTATAATTGTAATTTTTCCATGTTAAAAGTTTCTGTTTAGTTCTCTATTTGTACTAATTCTTGTTATTTGGCTCACTCTTTATTTGTTATACTTAGCACTTAGCAGTTGAAACTGTATTCTAATGGTGTATCAACCTGCTGATATTTTGTGAAGTAGAGCATTGGATAAGGAGGAATAATTACATAGCTTTGCATTTGGGGTTATCACATAAATATTTTCTTATCAGTCGTAGCGTTTGTTTCTAATGAGCAGACCTTCTACTGTGTTCTGCAAATAAAGGATTACTATCCCTTGCATAATATGAAGTGTACATCCTGTTATGTTATACATCTATCATGGTTAGCCTTAGATATAGTTTTCATAGATGAGGAGTAATCATCTTCTTGGTTATAATTGGACTTCATGGCAGCAGTTACGCCAATTGGTGGATATTCTGTTGGGTGGTTCCGGCTTTTTGCTCTCAAATGCTTTTGATTGACTCTTGGAGGTTTGCTTCCTACAAGAAGCTAAGGTTTTATGGAATTTGTTGTGTTTGCTTTCTTTGTGTGGCTTATTTGGTTGGGGCAGACTAATTATATTTTTTAGAACAAGTTTGGGTTGCCTACTCTATGCGGTAGAATGTGTTGCTGTTACCTGTCATCTTTTTGGGGTTTGGTCTCTAGTCTTTCGATGAATTTTTTTTTACTTTATTTCTTGAGTTTAGAGAGCAGTGTGTGATAAGCATTTTATTTTGTTTGGTGGGCTTCTTGTCCTCCATTCTCATTGTACTTTTATTTTAATCCTAAACACAACAACAATAACAAAACTCATGTAGTCCCCAATCATTGGGGGTATGGCCAGGGGAGGATTGGAGACAAACCTAACCTTTGGCAATATGCACAAAGTGACTGCTCTCAGAATACCACTGAAACAGTGGCCCCCCTATACCTGTTTTGCTGCAGAGCCATGCCCCCAAATCAAAGCTAAATGGCATCAGAGAGGGCAGGCCTAGAGACCCAATTTATTTTAATCCTAAATGATTATCTTTTTCCTGTCAAACAGTTTGTGAATTTATTCTGTGCGCATTTGTCTCTTGTTTGTATATTAACTTTTTGTGATGGGTACAGCATTCCTGGAAGATCAATTGCATATTGTGATGCTGGCGCTGCACTAACTGACGAGGATTACCTTTCCGGAATAAAAAAGGCGTCTGGAAATATTTTTGAGCATGATTCTCTGCAGTACCCCACCAAAGAGTACAACATTGAGCTAAGACCTCTATTCTCAGCTTTTGGGTGGAAGTCTCTTGCTCAAACGTCATTGAGGTCTTTCCTCATGTGCTATTTGCCTCTTTTGGAGCCACGTTCAAACGTAGAAGAGGATGATGATGACTTCCTGCAGGATGCTCCACAGGAGCATCATGTGGATTTAGTTGCTCCTTTCAAGAAATCAGTGGTGCAAATCATTCGTGAGGTGACTTTAACTAATTTCTGCCATCTTTTTATCTGCACGTCAAGTTTGTAGCATCTTCAGGCATGCTTTTTTATTCAGTGGAATTAGTAGGTGCAGATCTTGGTGGAAATTGACTGCTTCTTGATTCTGAGGAGTAATTAAGAATGCATTTATAAAGATTAGGAACATATGCAATTATGCATGTGTATACAAAATATTTGATAACAATCAAAGACTACTAGCTTGATTAGCTTTAGTCTTGAGAGTTAGTGAAGATTTCAGTCTGGTTGAAAGAGTTGATGTCTCAGTGCAACAGTCTGACTTAGGCTCTTGCATCTAAAACCCAGTAAATTGCTGTTACTTTAAAGCCTGTGTTGAAATTTATGACGTACGACTAAAACTGAGTACTGTTTCATTCATGCTGTTATGAAGTAATAAATCGAAAAGATCTATGAACTCAGCTGAGATGTGAATTTTCATGTGCAATTTTTCACCTTGAATACTGATAGTATATTGAACTACATTTTTCCCCCCCTTCTGTTTTCTCGACAAAGCAGCACAATTATTGTGCTCAGACTGCTTACGTCAAAAATCATATAGCTGTATGATATTTTGGCTTGTCAAGTTTGAAAAGTGTTTACTTATACTACACATTGATCTAATTTTATTGGCAGATGATATTCGCCAACGGTTCTTACAGTAAGAATATGAATTGTGACCATGTATCCAACTTACAGTTTGGGTTTTTATCGGACATATTAAATTCAGTCTGTTGTCCTATATTCTGTTCTCTTTTTTTTAGGGTCTTCGTCATGAGCATTGTGCTAGATAGAAGATATGGGCATTCGACTATACTGCATGCTCCTTTCTTTTGTTTTTTGGAAAATTGTGTTCGGAGTTTTTTCAGGCTTTGCCCTTAAATTGTAATGCTACCATTTTGAAAACTTGTTCCCGAATTACTAATTGAGAATGTCTTTGGTGTATCAGACCACAGTTGTAACTACCAGAAGGGTTCTGGAAAGACTTGTTGTCCACTATGTTTCACACAGAGTGGCATGGAAATTACTTAAAGGTACTTGTTTTACATGACTGTGCTACGTTGCATGCACTGCTTACACTTGGTTTTTTGTGTAACTAATTGTCACCGCGATGTTTTGCAGATGTTCGCAAATCAGCAGTGCGCAAGGCTGGAAGGGGGATGCCAAGTTCAGTCTACTTTTTCCATGTTAGCAGAACAACTTTCAGAGGTCAAAACTTATGTCCTCACTTTTCTCCAATTAGCTTCTATCTTTTCATTTATTTATTTTTTTTTTTTTTTGTGATAGGCAATTAGCTTCAACCTTGCTGTTTAATAATCTGTTATTACTTGCCAAGCAGGACATTTTTTGGTAATAGCGGCATGGTGGCTTGTTCAATCCGGCATAGATGTGTACCGATTCTTTTCTCACGTGTTTAAAGAAGATAACGATAGAGTTGAAAGAGCTGAGCAACTTCAACTTCTTGTAAAGAAGGTTTATGCTAATACTCTCAAGGGTGCTGCATCACTTGTTTTTGCTTCTATTGGAGCCGGGATTGGTGCAACCCTGTTTCACCCCTCTGCTGGTCAGTGGATTGGTAAGCCCATTACCCTTTGCCTTGTATCATACATTTATGGACCAAAATGGATGTCATAGAGTTAAAGATGAGGAATGAAAATAACCGAATTAGCTAATTTTGTTTCTTTGATATCCCCGTGTTGGAAAACCTTTTGGCTTTTGTAAATTTCTCCACAAATTCCACGATCGAAATACAACCCTTGTGAAGAACAAGTTTGATGCGCGCGCAGGGGCTAAATAACATGTTGAATTTTCTATAATGATTTGTTAATTTGTAGTTTCGTGCATTTTGCAGGCTGTACTGTTGGAGATTTTGCAGGGCCTGTTATTCTATCTTTCTGTTTAGAGAAATTTTTCCGTGCAAACAATTAGAGCAGCGGCTAAGACTTTCTTCGGGATCTGATAAAAAATAAGGTTGACTTGACTGATTCTTAAGATCTTGCTAATGTATAATGCAGAAGTTATTGAAATCTAGTTTCAAGAATTTAACACCTACTACCAGTCCTCAAGTTATTGAAATCTAGTCTCAAGTTTTGCTTTCTTTTACCTTGCAATTGCATGCAGGAATGATCTTATTCTCATTTTGAATTGAGTTCCCATGATCATTGGATTGACTATGTTTTCACTGCCCTTCACAAATTTTTTGACACCACATTCTGCGTCATATCTTTTATTTGATTTTTGTTCTGTTGTATGTAAAGGTGCAAAACTTTCGTTTCATGTCGGTTCATTATGCACTTGGGGGTATTTGTGGCCCTTCTGTTGAGCTGCGCTTCAAATTAAGTGCTGGAAACAGTTCACATTAACCAAAATTTACTCTTGGATAAACAAACCAAAACAGATTGTTTGCCAGTTTGTTAACACCTCTCGACTTTGATGATCGGACCGGTTCATGTGTTGAAGCTTGTCGGGACCATCAATCATGCCATAAGTTATGTTGAAAGGATACCGATTGATGGTGAATACGGAATCCATTTACTCAAGTAAATCCACTTATAGCGATCATGTGTTGATTGATATCAGATCAAATTGACTTTTGACGTGATTGATGGTATCGACAAGACCGAAAAAACCCAATACAGTTTCAAATTTCAATCATCAAAGACAAATGGATCAGTTGAAAACGGACAGGAGCTGCTTCCTGAATTAATCTAGTAATCGAGAACACAAAATGTACAGTCTAATATAATTCTGCCATGAGAAAAAAATCCAGAATCCATTAAGGGAGGAATCTGAGAAGTTGATTATCCATTCTGTCTATGTAAAGAGTACCAATCGCCTTGGCTTTGTTCTGTTTTCTTCGCACACTGGCAGGAGCTCTTTTAAGTGTCCCAAATCATCACAACCGAGATCACGCCAATCCCCAACAACACGGCCAAAAACTTGTAAAAAGGCGTATCAACCAAAACCAACTTCTGCGGCAAGTAACCCTTGGCTAGCAAATGATTTATGGAAACATAGATAAACACCCCACAAGCCAGAGCCATAGAAATGGCGTAAATCCAATCCGCCACAGCGCCTTGAGTCGTGGCGTCAATTATGATTCCAATGGCAACTCCAATTGGACTTGAAATGGCGAATGCAAAAGCATAGGCGACACAGGATAAGAAGGGACGATTGGGAATCATACGAAGGAGAGCTATACCCATAGCAATGGCTGCGAATATCTTGTGGAGGCAGATGGTCCACAGAGCTTTCCAAGCGTCGGCCCTTGTTTCTGCGACTCCGATCGCGATGCCCTCGAAGACGGAGTGGAAACACAGTGCGACTATGAGCAAGATGCTGTCCCCAAGTGACGTTGCAGATGTTGCAACAGGAGCTTTCACAAAGTGACTGTGTGGATTGTCATGACCCTATTATATGAACAAGCAGTTAAGTGTATGGTTAGAACAACCACGGATTGAGTCCGTCCCACATAGTCAATCAAAAGTTACTGTAATTTGGAACAATGGGCCTAAAGGAACTCTAATGGCTTTTTCTCTGTGTCCCTCACCTGATATTGTGACCCTGTAGTTACCCCATTGCTACCGCCTCTCCCGTATCCTGGTGCATACAGATCAAACACATAAGCTAAGAAGAAAACAACCTTTCCATACTTCTCAGAGCCGAAACATTCATGAGGATGATTCTGAGTCCAATTTTCACGAGCTTGATGAAGTAATACAAGGAACTTCAGCCAATTTTGAACATCAAAGAAGATTAAATGATGCATGTATATATACTCGAGGAATCAGATCATTTCCTTCAATTAAGCAACTTTTTACTTGAATATCAAAATGCTTGACAAATAACCAAAAGGTTACATTTTTCATTAATCATGTCCAGCAAACAACATTAAAGAATAAGGCTGCATCTTTGGTCACCAAGAAACGAATCATATAACTAAGATCTCGATGGAATCAAAATCACCTCTTGTTATTAAACAATCCATTGGTTTTGGAACATTAGGAACTCAACAAATCATGCTTTGTGTAACTGACAAGGAAAGGCTATATGGCGTAGTTGGTTACAAATCAATTGCATTACATGAATCTCGACATCACTGTTGGACCCAACAACTATCCCATTGTCTCCATACACATGAGAAATCACGAAATCAGCAAGCATAGTAATCACCGGAGATTTGGATCTTCCGAGGTGGAAGAGTCGGAATCAGAGTCGTCGTGGCCGCCTGGGTGACACGGCGGACAATATCAGCCTCGAGCAAAGGCACTTGGCCCCCGAAATTTTGCTCAAAAAGGGCCATGTCTAGGTAGGACGACAATAAAGACAGCTGTTTCATTTCTTTATCGCAAATTCTACTTTTTAATTCCTCCCGACAAGAATATTCAATCCAAAACATTTAAGCGTGAATCTAACCAATATTTTAAGGAAAGACGAACAAAACAAAAGATTCATATCGTAAAGATCTAAGGGGGCTTATACATCATGAGTGTTAGCTACGTAACACACAACCCTCCTACTTTAGTATTCGGGCTGGGAACGGGCTGCAAACAGATAGTAAGACTATAAGCAACAAAGGATTCATGTCATAAAAATCTAACAAGGTCTACCTTACACACAACCCTAGATAAGACTCTAAGCACGACACACACAGACGGAGTTAAAGACGAACAAAACATCAAAACAAGAAAATCAGGCCAAATGAAATCAACAACAAAGCACGAACCTTGAATCTCGACATCGCCGCCGCCGTGGGACCCACCACCACCATTCCCATTCTTCCCGTAAACATGGGAAATCACGTAATCCGCAAGCATAGTAATCAAATACCCAGCGCAAGCCAACATGAACGCAAAAGGGTAAGGTTTACTCGTCAAATCCCGAAACGTCTCGTTCGAGTCGCTCAGGAAATGCATCATCGCCGTCCCCAAGAACACGCCCCCGGCGAATTGCGTCCCCAGGACCAAAAAGCCCTCGTTCCATCTCATAAAATACGGCGATATGCCACCGACGAACGTGCCGATGAATACGAGGATTAAGCACCATATTTTTACCAGGACTAGTGGTTTTGAGCGGAGGTTTGTCGGGGGTGAGTCGGAGTTGGAGTCCGCGTCGGAGTGGTCGCCGTGGGCGGCGGCGGAGAGGAGGAGGAGAGAGAGGAGGGGGAGGAGGGAGAGGAGTTTGGACATTTGGATGGTGGGTTGATTAGGTCAGCCATTTTGTTTGGGTGGGGTTGAGGGTTTTTAAAGAGGATTATTGAAGTGTTGTACTGCAAACAGACAAAGAGGATGAGAGAGAGAGAGAGAGAGAGAGAGAGAGAGAGAGAGAAGTACATGAGGACGGATGGAGGAGAGAGAGAGAGAGAGAGAGAGAGAGGGAGAGGGGAGTAGTACTGGAAAGACGACGAGATTGGAAAGAGTAGTACAAATTGTAACTCAACGCGGAAGGGTTGTGGGCCCGGTTGGTAAGAGTTTCGGGGGAGGCCCCACTATCGCTTTCTCTAGCGTAATTATTCAACGTTCGAGACTAACGATGGGCAACGAAAACGAAACAAGATAACACAACACGAATAGGATACGAAATTAGTGGGTTAGGGTTGAACATTTTTGACACGAAAATGGCACGACTCGGAAAACACGAATTCTAAATGTCGGGTTCAGATTGATCACGCGGGATACGAAATTGACACGACCAACACGATTACTAATCTGTGTCACTTATTAACACTAACATATGTATATAATATATGGTATATCTGTAATTAGTATATAGAGTTGGGTAACGGATAAAATAACACGACACGAATCGGATACGAAGTTAACGGGTTATGGTTGAGTATTTCTGACACGAAATATGAAAATGACACGACTGGAGAAATACAAATTCTAAATGGGTCGGGTTCGAGTTGGGTGGTTTGTGACACGAACCCAATTGACCCGACCCGACCCGATACCCAGGTCTATTCGGGACACCCCTAGTTACAGTAATAACCTGCAAATGAGCCGAGTTTAATTTACTCCCTCCGTTGCTATTTAATTGTACATTACGTTTTTCATTCATTTTCAATGGTTTATAATTCTTGACGTATGTTGCTAAAAATATACTGTATAATTCTTGACGTATGTTGCTAAAAATATACTGTACAATATAAATCTTATTTGATAGATCTTAATTTTTTCTATAAGATAATAATTTTAAAAACATAAATATACATCGAGAGATATAAGCCGTTGAAAATGTACACAAAATCGTATTGGACAATTAAATAAGGATGGGGGGAGTACTAAATTAGCATGTTAATCCAAATTTTTGAGTGTTAAGTTTGGATCAATTATTAAACGAGTCAAAAAATTGAGTTTGAGCTTGAACTCGCCGAGTACTAACAAAAGGAGCTCCAAACTGCTCGCAAGCAACTCGGCACTTGCAGCAAACGTAAGAGCATGTACATCAATGAAAATGTAAAAATGCTGGTCAACAGTGCACTTTTTTCATTTTATCTACCCACATCTCTCTCAACACTATACCAATACTATCTATTTTACTTAACATCAATTAAAAAATATATTTTTTCACCCATTTTCTATTATCTTTATTGTTTAAAGAAAGGAGAAAAAAGGGAGGAGAGAGAGAAAGAAACAATAAAAAAAGGAGTATGAATAGTGCCTCAGTAAACACAACAACTTACACAACCTCTCACATGCATGTGGGCTCCACACACACTACTATGTGTGGGCCCCACATGTATGTGAGAGGTTGTGTAAGTTGTTGTGTTTGGATCGTTGTGTGAGTAGCATTATCCTACGTAAAAATAGAGTACAACTGTTCATAAATGAATTTTAGCTTCTATTTTACCTCATCTGGTGCAAACTATTTTTCTATGTTTCTCTTTGGTAAAATAGCAAAAAAGACATTTAATCTCATCTAGTGTGCTTGCTCTAAGGAGCTATTCGGGAGTTGTTGGAGGGTTGACTGGATTCGACACAATTTTTGCATACTTTGCGACCGTCCTAATGGTGGTGAATCATTAACATTTTTATTTTGGAAATTAATAATACCAAAATCTTTTTTGGTGTATCTTTTATTGCATGACTTAATTACCCTCCACTACACCATTTACTTAACAAAATGCCTCTTGAAATCCCAAGTACAAAGCAACTGTTTTCAAGCAAAATTATGACCGTGAGATTCGTGAGAAGCAAAATTATGATCCCAAATGAAAATTACGATGGTTTCGCCAAATGGAGCTCAACTCATTCGAAAAAAGTTCGGCTCATCAAAGGAGGCTCAAATCGATTAAAGAGATTCATTTAATAAATTATGATCCGAATAGGCACAGAAGATGAATTCGGTGGTTTTGCGGATGAAGGGCCACCAACCCAGAGTTCTACTCCATAACTTCCGCGTGATCTTTCCCAGCGGTGCAAAAATATTATATTATTACGGCTGAAAGCAAGATTGTTGAGGCTAATAGCAGAATATCCCACCAATTTTTCATCTGGGTATGTTTGATTTGTAATCAGTTGAATGGGAATGGAGGTGGGTTGTCGGCCGTAGGAAAGGTGGTTATGGTGGGTTTGCGGGAGAGGAATGGAGAGAGAGAGAGAGAGAGTTTCGAAATCTGGGATTAGGCGTTTGAGAGGTTTGGATAAAGCTGCAATAAAAGAAAGAAGAGCCCTGTGAATTTCAACTGGCATTTTTTAAAGCAAATGGTGCAGTGGGGTAAGTTAAGTCATGTAATGTAATGAAAGGTACATCTTGAATTTTGGTGGAAATAAAAATGGTTTTGGAAGAAACAAAAATGGTTTTGGAATTATGAGCTCCTTTTATTTTTTATTTTTAGTCAATCATTAAAAAAATAAAAATGTTAGAGATTGGCCACTGTTAGGACGATCGCAAAGTATGCAAAAAGCCAAAAACTGTGTCGAATCAATACATCTCTCATTATTAATACATTTTTATTACTACTACATTATTAATGATTGACCACATTTTTATTACTATTACATTATTAAAACATCTCTCTTTTTTTGATTCTGTCTTTCGAGATATCTGACTCCGTCTCTTACAACAGCGCAAGAGCGGGGTCCGATTTCTTTTGTCTCAAAAATCTTTGTGCTTCTGTGCGAGGAGATTTTTCGGCCGTTAGATTGTATAATTTTTTTTTAAAGTTTTAAATTTAACAATTGAAAAATCTCTCGGCACAGAGCCACAAGAGTTTTCAATAAAGAGATTGCTGCCTCCTCAAAGCACCCATGGTCTTGTCTTTTAATCGATTTGATTTTGTCTACACTAGTTTTTTCTGCACAGCCTACCATATAAGATTGAAGATTGGCTATTAAAAATTTTTGGGGGGTACAAGGTTCAGAACTTGATCCAGCCAGCTCCATGTTGAACAATTATCACTATCCTGAATATTAAAGGCCTGTTTGGATGGGGGCTACCGAAGAGGTATTAGTAATACCCCTCTTAAGATTGTGAACCCATGGTTAAGCTATGGTTTGTGAACACATTTTGCCAGGATATTTGCTGAGCCCCGGATTCTCTTGTACCCCATAATGCCCTCGGTGGGAGGATTATTTATGGAGAGGTTCTGGGGTGTTATTACATAATACCTCATCTTTCTTCCATTTCAACTATAAAAATAATAAAACAACTTTATCCCTCCATTTTATCCCTCATCTAATCAAGTACTATATAATCCCCTCGTCACATTAATGTAGGCTCACCTTTCTTACATAATATCTCCTACTGTCTTATTCCCCTTCATTACTAATACCCCAATTCTTGTCCCGCATCCAAACGAGCCATAAAAAGACTTTCTAGAAGAGAAGATAAATGGCATCCAGTCGTGCTAGATCCCTTCTGATTTGGTCAATGAGTGTATGTCACTATTGTATTGTTGTACTACAACCATTTATGCCATAAATTTTTTAACCAAAAGCTACTTGTTGAGCATCTCAATCCACACAAAGGGGTATGAGATACTCCATAAAAGTATATTATATATAATATACACGCCACGGCAGGACTAAATATCACTTGTGGGGTAGGGATTATCTGAACTGCCCATACAAATTGACATGGACATTTGATTATAATAAAATAATATATTTATTACGGTTACTATATTATCGACTCTCTGCATATCAACGATGTCTGTACAATAATCTATTCTACTTTGCCCATTCACAAGGAAATATCGCGCGATGTGTGGACCCCACCTTAATATGAATGCAAAAAACTCCACCCATTTTCACTAAAAAATGGCCTAGTCATTTCTGCCACATCACCAAATCCACCCAACAAATCCCTTCCTCCATTTTGTACAAGGTGAAAATGGGATACAGATCATTGAAAAAATGACATTGCAGATGACTTTAAACAATTGCACTAACATTTGCCATTTTTTTGGCCAATTGTCACTCTATTTATGATCATTGTTTTAGAATGGATCAAACTATTTTGGTAAAACCACTGGACTTGCTCTAACAAAATTTTTGGGCGCATGACGACACTATAATGATCTAAATTTCGTCATTGTAAATCTTAGGCCCCCGTTTTATTAAGGTTCTTATTTTTTAAGTACTCATGTTTACAAAACAGGTCATTATCTCACAATACATCACCTTTAATTTTAAAAAATTAGTATTTATTTGAAAATTTTATATTTCAGTATATAAAATATTCATGCAAAATAGTCCATTAGAAAGAGCCTCATCCAAAGGCATTTATTTGTCTTGAAGAATAAAAAACGACCACCTATTACAAAAGTCTAAACAATCCAACTGTCTAAGCATTTATGAGCTAAATCACATAATGCGCATACATGAAAGCATCTTTAGATCCCATCTCAAACTACTAAAATTCGCTCTAGCGTAGAATATTTTGACTAGGATCACAAGTCACGACAAATATTGTTTTGTTTAGCCTATATAAAACCAACTCAGAATTTGTTAGGAGTATATTGATAAGGATCAAAAAAGAATTTGTTACATTGATGATATACCACGCATGACCAAGACAGGTTAGTTCACCAGTCAAGTTATACAGCTAAAATGGTTATGGGACCAGTTCTCCACTCCTATTACGAGTATCATGATGTGCATATTTGAGGAATACTTATTTACAGCACTAACCAATCGCAACCGTACAAAAGTGTTCTGAATGGTCTGGATTTTAATGAAACTTTTCCGAGGAAAAGATTAATTTTTCTCCGGAAAAATTTCATTAACATCCTGATCGTCCAAAACACTTTTGAACGGTCACGATTGAGATTTGCAGCACCTCCGGAAATAAGGGCCTTGTTCGTTTAGCATACTTAACTTGTTTTAACTTTATTTTCCAATCATTACCCTATATCTTTCTTCAATCATTATCCTATTTCTCCAATTATTAATTTCATTTTTCTCTCTATCTCTCTCCACTCATTACCTATCTCTCCAATCATTACCCTATTTCTTTTTCCACCCACTACCGAAACTAAAATACCCAAATGTGCTAAACGAACAAGGACCTTGATTTTCTCGCCATATTTCAGCATTTCATGTGGAAGGAATCCTATCTCACTTCCAGTAGGACCACTGGGGAACGGTCTCTTCACGTTTGCAGGGACCAAGACCCCACACATTTACTACGACGACCCCAAGGTTCTGGAAGTTGGACAACGATGTTGAGAAAATTGAAAGATTCTTTTCACACTTTCAAGGACGAGGGGTCAAGCCAATTAACCCCACCGATGAACAAGGTATGCCAACTATACCGAGTCTTGTATTCGCCAAAAGAAATGAAATTTCTTCTCATTTTTCCAAACCCAAAGTTCCAACAAGAAGAAGAAATAGTTAGGACTTATTCTAAAGAGATAAACCAAGATGTGTACCCGTTCGATAGGATTCTCCGAATGTAGCTCGATTTCTATTATTTGGCCAAAGCAATTCATACTTTGTTTGGATTGGAATTTGAAATTTTTTTTGAAAAATAGTAGGGGTAATGAGTGGAGAGAGATAGAGAGAGAAAGGTTGAAAATATGGGAAATCTATGGAAAATTTTAAAAAAAATTCGTTTTAAGTTCGAAAGAGAATAAGGCATCAATCATCTCGAGGAGAGAAGCATCTTTTGTGAAGGAAGGAAAGAAGGGACGAAATACCAAGCTATATCATGGCAAGGGCCTCAGAAAAGAACAAGAAAAGGCAACTGATCTAGTGACCCAAAATCCCCCTGCAGAGAGTAACAGCTTCTTCACTCAACATGACAATGAACCTACAGGAAAAGATGGATTACAGTATATGACAAGTCAACATCCCGCTGTTCCTTCAAAGAAGCTGAAATTTAAAAAAATCCACTTTGATCCTCTGTGGTTATCGTCATGTCCGGATACCCTCCTCATGGTTCAAAATTAAGCACATAACATACTTGTGGTTTTGAAAATGTGCGGATAGACTCCCTGCCATCATGTTTTCTATCTATATTACCGGACACAGCACAAAAAGACCGATATACCATCGTCATGTCTTTTGATTCTTTTTTTTTAAAATCTAATCACACCATCCCTCGTATCACAAATTAAATCCAAACCTTTGATATTATAAATTTTGACGAGTACTACATCTATGCCAAACTTCAAGTCAATTAAAAAATGAAAATCCCATGATCGAATCGATTTTGTTATGAAATTAAAATTTCAAATTTGAATTTACTAAAAATTAGATCACTTGGTTATTGATACCTGATCGAGATGATTTTTTACAGAGATACTCTATTCTTTATTTTATACATTATGAACGACTCAGATTACATTTTAGAGGCGTGCGAGATACACCTCCGTTAATATGGATGGAAAACATGACGGCAGGGGTCTATATGCACATTTTTAAAACCATAGATAGGTTACGTGCTCAGTTTTGAATCATAAGAGGGGTATCCGCACATGATGATAACAGCATGGGGTCAAAGTAGACTTTGCTCTTTCAAAAAATTCCGAACAAATCTCCCCACGCGAGCTTTGACTCAGCGTCTCCGGAAACGACCGTGCTGCTTCTGCTCTTGCATTTTCGCCTGCACCGTTTGAACCAAATTCTAGTCAGCCAGATAAACTCCGAAAGTTCAGCTCGTGTAGAGCATTGTGGCTGTGCAAATTTTCAAGTGCAACCAGAGAACAACAGATTTAACGTTCTTTTTCCTACCGCGTTCTCGCAACATTAGAGCGCTCAATGAACTCTTTTGCAATATCACGTCCCTGATTTGAAGCTAGCACAGGTCGAATGTCGGCAGGTCTATGTCGAGCAACGTCTGCCTCAAACCAAGAAAATCATAAGTACTGACACAGTGACACTGCATGTGATCTTACCTTCAAGCAATCTTTGAGGGACATGTTCAGGACGTTCCTAAGCCTGCTCGAGAGTCTAGGTGGAAATCTCCCCCTCCAGGGGTGGTAAAATTCAATGTAGATGGAGCGTTTAAATCCTCTCGCAGCTTGGCTGCCTTTGGCATTATTGCTAGAGTTAATGGTGGATCAGCTCTACTGTGGAGATGTGGTCGTGTACGTGTTGGTTTCTTCTGCTCTTGCTATTGAAGCGTGGGCTCTTAGGATTGCTTGTATTATGGCCATGGAACAGAATTTCACGGAAGTTATCTTTGAGTCGGATTGTCAGAACTTGATTAACTCGATTTGCGGCTCGCCGAGGCAGTGCTCGTGGGAGATAGAGGCAATTGTTAATGATATTCGGGAGTGGGCTATTTCTAAACAGTGGTCCTTTGTTTGGTGTGGTAGGAAGTGTAACAGTGCTGCGCACTGGGTTGCTTCTCACTGTAGAGAGAGGAATCTTTTGAGTCTTTCGGGTTGTATTCCGCCCGCTTTAGTTTCTGTTTTGTCCAAGGATGTCTCTTGAGCTGGTTTTTTGGTATACAATGACCTTTTCAAAAAAAAAAAAAAAAAAACACTGCATGTGATCTTAGATGGATATAATATATTGAAGACAGCATAATAATATGATAATACCAGACCACTTACATTCGAGAAATGGAAGAAGATCCAAAAGTGCAGTATCATCCTCTTCAAGCTTCCATGGCTTAATAGGTACACTGTTTTCGGGCTGGAGCAAGGGCGGAACTAGGAATTAAATTTACCCTGGGCTAACTCAAATTATATATATATAAACCAAAAAGAGGTAAACTTATATATAAATACGTAAACGTAAAAAAATAAATAAAAGAGAAGTACAAAAAAACGTACACTATCGAAGTTGTACCCTACGATGTTTTACAGGATAGAAATCATCTATTATCGAATCTGAGTCGATGTCTTGGACAAGATCTCTTTCGATGTACATTATCATAGAATCTGCTAGAAAATCATCCTCCATTTTGTTGCGCAAATCAGTTTTCACATGCTTCATAACTAAAAATGCTCTTTCCGTTGTTGCCGTGGTAACTGGAAGAGTTGCAACAAGGCGAATCAACTTTGCGATCAAATGATAGCTCTTCGACTTGTTTGTCTCAACTAACCCTCGACATAATTCAGAAAATAGTGGTCATATTCTGGAATTTCTGTTGATGAGGTACATCAAGCTTATAATGTTCCAACTGTAATCTCAAATAATGTCTCTCCTGATTTGTGAAATCATCAGGATAAATTTTCTCAGCAAGAGTGCAAATATTATCAATGTTGAATGATTTAAAGTCATCCTTAGGTTCTAAAGCCGAGCTAAGAACAAGAAGTTCCACTACCCCCTTGTTGAATCTGTCATTCAACTCCGCCAACTGAAAATCTATTGCGGCGTTGAATATATCAATGTGGTAATGATGCTCAACTGTGAGGACATCCTTTTGCTGACAAGTACGACCCGTAGCTGTTTTGTAACGAGCACTCATGTCGGGCATATCAATGTTGTACTCTGTCCAAATTGATTTCACATGCATCATAAGAGGGTCAAAACCTTCTTCTCTCAAGGTGTGAAGGAGTTCTTTTGTAGTAGAGACCAAGTCCATGGCATTTATGATGTCAAGAGATTTGTGTTGCAATGCTCGACAAAGCAAATCTGTGATTCCCATAATTCTATGCATCAAATGCAAAATAAATATGAACTCAAATGACTTCATCGCAAGTAAAGCACCTTTAGCTTCCCCACGTATAGAGTTAGAGGATCCCTTCTCAAACATCATTTCAAGAACTTTAATAGTTGCAGTAAACATGTCAACCAAGCTGCAAATAGAATCAAAATTAGAGCTCCAACGAGTTGTTCCAGGTCGATGCAAAGTACCAATCTGATTAGCCCCTCTACCCGTCTCACGTTCACCAGTATCTAACATATGTTCAATTTCAATGGCTTGGGCAGATTGTAACTCGGTATGTCGTTTTGGAGAAGCACCAACAAGAGTGACAATGGAAGTCAACTTTGAAAAGAACAACCAGATAGAGCTCTCAGTTTCAGCAGCTGCAACTAATGCTAGTTGTAGTCGGTGGGCAAAACAATGTATATAATAAGCATACGGGCAATCGTTAAGAAATAAGGCTTGTAATCCATTCCATACACCACGCATATTGCTAGCACCATCATATCCTTGACCTCGCACATTATGAATGTCCAAATTGTAACGAGTGAGGACATCAGATATCTCTTTCTTCAGAGTTAATGCAGTAGTATCCTTAACATGCACAATATGAAAAAAGCGCTCTCGTAAAAACCCTTGGACATCAACAAATCTCAAAGCAATTACCATTTGCTCTCTATTAGATGCATCCTTTGCTTCATCTACCAAAATACAAAATTTGGCATCCCCAACTTCCTCGCGAATCTTGTTTCTCACTTTGTTACCGAAAATATGCAAAATCTCCTTTTGAATCAATGGTGAGGTATACTTTGCATTTTTTGGAGCTTTTTCTAAGACAACATCAGCAATATTACCATCCAATTTTCCCTCAAACTTTATCAATTCAATGAAATTACCACGGTTTTTTGAATCAACAGATTCATCATGACCTCTAAGAGCACATCCTTGCAAAGTAAGCCATCGAATACTCTCAATCGTTGCCATAAGCCGCAACCTATTTTTCTGAATGTCTTCTCAAGATTATGCATTCATTACTTTGTCAATATGCCGACCAACATTCATTAAATCATCACAATAATTTACAGCATTGGAATGTGGTGAATTGGGACCTCCTACATGCATCGTAAAGGCATCGAAAACCACCTTTCAATTTCTAAATCCCTCACCAGTTGATGTAGAACGGTTTGCTGTCTTCTTTTCAAAAATGAAGCATGGAAAACAAAATGTTGCATCTTTTTGAGGGGAATACTCTAACCAAGGAAATTTGCTAAACCAAGAGGATTGAAATTGACGATATTGAATTCCAAACTTGGACCGTGGAAACTCCGGATAATTAGGTTGATATGGCCCTGCTTTGATATAAACTCGTCTAATCTCATCATGTTGATTAACGGGATGTTCCCATATCAAAAAACGTAACCCCGGGTCCCGTACAAGAGAACTATCATCAAATTCAACTCTTTGAATTTTAGGAGGAGGTTGCTCATCGTTAATTGAAGTATCAACATTGAACTGAGAAGGAGCATCACTTTCTGATATATTCACTCTTCGTTTGAAGAACGATAAAAGAGTTTGTCCTCCCTTTTTTTTTTGTTGTTCCATTATAATTTAAACCTAAAAGAGTAATATTGTAAGAACCAACAATTTAAACCAATATAAGCACACCAGCCAGTGCTCTGCATCAATTAAATCAGTAAAAATTTAAGCACACCAGCCAGTGCTCTGCATTTAACAATATAAGAGCAAATTTAAGCACACCCGCCAGTGCTCTGCATAATAAGTGAATACTTACAAATATTAACCCTCGCAAGCGAATGAGAGACAGCAATGTGTAGTATATACTGGTCCAGGGTCCTACATTTCAATTTTTAATAAAATTAAACACAAATTAAAAAACCCTAAACTTAGTATCAAAAAACCCTAATTACAAAGCACTAATAAATATTTTCAAATCAAGACTATCAAGTGGATTGCCAACTAGAAAATAAACAACAATAATAAGGGCAAGAGAATAAACTATTGTCTTGGACTTTTGTGCATTCTCCAAATTCCAAAAGAATACTCAAAACGGTGGAAAAGATGCCATTGGCTTTTGACAACAAGGATGGGGTTTTTTACACGAGTCCTTGGGTACGGCCGTACGGACAGTGGTTTTTGAACCCGAGTTGTTAATAAGAGTTTAGTCATTAGTCATTACTCACCGATTTTGGAATTTGGAGTATCAGACCACCCCTTTTGCCCAATCAATTTCCTTCATTCCTTCTTCTGGCCAAAGCTTCTGGAGACGAATGTGGCCAAAGCTTCGGGAGACGAACGGATGACGGCAAGGGAGGAAAAAGATTAAAGGGGCAGAGGCGGCGTGTTTTTTTTTTGGCTCAGCAATTGGGCTGGGCTGAAAACAAATGGGTTGGGCTAAACATAAATTGACTAAAATTTTAAATATAAAAATTTTTTTTTTTCAAAGCCCACCTGGGCTTCAGCCTAGTACAGCCCTTGTACACTACCGCCCTTGGGCTGGAGGGTACTTTCAAGTGCATGACCACTCACATAAAGAATCTTAGCGGGATCTCGGTTCAGCTTTGAGAGATCCCAAGACTTATAAAAAATCAATCGATGAATGTATCCTATGTTGCAAGACTGGAACGCGCAAAACATTGTTTTAAAGCTATAAGCCAGGAGAGACACCAAATAAGGGACAAAGGTAGTGAAACGATTTGTTTTCCGTCAATATCCGGATTCATTTCCGTTGTGGCCTTAAGGGCTGACCTGGCACAACGTTAAAGCTGCCCCACTGAGGCTCGAAGGTCACGGGTTCGATTCATTTCCGTCGTGTACTTTACCTATATTCCAGCTTCGTGAAGCCAGAATCTCAAGCTCAGATAGTTTTAGTCTTACTGAAAAAATACCCGACACGGAAAGATATAGGGACATAATCTGTCCCTGGAACTAGTGCAGGTACATCCACATAGGTATCCAAAACCATATATCAATCTCCTCTCACCAAAAAAAGAGGAAGCAGATATGAGTGGAATAATGAACGGCGACATAACTAAAGCAATATTTGAGGGGGAAAAGAATACTTGCTCTGAAATGCTTCCCATCTTGATATCTAGTTGCACTCCTGTTTAGCCTAAACCGTATGCAGTGTTTTGGATCCAATCTCTCAACCACCGGATCAACATACTGCACCATTAAAGCATAAACTGTCACTAATAATGAAGTACAAAAAGGAAGCGGTAGCACGCTTTAGGACTGTGCTCTCTTCCAACTTTTTAAGAGCAAGGCTACCTTAACAACAAAGACAAAAATAATAACACCTGAACAATCCAAAACAAAAAACACTACATCAGACTCACATCAGATCCAGATGCATCATCCCCTAGTGTATTTTTCGCAGGTGCACGCAAAGCCTTTGTCTTCTCATCTACTTCGTCCAATGCATATGCTGCAAAAAATGAACAAATCAATGTTTCAAGTGCAAGCCAAAAATCAGCATCGGTTGCCCCTCTTTATTTGACTCCACTGACTTTGGATCAGTCTGTACCCCAAAAGAAGTTTACTCAAATGTCTAGAAACTGTACTAAAATACCAAAAAATGAACAAATCAATGTTTCAAGTGTGAGCCGAAAATCAGCATTGCTTGGCCCTCTTTATTCGACTCACACTGACTTTGTGTTTGCCCAACTATCTAGAACCTGTACTAAAATACCAAAATTTGCAAGTAAAATCTCAGACATTCAGGTAAAGGCTTGCTCTTATTTAACTCACAACTCCCAAGACTTTAAAAAAATCAATCGATGAATGCATCCTAGGTTACAAGACTTGAACGCGTTAAACATTGTTTTAAAGCTATAAGCCAGGAGAGACACCAAATAAGGGACAAAGGTAGTGAACCGATTTGTTTTCCGTCAATATCCGAATTCATTTCCGTTGTGGCCTTAAGGGCGGATCTGGCGCAACGTTAAAGCTGCCCCACTGAGGCTTGAAGGTCACGGGTTTGATTCTTGAAACAGCCTTTCAACTTGTAAGGCTAGGTACATCAACCCTTTCCCAGGGTCTGCATATGCAGGAGCTTTGTAATATATGGAAGGCCTTTTTAATCTCAGGATTCATTTTCCCCTCCAGTAATTTTGATTCAATTCACAATAATTCAATCCACACAGAAATACATACACATTCATGAATTACTGAAACACATATTCACAGTACACATTCATAACGATGTATATCTCTAATTAGACGCATGCGAAACAAATAGAATACATAACTCCAAACCATTCAAGCACAAAAGGAGACGAAAAGAACATCAAGTTTTAGGTCAAATTCTATCACAATCTTGAGTAGAAAAGCAACATAGTCATAAACATGTAGTATATCTCTAATTAGACACATATGAAACAAATAGAACGCATAATTCCAAGCCATTCAAGCACAAAAGGAGACAAAAAACTATAAAGATTTAGGTTAACTGCTATCAAAATCTTGCGTACGAAAGCAAAGCATCAAGGTTTAGGTTAAACGCTACGACAATCTTGCGTAGAAAAAAGCAACTAACTAACCGTAAGAGGCATAACCAGCAGTGGCAACACCACCTGTCACGGCAGCGATGAGCGTGTACTTGAGGAAATTACTTAAAGGCACTTGTTTTACATGACTGGGCTACGTTGCATGCACTGCTTACAGTTGGTTTTTCGTGTAACTAATTGTCACCGCGATGTTTTGCAGATGTTCGCAAATCAGCCGTGCACAAGGCTGGAAGGGGTATGCCAAGTTCAGTCTACTTTTTCCATGTTAGCAGAGCAACTTTCAGAGGTCAAAACTTATGTCCTCACTTTTCTCCAATTAGCTTCTATCTTTTCATTTTTTTTTTTGGATAGGCAATTAGCTTCAACCTTGCTGTTTAATAATCTGTTATTACTTGCTAAGCGGGACATTTTTTGGTAATAGCGGCATGGTGGCTTGTTCAATCCGGCATAGATGTGTACCGATTCTTTTCTCATGTGTTTAAAGAAGATAACGAGAGAGTTGAAAGAGCCGAGCAACTTCAACTTCTTGTAAAGAAGGTTTATGCTAATACTCGCAAGGGTGCTGCATCACTTGTTTTTGCTTCTATTGGAGCAGGGATTGGTGCAACCCTGTTTCACCCCTCTGCTGGTCAGTGGATTGGTAAGCCCATTACCCTTTGCCTTGTATCATACATTTATGGACCAAAATGGATGTCATAGAGTAAAAGATGAGGAATGAAAATAACCGAATTAGCTAATTTTGTTTCTTTGATATCCCTGTGTTGGAAAACCTTTTTGGTTTTGTAAATTTCTCCACAAATCCATGATCGAAATACAACCCTTGTGAAGAACAAGTTTGATGCACGCGAAGGGGCTAAATAACATGTTGGATTGACTATGTTTTCACTGCCCTTCACATATTTTTTGACACCACATTCTGCGTCGTATCCTCTATTTAATTTTTGTTCTGTTGTATGTAAAGGTGCAAAACTTTCGTTTCATATGTCCGTTCATTATGCACTTGGGTATTTGTGGTCCTTCTGTTAAGCTGCACTTCAAATTAAGTGCTGGAAACAGATCACATTAACCTCACTAGTCACGGGAATCATAGATGAATTTACTCTTTGGATGGACAAACCAAAACAGATTGTTTGCCAGTTTGTTAACCACTCTTGACTTCGATGATCCGAACCCGTTCATGTGTTGAAGCTTGTTGGGACCATCAATCATGCCATAAGTTTTGTTGATTGGATACCGATTGATGGAGAATACGGAATCCATTTACTCAAGTAAATCCACTTATAGAGATCATGTGTTGATTGATCTCAGATCAAGTTAACTTTTGACGTGATTGATGATATCAACAAGACCGAAAAAACCCAATCTGGCTTCAAATTTCAATCATCAAAGACAAATGGATCATTTGAAAACAGACAGGGTCACAGGAGCTGCTCCATGAATTAATCCGGTAATTGAGAACAGGAACAAAGGAACACAAAGTAAGCCAATATATTTCTGAATATAGCAAGTACAAAAAAAACCTAATGTACAGTCTAATATAATTCTGCCATGAGAAAAAATCCATAAACCATTAAGGGAGGAATCTGAGAAGTTGATTATCGATTCTGTATGTGTAAAGAGTACCAATCGCCTTGGCTTTGTTTTGTTTTCTTCACACACTGGCATGAGCTCTTTTAAGTGTCCCAAATCATCACAACCGCAATCACGCCAATCCCCAACAACACGGCGAAAAACTTGTAAAAAGGCGTATCAACCAAAACCAACTTCTGCGGCAAGTAACCCTTGGCTAGCAAATGATTTATGGCAACATAGACAAAAACCCCACAAGCCAGAGCCATAGAAATGGCAAAAATCCAATCTGCCACTGCGCCTTGAGTCGTGGCGTCAATTACAATTCCAATGGCAACTCCAATCGGACTTGAAATGGCGAATGCAAAAGCACAGGCAACACAGGATAAAAGGGGACGATTGGGAATCATACGAAGGAGAGCAATACCCATAGCGATGGCTGCGAATATCTTGTGGAGACAGATGGTCCACAGAGCTTTCCAAGCGTCGGCCTCTGTTTCTGCGACTCCGATGGCAATGCCCTCAAAGATGGAGTGGAAACACAGTGCGACTATGAGCAAGGTGCAGTCCCCAAGTGATATCGCAGATGTTGCAAGTGGATCTTCCACAAAGTAGTTGGGTGGACTGCCATAACCCTATTATATGAAGTTATGAACAAGCAGTCAAGTGTCTGGTTAGAACCACCATGGATTGAGTCCTTCCCAAATAGTCAATCAAAAGTACTGTAATTTGGAACAATGGACCTGAAAGATGTACCCTTAATGGCTTTTTCTAAGTCCCTCACCTGATATTGTGACCCTGTAGTCGTCCCAGGGCTACCGCCTCTCCCGTATCCTATACCAAAGAGAATACAGATCAAACACATACGCTAAGAAGAAAACAACCTTTCCATACTTCTCGGAGCCGAAAAATTCGTGAGGATGATTCTGAGTCCGATTTTCATGAGCTTGTTGAAGTAATTCAAGGAACTTCAGCCAATTTTGAACATCAAAGAAGATAAATGGTGCATGTATATATATGCGAGGAATCAGGTCATTTCCTCCAACTAGGACTAATACCCAGAAGTATATTAATCATGTCCAGCAAAGAACATTAAAGAATAAGGCTGCATCTGTATTCACCAGCAAACGAATCATATAACTAAGATCTCGATGGAATCAAAATCACCTCTTGTTATTATACAATCCATCGGTTTTGGAACATTAGGAACTCAACAAATCATGCCTTATGTAGCTGACAAGGAAAGGCTATATGGCATAGTTGGTTACTACAAATCAATTGCATTTCATTTGAATCTCGACATCACCGTTGGACCGACCAACATGCCCATTCTTTCCATACACATGAGAAATCGCGAAATCAGCAAGCATAGTAATCACCGGAGATTTGGCTCTTCCGATGTGGAAGAGTTGGAATCAGAGTCATCGTGGCCGCCTGGGTGACACGGCCGACAATATCGACCTCAAGCAAGCTCGCCTTGGCCCCCAAAATTTTTTGCTCAAAAAGGGCCATGTCTAGGTGGGACGACAATGAAGACAGCTGTTTCATTTCTTTATCGCAAATTCTACTTTTTAATTCCTCCCGTCAACAAGAATATTCAATCCAAAAAGTTTAAGCATCAATCTAACTAATGCTTTGTTTGGTTTGTGTTTTGAAAAATTGTAGGGGTAATAAGTAGAAAAAGATAGAAGGACAAATGTTAGAAGTAAAGGAATCTAGGGGGAATTTTTTGGAAAATTCTTTTTGAAAAGGGAAGAAAACAAGGCATAAAACTTTAAGGCTCCGTTTGATAACAGTGATAGATGGATCGGATTCTTAAGAAGATGAGATTAAGATTGAGATTGGTAATGAGATAGAATTATTAATGAGAATAGATTGATAATGAGTATGCTTGTTTGGGATGTGATTAGAAGATAAAATTATTAATATCATGTTTGTTCGAGATGAGATTGGATTGATAGAAGAAATTAGTAGAAGGGATTAGTAATGAGAATGAGTTGGGATCGGACTACGAATACAAGTCCCATGGAGTATTGCTAATACCTCCTAAAAGCCGGATTAGGTATCCCAACCGACTAATAGTCCGGACTTTTTTTGTTACCAAACAGAGTATTAATAGTCTCATGGGATTACTACTCAATCCCAACCCCCAAACCCGTTATCAGACGGGGCCTAAAGAAAGACAAACAAAGACTGCTGTTTCATTTTTTAACTTGCAAAATTACTTTTTAATTCCTCCCATCGAAAAGATGTTCAATCCAAAACATTTAAGCATGAATCTAACCAAAATTTTAAGGAAAAACGATCAAAACAAAAGATTCATATCGTAAAGATCTAAGGGGGCTTATACGTCCTTCTCCTTTATCCGGGTTTGGAATCGGCTGCAAAAAGACTCTAAGAAACAAAGGATTCATGTCATAAAAATCTAACAGGGCTTTTTTTACGTGCTTGTTGTCAACTACCTCACGCAACCCTTACGTGCTTGTTGTCAACTACCTCACGCAACCCTCTTCTTTCATCCAGGCTCAAAAGACTCTACGCACGACACACAAGACGGAGTTAAAGACGAACAAACTTCAAAACAAGAAAATCAACGTCAAAGCACAAACCTGGAATCTCGACATCGCCGCCGCCGCCGCCGCCGTGGTGCCCACCACCACCATTCCCATTCCCCCCGTACACACGGGAAATCACGCAATCCACAAGCATGGTAATCAAATACCCAGCGCAAGCCAACATGAACGCAAAAGGGTAAGGTTTTTTCGACAAATCCCCAAACTTCTCGTTCGAGTCGCTCAGGAAATGCATCATGGCCGTCCCCAAGAACACGCCCCCGGCGAATTGCGTCCCCAGGACCAAAAAGCCCTCGTTCCATCTCATAAAATACGGCGATATGCCACCGATGAACGTGCCGATGAATACGAGGATTAAGCACCATATTTTTACCAGGACTAGTGGTTTTGAGCGGAGGTTTGGCGGGGGTGAGTCGGAGTTGGAGTCCTCGTCGGAGTGGTCGCCGTGGGCGGCGGCGGAGAGGAGGAGGAGAAAGAGGAGGGGGAGGAGGGAGAGGAGTTTGGACATTTGGCTGGTGGGTTGATTAGGTCGGCCATTTTGTTCGGGTGGGGTTGAGGGTTTTTAAAGAGGAAGTGTTGTACTGCAAACAGACACAGAGGACGAGAGAGAGAGAGAGAGAGAGAGTAGTACTCGGAAGCGGAAAGCGACGAGGTTGGAAAGAGTCGTACAAATTGTAGTAACTGATGAAAGCGGAAGGGTTGTGAGCCCGGTTGGATCGAGTTTCGAGGAGACCCCACGATCGCTTTCTCTATTCAATGTACAAGACACCCCTAGGGCCCAATTGGACGCCTATGAGTTGATTTAGTATTATTTATGGGGAGGCTAAAATAGTGGAGTAAGTGGTATTAATTAATAAATATATTATTTATGAAGAGTGATAAAATAATAAGGGGTATTAATTAAGAAATATATTATTTATGAAAGGCAAAAGCTAACGGGTGCTATGTGGCCTCCCATAGTGAGTTTCACGCGCTGCTTTATTGGCACTGTGGCAATGGCTCATTATTATTTATTACTATGTCCTTCAGTCTGATAGTGTTTATGGGTTTTAATCAAATTACAAAATTAACCCTTGCATTCCTTTTTTGTATTTTCTAAACTGGAGTCTTCAAGTTACAGTAAAACCAAAACAAACAAATAAAGGTAAGCGCATGTACATTGGTAGTTAGCAAAAATTGTTCAAAATTTGCTAATAAATATATTTTACATTTTACCTATTTACATTTCTTTTAATACTACACAAATACTCTTTATTTTACCCACTCTCTATTATTATAATTTTAGTTTCTCTCTCTGAAATTAACCATACAGAATATTATATAAACAGTTTCAAAAAATTAGGGTAGTGATAATGTTAATACAATTTTTGTTAGTGTCAAAATTTAAGCGCATAAAAGTCTTATACACTGCACATGGTACAAACCTTTTGTGACTAGTGTTTTGGCACAAACAAAAATGTCTTTCTTTGACATTACTATTTTTAAAAAATTAAGTGTTCAAATTTTCAAACTGTTTAAACCGACGTGAAGATCATACTTATAAGAGTCTCAGAGATAAAAATTAATTGGCTCCAACATCAGGAGTTTGGGTATTGTATGTGTGTTTAAAGAGTTCATTATGCTTCTCCCTAGTCAGCAATTGCTTAGGTAAGTTGGTATATGAAATTACTCTATTGCCTTCCTTCCCAACCAAGTCTCGCCCACCCGTTGTGGTTTGGGTGCTTGACCTCTGGTGCAGGCTCCTTGGGCCCTCTGTCGTGGTGCCACTCTTTAGTAGCGAGACTCTTGGGTCTGCTTCAGCTGAGTTAGCTCCCACATAAGGAGTCTGGGTATTGTATGTGTATATGTGTGTTTAAAGGGTCCATTATGCCTCTCTTTAGTCAGCAATTGCCTATGTGAGTTGGTATGTAGAATTATCCTCTTACCCTCTCTCAAAGAGATAAAAATTAATTATAACCCTTTAGAATAATATGATCAAAAAAATAAAATATTCGCTCATATTTAAACGGATTGAAAATTGGAACACTTAATTTTTTTGAGACCATTTATATACTAAAGTAATGAATATTTTAATATCAGAAAAACTCATTTGCGGAAGTTTCCGTAAAGTAAATTGCGACAATCCGGATATTAATAAAAAAATTTCAGGGAAAGCTTTAATCTTTTTTGAAAAAGCTTCATTAAAATTTACAAACTAAAATAGATGCGCTTGATTGAACAGTTCTGTGAATAAGTTTCTCTCTTTTAAGATCTTCGGTGGAGCGATGTACGTGTCCATCTTTCTCTTGCTTGGGCTATGAAGTTTAAAGTGATTAGGGTTAAATTTGTCATTTTATAAGAAAATAAAGGACAGACAAGACAAGTAACCAATGTTCCAAAAGCAATCAATGGCAAAGAACAAAGCCGAAACTTTGGATCGAAATATAATAATAAAATAATATATTTAACCGGTGCATGCATGCACCATTTAGCCAGACCGTTTATGAAATGGGATAAAATAGTAAAGGGTATTAATTAAAAAATGATGACCTACATTAATGTGAAATTCATAGAAAGAAATAAAATAATACTTAATTTGGATGAATGATAAATTAGTAGTATAAGAAAGGGTGTATGATATAAAAAATTATCAAATGACTCATTTGCCCTTATGCAGTATGAAATTAATTTATTCATTATATAATAACAAAATTCAATAAAATTAATTACTTTTCACAATTTAAGGAATAATAATTTAGTTTACAAATAAAAATAATTAATTTAATATTTATAAATAATAAAAAATCAATTTCAATTTCAATTGTATCTGTCAATTATTTGTACAAGAGGTCGGAGTATACGCGATGCATGTGCAAGCCGAATTTTCATAACATTTGTGAAAATTTGATCAAACAATAAGTGGGAAGCATTTTTATAAAAATGTTGTTGAAATTCAACTTGCACACATATCACGTGTGCCCCAACCTCTAGTAATTGGTTAAATATTTGCTAAACAAACCTATTCATGTACTATTTTCTCCAATCCGGAAAGGATCCATAAAAAATAAATTGATTATGTCACTTTCTATCCCTTTCACGTAAATGTTGGGTATGTTCTACACTGCCTTCAGTTTCACTCTCACTAATAAAATGCTAAAGGCTAATGCTTTGTTCTTTTCACAATTCAAGAAGAATTTTTCAAAAAATTCCCCCTATATTCTCTTTATTTTCAACATTTATCTCTCTAGCTCTCTCCACTTATTACCCCTATTATTTTTCAAAATTTTGTTCAAACTCTAATCCAAACAAAGGATAAAGATTAAATAGTAAAATACCTTTTGGCTGCTTGTGGAATATAGCCCCTTTGAATGGCAAACCATATCCACCTTAGAAAAGTAGGAGTAGCCCCTTTGAATGGCAGACTCTATCCCCTTCAGAGCATGTACACTAGTTGTGAGAAAAAATGACTTTGAACAATACATTTCTTCACTTTTATTTATCCATATTTTCCTCTCATACTGCATAAGCCTCTCTACTTTACCTACCATACTCATCAACCGCCGCCGCAACCGTCAATCCTCAATGCCCCACCACCATTGTAGAGACCCGTAAAATTCATATAATTGATTTAAATATTTTCTAAGGAATAAAAAGGAGAAATTGATTTGAAATATCGGTAATTGGGGGTTAATGTGAAAAAGTGTTGCATTTAAGGGGTGAAAGTATGATGTGTGTGTAGTGTGTATATAACTTATGTGTGAGAGGTAGGGAAACAATTTTCCCCTTTTCCTCTTTTTTTTCACTCTCCCGTTCCTCTCTCCCTCTCTCAGCTCTCACTCTCTCTCTTACCAAATTTCACCCAAATAACCCAAAACCTTCGCAAAATAGCCTTCATTCCTTCGTTCATTCGGGTATTGCAACCTGTATTGCACCAGTGTGAGCTCGGTGGAGGTGAGTCCCATTCGATTCCAAGGCATGGAGCTAGGGCTTGGAAAGCTCTTTGATTTTGTTCTTTAATCTTGAGGTAGGAAGTTCTAACTTTCGATATATGTTTATGATTTGTTTTTTGGTGCTTGATTCTTGCCATTGTTCGTTGTTGTTGTTGTTGCTGTGAAACCCATGAGAATCTGTCAAAAATCTGCTCGAAGGCCATTGTTACCGATAACATTTTCCTTGTTATCGATAACACAGTGTTCCAAAGCCAAGAAAATCCATTGTTATCGATACCCTTGGTAATGTTATTGATACCTCTATGTTCCAAAAGCTAGAAATTCACTCGTTATCGATACTTTCAGCCTTAGTTATCGATACCCTTGCGTCTGGAATGTCTCTGGACCAAATGGTATCGATACCATTTTCCTTGGTATCGATACCATTATCTCCAGCTTTCACTATTTTATTCCATTTTTCCACCGTTTTGGTTCCCAATCACTTCCAACCTATTCTACTACTTCTCGAACGGTCCCCTAACTTGATTACTCATACCAAATGATTTCGTTGAACATATCCATGACTTAAATGCTCAGTTGAACATGATTTTACGAAATCATTTTATAAACCAAAGTTGGATTTGAACGGTATGGACTTGCTGGAAAAAGAATTTTGAAACTTACGAACACAATGAGAACATATTAGAACATCCCGAATGGGTAAAGAGCCTGGCAGAGGACATCGAGGCCCTTTAATTGGCCCGGCATGAGCTATATGCTCGTATTTGATACTTCAGGACATCCCGAAAAGGTAAAGAGCCTGGCAGAGGATATTGGGGTTCTTTAATTGGCCCAGTAAGAGTTTCGACTTATGACACATGTACGAGACACGTTGTGACAAATGGTGCTTTCAAAGATTATGCGTTGAAATACATGATCGGTTCTGAAAATGAAAGATTGGAATTGGAATTCCCTTGTTGCTCTTTGCATTGGTTCGGTTGCCTGTGCTCCTCTTATAATCGTTTTTACATCCCATATGCATACATTGTTAGATTAGAGCTTTCTACTGGGCTAGTGTAGATCAAACCTTATATCAATTTCAGCTACTAACCCTGGGCAGTAGTTGCATGCTTGGAGTGCTTGAGCGTGGACATGATTTTGAAAGCTAACCCGAAGGAGTTACTTTGTCATCTTTGTAAATCATTTTGTTTGGAAGATGTAATTGTAACTCCATTTGTTATTACTTGATATGAGGATATTGTAAACCTTAACTCTTGAACACTTGATACTTTTGTTGATTTTGGGGCCGTTGAGCCGATGATGTATTATTTGGAAATCCTTTAGACTTGAAAGTGTAATTATGGAAATGAAAATGTTAAACTCTTTTGGGGTATTGTACGGATTAATGTGAGGTCTTATTTATGAAAAATTCTTTTATATTTATGTTGAAAATCAAGGGTGTGACAACCATCAACGACAAACCTAGATCGATATAACATAATAACCCAACCTAATAAAACCCAATCTTTGTATGCAAAATTTTTATTTTGTCAATCTTCTAAAATCACAAGCACAAATCTAATAAAACCCAATAAAAAACCAATTGTAGTTTGTGGGTTTGATTTGTTATAGTCGCAGAACGACGGGAATGATATTACCAAGGTTTCATTTCATCGATCATTGATCTTTCTCCGTCGTTCAACAAAAATGAAAATCACCTTTGGGCAAATCTCGTCCGCCGGCGGCTATGGCGGCAATTGCTGTTTCTCGTGGTACTGCACCGTCGTATCCCATCGAGAGGAGCCGTTACTGGGGGAGGGAGCCGGTGAACAACAGTCTGCCACACTTTGGGCGACGTGGAGGCACTGAAGAAGTGGGGTGAGACCCAACTCGCATATAGTGCCGTCATGGTCCTGATGGAGGAGGACGTTGGAGTTTTACTAGTCAAAGGGAGAGAGACAGAGAGAGAGAGGAGGAGAGAGAAACAATATTATTTTAGTTAATGGCTATGAACAGTAGCTCGGTAATAATGCTGAGCCAAAATACCAAAGCTATTTTACCTTGCTCTTTACCTATTTTGCTGTACCATGGATTTCTCACTTTGCAAAGGTAAAGTAGCTAAAATTGGGTGTTTAGCTAACCTGGCGTACATGCTCTTAAATGGTGAGAGAGAGTTAGAAAAGTAGGAGAGAGTATGGAAGAGTAGGGTAAAGTGAAGAAACCTCTGTGCATTCACTTATCAAAATGAAAGGAAAGCGAAGAAACCTCTGTGCTTTCGCAGATTTTGCCAAGTTTTCGTCCAAACGTGGCAGTTGAGGGAGAAGAACAAAGAAACATGGCGAAGGAAGTTTTCGGCAGTTTTTTTTATGTTAATGTGTCACATATATCCTCACAATTACAGTACTTTCGGCAGTTTTTTTTTATGTTAAAGTGTGAAATATATCCATTGGCTTTCTTTTTTTAAGAGGGCACTTATGGAAAAGAAAAATACATGACACCAAAGAGGTGCTCTCCATTTATATATTAGAATATATAGATTATTTTTTCATAATTAAGCAATAATTTATACATGGTCACACGACTCACACATGCACCAAATCATTTTTCCTCTTTCGTCTTATTTGTTTTTATCGCCCTTTTATAAGAGAGAGATAGAGATAGAGAGAACAACAGAAAAGATAAGAAGAAGAAGAAGAAGAAGAAGTAGCAGCAGAAGCTGCTTCTGCTGCTCTTTGATCATGGTGAACATCCCCCCTCTCTCTCACTCTCCGATCTGTTGTTGATGTTCATCTTCTTCTTCTTGTTTCTTTGTCACTATTCATCTCTCTGAAATTTAGGGTTTGAAATTCGAAATTGGGGGTTTCAGTCTTGCAGTGGCGGTGGCGGTTTGTGGTGTTTCTGATGGTTTGTGTGTGTGTTTTTGTGTAGGTGCGGTGGTGATCTTTTATTCTTCTTCTTTGTCTTCCTCTCTGTTAGCAAAGAAAGAGCCGTTGGGAGGGGGATGAGGAGGGATGTTTTGGTCAAAAAGTAGGTGTATTAGGCCGGATAAATTATGGAGAGCTTAAGTGGTGGCAATAATTCAACACCTTATACACCGGATTGAGGTGTATACGCGAAGAAGGGGGAGAGTCCAATACAGTTGGAAATTGGGTTGCCCCAGTCCCATTAGCCCTCATCTGGGTGTACTGTAGAATACACCCAGTTAAAACAGCATCCAATCAAGCCCCTAGTAATTAATTTACTCCCTCCGTTCATATTTAATTATTCATTACGGTTTTGCGTGTATTTTCAATGGCTTATAACACTCAACGTATATTGCTAAAAATATGCAATATGGATCTTATTTGATAGATCTTAATTTTTTTCTATAAAATAATGATTTCAAAAACATAAAGCATAACATACGTCGAGAGATATAAATCGTTGAAAATGCACGCAAAATCGTAACGAACAATTAAATAGGGACGGAGAGAGTACAACATTAGCATGTTAATCCAAATTTTAGAGTGTTAAGTTTGACTCAATTATTAAACGAGTCAAAAAATTTAGTTTGAGCTCGACTCGTCGAGTACTAACAAATGGAGCCCGGAACTGCTCGCAAGCAACCCGGCACTAGCGACAAACGTAAGGAGCTATCCAAGATGTGGGCAATGCGATTGCCCGATTTTTCTTTCCTCCGGGAAGGGATTCTGTTCCCCTCCTCGAGAAGAGAAAATGCGGCCGGTTCGCGGGAGCACTTTAAGCTGGACGACAAGCGCTCGCGAAAATACAGAGTCGCCACTTGGGTTTGAAGGTCAGACACCCAAGGAACCGTATTTCGAAGCACTTGCCGCGCTATTTGATTTGAAAAAGTTAAGGAACCAGTCCGTCATAACCATATTTGGGTTCGGGAGCCAGGTTACGAGAGGGAAAGGGTTTTATGGCATCCCTCTCGCCCAATCCGGATATCGGTCTCTACTTAGGCATTTACGAGAGATGTTTGTTTGTGATTCTATTTGATTAATCAATTTTTAGCCATTTAGGGCGGGGGAACAGTTCATCGGGGATTAAAACTGTAACATGTTTGCAGGATATGATAGATGTTTGACATGGATACATGGAACGGTAAGGAATAAATGAGATAATATTTAACACTGATTTCGGGATGCCAGAACAGTGTGATGGCTTTAAGTTTATCGCGAACAGTGGCCAACTTGCATGCACGGGAACCGTTACATGCAAGTCAACCCGTCGCGCGACACACTCAAACCATCGCGCGAGTGTTGACATCTCATCATTAGGTTAAATTTTATCTCCTTCTGGGCTCTGGAAGGACCAGTGCACACTCAGGATCAAACCAAGCAGTTTATATGTACTGAAAGTAAGCCATTATTTACAAATTAACACAACAGGGATAAAATGTAACCTTTAAACAGTGAGGGTATTAAAACAGAGGCTGAGAGCCTAGCTGCCCATGCAAGGGCAATACTGGAAATGACTAAACCATCGCGCGATGGAGTCACATCATCGCGCGATTGTTCTGACTGGACTTCCAGGAATTGCTTTGCATGCCTGGGTTTTGAGATAGATTCAGAAACGACCCAGGGGCATTCCAAAGTAATCAGGAAAGTAAACTAAGCTAACCTACTGGTTTTTAATATGCAAAACAGTGAGATATACCAGATATTTTAACAGAAAAAGCATAAAATTACATAAATAGACAAGAACAAGAATCTCATCCCCACGAGAACCTTATCACACAAACGGAGAACCGTCGCGCGATGGAGTGGGTATCTCGTGCGTGGGTTCTTCTGTCCTCAGTAACTTGTAAATTTTCTGGCTTTGGGACCAGTACTGATATTGATTACCAGCCTTGGCCCTGTCAGCCCCCCTCAGGGATTAAGACAGTAAAGGATAAAAATTATACCTTTGCTTGAGTGCCTTGAATATGGCTTGAGTGAGGTAGTGTGGCTTTGGTGAATGAGTAAATGGTATTGATTTGGATGAAAAGAGAGACCAAGTTGGTGTTCTTGCTCTTTCTTTTTTTTGAGAGTATTTTTGGTAACCCTTTGAAAGAGAATAAATGGGGGGTTTTATAGAAAGAGGGGGGCTTGGTTGGTGGTGATGCAAGGTAATGCAGCTAGCCAACAATGCTGACTGCACTTACTTGGTGGGGAAGTAGGGTGCAAAAGGTTGATGGGAGAGTGGGGGATTAGGTGGAGGAGGATAGGCCCTGCAAACGCCATTCGGTCGATGGAACGGGATCACACAGTCCTGCAGACGCCTGATCATCACAAAATCCAGCTGGATATGACAGGTGTCGACCATCGCGCGATGGAGTGAGACCATCGCGCGAGGGTTCTAGCTTCCCCGCGACGGTCAATCAGTCAAAGTTTGACTTTGACCACCACCTGGCAAGCAGAGTATCGCGGGAGTGACTCAGTGAGTCGCGCGAGAGTCAAACCCTTAGTCAAGGTTTGGGGTTTGATGGTTTCAGGGTTAAGGATGGGTTTCATACGCACCAAGCTCAAGCCATTTCATTCTCTCAATACTGTTCGCGACCTGATTCATCATCGGGGGAACAAGAAACTGAAAAGAAATAAAATGATTGGGAAATCGGATTGGGGTGTCTACACAAGAGTTGTTGGAGGCTTGACTCTTTACGAGCTTGACTTGATTCGACACAGTTTTTGCAATAAAAATAAAAATGTTAATGATTGACTAATAAAAATAAAAAATAAAAAAGTTAATGATTGACCACCGTTAGGACGATCGCAAAGTATGATAAACTATGTCGAATCAATACATCTCTCACTATTAATACATTTTTATTACTACTACCAATGGCGTAGCCAGGAAGGAAGGACTTTGGGGGAACTACAGAAACACCACCTTTAAGAAAAAAACTGTAACAAAATGATATGACAATTTATACGAATTTTCTTCGCTAAAAATACTAGCAAAATTCAACATATTCATCAACCCATAGAAGATTTAATAACCTGTCTACAAAAACTATCGTAGTCACAAACAAAAGTTAGAAACGGTGGGGGCTCGGATCCTCTGTCCGATTGGGCCTATTTGAGTCCACTGTCCAACTCCTATACAACGTTATTATGGGTGTTGAAACGGCAAGACAAAAACTCTCTTCATTTGGAACTATGGTTCTCTTTGGGCTCTTCAACGAGAACTTGAGTTAAAAATTAATTATGACCATTCAAGATAAAAATTATCAGAAAAAAAAAGATCTTAGCCCAACTCTGTCGGTGGGGTGAGTCTTGGAAACCGGAAAGAGAGCAAAAAGGTAGGAACAATATTTTTTTTAAAAGTTAAAAGTTAGAATTTTAAAAAGGAAAAAAAAACTTCAGAATTTTACCGCAGTGCCCCCACTCATCCCTTCATAAATCTTCCGCTGACTACTACATTATTGAGCTCTGCTAGGCGCAGAGACAATTCGCAAAGAGCAACACAAAGACAAATGCGTTTGGCCCCATTTCGGGTCCCGAAAAAATCTAGGAAAATATCCATAAATTTTTGAATATTATTTTATGGAGCCCTGTAAAAAATCAACTCCAGTGGATATCGATAAGTATTACTTTTGGATTCATTTCGGGACCCGAAATGGGGCCAAACGCATTTGTCTCTGCGTGGTTCTCTGCAGATTGTCTCTGCTGTTAGTATTTTTGTACATTATTAATGATTGACCACATTTTTATTACTACTACATTATTAATACATCTCTCTTTTTCAACTCTGTCTTTTGAGATATCTAACTCCGTCTCTTACAACAGCTCAAGAGCGGGATCTGATCTCTTTTGTTTCAAAAATCTTTGTGCTTGTGTGCGAGGAAATTTCCGGACCGTTAAATTGTGTAATTTTTTTTAACGTTTCAAGTTCAACAACTGAAAAATCCCTCTCTACAGCCCTCCATAAAGAAGTACAGAGTTTTCAATAAAGAGGTTCCTGCCTCCTCACCCATGGTCTTGTCGTTTAATGGATTTGATTTTGTCTAAACTAGTTTTTCTGCACGGCCTACCATATAAAATTGAAGGTTGGCTATTAAAATTTTTTTGGCGGTACATTGTTCAGAACTTAATCCAGCTAGCTTCATGTCAAACAATTATCAGGTGTGCCACACCTTAGCCACACCTCTCTCATATACAAGTAGGATCCGTTGGCTGAGGTGTGCCACGCCGATACACCTCTAGCATTTTTGTTATCATTATCCTGTCCTGGACATTAAAGGGACTTTTTAGAAGAGAAGATAAATGGCACAAAGTCGTGCTAGATCCCTTCCGATTTGGTCAATGATTGTATAACACTATTATTGTATTGTTGTACTACTATTCCCTTCGTCCCTTTTTTAAAATCTAATATTCTATTTTGAGCTATCTCTTAATAAGTGTTCATTTTATAAAATTACTGAGTAAAAATTAGTACATTTTTCATTTTGCCTCTAAAGTAGATTCCATTTTAAAAAATTAGTGAGTAAAAGTGTAATAATAATGTATCCATAGAAGGTAAATGGGGAAAGTAAAAGTAAAAGTTGATGTGAAAAATATAATGATGATATTTTCTTAATAAGTTGGAGTTACGAAAAGTAATATTTAAAAAGGGACAGAAGAAATACCATTTATACCATAATTTTTTAAACCAAAGCTACTTGTTGAGCATCTCAATCCACACAAAGGGGTATGAGATACTCCACAAAAATATCTACTTAATAAAATACAAAGATGTGGGGACCACATAAACACAAGTTGAAAGGAGGGCTGAGATTCATTTGATACAAGTGCTAATGTATACTTGCCAACTCTCTTTAAAAAACACCCACACTCTTACAAATATATTACAAAAATGTTATCGATTCTTTTTACCCAAATCAGATTATGTCGGAAGCATTACAAAAGAAAAAACCTTGCTTCTATTGGCATTTGGGTCTCTCTCTCTCTCGACACCGCTTTTTCGAATCTTCAGCAAAATCTTTCAAATCTGGGCCAACAAAGCTGCGTGAAAATGTTCCTTATCCGGCGAAATCTTTCAAATCTGTCGAATTTCGTAGACGGTGGGAGCTGAGCCAAGAAAGCTTCGTGAAAGCAAATGCATTTGGAATTTTTGAAGTTTATTGGGATTTTATTTGGATTTTTGGTCTCTGTTTTTTTTTTTTGAAGTTTTAGTGTCAGCAAAGAGGGTCTAACAAATAAATCATATCCATTTGGAAGAAAACCTACGAGTTGCGTGGACGGTGAGTAAAGAAAACTCCTTAAAAGCAAAGGTATTTGGAAATTTTTGGAGTTTATTGGGATTGGGGATATTTTGGATTTTTTCTCTGGTTTTTTTTTGTTGTTGGAGTTTTGGTGTCTAAAAGCAAAGGCAATATGAGCTGCGTGGACGATGGGTAAAGAAAGTTCCCTAAAAGCAAAGGTATTTGGAAATTTTTGGAGTTTATTGGGATTGGAATTTTTTCGGATTTTTTCCTCTGTGTTTTTGTTTTTTTGTGTGGAGTTTTGGTGTGTATAAGTAAAGGCAATGCTCTATTGAGATCATCGTTGGCAGTTTTTGGTATTAGAAATGTTCTTTGTAGCTAGCATAAAAATTATTTTTAAATTCTTCTTATCGAGACAAATAATTAATCTAAAAAATATTACATGAATCGAAAAATTAAGATTGAATTGTTAGGCAATTTTAGCTCAAAATATTAAAAAACCAGTTAAGAGAGAATAGCCAAATAAAAAAATAATGGTGCTAGTATAACACCCAAACACACACACACACCACTCGCATGAGTGGTGGGTCCCATGCACACACTACACACTCTTGTGTAGTGTATATGAGACCCACCACTCATGCTAGTGTAGTGTATATGTGTAACGACCCGGATTTTCGTCCTATTTTTTTTTTATAAAGAAATTATTTTTAATCAAATAGTCTATAGTAACCGATTAACTATTTTAAAGTGCGATTAGATTAAACAAAAACCTAGATTAATTTTTCGTGACTAAAATTAGTTTAGCAAAATTTTAATCCAACTTATAACTATAACGACCCGTACTTTTTATAATTAAAAATATCATTTAAAAAGTATTATTTGTAATAATTATCTTAATTATAATCTATTTAGTAGATATATACTATTAAATTAATTTAAGCATTATTATCCTACTTTTAATTCTTTTAAATTGCATGCATGTAAATCCTATAACTCTCACTTTCCTACTCAAATCCTACTTCCTTCCTCAGTATATTTCCGTCCCAATTTCGTCCATACCGAAACCCTATAGGATACAACCCCTTAAAATCCCTTTTTAATCGAAATTCTTCACATCCTCCTATATATACATCACCAATCCGACCCTAGGTCAAACCATTATAATTTTCACGCGCCCTTGTCCAGAAAGAGCGAAAAAAATCAGAGAGATTGAAACTCCAATCCATGGAGTTCTAGAGAGAGAAAGAAACAGAGAGAAACGTGGGTTTTGTACCAAGACCCAACCGAAACTCAAATTGACCGTTCCAAACTCTTTCTCCAGCCCCAAGCATCCCTAAACATCATTCAATTCGGACCCAAGGTCTCCCGATCGAAGAACCCGAAACTTTCTTCCCAAATTTTCAAGTTTCGATCAAAAACCGATTCGATCCGATTTGAGGTATTATAATCCATTCTAATCACTTCTCTAAGTATATTTAGTAATTTTATACGTAACCCAATAGCCTAGATGGTCCCATGCATCGAAACCGAAGCCAAACGAACAAAAAATAAAATTCCAGTCGCGACCTTGCGGCCGCGACCTTCGGGCGGCCCAGCCGCAAGAACCAGAGAACAGAAGTTGCGGGCCGCAAGGTCAAAACAGTCAGACCTTGCGGTGAGTACTGTTTTGGTTCGAAATCGTTTTGCGACCTCCCGAACACCGTTTTCGACTCCCGAACACCGTTTTCGACCCCCGAACTATTTTTTCTAGACTTTTCACACCTCAAAGATCATAACTCGTTAAGGTCATATTTTTTTTATTTAATTATCTATTTATTAAATTATTTATTAGTTATCGTTCAAAGTTTATAAACAAAAATTAGTTACGACCTTTAAACTAGCGTTTTTAAATCTCAATTACAGTAACTTGTCAAATTAAATATTTATTTTATTTAATTCACTATTTATCATTGTTTTTAAAGTAATTCCAAACAAAATTACTTTACGACCTTATAAACATTATTATTTATACCCGTGTAATTTTTTTTAGACTCCTTACTATCCAAAGATGAAATTATGTCAGTCTCAACATTTATTTTTATAATTAATTATTTATTGTCTATTTACTTCACTTTTGGACATTTTAATTAACGTTTTTATGTAAATTAATTCATCGACCCTCCGAACCCAACTTTTGACACTCAATCAATTATATGGGACCTTTAGGACTCTTATTAGATCATTATTAATTATTCTAATATTTTTATCTTATTAGTGCATTTCATTAGCTTTTAATTAATCTAGTTAATCAGAAATAATTAATAAAAGCCTAGAAAATATTTTTTTTTATAATTTTTATAAAAGTTTTACTTCTTTAATAAAATCTTGGCCATACAAGACTAAGGGCAACGGCCCATCCATAAAAAGTTGTGTGATTGCATTGCTCGTTAATTGTTTTAATTATTATTTGATTTAATTGTATATTGCACCAACAATTGATTTATTTGTAAGATTGGACCCTAGAGACATGGGGTGGTATGCGAATAGAGTTCATATTAGACGATGCTAGGTAATGGATGAAATGGAAAGTTTTTATTTCTAGAATGCCTGCAGGCGAGAATTTGAGATGTGATGAGATTTGTGATGAAATTGAAATTGGCGAGAGTTCAATGATGAATTGAAACTGGCAAGAGTCCAGTGATGAATTGAAACTGGCGAGAGTCCAGTGATGATTGTGAAAGTGGTATATAAGATAGGCGAACCCTAGTTGTGATTCAGGCATGATAAGCTCTCCCCTTGTTGTAGTTATTGGGATGCACACTCGGTACATAACTTAGGTGCATCTGCGACAGCAAAGGGAAGTGACCTCATGGGACCGAGCATGGCTAGCGGTTGGGGAGGAAAGATCCCGCGGAGGAGATCTTAGATTTCACGATAAGTTAACGGATAGTAATGAATTGATTTATGTGAAAAATCTCTGTTTTACTTTTTCACATTACTATTATCCTGCTGTTTGTTAACTGTAAAGTAAGAGGGGTGGTTGGGTTGGATTATTCTACTGGGTGATTTTATCACTCACGGATACGTCTGTATCCTGGCAAATCGTTTGCTTCGGCGATCAATTTGCCAGCGAGTGCAAGACTCAATGGTGGAGCAGTTTTAAGACAGGAGGAAAGCCAAGAGCGACGATCGAGAATGCTTGGAATCGTATCAAGATTAGAGTCAGCTCTGGAGTCAATGTATTTTGAATCACTAAATCTATCTTGAGTTTGTAATATTTAAACTTTATTTTAGGAAATTATATTTATTTGGCAAATTTTCTTGAGAAAAATATTTTATTCTACTCCCGAAAAGTCGGGGCGTTACAATATGGGACCCACCACTCATGCTAGTGATGTGTGTGTTTGGGTGTATCACTAAAATTATTGGAAAAAAAAAGATAAGAGAGAATAGAAAAGGACGTCAGGATTGAAAAGACAGGATGTTGTTTTGTCATTTGTGTTGTGTGGGTGTATGGCCATTGGGAGATGTTGATGTGGCAGGAGTTATGACAAAAAGTCCAAAAGGCAGGTTTTGATTGGTTTGAGGCACCATCTGTCAAGAATGACGTGTTGCCCCAAAGGCAACGAATAATTTCTCAAAAATGGCATAGTCATTTTTGCCACGTTACCAAATCCAACCAACAAATCCCTCCCTCCATTTTGTTCAAGGTGAAAATGGGATACAGATCATTGAAAAAAATGACATTGCAAATGACTTTAAACCATTGCACTAACATTTGCCATTTTTTTGGCCACTATTTAGGATCATTTTTTTTACATTGGCTCAAACTATTTTGGTAAAACCACTGTACTTGTGTAGACACCCTATTCTGGACTGTTCAGATTAGTTTACTTACGGTATTTATTTCCCCGATGATGAAGCGGATCAAGAGCACCCCGAAAATGTTAGTGTGTTTGAGTTTTGAGCATTCCAAAAACCCTTTCAAACTCTCTAAACCAGAACTAAAAGGCCTCAACAAAACCATACTTGCTTACGCCAATACTGTCCTGGCGTGCGCTGGTCTTCCGCCACGTGTCAGTCATCGGTCAACTTTGGTCATTGACCAGATTTGACCTTGCGTACGCCAGGTATCTAGTGGCGTACGCCAAGTCAAACTTTGGTCAAACTTGTGTTTTTCAGCATGTAGAAGCCATGGGTAGGGGTTTACAACACATGGGAACCTTCCAGTCCATCGAAAAATCAATCTCGGCCGGGGGACATCTCTTACACCATCCCATCATCATATTCCCTTTCATCCAATGAGAGTAGAGACTTAAGGGCTAAGGCTCCAGTCCCTTTGACTGGCCTTAACCCCTCTTTCTCCCTCTCCCCTATATATACCCCCTCCATTGGTCTTTCAAAGGGTTGGCTCTCCAAGCTTCAAGCCCATTTCTTTCTCTTTTCTTGGTTTTCTTGTTTGCTCTTCTTTCATTCATTGAAAGAGTGAACAAGAGACCCCTCCATACACTTCTCACAGTCAAACATCCATCACCCTCCATCATCCAACCCTCAAGTTCAAAACTCAAACATCTCTCAAACCTCAAAGCCAAAGGTATAAACTTTTGTACTGCTTTCTGTTCTGATCCCCGAGGGGAGCTGACAGGGTCAAGGCTGGTAATCAATACCAGTCCTGACCCTAAAGCTGTCAAGGTTTCAAAAACAAAGAATACGTTTCTGACTATAAACGGCGTGCGCTGGTCATAGGCCCGCGTACGCCGGTCCGTGGCAGTACGTACAGTTTTAAAATTTGATCTGTTTGGGATCTGTCTGGACCCTGCGTACGCCACTAGATAGGTGGCGTACTCCAGGTCCGAGCCCTCCGAAACTGGCGTACTCCAGTTGTGAAATGGGGTCTGGGGTCTAGATCTTTGTTTCATGCTTTATTTCTTGTCTATTCATCACCTTATTGCATGCTAAAAACCAATTTCCAGCTTTCTGTATAGGTGTAGTATTTCAATACTTGTTTTCTTTTGCTTTGAAAGGCCCCTGAGATCTTTCTGGTCATGTTCCAGAGCCCAGATGATGTAAAGCCAAGCACTGGACAAGAGGTACAACTGGCGTACGGCTTCTCATGAGTGGCGTACAGCAATCATACCAAGGTCCAGTGGCTGGCCCTTGCATCATAGCTCAATCCTGACCTCTTGTTATCTCCCCACTCTGTTTATGGGGCTTCCAGTCTATTTTCATGGCTTCAAGCCATTTCAGCTGTCTGTGATCTGTAAATATGATCATATTATTAACTACGTGGTTTGTCCTGGGTGTGCACTGGTCCATTCCAGAGCCCAGAGGGTTGAGAACAAAGGCTGTGAGTGACAAAAGGTGGTGTACGCCAGCTTCTTGGTGGCGTGCGCAAGGTATGGTGGCGTGCAGAGGCTCGCCCACTGCATGCCAGTATGTTGCCTGCTCACGCACCTGAGAGACAGCATACACCATTCTGCTCAAATTGCTCTCAGTGCTTGTTTTCAATCTATATTCATTCTATCGATTCAAGCAAATCATTATTTATAAACATTTTTGTCACATAACCGCAAACTGTTACAGTTTAAATCCCCATTATCTGTTCCCCCGCCCTAATTGGCTAAAAAAGTGATCTAATGAGAGAAAAATGCAAAAGTTTTACAAAATGCCTGAGTAGAGACCGATCTCTGGATTGGGCGAGAGGGGTGCCATAAAACCCTTCCAATCTCGTAAACTGGCTCCCGAACCTCAAATATCGAAGGTGACGACGGACCAGTCTACGCCTTTTCAAATCAAACAAACGTAGCAAGCGTTTTCGAGTTCGGTTCCTTGGGTATTCTTCCGCTAAAACCCGAGTGGCGACTCTGAATCGAAGCGTTTCGCCACGCTTTTCAAAAGAGGGCCGCACCCAACAATTTTTGATCGAACAAAAGGAATCCGGGGATTTTTGGGGCGTGTGCCCACAACTTGCTCTAACAAAATCTTTGGGCGCATGACGGCACTCTAATGATCTGAATCTCTCACGTCATTGTAAATCTTAGGCCCCGTTTCAGTAAGGTTCTTATTTTTTAAGTACTCACAATACATTACCTTTAATTTAAAGGGAAAATGACGGCCCAAGACATATTTGGATAATTAATACCTTTTAAGAACATGCTAAGAACATTTGTTAATGAACAAAATGTCCTTGACGGATATTAATTATCAAAATACGTCCTTAGCTATCATTTTCCCTTTTTTAAAACAATAAGTATTTATTTGAAAATTTTATATTTCAATTAGTGGAACACACCGATATATAAAATATTCATGCAAAATAGTTCATCGGAAAGAGCCTCATCCAAAGGCATTTATTTGTCTTGAAGAACAAAAACGACCACATGTTACAAAAGTCTAAACAATCCAACTGTCTATTGCATTCATGAGCTGAATCACATAATGCATATGCGTGAAACCATCTTCAGATCCCATCTCAAACAACTAAAATTTGATCTCGCACAGAATATTTTGACTAGGATCACGAGTCACGACAAATATTATTTTGTTCGGCCTATATTCAACCCACTCAGAATTTGTTAGGAGTATATTGATAAGGATCAAAAAAGAATTTGTTACATTGATGATGTACAACGCATGACCGAGACAGGTTAGTTCACCAGTCAAGTTATGCAGCTAAAATGGTTATGGGACCAGTTCTCCTCTCCTATTAGGACTATCATGATGTGCCATATTTGAGAAATACTTATTTACGGTACTAACCAATCGCAACCGTGCAAAAGTGGTCTGGACAGTCTGGATTTTAATGAAACTTTTCTGGGGAAAAGATTAACTCTTTCCCAGAAAAATTTCGTTAACATACGGTTACGATTGAGTGCTGTAAACACTTGTTTACAATACCTCCGAAAATAAGATTTTCTCGCCATATTTCAGCATTTCATGTGGAAGGAATCCTCTTATCTCACTTCCAGTAGGACCACTGATGATAGTGTTAGCATTAACTTCACATTTGCAGAGACCAAGACCCCGCACATTTACTACGACGACCCCATAGTCCTGAGTGTAGGGATGGCAATGGGGCGGGTCGGGGGTGGATACCACTATCTCCGTCCCCGATCCCCGAACCTAAATCCCTCCCCATCACCGACCCGATCCCCACCGGGGATTTATTTTTACTCTCCATCCCCGCCCCAAACGGGGATCCCCACGGGAAATCGGGGATCCAAAGATTTCAAATCTTTTTAAGTTTTGAAACTTCACTTTAAAATTCATAAATCTTTTAACATGTAATTGGCTAGCATACCACGATCACCGTATTTACTTGACCTTATACTACTGAATAAGGCCGAGTAAGCTTTCAGTATATTAGTTTGGCCTTTGTTTCTGCTTTAAACTTCCAGTACATAAACATTGCATGCCTTTATGTAGCTAGGGTTTACTAGCCAAAAAAAAAAGTCACCTGCCAACTTCAAGTCATAAAACTAAATTTAAAAAAAAAAACAAAACAAAACAAAACAATCTAGGCTGTCATTACAAATCAAATGCCAACTCATATGTCATTACAAACAAAACAATCGGGGCAGGGCGGGGATGGGGCGGGTACTAACTCATATCCACCCCCTACCCGTTCCCCATTTTTTTAATAAAAATTATCCCCATACCCTACCCGATCCCCAAATAATCCTCAAATGCCCTACCCATTTGGGGCGAGGAGCGGGTTAGATTGAGACAGGTCGGCCGAAGTTACCATCCCTACCTGAGAGTTGGACAACGATGTTGAGAAAATTGAAAGATTCCCATTCGTTTCTTTTAACACTTTCAAGGACAAGGGGTCGAGCCAATTAACCCCACCGATGAACAAGGTATGCCAACTATACCAAGTCTCGTATTCGCCAAAAGAAATGAAATTTCTTCTAATTTTTCCAAACCCAAGTTCCAACAAGAAGAAAAAAGGAGTTACCCTAAGATAAACCAAGATGTGTACGTGTTCGATAGGATTCTCCGAATATAGCTCGGTTTCTATTATTTCGCCAAAGCAATTCAATCATATCGAGGAGAGAAGCATCTCTTGTGAAGGAAACAAGGGACGAAATACCGAGCTATCATGGTAGGGGCCTCAGAAAAGAACAAGAAAAGGCAACTGATCTAGTGACCCAAAATCCCCCTTTTAGAGCGTAACAGCTTCTTCACTCAACATGACAATGAACCTACAGGAAAAAATGGATTACAGTATATGACAAGTCAACATCCCGCTGTTCCTTCAAAGAAGTTGAAATTTCAAAAAATTCCGAACAAATCTCTCCACACGAACTTTGACTCAGCGCCTCCAGAAACGACCGTGCTGCTTCTGCTCTTGCATTCGCCTGCACCGTTTGAACCAAATTCTAGTCAGCCAGATAAACTCCGAAACTTCAGCTCGCGTAGAGCATTGTGGTTGTGTAAATTTTTAAGTGCAACCAGAGAACAACAGATTTAATGTTCTTTTTCCTTCCGCGTTCTCACAACATTTTAACCAGACAAACATCAAATGGATTTTTAAAACAAAGAGAAAATGTCAAACATCGTGCCCCTGAAAGAATAATTTGCATCTGGCCCTTTCTTTTCTTCATCTACAACATTCCCAAAGGGCACTACTATCTGGTCCTCTGTTTTATGAAACTCTTTGCACAAGAGATAATCACCATGATTATAGCAACTGTCAACTATATGACTTGCAAATTCCAAGAAAGCAAAATACAATTTACAAAGGAACTTTACCGCTGATGATCTTTAGAGCGCTCAATGAACTCTTTTGCAATATCACGTCCCTGATATGAAGCTAGCACTGGTCGAATGTCGGCAGGTCTATGTCGAGCAACGTCTGCCTCAAACCAAGAAAATCGTAAGTACCGACACTGCATTTGATCTTAGATGGTACTAATATATTGAAGACGGCATAATAATATGATAATACCAGGCCACTTACATTCGAGAAATGGAAGAAGATCCAAAAGTACTGTATCATCCTCTTCAAGCGTCCATGGCTTAATAGGTACACTGTTTTCTGGCTGGAGGGTACTTTCAAGAGCATGACCACTCACATACAGAATCTTAGCGGGATCTCGGTTCAGCTTTGAGAGATCCTGCCATAAAGAACTACAATTTACTAACATCATCAACTAACAAGAATCCTAGAGGTAGAAGTACAATTATATGAGGACCCTAGAAAGCATCCGTCAGGATAATACTTCGCTGCTAGGAAAATGTAAAATGGAAGTCCATTACATTTTCTAGGAAAGGATATTCTAGACTTCATGTACTTTACCTATATTCCAGCTTCGTGAGGCCAGAATCTCTAGCTCAGATACTTTTAGTCTTAATGAAAAAATACCCGACAAAGAAAGATATAGGGACATAATCTGTCCCTGGAACTAGTGCAGGTACATCCACATAGGTATCCAAACCATTTATCAATCTCCTCCCACCAAAAAAAGAGGAAGCATATATGAGTGGAATCATGAACGGCGACATAACTAAGCAATATTTGAGGGGACTGTTCAAAAATAAATAAAAAATATTTGAGGGGAAAAAGAATACTTACTCTGAAATGCTTCCCATCTTGATATCTAGTTGCACTCCTGTTTAGCCTAAACCGTACGCAGTGTTTTGGATCCAATCTCTCAACCACCGGATCAACATACTGCACATGCCATGAAAGCAGAAACTGTCACTAATAATGAAGTACAAAAAGGAAGTGGTAGCACGCTTTAGGGAGGGAAAATTTGGAATTACCATAGGGAGCTGGTCAGAATACACCACAATTTCATAAAATTGAGCCATATGTTCCAAAAAGGCATCAACTCCAGGTCTTTTGAATGTTCGCCAGCCCCTGTCGCGCTGTAAAAAAATTCCGCCCAAAAAAGCGACGAAAAAACCCCCAAACAAAACAAAAATGCTATCAACATGACGTAACAAGGATTCAATCCTTCATGCTAAACCCTTTTCCAATTTCGTGTGGGCAAGAATATGCCTGTCAATGGACCCGATTTTAAAAAAAAAGGGGCGAATCCAATCCCAATCCGACAGGATCAGAAACCTAATTTTCGCATATTGGGATCCGAATCCGGAAAATCAGATATCCGATCCGATTCAGTTAACCTATTCAAAAATTCAGCACACAAGCCCACAAATAGATCACTTGAGAATATTAGAATAACATCGAATATGTAAATCTTCGTAAACATGTCGGATCGGATATATCTGAATCCAATCTGTTAAATTTGGATTATTGAATTCCAGTCACACCGATTATCGGATTGGATTACATAAATGGCTTCGGATTTACATTAGATCATGCTCTGATAGAATCTGGATCTAATTCGGTCCACTGATAGGCCTAGCCAGGAATACAAGAAGTAGGCCATATGAGGTCAGGGGTAACAGGACAAGCGTATTTCATAATGATGAAGAATAAAAACAAAACAAAACAACACTGTACTACAACATAACCAAACTGCTGGTTTGATCCACGTTACCAACAAGAATAGCTAATAAGTGAACTATCTACGTCACATGTTTACCTTCCAATCAGAGTATATTAATGTCTCATTTAGATCAAGAACAAGCGTGAACACATGCTGCTCCATGGGGTGCAAATCTGGGAGGAGCTTATCTGAGGTTGGTTCAGTAAAACCCTATAATGAAGAGATGGTAAGTGCAATGGTAAACAAACTGGAAGGGGTAAATATACTTGTAAAGTTACTCACTCGAACATGTTCTTCGGTCAACCTTCTCAAATCCAAGTAAAGTTCAACCAACTTAGCTGGTACTGGATATCATAACAAAGAAATATTAACAAAGTAACAAGTCACGGTAAGATAGCAATGACAATGATTATGCTCCAGTTATGCAAGTTGTGCCAAATAAAAATTGAAGTGTTCAACAACCGCCACAACATTTTCAGTGACTTCCGACCGTATGAACTACATCAACTGAAAAACATAGCAATAGCCCCAGATTACGTCTATATGATAATCTGGCATGCACCAGAAAATGCTCACGTACAAGTTCTTCTGCTAGCATTTTCAGAAAAGATTCCCTTCTCCTGTGCCCTGGGTTATGTGAAAAATACACAGGAGATGCAGGATGTTGGCACACTTTTTCTATTCACCAGCACAAAAAGAACATGAATGTTTGTGAAGAATCCCCTCTCTCCCTCCCATATATAGCAGCGACTCACTAAAAGTGCAGAGGGTGCGACACTGTCAATAATAGATGTGTTAATATACACTAAAGTACAGAACCAAAACCACCTTCAAATTATTGCAATTGTCCTAGATAGAAGTTACAATTCTTCTTCCATCTGTACAACACAAGACTAAAAACAACGCCAAGTATTTAACCCCTAAATTTAACAAAGAAGTACTGGAAGGTTAGACTCCAATATAATTGGATTGGAAAAACAAAAATCAGTAAAAGGACAAACACAATCTCAAAGGAGCAAAATCTATAGAATTGAATATATCAGAATTTAAAGACCTCACCTGTCATTGCAGCAGAGTAAAGCAAAGCTTGAAATTTCTGAACAAAACAGATCAATGAGATTGCGTTACTCTGTGATGACTTTACTTTCCAAAATATTGAAGTAGCTAAAAGCAAAAGCAACCACTGAAAGTGCAAAGGGGTCCAACACAGTTGACGATAACAAAGAGAAGTAATCAAATATTTATGGTGAAAATAAGAACGAGAGTGGTGGGGCAGCAGAATTTTGTATAACAGACGAACTAGATGAAAAAAAGAGCAAATAAGCCCAGACCAAGAGAAATGAGCAATAAAGGCAGCTAGGGGCATTTTTCCCTTTTCATCTTGCAAAGCTTCCAGTTAGGTCTCTCAAACCATACAAAATAACAGGAGTAGAGGAGGAAGTTCTCCTCCCAACACCTGAATGTAAAATATATTCAAGCACCCATGAACCATACCGCATCAGGTACAGTTGTTCATTTAAAGTACATTCTGAACTACCATCATAATAACTGTAATGTCACCATCCCTTTATAAGTATATTGCTAACAAACAATAGCTCAAACCAGATTCCTGAGATTCAAATTCTAGCCTCATCTGACAGAATCTATTTCCAGAACTGCATTGGAAAGATGGCGGGGAAAGGAAAAAGAAATTAACATGTTGGCACTTTCTCCTAGCAACTAACATATAATATATCGGACTATGTGCTCGCCCTGATTTAGTCATATAGGAGCTGATATTAAGGAAAAAACGTTTGACACTCGATTCCACCTAATATTAATTGCTTCAGGAACAATGGACAAAGAATGTCGACTATTAGAAGAATAAAAATAAAAAAAGCACACATGGTTGGAAGTTGAAGCACTTACTCTCATCCAACTTTTAAAGAGCAAGGCTACCTTAACAACAAAGACAAACATAATAACACCTGAACAATCCAAAACAAAATATACTACATCAGACTCACATCAGATCCAGATGCATCATCCCCTAGTGTATTTTTCGCAGGTGCACGCAAAGCCTTTGTCTTCTCATCTACTTCGTCCAGTGTATATGCTGCAAAAAATGAACAAATCAATGTTTCAAGTGCAAGCCAAAAATCAGCATCGGTTGCCCCTCTTTATTTGACTCCACTGACTTTGGATCAGTCTGTACCCCAAAAGAAGTTTACTCAAATGTCTAGAAACTGTATTAAAATACCAAAAAATGAACAAATCGATGTTTCAAGTGCGAGCCGAAAATCAGCATTGCTTGGCCCTCTTTATTCGACTCAAACTGACTTTGAGTTTGCCCAACTGTCTAGAAACTGTACTAAAATACCAAAATTTGCAAGTAAAATCTCAGACATTCAGGTAAAGGCTTGCTCTTATTTAACTCACAACTCCCAAGACTTAAAAAAAATCAATTGAAGAATGTATCCTAGGTTGCAAGACTTGAACCTGCAAAACATTGTTTTAAAGCTATAAGCCAGGAGAGACACCAAATAAGGGACAAAGGTAGTGAACCGATTTGTTTTTCGTTAATATCCGGATTCATTTTCCGTTGTGGCCTTAAAGGCAGACCTGGCACAACGTTAAAGCTGCCCCACTGAGGCTCGAGGTCACGGGTTCGATTCTCGAAACAGCCTTTCAACTTGTAAGGCTAGGTACATCAACCCTTTCCCAGGCTCTGCATATGCAGGAGCTTTGTAATACATGGTAGGCCTTTTTAATCTCAGGATTTCTGATAAAAAAAATCTCAGGATTCATTTTCCCCTCCAGTAATTTTGATTCAATTCACAATAGTTCATTCCACACAGAAATACATACACATTCGTGAATTACTGAAACATATATTCAGTTATTCACAGTACACATTCATAACGATGTATATCTCTAATTAGACGCATGCAAAACAAATAGAATACATAACTCCAAACCAACACAAGGTGACGAAAAAAAAACATCAAGTTTTAGGTCAAATTCTATCACAATCTTGAGTAGAAAAGCAACATAGTCATAAACATGTAGTATATCTCTAATTAGACACATATGAAACAAATCGAACGCATAATTCCAAGCCATTCAAGCACAAAAGGAGACAAAAAACTATAAAGATTTAGGTTAACTGCTATCAAAATCTTGCGTACAAAAGCAAAGCATCAAGGTTTAGGTTAAACGCTACGACAATCTTGCGTAGAAAAAAGCAACTAACTAACCGTAAGAGGCGTAACCAGCAGTGGCAACACCGCCTGTCAGGGCAGCGACGAGCGTGTACTTAAGGAAACTCCACGACTTCTTCTCCGGCGAATCCGGCGGCGGAATTGACGAATCCGGCGGCGGCGGGGGAGGGCGGTCGTAATCGTTGGCGAAGGAGGAGGAGGTAAATGGTTCTTTGTGAGGATTTGAAGTGAAGTCAGAGTAACGGCGTCGATTGTTCTTGGTAATGAGGGATAGAAGTCGAGACCGAGCTATTGCAGACATTTTCGGTGCTTCAATCAGCGTTTTGCATAAGCTTTGATAGAGTGAGAGAGAGTGAAGGAGGGGAGGAGAGAGAGAGGAGGGTTGAAGTAGGGTTTTTGCGTGGGAATTTGATGTGAGAGAGAGAGAGAGAGAGAGAGAGAGAGAGAGCCGATTCGAGATGGAAAATGAGTTGTCACGTGCGAGAGAATTCTTATGGTGGGCCCAAAATGCCGGCTTTGAAGCCTTTTAATTTAATACAAGGTCGGTGTTGACAATATTGGGCTTCCAGCCCGCCCCCTTAAGGCCTTAGCAACATATAACTTTCTATGGGCCAAAGCTTTCCCGACCCAATAAAGGCCCAAGTAACTCATGATTGATGATCAAAAATTGAAATAAATAAATAATCAAAGAAAATAATACAAAGGAAAAAGGTTGGACTCATGGATTTTGGTTAAAGTTTAAAAAGGCTTGAGAATTACGAGAACGCTCATTTTGGGGTTGGTTCATACAGGGCTTTGTCTTGGTTATAATTGGTCTTCCGCTAGTAGATGGAATAATTGGTCCTCATAGATAAAATGATATGCGTGTAAGCTGACTTGAGCTCCTAAATTTATCTAAAAAGACTTAACGTAACAACTTCTCACATCAATACAAGATATTTGTAATGAATTCCATATTGTATGTACCGTTAGGCTTAAATCAATACAATTTCTCACTTTTGTCGCACAAAAAAAAACACAGATTTTGTTTTTTAGAACTTGTATGAAGAGGTATATCCAGCCCAGACCCTAATTTTTGGAAAGTACGATAACAGGTGTGAGGGAGTGCAATTATGAGCATTCCCCCACGTGGCTAGAAGAAACGAGACATTGAAGTCATACAACCAAGCCAAAGTCATGTCACGCCTTGCCTGGCCTGGTGGCAAGAGCAGTCTGTCATATAATTCTAGGAAACATCAAATTTGCAAGTTGGGTGATATAACAGATCCACAACCACTAATTACTCAAAGGCCGTGACTTGGCCTGTCCAATAGCCTTGCAAGAGGCTAGGTGGAGATACAAACAGCATTTAATACAAGAACCCATAAACCCCTCTGTCGCTTAGATTGCCCATCAAGAAACCTCAAGTAATTTCTGGAAACGTTTTTGCTAATCATTCACACAAATATAAATACTGGAGCAATTCGCCATCTTCCTTAATATTGATTCATTGAACTCCCCAACCCAAAAAACCCTGAAAATCCAGACCAAACCAATCCACCACGAACCGATTTCGGTCCCCCGAATTATTCGGACGGAATCGGTGTGCATCAGTTCTAGATCCAAAATCCCCGACCGACCCGAATCGGTTTCACCCTTGCTCTTCCTCAGCTACTTGTTGAAAGAAGAGATGGGTTTGACTTGGTTTCTTACTTCTGCACACACTTTGGTTTCTGGGCACTCAACTCATGATGTCAGAAATCAGACACAAGAACCTGGTCTGAGCTTGGAAAGCACAACAAAGGGGGTGGGTTCTGAAGGGTTCCAAATGCCTCTTCACTATCCCAGGTACAAAAAGGAAGATTATGAGAAGATGGAGGAGTGGAAGATTGACATGCTTCTCAGAGAATATGGGATTGGTTTCAAAGGTAGCCTTGAAGAGAAAAGGAATTTTGCTATTGGAGCATTCTTGTGGCCTGACCAACTTTCATAAGCTCTGTTTCAACCTCCAGTTCCATTGTTGGGATTCAGAATGTCATGGATTTTGGTAGAAAGCCTGAAAATAGAGAATCGAAGCGTAGAAAAGCGCGCATTAAGTGCGCTTTTGTGGCTTAGATTGGACTCATAGTTTATCGTACTCAAAATAAATCTGGATCATGTAGTGTCGCTTTTTATGCACATTGTTCTATGTATCGAGTTTTCGTGTACATGGTACGTATTTGTGTTACTAAATGTGATTGTACTGATTTAATGAAATGGTTTCCAATATTAAAAAATTGAGGCTATTGAGGCCTTTTTCCAAGGGAATTTTTGCCCTTAATCTAATACTAGTATTAAATCAACAGGACATTCAATTCGCAATTGTCTAGTGACTTTGTAACCATGAATTTAAGATCAGATTTTTCCTTTTCTAAAGCTCCTTTGCTCATGGTTCTGTTGTCAAAAACCTGGGTTAGCCAAATGGGTAAGAGAAAGCAAGTAAAAAGCTTGTCTCCTAAGAGTTCATAAATTCGAATCCCAAAAACACCAAACAGGTCAAACCTTGTAACCATTAAAGGCCCCGTTCAGTTGCCAGAAAAGAACAGGAAAGTATGGAAAAATCAATTTTTCCCATAACTTTCCTAGTGTTCAGTTGACAGGAAAATTCTATGATTTACCAATTTAAGTTTTCCTGCAGGAATTATTTTCCTGCAAAAGTGATCCTGCAAAAACACAAGATTTTGCGTCGCGGGAAAAGGAAAATGAGTGAACACTCACAAAATTTTCCCGAAAGTTTCTTTTTCCTGACAAATGAACAACTAAACTTTAATTTTTCTTACAAAATTCTTTTGTCAAATGAACACTCACAGGAAAATAAATTTCTTTTTCTTTTACTTCATCTCACTTCATTTTTTCTGGAAACCAATTTCCCACATAATTTTCTCGACAACTGAACGGAGCCTAGGATTATCCAATCATTTACTCGAGGCCCGAAATCAGCCAAGATACACGCGGGCAGTCCTCAAACTTCTTTGTGATCTCTCCATGGCTAAGGAAGGAATAGGATCCCCTTTTGTTACCCCAAAAAAAAGAACTGGAGCCCACCTCAATAATTCCCAAAATTTCGTTTAGTTGTTTTGAAAAAGACATATACTTTTTTTCTCCTTCCTTTTGTCATTCGACTTTCCATAATTTCCATGGCTAGGAACATTCCATACAAATCCCTACAAAAATGAACTCATTTTGTAAACCCCAACTTGAATCTTGATCAAATAAGAAGAGGCAAAATTTCATGGAGCATTTTTTTTTAAACAAATTCCTTTGGACAAATGACACCTCCAAAGATTGGTGTGCAGTTCGCCTTATTTGTATTTTGAGCTACAAAAAATGGTAAACAATCACAAAATATTGCAATAGAAAACCAAAAGTTTGTATATTGGCCACGGAAATTCATAAAATACACTACAAAATACAAAAGTTTGCATATTGGCCACCAAAAGTTTGTATATTGCCTTCTTTTGTTTTGTTTTTTTTTAAATTTTTCATTTGTGCCTTTCTTTTTACCACAAATTTCATAAATAACATCGCAAAAAAACATAAACAACCAAAATAAGTAATCAATTAACGTATGTTCCACGAATTAAAATAACTATTTATTTTCAAATAAATACTTATTTTTTGAATGAAAGGTCATGCATTGTGGGATTGGGAGTTGGTGTTGTGTAGCTGCTGACAGAACACCGTACTGCGAGACTCGGATGCCGTCCGTTCGGCAATTCGACAGTTCAAATCTCATCTCGACAATGAACAACATCTGTCTCGTAAATCAAAAAATAAATACCTAGTAGTAAAAAATACAGTACTACGTAAGAATCTTAGCGAAACGGACCCTACATAGGATTAACTAAGAAGAGAAGTAACAGTGATTGACACGAAATGGTATTCTCAAATCACCACGTGTCATTTGTCTTTTATTCAATTTTTTTTGGCCTTTTTCTCTCCTCTTTTAAGGGTTAGTTAAAGTTGTGTCTAGACAGGTTGGCTGTTTTGGCAACTGGTCCGAACCCAATGTTTGACACGTACTAAGGAGTTCACTAAAGTGTCTTTGGCATAAAGGAGGGTAAAGGAGGAAAGGAACGATTCACTCACATTTAAAGATGTTGGCAAACATTTTTAGACAAATATAAAAAGGTGAAAGTGATTTTTTTAGGAGGAAATATCACTGTAGAATATAGAATAAGATCTCCCCCATGTGTCGGTTCATTTCACGATTCAAAAAGTTTATTTTGTAAATCTCAAATGTATTTAACATTCGTTCAAAAAATCAAGTTCATTGGATATTAATATCCATTTGAACGAATCTTATTTGTCACACGACAAACAAATAGTCATGACCATTTATTTCCCTTTAGATAAACATGAATAGACCAAGTTTATACCAATTTTTGATAAACTTGATTTTTGGCATGAACATTATACGCATGAAGCCTTGCTACATGAACAGCTTGGATCGTGAAATAGTACCGTGATAATTCCCTCTATTTATCACTTCAGGGAGCATATAAGAGATCAGCATATGAGAGAAATCTTAACTTGTGGGATATAACTTCAAACCATTTTTCTCGCCAGCGTTAAGAGGGCAGATGAAGGGGGCCATCGACGTAGCTCCTAGCTAAATCGGATGGAATGATTATATTGCCTTCGTGTTCGCAACAGATTCGAAAAAAATGACTCATAATTTTCTATATATCACCCTACTAAAGTCAATCAACTAGCGAATTAGTACAAACAAGTTTGATTTGCGACTGCATGAACAAGAATTGAAGATGCTTTGTCAACTCATCTACAACCCAAGTAGTACATATCTTTAAGGCATGAACCCAAAAATCCATTTAGTCCAATCACATCTCTCTCTCATTCAGCCAAAAAAAAAAAAAGCAGTCAATCTCAAATTGGTTAAGAAGAAGATCACCTCTTGGGGTGTGACACCTAACCACTTCAAAGAAAATCAGCTCCACAATGTAACTTTGGTCCACCACACAACGTTCAAATTAAAGGGGAAATTATTTGCCCGAAGGAACCATAAATGGGTAGTTTTGTGCCTCCCAAATTTTGGCCCAACAAGGGTGTTTTTGTCAAACTACCCATCCCCACCCTATATATGTAAGACATCCCTCCTGCATGTTTCTTCACAAACCAACCAGCCTCATAACTCATACAACTCTTCAAAACTCCTAACTGAGAGAGAGAGAGAGAGAGAGAGAGAGAGAGAGAGATGGATGAAGTTCAGTACCACAACCAGAGTCTAACTCATTCCATGACATCTCTATTTCTAAAAAGAGCTACACAGTTGCTACTTTCAGTTTCTGTGTTCTCCTTCTTCTTCCATTCTAAGTTCCACTTGTCCACATTTTCTCTCAAATTTCTAAGCCTGACAATGGACAAAAACTGCATTTTCCTCATTTTTAATGGAATCCTAATGCTCCTTGCTAAAACCTCTGGCTTCATCAGTTTTTCCCCACCATCCGATTCTAACCCCGGATTATCCAAGGAAACTGGAGATACTGGAAATGGTTGGATTGAGAAAGAAGTTTCCTTCGAAAAACCCGGGCTATTAGAGGAATACCCAATGGGAGGAGAGAGTGAAGACTCAAATTTGGTTTTTGAAGATAAAGAGGAAGAAGCACCAAATGGGCTTTTTAGCAGCACTTTATGTGTAATTCCAGTTATAGAAAATCAAGAGTGTGAGAAAGAGTTGGATTCTATTGATTTTTTCATCAAAGAAGAAGCAGCAGAAGCAGCAGCAGCAGCAGCAGAAGAAGCAGAAGCAGCAGCAGCAGCAGCAGAAGAAGAAGAAGAAGAAGAAGAAGAAGGGTTGTTGAGTACAGATGAATTGAACAAGAAATTTGATGATTTCATAAGGAGGATGAAGGAAGGAATCAGGATAGAAGCTCAACAACAACTAGTCATGGCTCATTAATATAATCACTTGGAAATCTTTGTGAGGAAGAAGTACTGTAACAACTGTTGCATACGGTCTCACAAGATGATGCGCTAATTATAAAGTGCGTTCATCCTGTGACAAAGTCGTCGTCTGTAATATACATAAGATGTAACTTTGTGTATCGTAAAAACGTAATATCATGCATGATCCTTTCTCCCACTTTATTTTTTTATAGCCGGATGTCAGGTTAACTTACGCACATCTCGAATAATTTCGGAACTCTGAAGTTAACGATTGAGAAAATATTTAGTGGCTCCGTAGGGTTTCTACGAGCTCGAGGGACTGAGGTCTTTTACTTGGGTCAAACTTACCCCTTGGGTTTCATGAGCTTTGTCATTTGGGAATTTCTTTGTTGGGTACTTTGTGAACAAATGATTTGTGCTTAGTTTTTCTTTTCTTTGCGTTTCGTTTTCCCTTTTCTCGATCCCTGCTTTTTTTGGCTTGTGGTAGGAAGTGGAAACTTTGGGTGAAAGCAATAAACCTTTAGTCATGCAAGTGTGTAATAAGCGAAAATTTTCTTTACGGCTGTTCAGTAAAGAAGAAGTTTCGGAGCTCAATCGCGACCGTCCAATGTGTTTTTGGACGATCTAAATTGAAAATCAATTACGACCGGTAATAATTGATTGTGTTTAATTTTTCTTCGAAAAAGTTTCATTAAAATCTGAACCGTCCAAAACCCAAATAGACGATTGAATAACTCTGAAAAAAAGACACTGTCGTGTAATAAATGTCTTTTGGCCTCTTTTGCTTTATTCTTCTTTATCTTCTTCTTTGCTTTCCGTTACCCTGAAGAACTAATCATTAGTTTGGTTTACTAGTGCAAAGGTCATTTAAGTCAAGAAGAAGAAGAAGAAGAAGAAGAAGAAGAAAATATCCGAGCCAGCTTGTTGTCTCTGTAAGAGTTGAATTATGCGTTTGAAACTTTGAGCCACGCGTTAATCCGAGCCTAAAAATGTGTGCTAGATGAGAGTGAAACCCGCGTAAGTATGTAATGGACTAAGTGAAATTCACATCTCTCTCTTGCGCGCGCATTTGTTAAACGGCTAGGTGCGCGCAGTAAGCGTGCAGGTTAACGACGGATTTGGTGAATTGATCCGGTGGGGGTGCAGTGTAAGCCAATGGCAATGGCAAAACATGCGTGCAGCACCGTATATTTGAACACTATTTCATTGCTGCAAATTTTAGCTTTATGTGTGTGGAAGCTCTTAATCTATTGAGCTAAAGCTTCATCCCTATGTAGACCTTGGAGCCATTGTCCCTTCTGCGAGTCTCTATAGATCCGGTAATAGAAAATACTCCCTCCGGTTTATAAAATTGATCCCGTTGTGCAATTTTCAAGCTTAAAAGTAATGTACAGTACTTACCAAAATATTTTTTCAATTTCTTTCGAACCGTTGGAAAGATCTCATCAAAATCTATAAAAGAAAAAAACAGTAGAGTAAAATATGACAAAATTTCTAACTCCATTATGGAAACTGAATTCCATTGTTGTTAGGTGGATTGTTAATGAGCCAGTGATAAGGAATACTTAACAGACAAAAATATAAGTGTACTTTCAAAAGAAGTAGTAGAATCTAGGGCTAGTATCTAACACTTGGAATTTGGAAAGGCAGCCTGTTGCTGTTACTTGGAGGGTTCTTCTTCTTCTTTCTTCTTCCCATGAAAATGACAAAAAGGAGGTACTGTAGTAACAAGCAAAAGACAATACAATAATTAACACAACTTTTTCTTTTGTCTGTTGGGTCGGTTTGAAATCGATGCTTGTTAGGTTTGGGAGGAAAATTTCAATTTTTGGACAGGAAGTCTAATAATGATAGATGTTTAAAAAAAAAAAAAAAAATGGCCATAGCCACTGCCATAATTTGGCACCAAAAAGTGCGGAGGAGTGTTAGGTACCCAGAAAGATTACTTAGATATTATCCCGAATTTGAAAATCAATGGTCTAGATTGATAGTTTCTGGACCATCGATTTTCAAATTCGGGGTAATCTTTCATTGTACATAGAATTTCCATTTTCGTGTTCATAGGTTCTATTCCCTTCTTCTTCTTCTTCTTCTTTCATCCTTGGGTCCAAATGTGAACCAATTTTGGTATTGTGCCATTGGAGCTCCAAGTTCTATACTGTGATTTCAAATATGAACTTGCATGTTTGTTTGCGGGATGGAAGTGGTGGGATTGGAATATTTATCCATGAGACTCGTTTATCCTAGACCCGGGGATGCTGCCGATTGAGCGGAGCAGCTTCCTGCCGAACAGGTGCAGAGCGGTCAATTCGGACGTTCATCTCGGCGCGTATGGCTCGGATGAATCTGAGCGCATACAAATCGTATACAATTCTGAATTGTCTATTACTCGATTAAGATCCGAACCGTCGATTGTCCACAGTTGGTCCATAGAGACGGTGGGATCGATAGAATGGACTTGGATGGAAAAATGTTGGAAAAAAAAATCGAATTGTACAATTATGACAATTCAATCAAGTCACAACAAAACACGGGATAGGACAGTACGCAGTATGCTATGTTATTTTTTAGGGTCTAAAGTGACCACATTTTGAACTTTAGCTCAGGGCCGGCCGAGCTTGTTCACCAGAATCACCAAAAAAAAAAAAAACTTAACTAGGAGAGGAAAACAGTATCAGCAATAAGCAAGGAACTATAGAAAAAAAGATTAGCTTTCTTTGTTGAAAGAGACTAATTACTAATTAGGTTGTCATCTCCCTTGCATTATGGCCGACGAATTCCTTTAAAGATCTTTACACTCATGTGGTTGCAAAATCATTGCTTTCCTCCACCTGTGGGTTTGCATCCCAAAGCAAAGCAGTTCCCCTGTTTAAATGAGAGGCCTTCCCCGAGAATTGATTAGGACTGATAAACGAATCAAGCTATTTGAGTTAGATTTCCCTCATCAAAATCTCCTTTAACATTGACGAAACGAGCTTAGACATGTTTTAAAATCTCGTCAATCAAACTTTCAAATGGAACTCAAATAAGATACTACTACTTGTATGGTTCAACTTTCTGACATTTAAAAAATTCAAGGTACTCGATATTAACTCGTGATTGGCTTGATTACGACAAATTTTACGAATTCATGTTGAAAGATTATAAGCCGCAGCATTAGGATGGGCAATCCTCTATGTCTAAAGATCAATCTCCCCTAATTTAATGCACGTTAAGCCGAATAATATTGCCTTGAGATTCATCTAACGCTTTGGTCTCAACAACTCACATCACGTGTAGTTAGTTGGTAGTTTTTTTTTTCCCCTCAGTAAAAAGGGTGGGCTGGATTGAACCAGCATAGTGACTGCGATCAACCGGGAAATCTAGTTAACCTAGAATGTTTATACTAAGCCATAGCTGGACCTGGCTGGAAAAAAAACATTGATCCGTCACGATGTGGTGGGCTACTTAACCACCAGGCTCACCGAGGTGCAAGTTAAATTGAAGCCTCTTTCTCCCAATCATTCTGTCTCAAGTATCGAAGTCATCCGATACAGTAACTCGAGGAATGTCTACTTGAATGTGAGTGTGGGACAGAGCATGGCCTGACAATTCAATGAATGGGAGTGTCTACTTGAAGAAGACAGATATATATATATATATATATAGAGAGAGAGAGAGAGAGAGAGAGAGAGAGAGAGAGAGGGAGGGAGAAAATAAGGGGATAGAACCAATAGAAACGAGTGTTTTCTTGAAGGGGGATGTGATTGATCGTTGGAGACTGGGGATATTCAAACCAATCCGTCAATCAGAAGCTGTGGCTGGGGTTGAGTTATTTCCTTTTTTGGCGGGGCAGGTGAACTGCAGAATTGGATGATGAAGACAGTTGACTCTGAAGTAACGACTTAGGTCACAAAATTTGCGTGAACGGGAGGTCGAGCATGAGTGTGAGGGCGTCTTTAAAATACATTCATATAGATAAAATATGCGAGAGCAAGGATTGCGAGAGCGCAAGACATTTTGAAAGACTATGTGACTAAGGTTATGATCACTGGGTGTGTCGGACTGTTTTTCCACCATCCCTCTTAAAACCAATTGGTGTAAGCAAAAGCTTCAATTAAGTCTTTTACGGCATTCGACAACGCACCCGCAAGTTTGTTTTTAGAGCAGTTGCAGAGAGTGGTATTGTGTAACCAAATCAATGAGGGCAGTACTCCAGGCCCAACAAGATGAAAAAACACAAAACCGTGAAGAAAGGAAAACTCGTCACGGAGAAATCAGTGTGCACGTACGAACACATGTTAAACCTTTAATTCCGATTTTTGAAAAGTAACGTCTGCATACCTGCATGTATACATGAACAGATCGTTTGTTCCTTCTCGTGCCCTTTTTTAGTCAAAATTATTTCTTTTCTTTTTCGAAAGCATTAGGTAGACGTAAATAATTTCTAAACAAATCAATTATCAAACAAGTTATTTCATGCACCCGTAGCAGTGTCGTTAGGCTTATATCAATACAACTTCTCTCTTTAGTCTCCGGACAAAAAAAAAAAAGGCAATGCCCAACAGTCTTAGAGTCACGCAATCAGGTCGGGTTAGGGCAAGTCCAATGGGAGCCACAACTGGGGCTATATCCATAAATTGAAAACAAGAAAATAGAACTTTGGAGTTCCAATGGGAAGCCAAAATTGATTCTAAAATGGCACAATGCTATAATTGAGTCAACGTAATCGTGTGGATCCTTAACATTTGTTGTATCTAGCAGTGCTTCCCATCTCTTGTCCTTTTCCTTCAAAGAAAGAATATCTGAAGAACCAAATTATTGGGCATCGCTTGAGAGAGATTTTATGTTAAATTTACTATTTATATTTCTCTCACAAACATACAATTTCATGGAGTACGATTGTGATCCTTTAAAGTGTTCTGCGCTCTCGCTCTCAATTCTTGCACTGCAGTCGCGCTCTCAATCTCCACTCTCGCAGAATTTAGTAGTTTGAGATATTCTTCAATGACACTTTCACACACTGTCTCGTGCACCCGCACACGAGTTATGTGACTTAGGTTCTCGCACTGTGGTCACATTCTCAATCTCTGCTCTCGCAATGACACGAGCTCAAGTTGGTGCAGCGGGTCATCTCGAGAATTACTCTTCCCATACCTTGCCGCTCCCCTTGGTCTCTCCACCCACCTTCACGAGTGTGATTGATGGGTCCCATCTCTTATCTTTTCCTTCAAAGAAAGAATAACTGAAGAATCAAATTATTGGGCATCGCTTGAGAGATATTTTATGTTAAATTTACTATTTATATTTCTCTCACAAACATACAATTTCTGGAGTATGATTCTAATCCTTTAAAATGCTCTGCTTTCTTTCTCTCAATTCTCGCACCGCGGTCGCGCTCTCAATTCCTGCTCTCGCGGATTTTAGTAGTTTGGAATGTGTTTTAATGACACTTTCACGCACCGTCTCACACACCCGCACACAAATTATGTGACTTAGTTTCTAACACGTGTTTTCATTATCCCAACTCCAAGTCCAAGGTGCAAAAATACATTTAAAAACAGACACCAATACAAATACAATATTACTAAAATTTTAAAACTACTACCAGTAGTACCTAATTTTTTACACTTCATTCCTCATGGCTTTATGAAAAAAAACACGAGCCTTGTTCAGCTTAAACAATCAAAAATAGAAAAGAAAAAAGGTGTCATTCTTAGGGATACATGTCACTGTGTAAGATTCAAGAATAATGAGCGCCCTGGGGCGGCGGATAAACGGAGATGGAGCTGTAATTGTAGGAATATTCCGGCGGTGGCAGCAGGCAGTACCTCAAATGGGTGTCGCACCACAGGCCGCCTTCGGCCTCGGGCAATGCCCTTCTTCCCCAGTGTGGTTGCTCTATCGCCCGGCCATATCCGTGATACTGACCATAACTGATGGCATATGGACCGTATGGTTTATCCATATCGTCGCGATAGTGTTGGGATCGGTTTGGTACCACGGGACTACTGAGCTGAACCCACTTGAGTTCTGCGTGTTTACCGGATGTCCCTACGGCCCGAAGAAGTATGTTTGGGTCCACCTCTCCCGATATCTTCGCCAGGCCTTCCTCTGCATCTATTGTCACAGAATACACTCCTGGAAATAATAGATTCAAAGAAAATGCTACATCTTAGAATTTTTCAGAACGGAACGATATATGTTAGTAGAACTTTAAAAAGGTAAAGATGCCCGAATGTACAAACACTTGCGCGCACAACCTGGTTGCTTAGAATCAACCAGTGGCGGAGGGATTAAGAGTCAAGGGGGGCAGCTAACCCCGCTGCCTCCCAATTTTTTTAGAGATTGGTATAATTTTTACTCATTTGACTCCCCTTTAAAATTCATTTTTACCACAACCCATATGAGTAAAATTCATTTTTACTCATTCGACCCCACTTCTAAAAAATCCTGGCTCCGCCCCTATCAACCATTCGATTTGGAGTTAGTTTGAATACACTTCCATATCGATCGCCACTCTATCTTCCAGTATGGCTGTTTCCGATGATATATGTGTACACTAACACAGGTAAGGTTATACGAAGATTACCGGAAATGGAACGCAGCACTTCGTACAGCTTCATCTTGCATGTTTCACAATCGACGTTCACTTTAAGAACACAACCCTGTTAAATATCCAGACAGAAACCTCATACATTTGACAAAAGATTCCTAAGTTACAACAACATTTGTTTCATCATCAGAATTTAACAAAGCAACAAAAGGAAACGCGGTAAGTATATCGATCTATCGTATTTCAAAGTTCTAACCACGTCTGCGTAGCGCTCCATACGATCAATAAGCCTCCTCAAGCTAGAACTAGGATTAGTAACTTTGTGATGAATGCCAGAAGAAGCAAAGAATAATTTTGGGGCTTGGTAATTAAGGCGGAGAGGATTCATCATTCATATTTATTTATAGAATTTGGCATGAAAAAATGGAAATAGGATGTAGGAAGATTTTGTTTAAGCCTTGGAATCGGAATAAAATCTCGTCCGGATCATGAGATAATCATTCCCATTAATCCTAATGTGTTTGCATTTATCTACTAAATTAATTCAGAAATTTTGTTTAGATTCCTCCAATTCCTTTTATTTTTTTCTGTATTGAACTGAAATAGGAGATTAGGAGCACTTCTTTGACATTTTTCGGTATCAATTTGATATCTCTAGCTAACATTTCCGTATCTTCACAGTATTCCAAAGATTAAAAAAAAAATATATATATATATATATATATATCGAATAGGGGGATGGTGTTGTGCAGTGGTGTGCGCAGCACCGTGTTGCGCACCTCTGAGCCGTCGGATCTTGAACGGCTTGGATCTCATTTCAGCAATGAACAGCTCTAGATCGTTAGTTGCTGAGATGAGATTCAAGTTATCAGATGCACAATCTGACAGTTTAAAGGTGCGCAACATAGTGGCACCAACCCAAAGACCCATTCTCCTTAAGATCATGCTATCTAACCTGAGCCTTAATACAAATATCTTGCCAATTAATTACGTCTTTCTTAATTGAAATAAAATGACTCCCTCTTCATTGTTGCAGTAGATTTCGTATAAGATTCTGTAAGAATAGATTTTCTTTCCTACGGAATAGCCAACAATTCTGTATTTGTTGTTTCAAAAAACAAATCTGTCTTTGTCTCGACTATTACAGTTGCCAACTCGCCGTGATAAGGTCATCTCAATCCAAGAAATAATTTCTCAACAGTGCTACGACGCACACAACAAAGAAACATAGCAAGAAACACAACCAATCTCTAGTCATCCATTATTGTAACGGTTTTGCTCTAGGCAAAAGATAATATGCACATAATTCCAAATAAGTTTGGATATCAATGCATATACCTCACAGATATTAATACATTTTCACAAATATTAATACACCTTTCTCAGATATCAATATACCTTTAACTTATTATCCTATATATACGTTTCTCGGATATTGACTTATTATTCTATATCCTTTGGGCAGAGGTTATAATAATCCTGTTTGCAATTAATGGTCAAAATTCGCTTAAACTCTTTCTTGAAAAAGTTATCTTTTCCGTGGAAGAGTTTTTTTTAAAAATCTAGATCGTCCAAACACATCTGAATGGTCAGAATTAGTTATACAACCTACATAACGGTTGTGCGCATAGCATTCCTGAATGTTTCTTAGGCATTATGCAGACACACAACCTCAACTATTGAAACTTTCTGTAAGCCCTGATTTTATCTACCTTGAGCTTCATGCTTAAACTATAAATCCGCTGAAGGAAGGAAAATCGATTTGGATCGATAGAGAATCTGTTTCAAACTAAGACTGGAAAGGATTTACAGGGAGAATGGAAAACAACAAAGCAAACAATGAAATATAGCTTTATCGTCTTATATTTTCTTCCACCATCCCCACAAAAATACATGACCCACAAACAACTTTGGATATCTGAAAGTAACTAGGATACTAGGAATCAAGGACTCATATGCACAAGGCTCGTACCACGAAACTATATATAGTATATCAGCGAGCAGGGAAGTGCGTAAAATAGGCACAAACGAAAGCCCCATACATACACAGCTGTTTTTATATTTTCTCGCAAATTAGATTACCAAATCCAAATAACCTGTAAGAAAGCTAATCACCTGTTTTTACATGATTTCCTTACCGTTCCAAAAGTATGTCACTCGGTAACATTGTGTAGATTGCCTGTTTTGTACGTGGCAACAACCGTATCATATGGTTGAATTGCATGTAATACTGCACATGTAGAATTTTCTAGATATGCACTCCACCTTGAATCTTAGACGGTATGTACTCGTCTGATAAGAAGGAAAGTGAATGCACAGATAATGCTTCGATCTCAAATTTCACACCTCTTTGCAGCAACAGCTCCATTTCCGACCTTACAAGGGATAGAAACCACACTTTCTTTCATAGTTATGAATTAGAAGTCAGTTGACGTATCTGAAAGAATTAGACTAAAAGAAAGCCAGCTGTCACATAAATCTACCTCCAATGAGGCACTTCTCGCAGCAGGTAACATCTTAGCAACATCGCTTCAATTCTTGACTTATCTGACAAGAAATTAATATGAAATCATCAGACTACAGAAAAATATTTAAGACTAAAAGAAAGCCATCTCAAAAGTGACATTAAAAATTCAACGCTCATCTCACCTTCTGCTGTCAAAGGAAGGAGACACTGCTGTGGAAGCCCATACTTCTCGGAATCTGAAGGAAAAACTCCAAGCCAATGTATCTCAGGCACCCGTAGATATTTTGCATCGTAGGCCATTTGCTTTCGAAAGAAGTGGAAACATGAGAAAACTGAACAAAGTCAGATTGCTTATGAACTCTTATCTGAAGCAGTAGGCTACCCCTGCAATTAAGTTATTTACGGATCACAATTTTCTGGTACAACATTCATGCATCTGGCTCATGTAGACAAGCAAATACATGAAATCGAAATCAGAGATCCTTTAATCAAGAAATGTTACCATAGAACCAAAACGGTATGTTGTCAAGATGTCAAAGCCATATGGATCACAATCCACCAAGCAATAGGCAGGCAGACTCAGCTTTTCCATAAGAAGCCGTAAAAACCTGAACGGTTAATGATGCATATATCAAAAGCCAAAGAGATGTATCAACACAATGAAAATGAGGCATTTTTAGCTTCAGAATTGTTTTGGAGGCGAAGATGAATTTTTTACCTTCTCGTGGGGACATCAGGATATCCTCTTCCCTGTTGGAGAAAAGCAGTTAAAACTGATTTTTAAGGTGGGGTTGGACTATTGTCACTAGACATACTGTGATCACGATGCAGCGGTTTTTGTTGCAAAATTGATCATTTGCTAATCGCTGGAACACTGTTAAATGGATACACGATGGTGTTATCATAGAAGTCAACAGAAATCAAGCTAAACCACGAGCCTTGCCAAATAGAGACTTTACCTGATTCCTTCTCCACAACAAGTATGTAATGTGCAACACTAACTATATCTACATGCACCAATAAAGGCAAATGAAAAATCATTTCTGGCAATAAATTCTGCAATAACATTGGTAATTGAATAAAGCAGAACTTGTCTAAACAATTTTCTAATGCATTTCTTTTTTCAAGGGTAAATACTACACATCCCAAACAACAGAAACGGTTAGAAAGCAAATTTTTCAAGTTTCTGTAAAATCACGCTTTTTATCTACTGTAATATGGATACCTTTGACTTCTTCAACATGTACAGGAACAGGTTGAGCCTGCAAAACCACAATATATGAACATTTAGCCGAGCGTTTCATGATATACAATTAAAAATGGAAAATGATTTCCACACTTCCCGTTTAGCAATCCACACTCCCTTTTTTGCTTTTATCCACATGAATTTACAATATCCACATGTGTGAAGACGTGAATTGATTAAAGGGCGAGATAGTAAATTCAAGTGGATAAAGACGAGAAAAGGAGTGTGGAAATCAATTCCCTTAAAATGCCATCTATTCTTCTTACAGTATTAAGACTACTTATGCAATCAAATGTCCTTCCAGCTTCTATGAATCTCAACCAGCCCATCACTAATCTAGCATAGGAAAAAATGCCAACAAACATTAAGACTGATGGCATGCTAGGATAATAAGTACATGAAATACTAGGCACCAGCGAAGATCATCCATAACATGGAATTTATGAATCCAGTATAAAATATAAATCTTTATTTCGGTGGACATTAGGTCTGTGGTTACTTATGCAAAACACATTAAATTTTGTTCCAGTAACTAAATACAGGCGTGACTGAAAGCATGAAGTATAAGAAGCAAATTACATGTTGGTCCTTTTTTTGGATGCTTCAATAAAGTGAATTTGGGGGTGTGAAAATCTTTCGTCAAAAAAAAGATTAAGTAAAAAAAATGAAATTACAGCAAATTAACATAAATCATCAAATCACTAGAAATAACCTGCAGATGCAGTTTCCCACTTATTCTTAATTAGTACCTTTAGTATAACATAACATGATACAGCTCTGCTATTAGTAACCTTATGTGTCTATATGGACGACTACAATACTTGCGTTGCAGGCTTCCAGCCACCAGAAAGTGCAGGCTTTTCAAACGTAAAATATACTTGAAATACATCATTCAAAGGAGGTTCACATCATTGAATAGTTATATTAATTGATGCAGATACCCACCCAGTTCCGACAGATACCTGCAGAGAGGAAACTTCATGATTTAAATACTTCATAAGATAGCAAGTTTACATTTAAATTATAAAACAGATCATTTATGCGACTAGTTCTTGAAAAACTACTTGCAATCAGCCACTTGAGCAAATTTCCCAATATTTTACCTTGCGAGGCATTGAAACAATTTTTACAGCAATATTACTTGACATCTACAACAGTAATAATGTGGTGAAGGCCACATTCTAGTTACGGCCACATTATAATGACTTTTTGAATAATAGTCAACCGAAAAGATTTTCATATACTTGCAGACTAGCCATAAACTAGAGAATACCGAGTGCACACATTCTTAATCATGCAAAAACAGCAAGTTACAAGAAATAGAAACCTCCTAAAATGAAACCTAACCAACACAAAATATACGATGTTCAAATTGTAACAACCCTAACCCGTTTCCAATGTTGCATGTATGGAGGCAGACTGCTCATTCATATATTCATTTGAACAAGAAAATAAAGAATTGTGCAACAGATAACAGTCAGAATAATAGTTGAGATTACAGTACGTACCACATTTAGGTTGTGGCGACTGCAGTGCAGAAGGATGCATATGTCATTGATTGCTCGGTCTACAACTGACTGTTCTGCTTGGCATGAATAGAAAGAGAACATTACACTTAGAAAAAGTAAACAGCTAAAAGATTTAGAATCCCAAAGACAGAGCGGCTGACACAAAATATTCCATGTCCTCTTCAATCTCTCAGAACAGAGCAATAGCAACATGACAACTACCAGTCTAGCATGGTACATCCACCAACCATATGAGTGTCCACTATACAAACCGAGAGGGGCCAACAAAAAGATGAATGTCCGTAGCATACCACAAGGCATTGGACTCAAAATTCTCAAAGAATAACCAAACCAAACTGAGCCCTGCGTCCCAATCAACTGGGGTCGGGTAAAATTCTCAAAGAATCCTGATAGGAAATGAATACTAAAACAAAATCTAGATTCACCTTGAAATACAGAAGGATGCATGTAATATATGTCTCGTTTTGACCCGTGCCTGTTTTCTTGCAGAAGTTGCTGAACAACCAATAGCACTCTTAGCAAGACATCTGAAAAGGAAGAGACGATGTAACCTCGCATATGAGACTTTGTCGCAAATCAACATATTAGGGCCAATGGATGGCAGCTAGGTCCTTTCGTGACATCATAACTATAATTATGAGTCATGACTCTACACGTCAAGCATGACTCACCCAGCCTGCGTGCATGGCATTCCCTCTGTAGTATGAGAATTTCCTTTCCAATAGACAAATCAAAGCCGCAAAAACTGCATAACACAATACAAAATCAGTATGACGACAGTATACAGTTATATGCCACTCCCACCGCACCCTCCCCCTCTTTTGAGGGGAGTGGTCGAGTGGCAGAAATCTAACTTTCTGACGGATAAGCATGGCAACAATCGTGGGACATTCTAAAATGATATAGCCTGTACAAAACAATGGGAAAGGGGAGCATAATGTATTGGTTAATAAATACACTATCCAATGTTCTATGTCCCAAACTGAGTAACCAGATTCTTTAAATCCTTATAAACGTGTGTGATCCATGAACTAATATCTTTCAATTATCTTAGATGTGGAAATGCCCAGTTAATCTGATTCCATTGTATCAATAGATTTAAATTATCACTTCTGTGTACCTACATATAAAAAAATCTGCATTGAATTCGTCATAAATTGGCTTTCCTTGTGCAAAACCAGAACCCTCCATGGATGAGTGTGTAAGGGGACTACCTTAATTTTTCATTCCACATTGGAACTTTTCTCCCAAATTGTTTTCCACCTCAAATGATTGTCTAATAGTTGTTTATTTTTAACTTCCTGCATCGAAAAGCATGATATCCTTTTGTTCTCTCGCTTCGGTATCTCTCTCGTTTTGGTATCATATGCTTTGTTTCCCCATATCTTATTGCAGCGATTTCGAAAACAAAATGCAAAAACCATTTCATTTTAACTCTAGGGCTGATAAACGACCCAAACCGCTGGAGTTCAAGCACAAGTTCACTCGTTAAAAGCTCGTTTGTGATAAGTTTATTGCTTAACAACCAAGTTTGAACATGTTTTTAAGCTCATTAAGCTTTTGAACAAACTCGAGCAAACTACTGCTGGGCTCGTTTGACTTATGATATATACATAATTCAAACTACTTGAGATCAATTCGTGATCGACTCGATTAAATCTCGTTTGAGATCAGCTCGTCTCATAGACAAGCCAAGCTCGAGAATTTTTTTAAAGCTCGTTAAATTTTCAGACCAAGCTTGAACAATCAACTATTTGACTTATTCCATTCGTTTATCAGCCCTAAATTTTTCCCCAATCGCTTTGAACGAGATAAGATTTTGTCATGTCTAGCCTCCACACAATCCTAAACCTAAAACTACAATCAAACTTCCATGTTCGTAACTCCCCTCTCTATCTCAATCAAACAAGTAGAGACTGCACAGAGATTGCCAGTTCTCATCATCCAAAGTTTCAAACACAAAATCTTAATCTACGCGTTGTTTCAGCATTTTGAAAGCAGTTCTACTCACTTTTTCTCTGTTGGAGGCAAACTTAACATTAAGCGGCAACAAAATTACTACTAACAAAAATGGCAACCGAATATTAGGAAAAACTAAAATTCGAGCCGCAGAAGAGAATTCAAACCAGTTTCCAGTAGCGTCGGTGCAGTAATTTCTGAAACGATCGATGTAAAGCAACGGCGATCGTCCGCTGCATATATCTCCGAGAATCGATCGAGTTATCCCTACGAACAAAAGCAAAATGCAACGGAACAATAGCAGTGTAGACATTGACGGCCACAGTTGGCGATTAAACGGAGTGAAAGAGACGATTGATTTACGGGGAGTGATTTATGGAAGCATTCGAAATACTACCTTTGATCTTCTTCAGTAGATCGCTTGATTTGACATTTGAACGCGTTCCCTCCATATCTTGTGGTTTCAAACTAAATTCAAAACAATAATTCTAACACCACACCCACTTACACACTCATTCACACACCCACACTCACAATAAGGGTGGGGCCCACACACACTGGATGTGTAGTGTGTGCGGGCCCCACCCTTGTTGTGAGTGTGGGTGTGTGAATGGGTGTGTAAGTGGGTGTGGTGGTAGAAGGACTCAATTCAAAATGTCAAGAGCGGGTATTTATAGGAGGGAGAAGGGGTCGTACGACTCGTACGCTCTCATTGGTTCGAGCTCTATTGGATTTCACGGAATTTTTTAAATTAAATAAAGGATTTCCCGGAGTTTTTACCCTGCGGGTATAAATATTAACAATTTTTTCTAAATCAATTACATTGTGCTAGATTGTAAAACAGTGGACTCAATCAATAAAACATGGCGACGTGGCGCAATACAATTAATTTGGAGAAAATAATAGTTTTACACCGACAGTGTAAAGAATTTAATCTTATTATTCAATGTCCATGTGACGCAGCCAAGGGCTGTAAACGAGCCAAGCTTTGTCGAGCTCGGCTCGTTTACTAAATGAGCAAAAAATTCGAGCTCGAGCGCAGCTGAAGCACTCATGAGTCAAGCCCTTATCGAGCCAAATTGAGTTATTTACTAAACAAGTCTCTTTAATCTAGTCGAGTCACCCTTAACAAGCCGAGTTTTTGTTGAATGAGCCAAGCCGAAAACTGGAGCTTGAGCTCGGCCCATTTACTAAACGAGCCGAGCTCGCAAGCTGCTCAATTCGTTTACAGCCCTACGGCGCCACATAGTGCCTCAAACTTTTTCTCCACTGCTTATTTGTGTGGTAAACACCATAAAATGTGTGGAGTGCACATATATGGGTGGGTATCGTGTCGTGTTTGTGTCATCTCGTGTTCATGTCAGAATTATTTCAACTCTAACATGACTTGTTTAGCTTTTCGGGTTATCGTATCATGTCATGTTCGTGTTCCGTGTCAAAAATAACTGATCCTAACCTGCTAATTTCCTATTGGGTTCTTGTGTCGTGTCGGAAATTCTCACCCCTACACACAAATGTGTGATAGAGAAGAGTTTGGGACACCGCCACATAGTGCTATGCTAAGGACATGAAATAATTATCCCTCGATCTATTTCGGCTTACAAATTATAGAAAATTAGTATTTTTTGTTTTTATTAAAAAAATTCATATTTGTTAATTTTGCATAAAAAGAATTTTATCATAAAATATTAGTTCGTTTCGATGAAAAAAATTTAAAAAAATAAAATTGTTTTCAAAATTAGTAATTTTTTAAATAAAAGGAAAAATCAGTATGTTAACTCAAATTTTTATTTTTTTTGACATGGTCGTATGTTAACTCATTTATATGTAGATAACAACAACAGTAGTCGATGTAAGAAATATTTTTTAAACAAAACGTAAGATGACAACAAATGGCCTTAGGCCCCATTTTAGAAACTTTTTTAAAAAATAAGCAATTTATTTCATATTTTCAAACTCAAAAATAAGGTAAATGAAAAATAATTTTTTAATTTTTTTTGCACCGTATTAAAGATCTTGATGAGATTAAACAAGATCCATATTGGTAGAAAAATTATTTGTGTAAATATATTATTTTTGAGCTTGAAATTGCCTTCTTAAAAAATAAATACTTATTTTACGTTCCGAAACGGGGCCTAATTTCTCTTTTCTCTTGTAGTCTAGAGAGTACCAGTATTATTTTAAGATGGTTTGAGATTATCTAGGGCCTCTTGGCCAAAATTTTCTGGTTTTTTGCCACAGATTTTGTAGTTAATTTTTTTTAATTTTTACAAGATTTAAGTCAATTTTTTATGTTTTATTATTTGTCTTGATGAAAAGAATAAAAAATATGAAAAATAATACAGTAGTAATATCAAAATTGGAAAAATTCAAGTAAGACAGACAAAAAAAAAAAAATCCAATTGCTACGTGGAACGTTTGGTTCCTTGGATTGGATGATGGTCCGCTGGCTCAATGGGATACTAGCCCGTAAACGGAGTTCAGACCTGTCCTAATTAACCACCACCGTCAGCGAATTCGGCCCAGCCAGGCAGCCATAACACCGTACGAATCGAGAAGAAGGAAGCACTCCGGGAGACGAAGAAGACGAACTACTGCAAAAAGTTCACTTTCCCACTGGACCAAAATGAGTGAAATAAGATCTCGTTCCACCCTTTTCTCAAAGGTTTTCGAAACCCTCTCTCTCTCTCTCTCGCACGCACGCACAAACAGAGATATATACGGTTGGGTTGTAAGTGGAGCGTGAAATAAGATCTCATTCTATGGATGTATGTATTTTGTCATCTTTTTGCTTGGTTTAATTTTTTGAGTAAGAATTTCAAACCTTAAGAGCATTTCCAATGCACCCTCCATTTTTTCATTTCTCCATTTGAGAGAACCATTTTTGGAGGAAATACAATTCCAACCCATCCTCCATTTGAGAGGATCAAGACTGGAACTCCAAATTTGGAGGATGAAGAAAAAATTGGAGGATCTCCTCCATTTCACTATTCACCCTCCCCAAATCCCATTTTGTTCATCAAATTATTACTGTTGATACTTTTCTTTTTTCTTTTTTCTTTTTTTCATAAAATTGTTACCAATCAGAAGATATTTACAATATCTTCAAAATAAGACCAATACTGACCAATATTGAGTATGGTTTTTTTATAAAATTAGAAAAATGAGAATTTCAATTTTGGAAGAAAAGTGGTGAAGTTTGAGATTTGGAGTGAGTTTTTAAAGAAATAGAGTATTGGGTTGTAGTTAGATTTTCTCCAAAATTACTCTTGTAATAAAATACATTGTTAGGGAGGAATGGAGTATTGGATTTCCGGACTTGTTTCTGGCTTAAAATTGCAATGCTTCTTACCGTGTATTGTCGATTACTTCTACTACTGTTTTACATGTATATATATACCACAGTTTATCCCGCTAGTGATCATTCATTAGATATCCCACTACTAATGCAGCCATGCAGGTGTACTGAGAATACCCAGTTGAATCTACTGATAAATTTAGCTAGAAATTAGTAGTTGTTTTTGTTTGGGAGGTGGAGATTTCGCTTGGCTGTTCTTACTACCATTTTCCTTCGAGGAAACAAACTTCTAATATATTTTCTAGGCATAGATACAGCTGCTAGTTGCAGCCTACTTAAAGCAGGAAATTGATCAAACACACCGGCATAGAAGGAAAAATTATTAGGTGGTCTTGGGGCACCGCCACGTCATGCCCCCGCACTCTTCTTCACCAAACATTTCAGTGGTGCGTCCAATGTGTATGGACCCAACGGAAATCATAAATATGTGCCAGAGGACCTCATAATGTGCCAGGAGAAAGTGGTACAAGAAGCTGTGGTGTGTGGTGGGGAAGGGTGTTGGGGCACCGCTGAACAGTTGCTCGGCATAGAACCACTTACACCCAACGATAAGAGAATAAGGGATAGGCAGAACTAGCCAGCGATGTCGATCTACATATTTTGATCGTTCCGGTGATTTTTAGGGTATGTTACTTCACATAGATAAGCTAAAAGCATGAGCTTTTTCAGCACAATACCTTCTCTAGTCGATTGTTATGCACAATCATTGTGTTGTATCTCATACAAACAACGATTTGCAGGACTTGTAACAGTTTTTCACGTTTATTGTATCACTGCAATGGAAAATGACACTGCCAAACAATCCTTGCTGCCGGCATTGATAGATCGTACTCCTCAGACTACTAACAATGACGTACCCAAGATAAGGAGATACCGCCGCTGTAAAAGTGCTCCTTTACCTGAACATGTTACTCCAGAAATAAATGGCAATGAATCACTTCCACGGTCTGGATCCTTTTTCAATAAAATCCATCCAAGTTTTAGAAAAGTAGCCATTTTCTTAGTCATCTACCTTGGCGTAGGCACAATCTGCTTCTACCTTGTCGGGAACCAGATTGTGGGGAAGAAAACCAATGGAATTCTTGATGCTGTTTATTTCTGTGTTGTGACAATGACAACCGTTGGATATGGTGATCTCGTGCCCAACGGGACCCTTTCAAAACTCCTTGCCTGTGCTTTTGTATTCACAGGGATGGCTCTAGTTGGACTTATTCTTTCCAAAGCAGCAGACTACTTAATAGAGAAGCAAGAAACGTTGCTGATTAGTAAAACATTGCACATGAGTCAACAACTCGGTAGGACAGAAATGTTAAAGGAGCTTGAAAAAAACAAAGTGAGGTACAAGTGCTTTATGATGCTTGCCTTTTTGTTGGTGCTCATAGTTGTTGGGACAATCTTCCTTGCGACTGTTGAGAAGCTGGATCTTGTTGATGCCTTTTATTGCGTGTGTTCTACAATCACAACTCTGGGTTATGGAGATAAAAGCTTCTCAACAGAGGCAGGGCGTGTTTTTGCCATATTTTGGATTTTGACAAGCACTATATGTGTTGGTCAATTTTTCTTGTATCTTGCTGAGCTATATACTGAGAGGAGACAAAAGGCATTGGTCAGGTGGGTTCTTACAAGGAGAGTGACTAATGTGGATTTGGAGGCAGCTGATCTTGATAATGATGGAGTCGTTGGGTAAGTTGAAACTGTATTTTACAAGCCTAATCTATTAATACTAGTTTCCTGAAGCTTTTCTCCATAGTCTCTGTTAATTCGAGTAATTTACAATAGTATCTATTTCCATTCTAATAGGGCTGCCGAATTCATTATATATAAGCTGAAAGAGATGGGAAAGATTAATCAAGAAGACATCGCCCTCGTGATGGAAGAGTTTGAAGATCTTGATGTCGATCAGTCAGGAACTTTGTCTTATTCCGATATAATGCTTGCCCAGTCATCGCAAACCGGGAGGTGAGAAAAACAATCTCTAAAGAGATAGCTTTGAGGAAAAGGTAACCTGATTGTACATATGCGTGTGAAATGTGCCTTCTTAAGTTTGTATAATCATCTTCTAGCAATTACATTACTCCTTGGTTGAGGTCTCTTTCTTTGCAACTATGCCTGATTTGATGCAAGAGTGCTGGCCTTTGCATAAGAACTGTCGCAATTCGTATATTTTGGAAACTGTTGCTAGGCGAGGAGAAATGGAGATGAACAAGTTTTATTTTGTGCAATAGGGTGTTTTACTTCAGCAATCATGGGGATTCCTGAATTGGTCCTTGTAACTTACAATCCATTAAGGCTCGTGTCTTGGAATTAGGTACTTCCAAGCAAGAATGCCATGATATTGATTGTTGGCTAGATGGGCCATTCGGTGCAGGCGATCAAGTAGACTGGAAAGAACTGGAGGCCTCATGCTCTCGATCCTCACTCTGTGCTCTCGCTCTCAAGCCTGGCTCGCGAACTTTAGCAATTTGAGACGGTTCAGGGAGATGGTTTTCGACCTCCCGCTCCTGTTTCACCTCTAGGAAATGAACTTGAACCATCAACCGTTCCTCCCCTGGTATCATATCTACTTTTGACTGGGGTGGTGTGGGGGCCCCAATGAAATGGGTACAATTTGGTAGTATCCAGGCCAATAAGTTCGTCCTGGCCTGTAAAAGTGAAATTGGAGAATCAAATTATGATCCCTCTTGAAGTTTCGCGTCTTCGGTCCGCCACTCGTTTCAGGGACAACCCACCTTTTCACATGCTACAACTTTTTTCCAATCGTGGTGAATTCGAATTACCCCGAGTTTAATATTTTTGTTTCGTACACCTTGACTGACTAATTTTTTTGGGATAGTCTGGATAACTTATGCATGCTTCGACTCATCTTTTGACATCAAAGTCATCAATCTCACATCCCACCAACCTTATTGACTGTTTACTTTATCATTCATTTAGCATATTGACATTGTGCTCCCAATGACACTTCAATGAATTGGTAACTTTTGCGACAGAGACATGGGCCTTTAGTTTTTTTTTTATCTAATCATAGAGATAATGTAGGCAACAATCAACATCAGAAAACAACTAACAAATAGAAAAAGTGGCGCAAATAGCGGTAAAAATCTTAAAGTTAAGATGGTAAAAATGAATTGGAGAGAAGCAGGACTCGTCAAGGCCACGTGACCTTCCTCAGGATTAACTACTCACGTTTGACGCGCGGGACGGAAGTTAGAATTGGACTAGAGGAGGATTATTTGGCCACTTTATCTGGACTGTGGGACTATTCAATACCATTGGTTCCAGACCATTGAAATCATTTTCATCTTCATTCATTAGTTGAAAATGATTCTCCGCTCCTAGTTTAGCCACTCATTCCACCGGAATCAAACGCAGTACAACCAATCCTGTGTGTTACGGTCCTAAGGATTTTATTTTTTTAAGTACTTACGTCATTCTCTCATAATACATTATTTTTAATTCAAAAAATAAATATTTTCTTAGCAGAACGGAGCCAGCGACCCACATTAATCCGATCTTTTTTTTAAGGGGAGTGATTTTACTAGCCCTCTTTTTGTTAATGTCACTCTTCTTTGTGTCTCTATTAGATGATTTGTTTTTTGAGAAAAGATGAGTTGCATCAACAAAAAATGCAGTGACAAAATTAATTCCTTTTTTAATCAATCCAAAAAGGCACTGACTTCGGTGTTCCCGATCATTTTGGGGACACCGTAACTTTTGGCATAACAAAATCATTATGAGCATAACCAAAACCATTATGAGCATAATGAAACAATAGTAAGGCATAATGAGTTTAGTTATGCTTTGGTTGGTTTTTTGAATATTTCTTGGTTATACCATATTTGGATTCTGTTATGCTTATAATGGGTTTTAGTTATACTTATAATAATAAAGTTATGTCAAAAATTACAGTGTCCTCAAAATGACCAGGGACACCGTAGTATCATTCATCAAAAAATAATCCAGCAATCAAAAGTACCAAGCTCCCAATTTTTTTTTTGGATCCACATACCAAGCTCCCAATTAGATAGACCAAAAAAGCCCCTCAATAATGTAACCAACCGGAATTTACATTTCACGTAGGGTAGATTCTCCCAAACCAGTACACGAAAAAACCGAAAGAAGAACAGATCTAGAGCTACAGGTAGAAATGGGATTAGAGAGAGAGAGAGAGAGAGAGAGAGAACACATAACAGGGAGCTACATCTTCTGTTCAGATTCAACACTTTCTGCTCCCGCGGCTTGTGCTTCTGCTTCCGCGGCTTGCACTTCTTCTTTGGTTTGTTTGTTTCTGATGAGTACTCGTTCTCCTTCTTCTTGTTCGGCGGTTGGTTGTACTTGTACTTCTAGTGCTTGGGCAGTAACGAGATCCAAAATCACCTCGGCGGCTTTTTCGCCGGGAGGTTCGGCCGCCGGCGGCAAGGTCCGGCCGAAGACGAGGACGGCGAGGAGGAACAGGGCGGTTGAGAGAAAGAGGGGCCCGAAAAAGGCTACGACGTCGACGAATTTGGGAGACAGGTAGACGCGGGAGAAGATCAGGAGAGAGAGGGCGACGCCGAACAGGAAGTGGAATTTCAACTTCGAAAGCCTCTTGGGGATCTCCATGGTTGAGAGAGAAAGAGAGAGAGAGAGAGAGAGAGAGAGAGAGATTCTTCTGCCAATAATGCTTGCTTTTTGCGAGGACTGTAAAAATTTCGTTCTCTCTTTCCATCCTAATTTGTACTCCACGTCTCCTAGTGCCTACTAAAGTTGGTTTCCCGAATTGCCCATCCCTGTCACTGCGATAAATTTTTGGGTACCGGATAGGTATTACGTGGCCGAGCAGATGTGGTGCCTGCTTGGTGTTCAAAAGTGTATTGGACGGTCCAAATTTAAACTCTACCTCTCATCTCACCTCACCACTCTCTCTCCTCTTTTTCTCTCTTCAAATCCGTGCCGTCCAAAACCGAAATAAACGGCCTGGATGCGCCGAGTGGGCACCACCTGGTACCAACTCGGCACTGAAAAATTTCTCCTGCCTCACCACTCTCTCTCCTCTTTCTCTTCTTTTTTTTTTCTCCAAATCTGAGCCGTCCAAAATTTAAATAAACGGTCTGGATGCATTGAGTGGGTAAAACCAACCCAGGCAGTGAAATTTCTCCTGTCACTACTTTCCTGCCCCTCCTCTCACGTTCTAGATGAGAAAATAGTACTGCGAGGACTTATAAACGAACTTGGGTTGTCAATGAGCTAAGAAAAATACCGAAAAGATATAATCACACTTTTTGACGGTCCATTGAATTGTTTTTAGCATTTTTCATAAGAGAAGGGTAATTGCACCATTAAGGTACTTGGTTTTGAAGTCATCTATGTCTAAGGCCTTGTTCCACTAAGTTTAGGTAATTGATTTTCGGGCAAATTATAGTTACCCCCTTTAACTAAGCCTCGCGTACACTTATCCCTTTTAACTCTTTTTTTTTGGCACTTAACCCCTCAAACTAACTAAAATTTAAACGGTCATAACTTCTTCGTCCAAAATCGAAAATATGCAAATTATATATCAATTTCGAGGTCTTGAAGTCAGCTTTCTAATGACACCAAAATCACATCACGATTCAAAGCACACAGAAAGATATGATCAAAAGAGCAAGGGCTGGTAGACAGAAAGACTGTTTTGATCATAACTTTCTATGGGCTTTGAATCGTGATGTGATTTTGGTGTCATTAGAAAGCTGACTTCAAGACCTCAAAATCGATATATAATTTGCATATTTTCGATTTTGGACGAAGAAGTTATGACCGTTTGAATTTCAGTTAGTTTGAAGAGGTTAAGTGCCAAAAAAAAAAGTTAGAGGGGGGTAGGTGTACGCAAGGCTTAGTTAGAGGGAGGTAACTATAATTTGCCCTTGATTTTCACACACTTATTTTTTATAACTGACACTTTTATTTTTGTTTTCTTGTAATGTGAATTTACAATGTTGTCCATTTCAAGAAAACAAAAAAGAGTGTGGTTTAAAAAAAAAAAAAAAGGGAGTATGAAAATTCGGCTTGGTTTGGCAAAAAAAATAAGTCTAGATTATTGGCTTATTGACCGGAAATGGCTGAAAAGATGCTTGCTTAATTTGTCTTAGTGACTTATTTTTTTAGCTAACCAGGCCTTAATTGAAATTTCCCATTAAATTTGAGCAAGCTACTATTCAACTAATTAGGATAATAGTATTTTAAAAAATTTGCTGTTCAAAATAATTTAGTAAACAGTTCAATTAAAATTGGTTTGAGATTGACTCTCTTAATGAAACAAGTTGAGTTCAAACATATTATAAAAAATCATTAACTTTCCAATTATTTCACTAATATTCATTATAATGTTCGTGTGACTCATTTACCAGCATTATTCCTATGAATCCGGAGAGGGTGCCGCCTGTTTTTTTTGGCGACACCCTTTCGGGACGGTAGTCAGGCGGCACCCTGCCGTCCCCAGATCTTATTCCCATGGCCATTTGTCAAAGATGGAAAACTCATACTACTACAGATTAAAGAAGAAGAGAAAAGGAGGGTGAAATGGTCATTTAACGGGAATAGGCTTGACATCTTTCCACGCACCCTTTGAGAAACACGAAAAACTGTCGGCTACTTTTCCCTTCAGGGTGCGTCCCTACTTTTCCCTTCAGGGTGCGCCAATGTTTAGAGTACAATTCCAATTTAGAATTAAGCCTCAAGATTAATCGAGATACGCATAAAATAACTCAAACACCTTAATTATAAAAGATAAAAAAGAGTACATAATAATTAGCAAAATTGATTTCTTTCTAGACCCGAATGATTGATTGGTTGGGAAAAAAGGGATCTGCTCTCCTTTGTCCTGAAAACTCATGTGCCACTATGCCGAAGGATTTTCTGGCCGTTGAAGTGTGTGTGTGTGTTAATGTTTTAAATTCAACGGCCGGAAAACCCCTCAGCACAGTGGCCCCGGGGTTTTCAGCACAGAAGATCCAATCTCGGGAAAAAGATGCATCCACCCTCAGTCTTGGTTAAAAATTAAGCAAACTCGTTGAGGCTTCAGTTGGAAGCTCTCATCCAACGCTTACGTTCCAGAATTCATGACAGGCCTAATAATTGCAGCTTACTCAAAGTTAAAATTGCTGAATTCTTGAAGTGGAAGATACCCTAAAAGTAAACCTTTTCTTGCTTTTGAATCATAAGCCCTTCTACAAACTAAATTTTAGCTTTTTAATAAGCCGCGCAGATAGAGACACAGATTCCTCGTAGTTTCAGAGCTCCTAGAACGACGATCCAGAGCCTTGTCCCGCACACATTGCTATGAGTCCCACCACAGAGTGAGTCCCGCATAAATGTGCCTTAGGAGCATCACTTCAACATCAATGAATGGAGTAATTTTCTACTTTGAAAGCAACAAATTGGATTCTTGGGCTGCAATAAACAACTACTACGGTCTCCAATGTACCACGGACAGAAACAAAAAATCCAGTCATCACAGTGTTGCTCAAACCAAATTGGGATCGACAAATCTTTCGTTTTTAGACCCGGATTGACTAATCTGATGTAGGAAAAACCAGTTAATGTCATTGCGAAACAGAAGCACAGAAAACCAAACTATCTTTGAACTCATAGATATAACATATGCAGTAGAAGCTTCCTCAATAGGTCTAACAACATGATTATTCTCAAAATGCATAATAGATTTATCCCCAGTCTTGGACACAAAGGGCGAGAGAGAGAGAGAGAGAGAGAGAGAGAGAGAGAGAGAGAGAGTAGTAGACTTTAAAGTCACAAATAAGTAACCAGAAAACAAGCTCTCAGAGGAATTACCTCAAGCTATCAGAACAGACTGATGAACTAGTGCCGATATCGCTTCTCAAACTGAGACTCATGGCAGTGTGGATCAAGCCAATCACGGGAGGAACTCTTCGACATGTTGGGTACTTTCCCACCACCACTACCACCGCCAACAAGCTCCCTTAGATTCTCCAACCTATTCTCACGCCCAGTCCCGCTGGTTCTCCTATCTGCCTCCTTTAGTTTCTGCTTGAACCGCTGCTTACGGCCAGATGAGTTCAGCTCTTGTTGCTTTGACTGTGGAGGCGCTCCGTGGGGTCCCAGGTATATTTGCTCTTCCTTTTTAGCCTGACCAATCAAAGTAACCAAGTAAATAGATTTTAAGTATCTTAGTCCACGAGAGCTCAGCGTACACAAGAATCACGATGTACTTTCCCACTCATAAAATGAACTAATGCATCTCACCTTAAGGGAAGAAGGGGTGGTGGAGTCTACTTCTGAAGCCTCAGCTTTACTAGAGTCGGGGTCTCCAATACCAAAGCTTGGAATCACAAATCCCTCAGTATCTACATAAAAAATCATCATTAGACACAAAAAGTTAAGTATCTCCAAATACAAACTAAACCAAGTAAAACACCAAAGAAACTAAGCCTCGTGTTCTAACTCTTAAATTCCTAATCAACAGGTGGGGGGGGGGGGGGGGGGGGGGGGGGTAGGCCGTGTGATTCCTTTTTGCAATGCCTATATGCTCAGTCAAATTAGAATACTATTTAACGAGATCATCGCAATTTTATTTAGGCATTCTATCCCTCCCCTTGAGCATTTCTGTTAACACTGGTCCACCCTTCACATCTGACCTGTCACGACTCACGAGCAGTCACAACAGCTCAAATCTCACATCATTGGCAAAGTCTGCAAAAAAATTTGTAAGTGTGTTCGCATGTGAAAAGACAGACAGATATCTGTTTCTTGATTCCCTGATCACCATAAAACCGATTAACCTTGTTTAGTTGCACAGAAACTTTCCAAACATCAGCTCTAACGTGACTCATTAAATTATGCCAGCTCTATTTATTTTTTCCCTTTTGGAGGGCTGTGAATCTCCCTTGCCGCGCACACACACAAGCAGGTGTAAAGAACAAAAAGAGAGAACTTAACCATTTCCAAGTATAACAATGAGCTCCGGCCTCTAGGAATTGCCTTCATATATTTGTGTTTCTCATAGCCTAAACTATAAACTAGAACTAAAGGTCCTCCTTTATATCCCTTCCTCCAATTTCAAAAAATTGCCAAGTATCAACAAGTAAGAATTCTCTTCTCCGATTTAGATACCAGGTGACGGTGATTCATTCCCAAGTCTGATAGAGGTATGTGCACTGTGTTCCAAGTGCATTCCAGTGTATTTAAGAAAGAGAGGTGGGATAGGAGTCGCAGAATATTGGAATAGGGTAAGAAAGGTAGACTTCGTCACTTCATGGGGAAACCAGGATTAGACAGTTGAGAGAAAGGGAAAGCCAAATGAAAATGCTTGTAACTTGTACTTGTTCCTTTTTCTTCTGATTAACAGAATAAAATTGAATTTCTTTCTTGGGGACATGTCTATTCATGCTCTCAGCCAACTGAACAAATATTATAAAAAAAACAAACTTTTCTCCTTCGTTTTCCTCTTCCTTGGTTCTCCTTCTTTCCGCCCTTCCGTCACTAAATCCTAGGACCAAACACAGTTAACGAAATGCAGAACTAGATACCAAACTCATTAGTTCTTGAATCTGATAGTCACGTATACTAAGCTAAAATATTAGAGAGAGGGTAACTTCCCCTCACACGTGGCCAAACTCTCCTCCACAAGTGAGGCTAAACACGTACCAATATTCTAGATATGAAGTAGGTGGTCAGGTCCAAAAAGCAATGTTCTAAAACAAGGAATTAATCGGCGATTAATTGCTGGCGGGGCCTATCCGATTAGGTTCAACTAACGATTAATCGCCAATTACTAATTAATATACACCAATTAATCGCTTGAAGGTGACCAACCACCCGACTAGTGCCTAGCGACTTTTAGACATTGCCAAAAAGATGATCTATTGACTACTCTCTCGCACTATATAGATTGTTAACAGTTAAATCATCTAAAAGCTTCATTTTCTTTATGGATAACTTATAGGTGTTCAGGACAAACCTCGACTAATCCTAGGGCACCAATTCCATCGTCCACTAGCAAGGGCTCAATCGACCAGCTTCAAAGGAGTTGATAGCACTCAGTAGGTTTCGAACCTGAAACCTGAGCATGGAGCAAACACCTAAGTCCATGCCTTGACCACCATTGACCACCAGGCCAACCCCTTGGTTCAACTCATCTAAAAGCTTAAGCTATAAGAGAAACGGGTATCTTCATTATCCATTCAGCAAATTTCTATCGTAATAATAAACAGATAGATTATCAATAAAAATAATCATAAAACCGCAAGTCCAATAAACCCTTTCAACGACGAAGAGAAGGTATTACCAGGACCTACCGAAACCATCTTCACAAATCAAAAAGATTCAAAATTTCATGCAATTGTTGACTTTCCAAGGACCAAAAATGAAAGAGAAGAACAACAATGGATTACCCCAATCGTCATCGTCTTGCTGAAGTGAAGGATTTGCGTGAACTGAAGAAGGATCCATGGAATGCAAATGATCATGGAGTTGAAGCCACCACAGGGCACTAATAGCCCAATACTCAAAACGAAATATTCTCCCACCACTTCGAAATTCTAAGATTTCGTCACCACTTTTGGTCTTAGCTGTCACATAAAAGCAGCATCTCTGAATTTGGAAAGTGATTGGTTTGGAAGGAAAGGTACGCAGTGAAAAACCCTAACCCTAGAAAGTTCTCTTTTGGCTCTGTAATCAAACAGAAACGTGGCCATCCGGAATTCCGTTTATGTGCCTTAAATGACGAAATTGCCACGGCTAATAGGAGTAATTTACTGTCATATTTTTTGAACTTTTTTTTTGTTCGTTTCCAGATGGGATTTTTTTACTGTTTTATTGTACCCTTTTAGGTACCGTAGAAAAAAAATTGTACCCTTTTAGGTACGGTAGAAAAAAAATTTTGCATTTAAATTTTAAAATTTTTAATGAGGTGTATAAGCAATATTTCTTATTCTCGTACTGATATTTTAGATTAAGTATTATGAATGATTTCACTTATTACAGTAGAAGCGGAAAAGGGCTGTGATGGTTTAACCCTCGTGACCGAAGATGATCTTTTTCAATTGCAACGAATGACCAAATTGCCACATCTAGCAATTTAGATGGCAAGGGTAAAATGGAGAGTTGCAATCCTTTTTTCTTTTTCTTCATTTGGTTAGAATTGCAGTCTAGTATTTTTAACATTTTTTTTTTGTAACAAAGAAACATAAGAAAAAATATATTTCTATCTGCATGAAAGTAATTTCTTTTATTAAACCGCGGTTTTTTATTAAGAAACGGTTGGTAAAATACAAATTCTTATTGGGCATAGAAAAGGTAAAAGACTTAACTGTACAATTATTTTCTTGGTGGGAATTTTTAATCTTGCAAATAGAACTCGGACACCACATTGGTATTACAAATAATACTAATAATTGACGGTGCAAAATGGGAGTTGGCAGAAAGTTATTCCTTTTGGATACCAACCGTGGAATTATTACCTTTACAAAATCTGTCCATATTCCTCCCGCAAATTTATGTTTAGCCAATTTGTATTCCTTTGGACTTGATTGATGTCTGATCAGGTTTGGTTTTGTCCAATCTTTTTCCCTCTTCCCATTCCTGGAGTGAAAGGGCACATTGGGTCGCAATTTTTTGGTTTCGAGTGAGGGGCCACCGGAGAATTTGTCGGGTCGCAATCTTCACACGTTGAAAATTACGGTGTAGACAAATTGACCTGGGTAACATACAGTAATTGAAAAAAAACAAACAAACAAAAGATGAAGTGCAACCAACACCAGAAAATTAGCCACTTTAAAGAAAGTAATTTTAAGCTCAAAAATCATGTGCTTACGCAAATAATTTTCCTATCAATATGGATCTTGTTTGATAGATCTCGTTGAGATCTTTAATACAATGCAAAAAAAATTAAAAAATTATTTTCATTTATATTATTTTTGAGTTTGAAAATATTAAATAAATATTTATTTTTAAATAAGGTGTTCTGGAATGGGACCTCAGTCTGTTGATCAAGGAAGCAAGGATGATTTAAAAATTTTAGGGGAATTCGCACTTGCACCCCTTGTACTATCAATGATTTGAAGATACACTCTTTGTATTTTAATTTTAAGCACTGACACCCTCTGTACATAAAAATATAGGGGGTGTAAATGCTAAAAATTGAAGTATAAGAGATGCATCTTCCAATTAATGATAGCACAGAGGGTGCAAATACAAATTATCCAAAATTTTACATGTGTGCGGACGAGCCCTTTGATGAATTGAAAACCTCATGGACAAACGTTTGGGTATTAAGTGGGTGTTCCACTTTTTCAAAAAAGAAAAGGTTTTAGAAAATGAAGGTAATTTCAAACTAAAAAATTATATATTTACACAAATAATTTTCTTACTTATATGGATCTTGTTTGATAGATCTCATTGAGATTATTAATACGGTGCAAAAAAAATTGAAAATTATTTATCATTTTCATTATATTTGAACTTGAAATTACCTTCTTTAAAAAATAAAAGGTTTAGAAAGAAAACGGAACGGGGTCTAACCTATGTTTTTGGACATGGGACCACATTTTGGTTTGTTGGCATCTTCAAAAAATATGTGTCCCACTGTAGGCCAATTCTATAAACCTTCTTAAAAAATAAGCAATTTATTTCACATTTTCAAACTAAAAAATAATGTAAATGAAAAATAATTTTTCAATTTTTTTTTCATCGTATAAAAGATCTCGATGGGATCTTTCAAATAAGATCCATATTGTATATTTTTAGATTTCAATAAACCCATAATTTTTAAGCTTGAAATTGCCTTCTTAAAAAAGAAGAACTTTTTTTTTTTTTGCATTTTGAAATGGGCCCTTATAGGGTAGGAAAGAAAAGAAACTTCTCCACCGTATGAGGATGGATTGCACAATGTCGTTTTGTAGAAATTCAACGTCCAAACGTATTTTAATGGTTTGGATTTGTTTAAAGAATCTTCTCAATAAGAATCTATTCTTACCGAAATGAACAATAATAGTTAGTAGCGATGGGATAATGAACAATCAACTGGGGATGCTGCAAAGCATCTCCCTGCAAAGCGGTTTGTCGAGCGGCTGATTCGGCCCTTTGTATGTAATCTCTCAACTAGTTGTTGCATTCAAAGTCGCAAAAATGTCGGACTTCACGTTGGTGCTGTGCAGTGAGGTACACAACACCGTGGTGCGCACCTTCGAGCCGTCGGACATGCATCTAATGACTCGGATCTCATCTCAACAACTAACGATCAAGAGTCGTTTTATTGCCGAGGTGAGATCCGAGCCGTCAGATACACGATCCAACAGCTCGGAGGTGCACAGCAGTGTGCTGCGTACACCACTGCACAGCACCATTCCTAATTGCCAAAATGCCACTCTAATTTGACAATCATGTCTCATTGGAGTAAATGGAGCCATCTGATATTCATCCATTTCGAGATTTTCATTACATTAAGATTGCATTAGGGTAAAAAAAGAAAAGAAGAAGAGGTACACACGCATCATGAACATCTGTAGAATGAACTCCACATAACACACTGGTTTTTAATTCTTGTGAGAGTAACACATGAAGCCATGAACACATAGGTATGCTTACAAGTGGCTACAAACGAGCTGAGCCAAGCTTTATCAAGCTCGAGCTCGACTCGAGCCTTAACGAATCGAGTTTTTGTCGAACGAGCCGAGTTCCAGTCGGTTCGTTTTCGTTTACTAAACGAGCCGAAAACTCGAGTTCGAGCTCTAAATGAGTCAAGTCGAGCAAACGAGCCGAGTCCACGAGCTGCTCAGTTCATTTACAGCCCTGGTCCGTAACTGGTTTCGTAAGTACCACTTAACTTTTTACGTTTTTAATTCGTTTGGATCTGAGAAATTTAGAAAGTAATTTGCATGAACCGAAATAGATATACAGTAGACAAATAAATAAATAAAGAAATAAAAAGGACCTGACAAAATATAACGGATAGTAGTGGTAGGATAAAGAAACAATTTCAAAACACGGTCCTTCCTCGTTCTATCAGGACCATAAATTAATGCCGCTTTACTTTTTATGTTTTGTTGGAATAAAGTCAACCATAACTAGGATGATTGGAACAATACTCCCCCCATTAACAAGGACCAAGGTCCTGTCCAGTACGGCTACTACCCACTCTTGCCCAATTTGTATAATGTCAGCTCGTAACAACAATTGGAATCATTCGTTTTGTAGAACTTGATAGGTAAAAGTTTTGAGAGGGATTTTTGGGATGATAAGTGGAGCAATATGAGAGTAATAACTGAGATGAAAACTTATTAGAAACCGTGTAGTAAAGTTGGGATGAGTCGGATGACTATAGAAACTCTAAATTTAGTACCTCAGTCGTGAGAAAAATCACGTTCATCTTATAACAATCAGTGCTATATCGAAAAACTTTTACAGTATATTCAAACAAATGGATCCGATCCAGTGTGCTACGTGCATTTTTCGAAGAAAGAAAGTGCTTTGATATGGCATGGATATAAGATGAGCATGAACTTTTTCAGGGTTGATGTATTTAACAAGCTTTGCTAAACGAAGAGTTTTGATCATTAGTATTCCCTCTGCCTCCATTCTTTAGTTTCAATTGACACTTTTTTTCGTCCAAAAAAGATTGTTCCATATGAAAACTAAATAATTAATAGATGAAAATTTTCCCTTTCTACCCTTTTATTTTTGAATTAATAGTATTAAAAAAGTAAGAAAAATATAATGATTGCATGGTAAAATGAAAAAAATATATTACTGTCCAAGCTGCAAGACCCTAATCCCAAAGAACTAGACCAGAGAAGTCCAGCGGGCATTTAAGGCGTTTTTGCTGATTAAAAAAAACAAGAAAAGTTCAGCGGTGCTACGCCTACTATTCTGTTTCACCGCTCAATATATTACCGTTTATCTCGATAATTAATAGTTCGAAATTTGGAATAACTTTTTCTGGGAAGATTGAGAGCGGTGGGAGTAGACTTTGGGAGTGGAGTCTCCCGGATCAGAATCTCCACCGTCAATTACACCTCGTCATGGATCAGATCTCAGCCGTCCGCCGCAGTTCCTGTTCCCGCTCCGATGTCAGAAACCCCTCGTCCACGTGGCATTTAACTGCTTTTAAAATCCGGATTTGAAGTCCGGACAATAAATATTCCCCCACAAGGAAATAAACCAAAAATTCCCACACTGAGGTCCGAACGAAGTGTGAGAAAATCGTTGAAACTAGAGAGAGAGAGAGAGAGCGAAAAAAAAACCCAGTGGAAGTAGAAGTCTGCGTGAGCTTCGATTCAGCTAATGGAGTGGCTCAAAATCCATGTGAGTTTCAAATCCTCAACTTGTACTTCGAAATTTCGAATTTTTTTTTGTTTAATCTTGCTGCTCTGTTCATATGCTTATTGGGTAAGGACTGCAATTTTTTTGGCAGGTTAGGGTTTTGTTAGTCTCCTAGAGCAATCTGCAAACTTTATGCTTGCTTTTTATTAGTTTTTTTGAGAAATTCTATGACTTTCTTTTGGTTTCTTGGTTGCTGACAGTGATACGAAGCTTTGGATCCTGTTAGGGCTTGTAGAGTTTTCCATACTTCTTTAGCCATATATTTTATGCATACATGATTTTACCCAAGACGAGATTTTTTTACCCAGACAGTATTTTCCATATTCCTCATTGCACCTTCCAATCCAAAAGCATTTTACAAATTTTTTTGGGTACATGACCTAACGCTCTTCCTGGTTTTAAGGAAATTATGTTGTTTTTTTTTGGGTGTGTGTGTGTGTGTGGGGGGGGGGGGGGGGGGGGGGGAGTAGTTTGAACGAGAGTATGTTGTACCCTCTGACTCTGAGTGTGGAAATGTACCTCACAAAGTACAGTCGCACTCGCCGCCACAGTGTAGACCGATGAACATAATTGTAGTTGTGTTGTCGGGCAGGTCCTGGTTCTGAGAATCGGCGTTTTGCTTATGTTTTGTTTGACATTCCTGTTGCCTTGGACGGAGTAATTGAATCTTATAATTGAAAGATACTAACTTTGGCAGAGTTTGTAATGTTGACAGAGTTTGTTGCTGGCCTAAGCTGGAAAGTTTTTTTGGGTGAGAAAAGGAAGTGTTTTGGATTGCTTGTTATTTTCAATTTGATCTACTATGGGTGAAGAGGAGACCTTGACCGCAGTTGCTGAGGTAGTGGCAAATGGGACTATCACCACTGACCAGAAGGATGAAGATGTTCCCCAGAAGAAAGACGAAGAAAAGACCAGTACCATTGATCAGAAGAGTGAAGATTTTCCTCAGAAGAACGAGGAAGAAAAAGATGGTGTAAAAGAAATGGAAGAAGATGGCAAAGTTGATGAGAAAGTTGAGATGCAGAAAATGGACGTGGACCCAGAGGGTAAGGAAACCGAAGAAGAGAAAAAAGAAGAAAATGGAAGCAAAGAGAAGGAAGAGGAAAGTAAAGAAGGAGGTGGAAGCGACGCAATGGAAGAGGAAATGGAGGTGAAAGAAACTGAGAAGAGCAAGGAAAAGGTGGCTGACTTGAAAGAGGTAGAAGAGAAGGCTGAAAAGAGTAAACGAAAGAAAGCTTCAAAGAAGCGTGGAAAGGGGAAGACGAGTGGGACAAAGAAAAACAAAACTAAGGAGACTGAGGAAGAAGAGAAAAAAGAAGGCAAAGAAAGTAAAGGAGAGGAAGAGGAAAGTAAGGAAGAAGCTGAAAGTGAGTCGATGGAAGAGGAAAAGGAGGTAAAAGACACCAAGGATAAGGTCGAGGAGAAGGTAGATGGATTGAAAGTAGAAGACGGAAGCCCGGAAAAGCCTAAAAGAAAGAGAGGTTCAAAGACGCATGGTAAAAAGGAAATGCAAGAGGAAAAGGAGCTGAAAACCCCCATGGCTTCTGCAAGTGATCGGCCCGTACGTGAAAGGAAATCTGTAGAAAGGCTGGTTGCATCAATCGAAAAAGAATCTGTCAAGGACTTGCATATAGAAAAGGTGCACCTTCAATTGTACGCTTGCTGTTGATTTTTGAAATTAAGCTCAGTTTTGACAGTTGTCTAGATTTATTTTATGTTTTTGTGTTGCAGGGCCGCGGTACGGCACTGAAAGACATTCCTAATGGTAAAATTCTAACTGCTTTATTTTCTCCACTTACTCTTAGTTACTTTTATTGGTTACAATTAGACAAGTTCACACCTGATGCTATTGTTGGATTAGATGACCAATGAATGATTGTTGGGGGTATTCGTTATCACAATTTATAATTTCTTGAGTTATCGTGTACCAAAAGGGAAGCAAATGTTTTGATGAGTGGATGCCCTGTTTTGATGAGTGGATTCTCTGTTTCGATAGTCTTACCTTGCAGGTAGGCTTTGTGTTTGGTGTCTTTGCTAGATTCTTCGTAAGACTCTGCAGCTTGCCCCCACCAACTCTGGTTGACCAGCTTAACTCCAGTCAGTTAGTAGAGACCCTTGAGATATTTGTGTAAATGATGTACAGTTATGGATGCTCCCCATACCTTTTGTGCAAAGCTCTAGTTGTTCTGACAGTAAAGATGTGATATTGTGGATATGGTGATCTTGGAATTGGATTTGAGCTGGTTGCAAAACCATGAGGGTGGCATCAAATTATCATTTGCGCTGGTCCTCCTTGATGAAATACCAAATCACAAACATCAAGTAGAAATAGCTTTGGAGTGTAGCTTATGAGCATTTCAAGGATTGTGCTTGGGTGCTGTTACATTGATGTCATCCGAAGATGTGATTTTATAGTTTCCATGGCTGTAGATCAGCAAATCACTGAACTTCAACTGCTCAATGGAATGCTTTTTGACTTAATCATATTGTTGTTTCCACTTGTTTTGTTGTGTTTATATGCCTTTTAAGCTAGTTTTGTCTATATATCTCTGAAGTTGGTAGAAATCATGTTGTTGCTGCTTTTATGTTTCCTTTCGTGTTGGATGCTAACTCACAGAGTGGACTGTCATATTCTGAACCACAATTTCTTTTGCAGTGGCATACAAATTATCAAAAAGGAAGACCGATGAAACTATCAAATCGCTTCATATGATTCTGTTTGGAAGGAGGGGAAAGGTAATTTGTAATAACGCTTTTTATTTTTACTTAGAATATCACCTCCTTCTTGGAGTAGTTTCAGGGGCTTAAATTGTGCAACTGAGGTCACATTAACTCTAGTACTCAAAATTGCTCTTATGAAGTTGTGAACCTTGATAAAGTTGTGAACCTTCCTTTCTTCAGTGAGCATTGTATTTTATATTATTCCTTCTAGCATTCCTTAGGTTAGTTTCCCCATGGTCGGAAATTAACATTATTCATCTACTTCAGAGTTCTGCAACGACTTGCAATGCTGAAGTGGTTCCAATTATCTTTTTTCGTTGAGCATTCAATCTTCTGGTTGTTTGCTATATATGTGGGGAAAGAGGGACAAGAAGATAAGGAAGAATAGCAAAGAAAAAAAATTCTCTGCAATCTTACTGTGGTTATGATCCTTGTGCAGGTGGTTCAATTCAAGGGTAACATTTCCCGGTTTTCTGGCTTTGTATGGACTGAAAATGAGGTAAAGGATCCATTCTTCTGATTCTGATATGTACGTAAAGAATATAGAAATCCATCTAGAAGAGTTGTTCAAGCCCTTTCTGTGTACTGATTATTTTTGTTGTTTCTTTCTTATTTATTGCATTCTTATCATTGCCTACTGGTCCACTATTTGAGCACTTGTCATTTGGACTTGTGACATTTATTATCAAAACAAACTTCAATCTTCTGGTTTTAGCTTTTGCAGGAAAAGCAAAAGATTAAAGTTAAGGAAAAATTTGACAAGTTTGTCAAAGAGAAGTTGATGGAATTTTGCGATGTGCTTGACATACCAATTGCCAAATCTACTACGAGGAAGGTTTGTTGCCTGTTGATATCTTACTGCTACAGATGGCATGGATAAATAATGTTGGATTGCTAAATAAACGTTAAACAGATTAGGTAATTGCCTAATTGGTCATTTTTGGATGCTTGTCATTCCCAAATTAAAGCATGTTGACATGGTGGATGATCAACACAGTCAGACATTACATGCACATGCACTTGTGCTCATACTGAGCATTTTGGCAATAACCTACCACTTAATTAGTTTAACCAATTGTGTTACTGCATCTATTTGCACACTTCAATCTAATTCTTTAAGTAGTAGGTTAACTGGTTAAGTAACATTGCAATCTAAGCCATAAGAAGAAGTGAGCATATTTGTTTCTCAGCATTTTGATGAATTTAATTTTGCACCCAGGAGGATATTGTTACAAAGTTGATAGACTTCTTGTTGTCTCCTCATGCAACAACTACTGAGTTACTTGCTGAAAAAGAGCAGGTTGGTTTACCCTAAACTTGATTCTCCTGTTAACCAAAAACTGCTTTTTTGCCGTGGCTTCTCATATTATCTATCTCGTGTCTATATTCCAGTCAAGCAAGGGGAAAAAGCGCAAGAGGGGTGGCAAAAGGAGTGCATCAATGTCAGGCGGCACATCAACAAAACACTCAGCTAAGGTACCATGTTTTGTTGCTGACAGTACGTTTGAACTTGATGACTCAATTGGAGTTTGTACTCTATGGATTCTTTAATGTCTGCTACGTCTTTTTTAGCAGAGCACTTTTGGATCTTACTAGGGTCCAAATCTTAGAGTGCATTTTTTTCCTCCTCGGAAGTTAAGAATGGAAAAAACATAAGCGAAATAGATAAAGAGGAATATATTATTTGTCAGTTCACTCCTAATATTCTTGGTATGCATATCTCTCAGAGTAGCAGAACAGAAGATGATTCAGATGAAGAAGATGATGAACACGAAGAAGAGGAACCTGTAAATGGCATTCCTGAAATATCCAAAACTGAGATTTCCGACCATTCTGAAAGTGAAGACAATAAAGATGAACTTGAAGCAGAATCTGAAGAAGAAACAGTTAAAGACAAACGAGGTTCAAAGAAATCATCTGCAAAGAAAAAATCAGCCACAAAGGCAAAAACAAAGAAAGTTGGAACTCCAAAAAAATCTAGTCCACTTGTCATTCCTGGTATATCCAAAAATGAGGTTCCTGAGAAATCTGAAAGCGATGATGATAATGAAAAGGATGAACTCGAAGAGGATTCTGAAGAGGATGCAGTTAAATATAAACAAGGTTCTAAAAAAACATCTGCAAAGAAGGAATCTGCTGGAAAGGCAAAAACCAAGCGAGTCGCTACTCCAAAGAAATCCAGTCCACCCACTAAAGGAACACCTGTGAAACCATCATCAAATCACTCGAAGGTTGATGATGACAGTGATGCAAGTCCAAAGACATTCTCTAGGAAGAAGAGAACACCTGCGAAATCGTCATCGAATCGCTCCAAGGTCGATGATGAAATCGGTACAAGTCCAAAGAAGAAGAGAACACCTGCAAAATCGTCATCAAACCGCTCGAAGGTGGATGATGAAATTGATGCAAGTCCAAAGACATTCTCAAGGAAGAAGAAAGCTGAGTCTGTCAAGGAAAAGTCGTCAACTCCGAAAAAACCTGCTTCGAAGGAGAAAACAGGTCGGAATCTTGTACATAACGGCCTTTCTTTTCTCCTTCATGTGATTTGTGCTTTTGTAACGCTCATTGGAAGTCCAGCAATAGTGGTCTGTTGTTTTCATTATGGAGATTTTTCATAGGCGTTTCTTTGTTATTTGCGATTTTTGCCGCTAAATAAATTCAGTCTGTCTTTTGATGAGAAAGTGCAAAAATAAAGATATGGGTAAGACTGATTAGTTTGAATCAACTTAAGGGTTTCTCTGTCTTGTGAAGGGGAAAAGGCCGCAAAAGGGAAGGACAAGTCCAAAGAAGCAAAATTACGGCCAAGTGACGACGAACTCAGGAATGCGATATGCGAAATTCTTAAAGAAGTCGACTTCAACACGGTTAGAGTTTGATCTCTCTTTCTTGTAGTCGGTGAATAAATTTCCTCTGCCTTTGTTGTTCGTAAGAGTGGCTGAACTACCGTAAATCTGATGCATATGGATATTATGGTGAGCATAGACAGTCTTTGCTGAACAAATTTTATTTATGTGAAATAAAGGTCGATGAAGACCCACATAAGTAAGTCTAAGAGTGCTGCCGAGACCATAGTTATGTCCTTGTGCTAACCCGGGAGTGAGTTGCATTGCCAATTTGCCATAAAACCCATTTCTTTTTTGCTGCACTTGTTTAGCTTGTGGAAGGGTAGCAAGTTCTAGCTGTAATCTTGCTTGTTTTGGTGAATTGCATATTCAGCTTGTTTTTCTTCTCACTGTGCTGAGCGAGAGTCAGCTTATTTTTCCTTTTCTTCTTGTGCCTATTATAATTTGCTTATTCTATTCGTTCTTTGATGATTTTGAAAGGTGCTAATGCGATTTTATCTTCCTTCCTGTGTTTTGCAGGCTACCTTCACTGACATACTGAAACAACTTGGTATGCTCTCTTACATTTTTTTTATTTGCATTAGGGTTAAATCTTTTTTTTTTTGGTAATGTAAAATTGTTAGGGTTAAATCTCATGCTTTCAGAACAAGAGTAACTGTTTTAATAATGTATATGAGCTTGGTTCTATACTTCTATGCTATTAGACTACGAAGTCTGTGGTTAAAACTTTTGATAGTGTGTTATTCAGTAGCTTGGGCACTGTGTTGCATTTTTGTAGTGGGGGTTAAAATACCAGCTGTTGCTTCGTTATTCCTATAGTCTTTATGGATGAGCTTCTATAGAAGACAAGGTCTGCTCTTTATCGGTCTGGGCATTGTTACTCTAGCTAACTTCTTGGTTACAACTACAACTAGCTATCAATATTTGTTTTCTTGGTAAATTTTGTAGCTAGCAGTAGTTAGGCCTGGTTCTTTGTATTTGTTTCTGTTTTGTGTCCAGTTTTTGATGGACTGTTTGTTTTGATGGGGGTATGGCCCTAAGTTTTTGTGTTTCTTGTTTCCTTTTTGGTAATAAAATCTCTCTTTACCAAAAAATATTTGTTTTCTTGGTGTATGTGCAAAGGGTGTTCAAGAAAAGGTGATATGATGAAATTAAACTCAAAATTTAGAGCCCTCTCTTATGTGCATGAGTGAGAAACCCCGCGTGCATTTGCATTCTTGTGGTCAGAACTTTACTTAGGTGCAAAGAAGATCAGCTCCATCAAGAACCAAAAAGGATTGGATGTGAGCTTTGACCATCTGAACTCAAGCTCATTATCCATCCTTGACGCTCACATACGAGACTGATGAAACCCAACAGAAAAACCTACTTACCCCTTCGTTGTGCTTTATTTGTAGTCGTCGTGTCCAAATACTATAAGAAATTGTTCTCCTTGTTCCTCTTTTTGCAGCTGGGCGATTCAAAATGGATCTTACTTCCAGAAAGTCTTCGATAAAGCTGATGATCCAGGACGAACTTACCAAACTAGCTGATGAGGCAGATGATGAAGAAGATGAAGGCGATGCTGAGAAAGATGAGACCCAACCCTCCGGTAAAGGTGTGAAGGCGTGACTGACAAAAGTGAAACAAGACTAGATGAAAATGTAATGGTCTTCAATAGGCTTCTGGGATCTTGCGATCTCTTTTGTATACAGCACGCTGTAATTTATGTTTAGGAGTTCTTTCACGTCACGTTGAACTTGTATGTTTTATGCTTTGTAGGTATGGGTATAGTTGGGACTACGCAAGTTAAGTCGCATGATTGCTGTTAGGATGTACACAAGTGACAATTTGTGGAGTTCTTCCTGTAACTTGACTTTTTGTTGACAATTAGAGTTAACATATTGTTGTCTACTCGTTAGGCAAATATGGCGATTTGATATTGGGTGATCATTATTTTTATGGTTTTTTTAAAAAAAAATTTGTGCTTATTATCTTAATTGTTGGGCGAAAGGGACATCTTCATCTAGTTTTGGTGGATTGTTTGCCATCAACATAATGTCCAAGTTTTTCCAAATGAATACCATTATGTAGGTATGCAGTCTTTTGGGCAAATGTGAGATTTTTTTCACACCTTTAGTTCATGTGTGTCTGGGGGTCTCTCCACACACATTATAGGATGAGGAGCGCCTAATGCTATTCATGGGATACTCTAATTTTTCAGATGAAGATGATGGCTATGGGGTCAAACTGTTTTTACTGATAATTTGCATGTTGGATTTTAGAAAATGAGAGATTGAGGAGTAAATTGTTTTTATGTGTTGAGTTAACGATTATCAAAGTACAGTAGAATTTGTGGGCATTATCACGGTCTCCAAAGCCATGGTTTGGGGTTGAAGTTTATGGAGAACCGTCGGACTCTCCATATACTACATTGGCAAATAAAAAACCGTGAGAATTTATACATTGTGATTGACACCATTCATTTTATTTACAAGTAAATTACTCAAATTTTTTCGAGGGAAAAACTAGTAATTGTGCATTAGCAAAGCCATGCGAAGAAAAATCGTGCATAAATTCCCTCCCCCTTGTTATGTGTTTCATTTGTAGCAAATTCAATATAATGATTTCTTTAAAGTTTCAGCACAATTCCCCATCTAAGAAAAAGAAGAAGAAAAATCTCAGCACAATTGGTTACGAGTCTTAGGACACATAAAATAGAATGGGGATAAAAATCAATAATCTAATCATGAAAATAATCACTGTGACTCTGTGAGACAATATTAATACATCAGTCGCAAACAATCAAAATAACGAAGGGAATTGATTTTTACACTCCCTTTTTAGTCATTCATTCTCATTTTTTTGTCTTTATCCATTGAAATTTTCTATTTTGCCATTTTTTCAATACACTTCTTTACACATTTAAGGACAATATCGTAAATTCATGTAGATAAAAAAAAGGAAAGAAGAGTGAATAGCTAAAAGAGAAATGTAGAAATCATTTTTCATAACAATAAAACAGAATCACGTTCCTTACTTTAGGGTCCATAAAAACCAACTGTGACTTTGGCGAAATTTTTAGGTGTTGAGTGGGTACTACGTTACCTGACCGATGTCGTTCCCAAACAACACATTTGGGCCGTCGGAAACAATATACGACCCAAATTCGAGCTTCATGTGCCGACATGTGGACTGAAAATCTTCTCCTCTCCAGGCTCACATGGCTAGGATGAAAGGAAATAATGATGGTGTGCATGTGATGAGTTCGAGTGTCAAGCAATCCAACCTCTTCTCCCTCTCTCCTCTCGGTCATATCCCTCTCTCTCTCTCTCTCTCTCTCTCTCTCTAATGAATTGTCAAGTCAATATGAGAGAACACATGTTTGTCAGTTTGTGTAAGAAGCTTGTGCGTTTGCTTCTATTCAGCTGATGGAGCGGCGCAAACGTGTAAGTTTCAAATCCTCAACTTGTACTTTCGAAATTTCGAATTTTTTTGATTCATTTTGCTGCTCTGTTCATATGCTTATTCGAACCTAATCAGACAGGTCCCACCAACGATTAATCGCCGATTAATTCCTTGTTTTAGAACACTGAATGTACCTTACAAAGTGCAGTCGCTGCCACAGCTAGCGTAGACATTACATGCACTTGTGCTCATACTGATCATTTTTGCCAATAACCTACCACTTAAGTAGTTTAACTGATTGTGTTACTTACTGCATATCTTTGTGGGAATGACTTCGGTGTCCCCGGTCATCTTCGGGACACCGTAACTTTTGGCATAACAAAACTATTATGAGTATAACCAAAATTCATTACAAGCATAATAGAACCATAACTAGGCATAATGGGTATGCCTTGTTATGGATATTCCTTTGGTTGGTTTTTTAGATATTCCTTGGTTATGCCTTGTTTGGGTTCTGCATATCTCATAGAGTAGCATAACAGAAGAGGATTCAGATGAAGAGGATGATGAACGCGAAGAAGAGGAAACTGCAAATGGCGTTCTTGAAAGTTCCGAATCTGAAGAAGAAACAGTTAAAGACAAATGAGGTTCAAAGAAATCATCTGCAAAGAAGGAATCAGCTGCGAAGGCAAAAACGAAGAAAGTTGGAACTCAAAAAAAATCTAGTCCACTCGTCATTCCTGATAGATCCAAAAATGAGGTTCCTGAGAATTCGGAAAACAATAACGATGAACTTGAAGAGGATTCTGGAGAGGGTACAGTTAAAAGATAAACGAGGTTATAAAAAAACGTCTGCAAAGAAGGAATCTGATGGGAAGGCAAAAACCAAGCGAGTTGCTACTCCAAAGACATCTGGACCACCCACTAAAGGAACACCTGTGAGGCCATCATCAAATTGCTCGAAGGTTGATGATGGCAGTGATGAGAGTGCAAAGACATTCTCCAGGAAGAAGAGAACACCTGGGAAATCGTCATCGAATCGCTCCAAGGTTGAAGATGAAATTGGTACGAGTCTGAAGAAGAAGAGAACGCCTGCGAAATCGTCATCGAACCGTTGCAAGGTTGATGAAATTGATGCAAGTCCATAGACATTCTCAAGGAAGAAGAAAACCGAGTCTGTCAAGGAAAAATCGTCAACTCCGAAAAAACCTGTTTCCAAGGAGAAAACAGGTCAGAATCATATACATGACGAACTTTCTTTTCTCCTTCATGTGCTTTGTACTTTTGTAATGCTTATTGGAAGTCCAGCAATAGGGGTCTGTAATTTTCATTATGGAGCTTTTTCATGTGTGTTTCTTTGTTATTTGTGATTTCTCCCGTTGAATAATTTCAGTCTGAATGTCTTTTGATGAGAAAGTGCAAAAATAGAGATATGGGTAAGACTGATTAGTTTGAATCAACTTAAGGGTTTCTCTGTCTTGTGAAGGGGAAAAGACTGCAAAGGGGAAAGAAAATTCCAAAGAAGCAAAATTAAGGCCAAGTGAAGATGAACTCAGGGATGCGATATGCGAAGTTCATACAGAAGTTGACTTCAACACGGTAAGAGTTTGATCTCTTTTTCTTGTAGTTGGTGAATAATTTCGGTGAAGAAATTGGCACTGCCTTTGTTGTTCATAAGAGTGGCTGAACTACTGTACATCTGATGCATGTGGATACGATGGTGAGCATATACAGTCTCTTTGCTGAACAAATTTTAGGTATGTGAGATAAAGGTTGATCATGAAGACTCACTTCAGTAAATCTAAGAGTGCTGCCGAGACCATAGTTATGTCCTTGTGCTGACCCGGGAGTGAGTTGCATTGCCATAAAATCCACTGCTTTTTTGCTGCTCTTGTTTAGCTTATAGAAGGGTAGCAAGTTCTAGCTATACTCTTGCTTGTTTGGTGCTTGCTTTTCTTCTTATTGTGCTGAGCGAGTCAGCTTATTTTTCTTTTTCTTCTTGCGCCTATTATAATTGCTCATTCTATTCTTTCTTTGATGATTTTGATGTGCTAAATGCGATATAGTCTTCCTTCCTGCGATTTGCAGGCTACCTTCACTGACATTCTGAAACAACTTGGTATGCTCTCTTCCTTTTTGTTCTTTGCGTTAGGGTTAAATCTCATGCTTTCAGAACAAGAGTTAAATTTTTTAATTTAGTATTTGAGGTTGGTTCTATGCTATATTACTATTAGACTACGAAGTCTGTCGTCAAAACTTTTGCTGGTGTTATTCAGTAGCTTGGGCACTGTGTTGCATTCTTGTAGTGGGGGTTAAAATACCAGCTGCTGTTTCGTTATTCCTATAGTCCTTATGGATGAGCTTCTATGGAAGAAAAGGTCTGCTCTTTATCGGTCTGGGCATTGTTACTGGGATAAAATTTTCAGTATCGGGTGGGTACCACGTGGTGCTAGCTCGCCGAGCGGGCACCATGTGGGATATACCTTCTCGGCACTGAAAAATTTCTCGTTACTCTAGCTAACATCTTGGTTACAACTTAAACTATCTATCAGTATTTGTTTTCTCGGTGTATGTGCAAAAGGCGTTTAAGAAAAGTGATATAACGAAATTAAAGTCGAAATTTAGAGCCCTTTCTAATGTGCACGAGTGAGAAGCCCCGCTTGCATTTTCATTCTTGTGGTCAGAACTTTACTTAGGTGCGAAGAAGACCAACTCCATCGAGAACCAAAAAGGATTGGATGCGAAGTTTGACCATCTATACTCAAGCTTATTATCCATCCTTGACGCTTACATACAGGAATTATGGAACCCAGGAGAAAACCTACTTACCTTTTCCTTCATTGTGCTTTGTTTGTGGTCCTTGTGTCCAAAGACTAAGAAATCCTTCTCGTTGCTCCTCTTTTTGCAGCTGGGCGATACGAAATGGGTCTTGCTCCCAGAAAGTCTTGGATAGTGCTGATGATCAAGGATGAACTTACCAAACAAGCTTATGTGGCAGTCGATGAAGAAGATAAAGGCGATGGTGAGAAAGACACCCAACCTTCTGGTAAACGTGTGAAGTGTGAAGGGGTGACTGTCAAAAGTGAAACATGACTAGATGAAAATGTGTAATGGCCTTCCATAGGCTTCCGGGACCTGGCGGTCTCTTTTTGTATAGATGAAAAATGTGTAATGGCCTTCCATAGGCTTCCGGGATCTTGCGATCTCTTTTTGTATACAGCATGCTGTAATCTATGTTTAGGAGTTTCATGTGTAATGGCCTTCCATAGGCTTCTGGGATCTTGCGATCTCTTTTTGTATACAGCATGCTGTAATCTATGTTTAGGAGTTCTTTCACGTAAAGTTGAACTTACTGTATGTTTTATGCTTTGTATAGGTGTGGGTTTGGTTGGGACTACACAAGTTAAGTTTGCATGATTGCCTGTTAGGATGTTCGCAAATGACAATTTGTGGAGTTTTCTTCCTGCAACTCGACTTTTTGTTGACAATCAGAGAGTTAAATATGGTTTGTCTACTCGTTAGGCAAATATGGCAATTTTATACTATAATGTATGTGCTTTTAATTTGTGCTTATTATTTTGTTTGGTGGATTGTTTGCCATCAACTTTATATCCAAGTTTCTCCAAATGAAGTTCTGGCACTGTTTTATGCCATTGTGTAGGCCTGCAGTCTTTTGGTCCAATTTAACTTTACCTCAATTTAGGCAGTGTTGGGCAAATGTGAGATTTGGTCAAATTGTTTTTGTCGATAATTTGCATGTTGGATTTTAGGAAATGAGAGAATACAGAATATCCATCAATATTGGAGTAAATTGTTTTTATGTGTTGCAGTTCACAAAATGAATTAAAGATTATCAAAGTAGAATTTGTGGGCATCATCATCATCACGGTCCCTAAAGCTACGGTTTGGGGTTGAAGCCTAACGTCGAACTCTATGTGTACTACTACGTTTGGCAAAAGGACCCGTGAGAATTCATACATTGTAATTGACGTCATTTATTTTATATTCAAGTAAATTACTCGACTTTTTGTTATCTAATATTCATTCACCATTCTAGTAGTGCGAATTCAATATAATTGGTTAGGACAAAAAAAAAAAAAGGAAATGGGGAGAAAATCAATAATCTAATCATGAAATTAATCTCTGTGAAACAATAATAAATCAGAATGATAATGATAAGCAATCAAAATAACGAAAATGAATGAATAAACTGAAAATGAACAAAAACAACTAATGAAATGAGTTACATGGCCAAAACAGCCCAAAGACCCAAACAACTGAAAATAACCCGAGCACCGTTCAAGGAACCCGAACCCGACGCGTCACCAGCAGAATCCTGAGCAACCTCCGGCGATGAACTCGCCGGCGATGGGCTTGGTGGGCTACTGCTCGACGGGTAAATCTCCGGCGCCTCTGCCGGGGTTTCCTGGACCGTGGGGGTCGCAGCGATTGCCGGGACATCCGCCACCGGAGTTACTGCCGGCGGCGAAGATACCGGAGAAGTAGACGGAGCCCTCACTGGGGTTTTCGCTGGCGTGGCGGCAGCCGGGGTAGGAGCCGCAGGTGGGTGCACCGGAGGAGCAGAGGGGGAGATCTTGGGAGTGGCGGCTGATGGCGGCGATGACACCGGCGATTTGGGTGCCGGGGAGGCGGGAGGCGGCGAATGGGTGGAAATGGGCGATGGTGCAGGGGAATGGGTACCCTGCCCTGTGCCGGATTCAAGCACTGACATCACTAAAAGTGCAATGACAAGTAGTTTGGACATTTTTGTGTGTGGGGAAGAAGGAAGTGGTAATGGAATATTCCGGCGGCCGGGAAATGAGAAGGCTAATAAAGGAGATGCTAATGATAGTAATGGAGTATTCCGGCGGCCGGAAAATGAGAAGGCTGATGAAGGAGATGCTAATGATAGTTGGGCGATGAACATATGGAAAAGAAATGAGAGAGAGAGAAAGTTATATAGGAGAGAGAAAGAAGGGGAGGTGACCGTTGGGGGTGGTGGGTGCTGTTCTTACCGGCTATAGGGAGTAATATAGCCGTTATTTGGAAGTACATGACCGGCAGATCCGGTTATAATCCCTTGGGGGTGATGTGAATATTTTATTTGGTTCCAAGCACTAAATTGTTGTTCTACAAGGTAATTTAATTGATTTGTCTCAATCGATGGTTGAGTTCAAGTATTGTTTAACTTAAATTTAGTGAGGTTAAACATTTTTACAACACAGTGTGCCGTGTGACCCATTTGGACGTTGGTGCGATGAAATACTCTACAAAAAAAGCTACACGGCGAAAGAGATAATATTGAGTGTATTTTCTTACATAAAAAGTAGTACATGTTTGGTATAGAGATACGTAAATTTCAATCTTCAATTAATAGCAAATCATACTGTTGGAATAATACAAGTCATTCATCAAATAGTTCATCATGGTGACGTTAGAATGATTCGAAAGGGGCTGAATTAAAAGAATTTGGTATACTTGTAACTTGTAAGCAAGCACTCAACCAAGTGCCGATCAGAAAAAGCACTCAACTAACTGGGCTAGTTTGCAAGTTGAATCGTTGTTGTGTAATTATTTCATAGTGGTTTGCATACTTCTCTTTTAGAGATTTTCTAAAAGAAATGTAGTTAGGTGTCATTCCGCTTTCTTTATAAACCTTCTTTTTTAAAAAGAAGATAATTTCAAGCTCAAATATAATGAAAATGAAAAATAATTTTTTAATTTTTTTGCACCGTTTAAAAGATTTTAATGAGATCTATCAAACAAAATTCATATTGTAGAAAAATTATTTACGTAAACACATAAATTTTGAGCTTAAAATTACCTTCATTTTCTAAAAGTTCCTTTTTAACGACTCCAAAACACCCCTTAGACTAGCAATACAAAGAGTATGAAATTCATTTGGTGAGAATGTCAAACAAAGAAAACTTAATTGCGAGGGGATTACCATGTACACATGTATATGCAACTAATAATAAAGACCAAGTACGCCCGTGCAGTCATGCCGTACAGGATTATAAGATAATCATAATCATATTGACCTAATAATAACGGTAGAAAACGGCTTCAATGCCGTTTGGGGGAAAAACTGCACCCCTCGCGGTCTGGCCAGTTTCGACCACGTTTTGCGTCTATCGCCTATTTTAATGATCGGATTCGTTCACATTGTAGAGCTCGTTGATTACAATAGTCACACATGAAATCAATTCAATCTGACACCAAATAATACCTAATCGAAGCACATTTATATGGAAACAACTCATTCAATCTGACACCAAATAATACCTAATTGAAGCACATTTATATGGAAACAACTGAGTTGGGCACACTTGATTATAACTTGAAGAGCCCCCCCTTTTTTTTCCCACTATGACTGTGCTTTGATAAGATATTATTCGGTTTTCAACAGACTTTATTTTTCACATGACTATTGTACTCAAAGAGACAATACGAATGAATCCGATCATCAAAATAGATGTGAAACGGGATCGGAACTGGCCCGTGCAGTTTTCTAACTGTTAAGTGCATGGTTTAGTCACATTTGTCTTTAAACATAGACAATTTTATTTTTGGAAATTAGACAAATACATAACTTCAAGAGAAGATGTGGGCATAGGGACATATACAGTACTTATTAAAAGAAGTCACCCAACATAGTTCTGGCCATCATTTCTTCTACTGGGCACCAACATGCCCACAACTAGCGTTTGAACTGAGCATAGAGACCAAAGCTAGCGGCTCCACCCTGGCTGGTAGAGGAGCTGCTGCCTGCACCAGCATTGTCACTCGAAATACCGGAACCATCCCCCTGCGGCGGTAGCAGCCCATAAGGAGGAGGAGGAAGCCGCCTGGAATGCGCAACACGACTGCCGAGACGCTCTCTGCTCTCCTCACTCCACTGCCTCTGTGCATCGCGGAACCGGTCGAGGAAGAGACTCAGGGGACCCGCGTAGTTGTCGAAGCCCAACCTTTCAATGGCCCACAGAATATCGTCGGCAGTGATGGTCTTGCGCTCCTCGCGGTGGCAACGGTCGTTTGCCTCGCTCGTGATCATGTTGATGTACTCGGTAACACATTGTTGAACTGTCTCCTTGGCGTCATCGGCGATCTTTGCTTGCGGCGGTAGGACCCGACGCATGACTCTGGTGATGTTGGCTGTCGGCACATAGTAGTCCTGGTCGTGGGTGTTCTCTGGGGCTGTATATGACTGCTGTTGTTGCTGTTGCTCGACTGGATTAACCACTATCAAAAGGTAGACATCAGAAGAGTAACAACTAATGAATTACAAAACAGTGCCTAAGCAAATGTGGAATTTTTTTTGTTCCTGTTAAGGATTTTACAGTTTAACAATAGATTGCGAAGTTCCAGCACAAAAGATTTGAATAAACTGACTATAATTATAGAAGCTATTCCAAAAATGACCATATTTGACATGAGCTTATGAATCTACCGTAGTTTCCATTTCAATAGATTTCGAACTCAAATCCTTATTTATTAAATCTAGTCATCCAAAACAACTAGTTTCAAGTGATTACAGACAGAAAAAGATGGGTAATAAAATCAAGTGGCGGGCAGAAGAGAGATGCAGTCATATCAGACAGATTACACTCGATGGACTAATTGAAAACTCAGGGCAGACCACAGAGAACAAGCCATGAGGAAAAATGCAGTGAGAGTGATTGTGACGCAAACAAGACACAAATAGGGGTACTAAACCTATGAGGGAGAACTAAATGCACATGAGATAAGGAGACCGCACAATCACTAGAAACTTGCATCTGCAGGGCCCATATCACAACAAAAACGTCAAAGAAAACAGAATAGCTAGTGGGTAGGGGGCAACTAAATATATCCAAAAGTTCTCTCCAAGTGCATGTTTGAAAAGCATACATCTCATAGTAATTTGGCTCTCCCCACTTGCCTTGGAAAAATAACTGAAGGACAAAATGAGAAAAAAAGAGGGAAAAAAAAAAAAAGAAGAAGCAGGGAAAGAGAGAACTACAAAAGGAAACTTGACCTTGCATTGACTGCGGATGAGAGAGAGAGAGAGAGAGAGAGAGAGAGAGAGAGAGAGAGCAGCAGCAGCAGCAGCAGAAGCAGAAGAAGAAGAAGAAGAAGAAGAAGAAGAAGAAGAAAACACATGAAGACAGATTTTGTCCTTTCCACCATCAGAAAACACATGAAGACAGGTTTTGCATTCCCACCAACTACTAAAAAAGGACGATTTCTTAATTACTTTAGCTTTATACCTGACGTCATGCGTTTACATGAATAAAGACACAAATTTCAGACTTCAGAAGTGTACAACAGAAACAAACTCAGATAAGAAAGATGATAAACGCAAAGAACTGAATCTGTTTCATTTTATACGCAGTGAATTACCAACAAATACATCTCTGGAAAGTGGGAGAAAACAAGAGTCTGATCCGTTTTAAGAGATTTTGTGTTCTGTCTCTCTCTCTCTCTCTCTCTCTCTCTCTCTCTCTTGCATGAATCAGAGGGGAAAAAAATAAGAGAAGATTCAATTCAAAATGAACAGGGGTTCCACGATTTGCACTTGCTCTTCCAAGTGGAGCACAACATTCAAACACCTAAGGATGCACAGAGGCTGCTGAGATCATCTATCCCACTTACTTGCAAATTATCAATAAAAGTGGACAAAGATTTCGTAGAACAGCAAAAGTGATCAAATCAAATGACCAAGTAGATGAAAAAAAAATATCCTTGGCATTCAAGATCCTTGCCCATGTGAATCAAAATTGCTAGTAACCCTACACACACAGATGCATACAAATGCCCATGCATCAAACAGTTGTATGTATCTAACAGAAGTTATGATGTGCAGGATAGCAGTCGAAAAATTATTTGAAGGTGACTTTACCAGAGTTTGATCTTGGGTTTCTATGTCCACTTTGTGAGTCTTGTTCCATTTTCGGACTCCACTTCTAAAGATTTTCTCTTCAACTTCTTTTCTCCTCTAAGTTCCTTTTATTCTCTCCTACTATGTGAAACTAGCAAAAGAATCTATAGAACTCAAAGCGAATATCCGCACTAGAGGACAAAGGTTCTTTTCGAGTGTGCTTTTGTATCGCAAGGTGTTAGGATTGACATACACACGCACGATTTACGAGTATGAAACAGTAAAGAAATCAACAGAGAGATATATGTAGTTCCTCAAAACCGGGTACGTCCACGGGAGCGAGAGCGGCTGTTGTTCTTATTGTTACAGTATGAAATAGGGTTTACAACATAGAATATTTATACCTACTCTATTCTAACCCTAACCAGGTATTTGGCCTGTATTCCAAAAATACCCTTGTACGATACCGTACCATTACGCCCCCGCACCCCCCAAATTACGGAACACCTAGGCCTTCAAGGTAAATCTGTATTTAATGAGGATGACAACAATCTAGACAAGGCACAATGTCCAACCGATATTTGCAGTTACATTTTTACCCAAGCTAAAGAAGAAAAATAAACTATACTTTTGACTCATTAATGATATTTTCTTTGGTAAATGATATTTATTAAAGCTTACTTCATAGTTGCAAAAAACAACAATTTAAACTTTAGGAGAAGTGCACTTCTCACCACTCATTTATGGCTTATGTCTCTACCTTAACAAACTTCACTATCCTCAATTAAATGCCCTTGAAGCAACCTTCGTTTCTCTTCCAAAACTTGAATCAAATCATGAACAATCAGTTCCAACACCGTGATAATCAAGTTTTAGAATTTTTTTTAGCCAATCACTCAATCACAGTCTAAAGTTAAACTACATGGACTCTTATAACGTGTGTAAGCACCCAAATTAGATAATTGACTATTGGATCCTCTAACTTTTATGATAATCGGACAAAAAGAAGCTCTCATTAGGTAGAAAATAAACATTTCTAACCTTCCACATGGACCGAGAGTTTGCATATTTTCTATAATCCATTCGGTTTCCTAGGAATTTGTTCTCAACATATATTTACAATAGTTTACAAATGCTAAATGAGGGTCAAGGACATATGCCTGTCCCCATACCCAACTTTAAGACACATAATATCCTAAAATGCCCAGACATCCAACAGCAGGCAATACTAGTAGCGAGTCCATGTAAAGATGTATCGCTTTCTATTTCCCTTCTTCAAATTTCCAATGATTTAGTTTGAAATTTGGTAGACAAATAACTACAAAAAGTCACTTTTAGTACTTGAGAAATCGACAGAATAACGGTCTGCTTTTTCCCATTGTACTGTTAGACAAAGTACGACAAATGGTTGCTGGGTTTAGGAGGCGAATACACCGTTCAATCTCCAAAATTTGGACGGTTCCCGATAAATTATGTACACGGAATCTCTTTTTGTGGAAAGAGAACAACGAAATCGATTTGGACATTTGCTAATAAATAACCTTGCCGTTACATATCTTGAGAACTTATTACCGTACCGGATTATTGTTGACATGGTCCTTTAAAGTTAACCGTACTAAAAAAATGTGTGGAGACAAATACTAGTCAACTTTTTTAACGCTTGACTCAAACCAGTCTGAATGGGGTTGGGCTCAACCCAATAGTTGTTTATTCAATTCGATTTGGGGTTGCTGATACCCAATACGGGCAGCAGGCTCTGTTGTTCCTTATAAGACAGAGTAATGTTGCTTTAATGTCCAATATCCAAGTTTGATGTCTTATATCCAAGTTTCTACACAAGCTAAAATCTCAAATGTGCAACTCTTTTGGGATTGTGAACTACCTCACATTCAATGAATATGAATGCATTACCTAAATTACTTTTCCAAATTTGTCTTTCATGTAATGGCCATAAATGCATTAATTTGTACGTTACAAAAAAGTTGTTCCCCCATGTATATATGTAAGCTTTTTATGTATATATGATCAGTCTAGTAGTGCGTATAAGTTCAACGTGCCCAAGAACAATATTAACAAGCTTCAACACACTTAAACCAAACCAAACCAAACCAAACCGAGCCTTACGTCCCAATCACTTGGGGTCAGCTACATGAATCCGTTTCCTCCATTAAGCTCTGTCAAGAGCCACTTGTTCACACAAACCCATTATACTCATATCTTTGCACACAACATCTAATATCAATTTAGGTCTACCCCTCCCCGTAGCATTGCTACCTAGAGCTATCTTGTTAGCTCTCTTAACTACAGCATCTTCTGGTCTACGGTAGACATGTCCAAACCACCTTAGCCTATCTTAAATTCTTAGCTAATCCAATGCAATTCAAGTTCAAGCAGCTTCATTCATTTCACAGCCCTAGTACATTGCACAAAACATGTCTCAAAATCACACGGTAAGGTTGCCCTAATATGACTGTGGCGTCACATGATGAGTTCGAGTCATGAAAACAACCTCTTTACTTGAGGGGACAAGGTTGTATGCATCCAACCCTTCTCAAGACCTTGCAATAACGGGACTCATGCACTGGGTTGCCCTTTTTATTACTCCCTCCATCCCCACTTAATAGTCCCTTTTGGGAGTTCGTGCCACTTTTTAATTGATTATATCTTGTAATTTATAATGTTTTATGTGATTTTAAAAACATTGCATTATAGAACTAATCGAGGTCTATCAAATAAGATCCTTATTGGATATAAAATTCATTACCAATTTAAAGATGTAACTAATTTTTTATCCGGTTAGATTAGAACGACGGACTATTAAATTGGGACAGGGGAATATTTGTTTGGAAATAAATATTAGCTATAATTACCACACAGATATGATTTTTTTCTACATTGGAAAGATTATGGGGTTGGGTCATCAAATTGGCAACACTTGTCTAGTTTTCACTCCAACTGGACAGAAATTGGATTCTTCTCCTTTTTGATTGATAGGACCATATATTCATCACATGTGCTTTATATAAATTATTCGGCAAACTTCACTTTGACCCTTGTGGCTTGGACATGCATGGATTGTCCCCCTGACATACGTCTGTTTATCACCACATAACTACAGTGTGCTTTGTGGACCAATGTGCACTGCTTACACTGTTAGCAGAACTTGTACATGTTTTTTACTACCCTCGTCCTCTTTTATGAATCTAATGAGCTATATATACACATGATACACACACTTACACATATAAATGTATGCCCAGTCATATGTATACATAGCCATTAAAATACATATAGCTGAATGTATATCTACTCGTAACATTGATTGAATCACTCTAACAAATTGAAAGGGAAATTTTACAAAACTATTATCCGACCAATGATGCTAGACGGGACAGAGTGTTGACCTATCAAGAAGCAACAAGTGAGTAAGATGAGTGTAGTTAAAATGAGAATGTTGAGGGGATGTGTGGTAAGACCAGAATTGATAGAATTAGAAACAAAATTATTTGTGGGGCGGTAGGAGTTGTACCTATACAGGATAAGTTGAGAGAAAATAGATTAAGGAGGTTGGGATGTATTTACCGTAGACCTGCACATGTAGTACTCAAGAAGAGTGACATGATAGTAGTGGATAGTCGGGCTAGGGGAAGAGGAAGACCTAAATTGACTATGGATACCGTGATACGAAAGGACTTGAGTTTACTAAATCTAAGTGAAGAGGTAGCCCTAGACACAGCTCACTAGAAAAATAAGATTCACGTAGCCAACCCCAATTGATTGGAACACAAGGCTCGGTATGGTTTGGTTTGTTTCCTGACTTACTAAATTTGCATATTTGCGTATACCTTATCTTATGTTCTGCATTTATTAATCTCTAAATCCACTGGTTAATAGACATGAGCTATCTCACTTTGTAGATGAATTTTTATGTGCATGTGGATGTGTAAGATCAAGAATAGCTGAGAGGTAGGATCATGCAATAATGGATACCAATTGGGTGTAGAGAGAGAGAGAGAGAGAGAGAGAGAGAGAGAGAGAGAGTATGTGGGTCATTGCAAATTATTAGTATTGGTAGAGAGGGAGAGAACATATGTAGGATCTTCTAGTGTCGTATCTGACGTGCAGCTGTTGCAGTTCTGGTGTGCACGACCTGGTATGAGCTCTTGGATTTCTGGGGGTGAGTCCATTTATGAGGTAGAAGAATGGCATTTTTGCAATTTTGAATACAGATAATGGCGTTCTTGTGTCAAAATAGCAATTGTGGTCATACCCAGGCTCAAAAAGCAGAGTGGATTACACATTCAGTCAACTTGGATGGAAATTTTGACATGCAAATAGGTTCACAAAACACACAGTGATTATGTGGTGATAAACCAATGTTAGGGGGGGAAATCCGCACATAGTCCAAACTCCAAACCATTGAGTCAACGTGAAATTTGCCCCAACTGATTTGCATATTTTTTCAATGCCCTTATTTTGGTAATGGCAGTGGGAAACTGATAATAAGACAATGGAAAATAAGTAAGACGTAAGGAACGAAGGCCTATAAACTCAACGAACAGCCGTGAATGATTTGCTAAAGTGCAGAAATTTGTCAAAAAGCACCTTGAACTATGTTATTTTTTAGTGTCATATGATGGCCTTTCAAAGGTACTATTATTACAAGTGCTCCAAAAAATGCCTACTATGTTGGAAGCAAAGATATGCAAACCTGTTGTTGCGCCGTGCAAGATACCAATTGTAGATGCCTGCAGATCATCACATCACCATGGAGTTCGAGTAGAGGTGGTGCTGTTTGATGTAATCAATCGCTTCATCAGATGTTAGATATTTTCCTGACAACCCACTCAAAATGCAATCCCTGGTACACATAAAAATAGTAGAAGTCAGCCCCTCATCCATGTCAACTTAAGAGATAATCAAACCCCTCTTTCTTCTCCTTTCAGTTTGTGAGTGAAATCCATTTACCTTATTCTTGTTGAACTGATCTGATTTGGTACAATTTCGTTCACAACTTTGATGTTATTCTGCAGAAATTTGCATAGAAGAAAACAAGATGTAAGACAATGATCAAGGAGTAACTATGTACCATATGTCTTGGTAATGGAAAATCACTAAGGAATGTTCCTTCCCTAGTGGCAACATTCTGGATTCCTGTTAATGATTTTACTTTAAACACATTGCCCATGGAGATGGAATTCGAGAACTTGGTTAAATCCCATTAGACTAGACACCTTGAAGTACAAACATTTAGTGTCTGCCAAAATCTGACATATTGATACACCATAGAAACAGATTAGCAGAAGAAAGAAGAAGAAGAGGCAAAAAAGAAAAGCACCACAAGGAACAACAACTACCTTATAGTCACTTAAAATGTCATCATTGCAGACGATTTTGTCAACTTCTTGACCTTCTCTATGAATGCAAACCACACCAAAGTCTCTGCATATTGTCATTATCTGAAGATTCAAGAGATGGGAAGAGGACCAATTAGCAAAAAGCCTCAAATACTCCACCATATCTTTTCATATGAAGGAAAATTTTGCCTCAGAAAGCCTTCTCAATTGGTGCATGGCTCTTTGAAGTAATGCAACCTCCTCTGAGGGTTGTTAATCAGAAGCAAATTATCTGAAACTGCTCATGTATAATGGTCGTGGCGGGCACAGCACAGTGAAGGAGGGATGTGCCTACTTTAGCTCTAAGCAACCTTTGTTTTTTGAATTGATCCGTAGTGCTACAAGAACTTGCCTGCTCACGAATCCAAGCTCCAGGTATGCTAAAAGATTCTAGCAGATCAGAGCTGCAAACAAGCATGACTTTAAGGGAATCTGTCACCAGGTAAAGGAGCAGTTAACATATTTCCGCCAAAGAAGACAATAGAAACACATTCAGACGTCCAACCCTGGTCCAGATACTGTCATAGTAAGATAGTGTGCCATTATAAAATGAGAAAACATAACATACTTTTTCGCTTCGTGTTATTGTGCAACTCAAATCAGGAAACCATCTTAAACTGATGGCATGTCGGAAATGCAAGTTAAGTAAGAAACGAATTATAATGATGTGGTTTGACTCTCCATTTGCTAACATACATAGGAAGTTATGTTGGCATTCAGGGAACAAGTACCCCAGGTTCTCCCATGTTTTGAAATGTAAAAATAAAAAAATAAAAAAACCTAAAAAGACTAACCAAACCCAAGTAATTGAAATAAAGGCATGATGAGTGATATGGAGACTATCTCTAAACCAAAACTTGCAAATCAAGTTTCAAACAAAGCAGCAAATTTTCAATCATCATATTCACAGAAGTACTGTTAAGCAACAAACTCCTTTCACTCAAAGCAAATTTCGGTTTCCAAGATGATTAATCGATCATGTAGACTGATTGCTCAAATGCCGAAAATGTCTGTGAACCTCACCTCCAGATATCTGTCCACTCTCAACCAAAGAACTCGTGATTCTACACACTACAGTCAATGTGCGCTTGAAGGTATTCTGATTTGCCTATAACAAGGGCTCAGGGCTTACAAAATCAAGCAAATTGTAAACATAAGAGTATGAAGAAGTAATTATTCACAATACCAAAAGTTCTAAAAAGTCATCTGCAAATTTCAGAGAGAGAAAATGATACCTCCCATGGATCCACCATTATGAACTCTGAACTTCTGCAAGAGCGATGACACAATTCAATCCGATGCTTGGCAAATATCAGGCCCTATATAATAACGATAACCACTTTAAGCAACCACTTATATTGACAATGTTGAGATGAAGTAGTATTTGGTACAGGTACATCTGCTATCTGGCAACGTAACTTGTTATAGTTGCTCATACATTAAAATTTGCTGGGTACTAGGAAGTCCACATGGAAATAACATCTCTCTGGGCTCCACCACTTAAGAATAAGGGACACCTTAAACTGCGTGACATTATTGAGAGCCTCTCACCACCCACTTGGGAGTTCTTCAATACTCCACATTGTCCACAAATAAATTAATATTTACATCCCTCGTACCAATGTGCCTGAAAAAGTATTATGTGGTTCTTTCGTTTTCTAAACAATTCATCAAGCATCCTACTAGTACAAAACAATAAACCCAGTAACAAATAGACAACATAATTAAAGAGATGAAAAGATGGATCCAGAGATTGAAGGAGGGGCAGATCACTTTAAGAATAACAAAATTGCATACCTAATGCTAGTAATTGAAGCTTCATAATGAGCAAGAGGAAAATCATTCAATTAAATTCTTGAGTTACAAGCAAAGAGCTAATGATGATGAGCTATCAAGTTGATAATGGAGCAATGTAGCACCTCGCCATGCATGGAAAGTCTAGATGGGTTGTCTTACGTTGGGTATATGAATAAGAGAAATGAACTCAATAATCGCCTTAGCCCTATCAAACGAATGTCCGTAGTTAGTACTTATGGTATCAAAGCTAATCTGGGTCCACGTCCGCATGCACTTGGGGGCTGTGAGGATTTTAGAGAATAACCTCTGTGTTGGCGACTTTAGGCTCAAACCCCTCGCGAGGACGGGAGGGAACAAAGTGGGGGAGCTTGCAGCACTCATCCCACATTGGAAGTCTACATTGGATTGTCATTGGCTAACCCTTGTCAGTGAACTCCTGTAGTTGTTCAGCACTACAGAGACTGTCTACTCCTGTTTTGTCTTCTTTTTTAACCTTTCTTTTTCAAGACTTTTTGTTCCTTATCCTTCAGATGATGGGGGTTGCAGTTATCTTAATTTTGGCTCCCCCGTTACTGTCTTAGGTTCAAACAAAGTGAAGTTTCCATGCTGTTCACGTGCCAATCAATCAAAATAATTTTAGGAAGGATATAAATCGATACACAGCATGACATACCCTTTTCTTGTAGGCATCATTCACAGGTGACATATAACCTCCAATGACATGGAAGCCTTCGAGCTTTAGTGCATCCCTTGCCAACTCTAAGCGTAAAGGTACACTAGTTAAACAAACTTAAAACATCTGGGAAACAATTGGTAATGTGTTCTATAAATCAAGTCAAAACTATCAGTCCTAGCTAAGAGTCAAAGAGAGACCAAATCATTAGTTCAAAATTTGGACTTAATAGTTTAGTATCTCGACCACCTAAATATAGAAGGGAGGGGGGGGGGGGGGGGTGGAAACACTATTCAAGCTGGTTTGACTTGATCATCATATGTCTGTTAGAGATTTGTTTCTCAGTTTTCCAGACAGCAAAAGAACATATTTAAGAAAGGTTTTCCTCGAGCATTGGACATTTTGACTTAGCAAAACGGGAAAATTTTCTACAGACTAAAGTACAAGCTCCGAGAGACCTATCACTGCTGGAAGATAATACTAGGAAAAGCGTTTGAAGGAAATATTGTTTGCCCAAAACGTCAATCTGCTTACTTGAATCCAGCTTGACAGAACAATCAATATTAGGAGGCCTCGGCTTTAGCACAAGTACCATAATACAATAACAGAATAGCTGGACTGGAACACACTAAAATGCAAAGGTAAATCAAGGTCTCAGAACCACGTACCAAAGGTGCATATAAGTAGGAGGGTTAAAGCTTCCGGTTGATACTAAAACTATGTAAGTTTCGTCCCTACTAAAAGAGAGACTCAGACAGACAAATAATATGTCGAGGCAGCAATACATCAAACTCCCACTAAATCACCAGTGAACAGAAATGCAGAAACAATGTGAAAGCAATCACGGGCATTTTTTTTTTTTTTGGTCAATCACGGGCATTTAACTGAGTAAACTTACATCTTTTGTGTTTCGGGTGGTTCCACAGGTTCCAAAGATCCAAAAGATAATTTATCCATAGGCAGTCCAATATTTACGTTACCTAAAAGACAGAACACAATTATAATAGTCTTAGCAACAAAACTTGCAGCTCAGGGGCCACCAGAGGGTTTGTCTTGCTGTTAAGTTCGGGCTCTGGAAGTAGTCAAGGTGTGCGCAAGCTGACCCGAACATCCGGTTATTCAAAAAAAAAAAAAAATTTGCAGCTCAATCCTTCAGTTCATATTCAAATAACAACCGACAAACGAGATAACGGTGTTTTTTTCTAGATCCGAGATAACAGTGTTTGTCCTCCTTTGAAAACATGAATACAGAAACTAGAAATTCTCGCGAGCGAAAATTCGCAATACGTATTCCAGTGATAGTTTCCTTTGTTATATAAACATTCAAATTATTACATACAGAGTCCAGAGATAGAGCTAACCGGACATTGTTGGCCGTGAGGCGTTAGATTTCACTTGGCGGGAACCCTAAAGATGGGATAACTTTCCTGGGAAAATACAACAATTTTCTAGCGAGCCAAACAGGGACATGGTCGATTTTAACAGACGGGGTAAATTGTATAAATTCGCTTCAAGTATCACCTATTTCCGAGTTGCCCTCTAAAATCAACTATCACCCGTTTTCGAATTGTCCCCTCATTTTAGACTCAAACACTTTAGGGCCCCTTTGGATGGATTGAGTGATTTCTTAAGGAACAATACTAAAATGTTACTCTATGTTTTCTCACAAAATCTCATCATTTTTTGTGAGAAAATGGTGAGAAATAAATTTGCTTTGCATTCACACAAATTCCTCATCATTTTATTGTATGTTTATCCAAATAAGGGGTGAGATTTTCCTTTCTATTGTTTCCTTTTCTCATCAAAGCCTCCAATCCCAAGGGGGCTAGCCACTAATTCATTTGCACACTACACGGGTGAATTCCCTAGATAAAAAGGGAAGTATGCGAAGGACTTATAAGATGTATATTAATGGCTTTAAGACTGTTACCATGACAATCACAGTGGATGAGTTTGATTTTTGGATTTTGTGATGATGATAAGGCCGGTTACTTTGAGTGGTGGTAGAGGTTGAGCTAATGGTTAGGTGATCTTTGGATGGTTACTAGGATGGTCAAGTTCAAACTACTGACGTTGTTTAAGTAGTACTCCCTCCGTTCGGATTTAATTGTCTCTAGTTCTATTCTAACCGGCTAAAAAAAGGGTTATATCTTTAAATCCGTGATAAATTTCATATCGAATATGGATCTTGTTTGATAGATCTCGATTAATTCTTTAATTCGATGTTTTCGAATTACGTAAAACATTATAAATTAAAAGATATAATCGATTGAAAAATGGCACGAACTCCAAAAAAGGACCGTTAAATCCGGACGGAGGAAGTAATTGGGAGTATGTATGAAAGACAATCACTATGTTCGGGAACCCATTTTGAGATTTTATTTCAGGAAGTTGTTTTTGAATGCTAAAAAAGTGTGGGGCTAAAAGAGCTTTCCAAGACCGGCAAGGACGTACTTGTTTGACTTTAAAATCTAACTGTTGAACCTAGTGGTGTACAGTAACATGGGCCCCACCACTCCCACCCTCCCCATATTGAATTGGGACGCTTTTACTCCTTCAAAAAGTAAAACTGTTTTGAGGTTTCCGAATAAAACTAAAAACTGGATTTCCCCAGGTTTTCCCAAGACGTAATTGAAGAGAGAGAGAGAGAGAGAGAGAGAGAGAGAGAGAGATGGTTGGGACAAAGGAAATGCAGAGATTCTTCTCTGTATCCCCGGCTAGAAACGAGAAGCTATACATGGAGGGGATGACTTTTGCAGAGAGAGATGAGTGGTTGGAAGTAATGAGAAGTGTCCAACTTGCCAAGTCTTTAACCATCCCTTTTTTATTTTTTTATTTTCTGGCTACAGTCTTAGTTAGGAGTCCCATTCATTTTCATAATAACTCATTCAATCACATATTTTTACATTTTGACTCAAAACTTTCAATCAAAAAATGTGAACCAAACAGAGTGAATGTATATGTTTAGTCTTGTTTAAAGAGATAACTATTGCTAAGTTGGAAATGTTGTATGTGTGGAATGCTACGACCATGACTGTATTGTGAAGGTTAAACTTTTAGTAATACGATTGGTCATTGCACGACGTGGTTATAACTCATACGAACAATAGGCGGGGGTCAAGAGTTTGGAAAAGAAATCACGCAAGGGGCAGGGGACAAAAGGGTGACATGTGAAATTAGACATTTCATTAACAACTTCCAGTCATATTGATCTGTAAACTTTCAGGGAGTTATGTGTCTTAATTTAAACAGTTGGAGGTCATCTCGCAAATGGATAATTGTTGAGAGTATCCAATCTGTTAAGAAAAATAAGTACTCTTACTTATTTTTCTAAGTACTTATTTAAATATATATTTTTTGAATTAAAGATGATATAATATGAGAGAATGATTTATCTCGTAAAACAAAAAATAAGCATTTAAGAAATAAAAATCTTAGCGGAATGGGACCGAATTCTTTATTGTATTTTTGTCCCCGATGGTTATGGCTCCAGCCGCGAAAAATTAGGAAAGTCACAATAATTTACTTCGTTCCAGGGCGATCTTAAGGATCGAACCCTGGTATTTGATATTGCGGTTAATCTCTTGGTATTTTCTCTTGATAATAAGACCATCCAAGGAGATTAAGGACTGTTTGTTAATTAATCCCCAAATTACCACTAGTAGTACTGGCCTTGTTTGTTTAACATATTTGGATATTTTAGTTTTGGTAGTGGGTGGAGAGTGAAATAGAGTAATGATTGGAGATAAAGGTAATGAGTGGAGAGAGATAGAGAGAGAAATGAAATTAATAATTGGAGAAATATGGTAATAATTGAAGAAAGATATACGGAGTAAGATAATAATTGAAAAATAAAATTAAAACAACGTAAGTATGCTAAATGAATAAGACCACTGCTTTTTATCGGACCGTTTTTTTCATATTTCCGGGGCCAGAGGACCCGGATCCACGGCAAGCAATCCGGGTAGACTCCAACACACTCCTCAAAATTTCAAATCAAATCCAATCCGCGCTAAATTATCAAACAGCCCAAATTGCCTCTCTCTCTCTCACACACACACACACACCTGGGTGCATTCATGGCGTTTTCACTGTGAAAGATGACGACAGCAGAGCACCTGTTCGCTCAGACATTCGACCGAAAGAACTGGATCATAGAACAAGTCAAGCGACGAACGGAACTGTACAGTCACTACCTCGCTTCGAAACTCCTCGTCGACGGTATTACTCCTCCTCCTTGGCTGTGGGACCCTAAATTCAACTCCGAAACTTCAGGGCCCAGAGGTATCTCTCACTTTGCCCCATTGAATTTTGGTTAAACGATAGCGTTTTCTTTGATGAAGAAACTAGAAGTGAGTAAGTTGCAACGTGAAATCGTGATATTTCAAAATTCTCTAATTGCGGGACATGAGCAATTCCGATCATGAATCCGTGGATTTATAATTCCTCTAGCTATTAAAATATCATACCAATTTTCTCTGTGTGAAATGGACAAAAAGAAAAATGAAGCTGGTCGAGAAATCCGAAAGGAGAAAGCTATGGTACACACTTAGAAATGTTACCTTTTTTTTCAGCGTATGTTACACTTTTTTTTTTTTGATAAGTTACACGGGGGCGTGTCTTTGAAGTGTATGATGGGACTCATAGTTTTGGAGGATGATAACGCATATTTTTGGTGTACGATAAATATATTTTTTCGGCTCATTAATTATGCATTTTTACATTAGTTATGTACTATTTTGGTAGAGTTAAGAATAGGAGAGCGCAGCACAGGCTTCTGCAATACAAAATCCATACAAATTGAAAATCCAAAATCCCTATACCCTGTAGCCACCATATCTTTTTACACTTTTATGCTTTGCACTGATTATGTATGACGATGAAATTATAAAACATCAGGTCAAATATTGTGATTGGTGTTAGAACTGGATATGATATAACTTTTCATCTATTGGTGGGAGGCCATCAGGTCTAAGACATGCCTTAATTCGACCATTGTCATTGTCATTGTAAGTATCCAGTGTTTATAGATTTCTCTAACGACATTGATCACTGCAGAGTTGAAGAAACATGAGCTAATTTCTGAACTTCTTAATCTTCATCCAGCACCTGCTGCCCCTTATTCAGTCGTTCATAGATACTGGCACAACGAGCCAAATATCATCCTAGATAATGGAGAGTTATCAGAATGGTTAGTCAAGAAAACCCATAGGTCTAACAAAGGTGTCGACACAGGGAAGAGACCAACAACCGTGCCTAAGTGCCATAAAAATGACACTGGATGTGCCTTAAATCCTGTCCATGAGTTGGATCATATGATTTCCTCCCCTCAGCAGCAGATTTACGGGAGGCTCTCAAACATTCATTCTGCGCCAGGTCAGTCACTTGTCGGAATACAAAGGTCGAAGTCAAGACAAAAGGCTCTAGAACTTCGTGAAAGTGCCAAAGCAACATCTAAAAGTCGTTTTGGTGATGGGAATGAAACCAATGTTTCTTCTAATGGGATCAGACTGGAAAAAGGAGAATGCCTTATCAAGGAAAAGGATGATATCATTTTTCGTGGTAGAGGTTCTTGCAATCTGTCTAGTTGTGACGGTAATTCTTCTGATATGGCCAAGGGAATTGGTGCTCAAATGACTTGGTCAGAAAGCAAAGGAGTATTGAAGCCTATTCATTTATCTGATACTACCAGCCAAAGAGTTACAAGGTCAAAATCCGGTACTTCTAAAAAGCCTCTGCACATTAACTCGTTAGACAGGTCGGGAAAGCCTGTCCAGAATCTGTCCAGCAATGAAGTAGTCCATCATTGCCCTGACACTGATGCTATTGTCCACCAGGAAGGAAAAGTTGATTGTGACTCAGAAACTGCACTTACTGACTTTGATGTGAAAAACTGCAGGCCGGACAAACCAACGGGAAAAGGATTTGGTACTTCAGTTGAGTCTCCCACATCACTAGATAAATTAGTTGTTGAGTACCCTTCTAGAAAATCTTTGAAGAAGCAACCAATGGAGCAAGGGGTCTCAAACAGATCAACAACAGCTCAGAGGGTTTCTTCTGTAGCCCATATGGAAGAGTGTCTTGAAGTTTATGAAGAGGTATCAAACTCAGAAATTAATAAGAATCTTAAGAATGCTCAAGCTCATTCAGATGCTGTTTTAGAAATTCAACACTTACCTGTTTCTCATGGGGGAGATATTTCGGTATCTAATGTTGATATGAGACTGGATATAGAAATGCATCAAAAAGTGGAAAGTCATACGAAGGAAGCATTTGAATATTCACCTGAGCAACAAGTTAAAGAGGTAATTATTTCACAGTTTCTAGTCTCAAAGTTCTTTAGTTATATGACATACTTCACCGATCAAACTATTGTGTGTGCGACTGTGCATGTATTGTGTAAAAGTATATTGACCTTTACATGTATGGATTTGAACTGACACTATTAGTAATATGTTGTTTACAATACTTGTCCACACTTGAGTTTAGATTCTTTCTTTGCCTGGACTGTTGCATTCATCTTGGGAGTACCACATAATGCCATGTGTATATTTGTTATTTTTGCGAACAAAAACGTATCACTAGCATACTGGTGCTTCCTTAAGGATAACTGCTTATAGCTGAAGTTATCCCTAGCTTTGTCGCTTTCGTTCATGTTCATCTAATGCAGGATTTGTCTTCTCTAATGCTTGACAGGGTAGACATGGCTATTCTGGAGGGGATAGAAGTGAGGCAATTCCTTCCAGGCTCGAACACCAACAATTAGTGCCATCCCTTGTCTCGAGTTTAAACAAAGACTCAACTGGAGATCAAGGCTGCCTGGTTGGGGAGGTGGTAATCACAGATCCCAGTAGCACTGCTCTTGACGTAAGGCAGTGCAGTGTAGAAGATAACCAAGACTTGATTTGTGCTGGAAATGAATTTGGAAAGGGAGCATTGGGTAGTTTGGATAGTAGTGAGAGAACCCCGCTGGAAAGGAAAACACACGAAGGAGATGATGGCTTATTAGCATGTGGTTCAGCTGGTTCTCCATGCCGCGAGGATGGGAATTTTGGTTCTCCTGGAATGATAGATGGACATTTAGAGAAGTCGTTAGCGTCGGGAAGATGCTTGAGGTCTGTCACAGAGGATTCCTGGCCTCAGTTTGAGAGGAGAAAGATTGATGGCGAACAAACTAATTGCTTTTCTGCTTCTCCCAGCTTTAGGGTGAAAGAGACTCACAGTACTGGAGGGCACGCCATGAGTGGGCACTTGAAGAAAGTCGGATGTAATGTTGAATCTGTTTTACGATTTCAACATTTTCCAGAGTCCCATGAGGAGGATGTAGCACGATCCAATGCTTATAAGAGTCCCAATGTGGAAACGCACCAGAATGTAGACTACCATTTGGCAAAAGTAATTGAGACTTCACCAGAGCTCCAACTTGAACAGGTAGTTTTTCTAATGTAATAATTAATTTTCTCGAGCTTAATGTACATGCAACCGATTTAGCTGGCTTATATGGAGAGAAGATATGGAATCACAATTCTGTCATATAATGCTTTGATGTAAGCGTTGGGCTGGGTAGGTTGCTCAACATACATATGTAAGAAACCTCTAGAAAAGTCTGTTACATCATTTTTCTGTTAAAGATAACAGTTACACGCCATTCATTGAAAATCATTATAAAAAAAAATCTTACATTGGTAAAAAATCTGAAGCTCGAGTTTGCAAATCCCTGATATCTGTCGGATTAGTTTGCTCTGGGACTTCTTACCACCTTAAATGGTTAAAATGATCTTTTTTCTTCGTCACTACTATATGAATAAGGAACCAAAATTTTGCTTCTTGTCATAGATTACCAAACAAGGGTCAAACTGAGATTGTGATGTAATTGATTGTCGTGCATGATTAGTCAAGTCTTGCGCCTGACTATGTTTGGCTTTTGAAACAATAGGATGAATAGTTATCCGGCATAGTTATGCTCCATCCCTCAAAACCTTCTTTATTCCCCAAAAAGAAATCTCACCTAGTTTTGGGACTGTCATCCTTCTCTTTTGGGTTTTATTGCCAAATTGAAACTTGAGGCCTGATGTGGGTTCAACTTTAGTGCATGTCTGATGAGTAAATGACAGAAATTTATGTTTGGAATGTAATGCATTTCAATTTTCAACTTTATCATAGGGAAACTTGATGATTTTTCAAGTAACTTTGATCGGTAAAGTGTTCATGCTCCAGTTGAGGATTCTGCATCTGTATGCTGTGGGCTGCTGTGGTTGAAGCAGATTCCTCTGCATCTGTTTTGGCCTTTCTTTTCTATTTGAGGAAGTAATATTAACTTTCTCTTCGGATGTAACTATGGAACAGGATGAAATAGACTCTGAATGGAGATATAAGATTACAAACACCCCTTCAACATCCAAGCGTGGAAATTTAGGGACGTCCTTTGTCTCAGTTGTGACCAAAGAGGAAGCTAGAGGCTCCCATGGTTGCTCCACTGAAAATGTGGGAGGAGCGGATGCTAGCATTGTTCATGATGTATGGAAACAGTGCGATCAACAGAACTTCAAGAAATTGGTGCATTCTGAGAATACTGTTGTCACGGAATATGAGGATGACTTGGCTCATACAGAGAGCATACTGCAGGAAACAAAACCTCTATTTAATAGTGATTGCTTATATTGTAATTGGGCTGTGTCTCCACAAAACCAGCAACGGGCCTCTATTGGTTCTGATCAGACTGGGTCCCAGATTGAGGGGTTCACAATTGACGCTGAGGAGAATGAACAACCACATGGAATTTCTAACATCTTTGACAAATTGAACCTTCCAAGTACCACAATAGAACGTGCTAGTGTTCTGGAACAGCTTTGCAAAACTGTTAGCTCGGTTACCCCCCTGTCTCAATTTTCAACTACAACTACATTGAAACAGCATGGAACACCAGGCTTGTACCAGTCTGTACCGAATGGACTGAAGTATGCTCCCCAAGGGGTGTCATATCCTCGTTATGGTTGGAGTTCAGCAAAACCTTATACGTCTCCTGTAGGAAAGCTCTGGGACCGCAATTCAAAATCCAGTAGTTTGGAGAAGCAACAGAGCTTAAACTCAGAGCTTACATGCTATCCAATTGAGGAAGATCACAGCATTGGTGGAGAGAATGAGAATATAGATGAGGCAGCTGACACTTCCGAAGAAGACATTTGCTCAACTCTGGAGACTTGTGGCGCCAAAAGAGAACCACTTGCTGAGATAACAGAAGCACGTGAAGATTGTCCTACATCTGTTTCGGCAGTAGAGAACTCTCCTGATAGAGCTAGTTTAGAATCTGTTCTCACTGAAGTCAGCTTCGGTGAGACTCATAGTAGGGTCGACCAGAAGCATGGTAATCGCAATAAGAGGAGATGTAAAAATGAGGCAGTGGAGAACCGTACTTCATCAATAAGAACAAACTGTGTTAAGAAGGCTATTTATGAATCACTGAAGAGCAGATCCAACGGGCAGAAATTTTCAGGGAAAACCAGTTTGAGGAAATGTGGGCAGAGTATATCAGAGAAGGAGTCTAAGGGTAACAACGTTGTTTCAAACATCACTTCCTTTGTTCCCTTTATTCAACAAAAGCAAGCGGCTGCAATTAGTACGGGTAACTTGTTTCGTCATTTCATCTTTTGGGTCAGGTTTTTTCTTCCATCCCAAGAATTTTCGAATATAAATCTTTTTCAATCTATCACCGCTGTGAAAGCTAGTTTGGATCCTTATAGTTTCATATTCCAAGAAAGGTCCATTGTTATGCCAATTCTACTATTTAATTCAGTAGCTATATTTCCCCAAGTGATTGGGACTTAAGGCTCTGTTTGGTTTGGTTTGTAATTGCTAAATTTGATTCTTGGCTTTGCCTGGATTGTTTGCTGTTTTGCTGGCATACAATTCTGCATATGGGTTAATTTAGTGAGTCCAACTACATAGATTAAGGCATTATGATTATGACTAACAAAGATATTGGTTATTGTATTTTTGGAAGCTACTTGCAATTTGTTTGATGCTGCTGCCAGTTTCTGTTACATCATTCCAGTTCAATTTCATAGATGTGGCTATGAAACTGAACATCTATTGTCTCTTTCCGTCTCTGAACATCTACTTTGAAATTGATGTAGCTATGAAATTGTTGTGGCTATGAAACTAAACACCTATTGTCTCTTGCTGTCTCTGAACATCTACTTGCTATTTTGTCATGCACATTGGCAAAAACATTTTGGGAGTTCATTTAAATTTTACGAATCAGAAAGTTTTGTGGCACTTTGTAGGGAAGAGACACATCAAAGTGAAGGCACTGCAGGCTGCCGAGGCTGCAAAGCGCCTTGAAGAAAAAAGACAGAATGAAGGCAAGATGAAAAAGGAAGCACTGAAGCTTGAACGAGCGAGAGTAGAACAAGAAAGTTTTTGGCAAATGGAGTTAAACAAGAAGAAGAAGGAAGAGGAGCAGAAGAGAAAAGATGCTGATATGGTCGCAAGGAAAAGACTAAGGGAGGAAGAAGAGCAAAAGGAGAAGGAAAGAAAAAGACAGAGAACTGAAGAAGCACGACAACGGAGAAATGAAAAACTACGAGTTGGGAAAGCGGAGAAAGAAGTATCATTCTGTGCCATAATAGGATCCTTTTATACGATGCACTTGTTATTCCTTTCCATTTGATATTGTTGCTGCACCACTTATGGTGAATTCTGTTGCAGGATGAAAAGGTGACCAACAAGAAGGAAACTAAGTGTGACTTCAGAAAACATCAGAAACTGGAAAAGGAAGAAGGAGATAACAATATTAGGAGACAGCAACAGACTGAACCTAAGGCTGCTGACAGTTCGACCAGCAATGTCATACAAGCAGTCCACGATTGTGAAGCTGCTAGCGTCGGTGATGATAGTGGTGAGGTAAAGTTCTCAATCATGTAGATAGCTGAAAAAAAAGAGCTCTCTTACTTGAGTTCTATACATGTGCAAAAATTTTCAGGTAAAAATTCTCCATTTCACACTAGTTGCAACATGTGAGAGTAGAATGATTAGTGAGAGAAGGGATAGCAGGCGTACTTGTATCAGAAACAGCCCATTTCGAAATAGTTTTTTGGCCTACGGCACCTATGCGACACCTTAGAGAATGGTGGGTGGGACGTCAAGTGTTTGAATCACATTAACCCTTTCACTTTGAATTAGGTACTTTCGTAATCCTGTTTGATTTTCTCCTACATAAGAAAAAGAAACTAGGGAATACATGTACTGCCTCAGATCAGAACTGTCTTGTACACCATGAAGAGTTTATAAGGGTGAAATTCGTCGCTGTGTGCTTTTCCGCTTATCTCTCTTGGTCTTTCGTTTTTGTACCAAAAATATAATTTATAAAACCAAAGAATTAACTAGTATTCCGAAGAACAGTGGTTAAGTCCAGGATCGTCCGCAGGGAGTAAAAAGCTGAGTTGCAGTAGTTTCAATTAATTTCTAATTTAATTCAAAAAGGAAAAAGTTTGGATTTGAGTTGATTTGATTAAACTAAAACTAAACTAGAAAGCAGATTAAAAGAGTTGTAAACTGATTAGAGAAAGGACTAGAGTTTCCGATTCAGTCTCCCCTTGTAACACAATTATTTCGAAACCTAGGGTTCACATTCAACATTCGACTAGATCACCGTAGGGTAGCAATTCCTATTGATAATCCCCAAAAATATAATCAAGATTCGTACTCCGTATAGGTTATCTCAACACGGCACGGATCGTCTCATTGGATTTAACCACGGCACAATCCGTCTCACGTTGTATAATCTATCTCGAAGCCTATCTCGAAACATTCAAAATCATTGTATGACAGTGCTTGAAACCATGGATACAAACACATTCGAAGATTGGAAAAATATAAAACTTCATAAAAAGTTATGAATCATCGATCAAGTCATACAATCAAGTTGAATATAAAACCCTAAAAATCTAACAACTACGCTACTTGGGGAGACCTCCTCATTACCCTAGCCGAATAGTTTAGCTAGTCATGAAATGAGAACAAATAAACATGCAAGAATAAAGCTCCATTGGTGACTTAAAGCATTCGAATGAAAGGCCAAGAATAAAACCCAAAGCAGCTGACTGGTTCGGTGACTTCTGATCGCAGCCCCGTTGTTCTTTTTTTGCGTGATAATCCCCTCGATGCCGCTGCTCTCTGTTATACCGTGTGGGAGAAAAGAAGATGATGGCAGCCCCCACTTTGTTCTCTCGTGGGAATAATAATATCCCCAAAACCCTTTTTCTCCATTTTTATATAATAGCCCCGTAGTCGGTTCCTAATTCTCTCGTTTATTGTTTTCCGAAAACAAGTCATTAATAGGCACTCCTTTTTCTCTTGTAAACTGCAGAAATTTCTTCTTGTAATTGGTGGGCCCAATTACCATTGTAGCTAGGAACTTGATCTAGTGCTTCTCCCTTCTATTCTCTTTCTTGATTAATTTTATTGGCACCGGCTTTGCTTTGACACAAAATAAAATTTAACTTTGCGCTTTAGCTCCAAATGTTATCCGTCGGCTCCGTGAGTCCTGAAACACAATTAACAAATATCAAACCCCAAGTAGCGCATTAAAAGAACATAACAAGCCTAAGTTAGGGGGCGTAAATAGGCGTATTTAAGCACCTATCATCTCTCTCTCTCTCTCTCTCTCTCTGGAAACACTGAAAAGTACATGGCCACCTGAAAAAAGATTTACGATATCTGTGTGCTCACAATTAGTTGCAGTAATTAGAGTAGAGATAATTGGATGCACAGCATCTCTATAATTTGGGACTGTATGCTGTTATGCCCCTATATCCTTTAGGGAATCCATGGAGGATTGGTGAAACTTGAAACCATATTTACCTTCCTCCGTTTGTGCCATATGGAGAGGAGGCTATAACTAGCTCATGCTTGACTAATCAAGCAGATGAACGACCAGCACAAGATGTTTGTAGCGATTATGGAAGGGCTTGAATTGGTATGGAGGCCGGCACTCCCACCACTTAAGCTGTAAGTGAGGCCGGCTTTTTCTCTTTTGTTTAACTTGTAGTGGAATGGGAAAAAAGTCGCATCTTTTTCCTTACTATTTTTCTCTGTGCTCAGAGACATTTGTTTGTATTACTGGACTTCTATGCATTAACCACTTTGTTACTAATGCTATTAGATATGCCAATTGATGTGATGTTAAAGCTTATAATGTTTTCCTTCCTCCTAGCCAACAAGTATCTGGACAACAACTACTGAGAAGGATAACTGTATGGCCAAGACAATTCGAGAAAAGTCATATGAGATTTCTCCATATCAATGCTCAGATGGTGAAGAAGATGACGAGAATGAAATTCCCACCAAAATTTTTTTTCCTTCTTGGGCCAGGTTATTATCCTAATTTTGGCTTCTCAGCGTCAATAGACTCAATACAATCTTGAAAGCACATGAAAGTGTTCCCCCCATCCCATATGCCTTGTGCTTGATTGACGTGTATCAATTTTCTGGAAACCAAGGAACTGAAGCTTTTAATGAGTTTAGACTTGCCTTTTGCAGTAAAAATTTAGTGGCTCTTGTTCTTTCATCCCAGACAAAAGTTGATCCAGATATAATATTCCCCCGTGAAAGCTTCTGCAATATAGATGAAGGTAGCTCTCCATTTCTTTTTTCTGCTTCTCACGATGAATGCAATCTTCCTATACAGCTTAATTCTCATGGAACCATAACAGAGATTGTCTAATTAAAGAAACATAATTTTATATGTGCAGTTGTCCGGCCTCGAAAATTACAGCTAAAATGGCCCCAAGTTGGTTGAAATTGTTCTGTGGTCTTCAAAATCATTGTTACGATAGCTTAAGTAGATAAAGGTACTGTCTCTTTCTCCCACCTTGTCCTCACTCCTCAGTATCTCCCCCCTCTTATCATCACTATCATCGCATAGTTTGTTCATCTGTCACCCTTTATGTTCTCTGATTTCCTCTATAAGTCTTAGCTCCGTCAAATAGCATTTATGTTCTTGATGAGCAACAAGGAAAAACAATTTTAACATTTGAATCATAATCTTCTTTATCAACTAGGAGCAAGTGCATGTGCATGATTGGGCACTTATTGGTGAAGGTGATTAATTTTTGTAGGTTAATTTTAAAGGGGGAGACGATTACAGCCGGGGTCTATTTGTAGCCAAAGATCACAGGCTTGTAGAGATGTACAGACTTCATGTGTAATGTGAACTGAGGTATTTATTTACCCAATTCTCTGTCGAACAACTCACGAGTTTTATTCCATGGAAGAGTATTATTAGCTTAACTCTAAACTGATTCTTCTTTGGTGATTCAGGCCAAAATTAACTGGCCATGGAAGTAGCCAAAATAGCATCGTCTCTGGATTGTTATTACTTATCTGTAAAGGAATTTCTATTTCTCATTACCTTATTCTAGGACAACAATAATTATTATTTTTTAAGTAATTATTTTTCGCTTTAATTCAAAAAATTAGTACTTGTTTTTGTTAGTGGAACACACCGAGTTGTTTAAGCTTCGCCAAATATGACTCAAATCCAAATGGCAGCTTGGTTCACATTGTAGTAGGGGTGCAAAAGACGTGAGCTGAGCCAAGCTTCATAGTGTTTGAGTTCGACTCGTTCACTTTAATAAGCCTAAAACTTGAGATTGAGCTTGGTTCATTTGTAAATGAGCTTCTATAAATGTGCTGATTCTGTACTAACGCGTTAAGCTTTAGAGTGTAGAAATCAGCTCATTTGCTATGTGAGCCTAAAAACTCAATCTTGATTACCAGTAAGTCGAGCCGAGCCTCGAGCTCCTCATGACCAACTCGATTTATTTGCAGCTCTATATTATAGAACTAAATACAAAAAAATAGCTATAAATAGTGCACAATGCTCCAAAGATTTGGGTGCTCATGAGAATAATGTTTTTTTGTACATTCTTAAATGACTTGTTTTATAACTAGACTAGAATTATTATTTTTATTATCCTAAAGCAATGCGCGGCGCTCCCTCTAATAATTTTGAGAAAATTTTCAATGCCGAGCGGGCACGGCCATGTGGTGCTAAGCATGTATCTTGGCCGTCTAAACGTGTCTTGGACGGCCCAGTTCTGTTTGGACTTGAGGGGATGTTTTGGTAATTTTACACTCAAAATTTATCCAAATAGATCTGGGTCGTCTAAAACACGTTTCGATGGCTGAAATGGTGCTTGGCACCACGTGACCGGCGCCCACCCGGCACTGAAAAACTTATCAATAATTTTGCATTTCATTCAGAGGTCAAACCGACACTAGTGAATTGATGAGCAGTCAACCTAACCTTATTAAAAAGGAACCAAGTGGGACTCTTGTTTGTCTGTCTTTTTTTAACGGCTCTATGAGGTGTCAATGGAATAATTTTCAACCTTTTGGACAATGATGTGGGAGTTTGGGCTCAATAATTACTGAATCACATGGTTTTCAGTCAGTCGAAAACAAACATGGCTTTCACTCGTCACTATTGAATCCCCATCTCCAAAGCTCGAAGAATTTTTTAATGGCGGGTGGATACCATGTGGTGTCAGCTTGGTACATCCGAGCATTCTATTGCGGTTTTGGACTATTCAAATTTAGAGAGAGAAAAAGGAGAGAGAAAGTGATGTAGTGAGAGGATTTCAATTTAAACCCTTCAAAAATACATTAGATGACTCGAATGTGCCGAGCGGATGATATACCCACGAGGCACCGAAAATTTTCTCACAAAGCTCAGTCGTCACTATTGAATTCTCCAAAGCTCTCCACCTACACTGACAACCTTTTTGCTGTACCACTTGGGCTTAGATTCCTATCTCATCTTGAAATATTCAACTTTGTTTCACCCAGATTGGTAATGCAAAAACTCTACACAACGCAAACTCACGTTCTCATTTTGGTAAGGATCTTGCTATAGCCACCGATCCATGGGTCCCGAATATGCACCGACGGGCATGCGAGATCCATTTTAGACATTGCATAGATGATCTGAGTCGTTTAATAATTTTAAAAAAAAATTCGAGTGACCTATGAGAAATGAGCTCAATCCGATGTGTAGGTGTTTAATCCAATCTTCTCATTTTTTAAAAAATGAAAAAATTAGAAGATTGGATGAAAAATAGAAAGATTGGATTGAGCATCTACATATATCGGATTGAGCTGATGTTTCACGGGGTCCACTCATTTTTTTTAAAATTATTGAACGGCTCAGATCATATGTGCGGGCCCGGAGTGGGTCTCGTGTGCCCCTTGGTGCAGATTCGAGACCCGATGGGTTGGTGGCTACAGGTTCCTCGTTTTGGTAATAATTTTTGGTTTGATTTGAACACCCCCCCCCGTTATTTTACATTCTTATTTTTTAATTTCTTTCATAAATAAAAAATAAGCACGTGACAATTAAAATAGCCTATAAAAAACAAAATAATTGATATACATTAACTATATTGGGCTAGAATCATTTCAATGTACAAATGGTATTAATAAACAAAAACTTTTTTATATTAATAAGTATATCTACAAAGCCGGGCCCTCCGAAATAAACTTTCTGGCTTCGCCACGACTGGAATGCCGAATGCTAATTGACACATCTATCAAACTCTCAACTTGCATTTGAAATTTACTTGTGGATAATTTTGGAATTAAAAATCTGAATCAGTCTCACTTTTGAGTCCATATCAAAATAATGCGCTCCGATTTTTAAATAGAAGTTTAAGTAAATCCGGAGCAACTTAAAATTTACAACCTTCATATTAATAACCTTAATCAACAATGCTATAATCATACACAAACAGTTGTACACACACACTCAGCCCGCCTTTGTGCAGTATGTGTGGGGTCCATCACTTCCCTGAGAGTGTATGAGTGTTTGTATGTGATTGTAAAATTATTGTAACCTTAATTATGAGACAATCATTTGGTACATTTGGATATATAAGTACTTTTTTTTTTTTATTGCTTTCCCACTCAAGATATTGTTTTGCGGCTTATCATGGGGATCCCAACATACCAAATGGCTAAAAAGCCAAAAACCGAAAGAAAGCATGTAACCGTTATAAACCCATGTTCTCCCCCAAATAAAACCCACCCACGCGCCCATTCCTCAACCGTTTGAACCCCATTTTCCCACCACCACTACCTCTCTCTCTCTCTCTCTAAACCCACGAGCTCAACCACCTTCAAGAACTCCCCACAACTTCAATTCCCACACTAACCTCTCCTTCTACACCACCCATTGATTCAAGAAAATCTCTCTCTCTCTCTCTCTCTCTCTTCCCTAAACCCATGAACTCAACCACCTTCAAGAACTCCACAACACTTCAATTCCCAACAAAAACATCGCTTTTCAGCACCGCCCATTGATTCAAGAAAGTCAAGAAAAAAAAATGCATCCAAGAAAGCTCCTTGTTTTCTCCCTCTTCTTCTCCATCCTCTTCAACTTCCCACGCTCACCATTACTACTAGTCCGCTCGGAGAATCTCTCCTTCGACTTCCCGTCTCTCTCCCTCCGCAACCTCACACTCCTCGGCGACTCCTACCTCCGCAACGGCGTCATCGGGCTGACCCGAGAACTCACCGTCCCTTCCTCGAGCTCCGGATCCGTCATCTACAACGACCCAATTCCTTTTTACCAACCCGAGTCCAACACCACTTCATCTTTCTCCACAAGATTCTCCTTTTCCATCACCAACATCAACCCGGCGTCGTTCGGCGACGGGTTAACCTTCTTCCTGTCGCCGGATAACCAGACTCTGGGTAGCTCCGGTGGGTACTTGGGTCTTGTCAATTCGAGCCGAATCACGAAAAACAAGTTCGTGGCAATCGAATTCGATACGAAAAAAGATGCCCATTTTGATGACCCGAATGACAACCACGTTGGACTAGACATCAAGAACCTAGTTTCAATGGAGACAGCAAACCCTGATTTGGATCTCAAGAGTGGGAAGTTAATCACTGCTTGGATTGATTACAAGAGTGGTTTACACAGGTTGAATGTGTTCTTGAGTTATTCAAGTTTCAAGCCCAATTTCCCACTTTTGTCAGTTGATATTGATCTCTCTGATTATCTCAAAGATTATGTCTTTGTGGGTTTTTCGGCTTCTACAGAAGGAAGCACAGAGCTTCACTTGATTGAGAATTGGAGCTTTCACACGTACGGGTTTCGCCCGACTTCGGGTCACAATGTATCAGATAGTTCTGTGATTGGGCCACCAATTCCTGATTCAACCAATAAGCATCATAGGAGGATTGGATTAGCACTCGGGATCGCGGGGCCGGCCTTTTTCTGCGCTTTTCTGGTGATTTTTGGGTGGGTTTCGGTTCGGAAATGGAGAGGGGTCAGAATGGAGAAGAGCTTCAAAGCAGAGCTTATGACAGGGCCAAGACAGTTCAATTACAGAGACTTGAAGTTAGCCACAAGGGGGTTCCATTCGGGTCGGATCGTGGGCCGGGGAGCGTTTGGCACCGTTTATAAAGCCTGTTTTCAGGATTCGGATACTGTCTTTGCAGTGAAGAGATCAAAACATAATAACCATGAAGGTAAAGGCCGGAAATTGGAAAGTTTCAAGTTTCAAATTACAGTATGTGATATTCATGTCTTACATTGAAATAGTGAGACATATTTCTAATTTTGAGATGGACATGACTTTGATGATATTGTTTTTTCTGTATAATCCATTGATGATAGATGCATGCTAATTGCTTATTTGGTTATGCCATTCTAATGTAGGTTCTGTCATTATATGTTTTGATGATAATAATAATAATAATCTTGATCTTGTGATAAAATTAACAGGAAAAACAGAATTCATCGCGGAATTGTCGATTATTGCTTGTTTGAGGCACAAGAACTTGGTTCAGCTCCAAGGCTGGTGTGTTGAGAAGGGAGAATTGCTACTTGTTTACGAGTTTATGCCCAATGGGAGTCTTGATAAAGTCCTGTACCCAGAAACTGACCAGGGCAATCCCCTTACATGGCTACATAGATACAATATTGCAGTTGGGTTGGCCTCTGTATTGACATACCTGCATCAAGAATGTGAGCAACAAGTGATTCACAGAGACATAAAGACTAGCAACATAATGCTAGACGCGAGTTTTAACCCGAGGCTCGGCGATTTCGGATTGGCTAGGCTAATGGATCATGACAAGAGCCCTGTTTCAACACTAACCGCTGGAACTATGGGGTACTTAGCTCCTGAGTATCTTCAGTACGGAAAAGCAACTGAGAAAACTGATGTTTTCAGCTATGGAGTGGTGATTCTTGAAGTGGCATGCGGAAAGAGGCCGATCGATAGGGAAAATTGTAGCCAAAGGACGGTGAACTTGGTTGATTGGGTTTGGGGGATGTATTCAGAAGGGAAGGTGATTGAGGCGGCGGATGAGAGGCTTAAGGGGGAGTTCGAGGCAGGGGACATGGAGAAGCTTTTGCTTCTAGGTTTGAGCTGCGCGAATCCTGACAGCTTGGCGAGGCCTTCTATGAGGAAGGTTTTGCAGATTTTGAACAATAAGGCTGAGGTGGTTGTTGTGCCAAGATTGAAGCCGAGTCTCAGTTTCTCCTGTGGAGTGTCATTGAGTCTTGAAGACATCGTTTCGGATGTGGAAGAGGAAATTCAGACACCAGGGCCCATGTACGAGATCAAACTTGGGTGAAATAGGAATAACAGTGGTCATGTTTCCTTTTGACACTGATGTAGAATTTGATTCTTCTCATTCTTTTGTTTTTCTGTTTGTTGTTCATAGGGATAAATAGTGTTTGGTGTTTTTTCGGTTCTGTTCAGCCGTGTCTAGATGAAATAAGTTCATCGGCCCGAGTTCAAAGCAAATTCACATTGAACTGTTTGGTTTTCTGCTGTAATGCTGAGGACTAAACGGCTATTGATCTGGTCTTCCACTATAGTGTACCTAATCTACAAATTTTTGGCCTGTTTTTGCTTCTTTATTGCATCTTAATCTCATGGGGAAGAAGAAAGTTGATGTCATGTTTCCTGTTTGGAGTAGTCCAGAGTTGAATTCTTTTAAATCTTTTTGTTTTTCTGGTTTTGATCAAGAGAAGTTGTGTTGTGTTGTTTAGTTAAGCCGTATATAAAAGATTATACTTGGAGTTTGTCGGCCTGAGTTCAAGACAGATGACATTGAACTATTTGTCTTCTGCTCACAGAGCTTCCCTATAGTTCAACTAAACTACCTTCTTTGGCCTAAAGACTCCGGAACAATATAGGTCCCGCTATCGATGTTAGCTTCAGGGTAAGTGAAACAGCATTCGAACATTATTCGTTGTGCAAAGTCTCATGAAAATATGATGAGAAAATCTTGTTTGATATCCTTATGGGTTCACACTAGCCTGATTGGTTCTATACATAAATCTAATACCTGGACCATTTTGGTTCCAAGGAGTAAGAGAACTAAAACCAAACCATTATTCATGCACAACTATACCAAAACCAAACCGCAAGACTAGTTCAGTTTCGATGGACACCTCAAATGCCACTCAATTGCAGGGTATCAAATGTATGGAAGGATATCTGCACAATTGGTGGTAATTATTCTGAGTTTGGCATTCTCCCGGATCAAGGTTTCAAAATTAAGATTCATTCAGGCGATTCACAAGGTTTAGGGATAACAAATGGTTGGGTAACATTTACCTGAGAGAGGAATTCCCGGGGCTCTTTGTTGTCCACTCAAAAGGAGGCTAAGATTGAAGAGCTCTTCTTTGTGTCTGCAGAATCTTCAAACTGGAACCTTCAGTTTAGAAGAAGCTTATTTGTTTGGGAGTTGGACCAGTTGGCAAATCTGCAGCAGAGATTTTTCACTATACAATTATCAAGATCAAGGGAGGACGAACTGAAATGGGCCTGGAATTCTAATCTACCTTTCTCTGTCAACTCTGCCTATAAGAGAGGGGAGGAAATGAAGCATCAAATGAACAGAACTCTTTATGCTGTTTGGAAAAATCTCCGCCCTCATAAGGTGGAGATACTCTGTGTTCTCTTCCTTAGTCCCTTGTTTGGCCTTCGCTCGTCACTGGCGTATCTTATTATTGTAACAGCGACAACACAGTTGTACTTTTCTTGCTATCAATGATAGCGCGTTCGTTCCAAAAAAAAAAAGGTGGAGATACTTGCTTGGGAATCATTGCAGCAGGAGATGGAGGCCAGGAATTGGGTGCTTTCTGCTCAGAGGAGGTGGAAACCCCCATGCACTTAATGTTACATTGCAGGTTCTCTTGGATTGTATAATCAAGTATCGATCATCAACTGGTGGCACTTGGTTTGGGTATGCCCCCAAAGTCTTATTGGCCACATGACCATGTGGTTTTCTAACAGCTTCCCTAACCTTGAAAAGTTTTTTTGGGAGATCAATTTCTAGGTGGTGCTATGATCTTTGTGGAAGGAGAGAAACAATAGAATTTTTGACAACAAAGCTGTAGATTGTGATGAACTAGTGGATTTAAAAAAGACTGGGATGGGTATGGAGCGAAGGCAGGTTTAATATCAATGATTATTCTGTGGAAGACTTCAAAAGGTATTTGGATAGAATTCGTATGATCAAGATATAAGGATTTCAGGCCGTGGTTTCAGGCGATTTTGGTGCTGCCAAGTTCTGTCCTGAAGCCATTGGCATCTGTTTTTCCCCTTTCTTCTCGATGTACCCTCTATCGAGTGCTTATAAAATCTCGTTTGCTGATAAAAAAAAAAAGAAAGACCAGTTCAGTTTGGTTTGGTTTGGTTTCCAATTCTACCATGTTAGTAGCCAAATAACTCCATAAGAGCATGGAATCAGAAAGTAGTTCAAAGATTTAGCACACAAAACACTCATAAAATAGTTGTAGTTATTTCATTAACACTCCAAACATAAACTGGTCCACACAAAATAGTGAATAGACTGAAACAACCATAAAATAGCTAAAAACAACTATGGAAATAATCTGAAAATGAATTTAGCACGGGGAAAGTAGTTACACCCGCCAAGTCTGAAACTAAAATGAATGTAGTTCATGAAGTCTAAGAACAGCAGCAGCAACCCTCCATTCCAGAACAGGATCTCAGAACAGAAGCATTAACTTCCTCTTCCAGGTTTAAAACAGTATGCCGAACTTACAAAGGGATCACCATCTTTTACCGTCCATTAGAACTGAGACTCCGGTTGAACTAATGCAAATTCAGAGAGGTTTGACGACACAGAAATGGCAAACATAATGACTAACAACCAGAAAATAGAAAGAGTACTAACGATGACCAAATTCATTTTCAATCATGTTGTGATTCAATCATGAAAGATGAAAACAGACATACCCGTAAGCACAGAGGGGTCGTCACTGAGGTTGCTCATAACCTGGTTCATTGTAAGATAAACTAAACGAAATAGAAATGCAAACACATCTCCCCCTCATGCATTGTTCCCTATTTCCCCATAGATGTTACTGCATGATAAACATTTACTCTCAGATCCCACACACGTGCGCGCATTTATATACACAGATTTACCGTGTTAGAAAACCATGCTGAATGATTGGGATGACAACCATGGCAGAAGCTGGAATCTTTCATTTGGTTGGGCCAACATATGTGGAAGCAACTTCACTTTCTCAGAAGCTTTCAGCTTCTTCGATTGTACCACAATGATATCTTGTCCAATTGAGATAGACAAGAATACAGTTCAGTTAATTGAATACCTTTTTGCTGAGTATAACCAGCTTGGCAATGGTACTCGGTCTCCCTTTAAACCAATGTAAAGAAAATGGCTTTTCTAAGTGAAACTAGTGATACTTCTCTTGAATTGTCATCTACAACAATTACAAAAACACAAATCTGAGATCAGATACTGAGTGCAAAATTTATTTCAATATGTTGTTCTTCCAAACAACACAGCAATGCCAATGTTAAATTGAAGATAGAGTGCTTAAACTTAAAATTACGATAAAGTCAAAAAACAAGGGTGGTCAATAAACCATCTTTCACTTGTCAAAAAAAGAAGAAGCCATCTATACATAGTCTAGTGTTCAAGCTGCATAATAAAGAACTACGGATATGATGTCTGTAGGAAATCAAAGCGACGATACTTGCCAAAATGACTACAAAGCCTACTCTAACCTAAGGTAATAGACAAATATAGAATGGCTCCAGCTCGGGAAAACTCTTCCCCGTCAAACCAACAGAAAGCTAAACAAGACTATTGTAATTATGTTACATGTGATAATTTTCTTGTGCAATCTCATATGCTGTAGATTTGCACATCAGTTCATGAACTAAAACTGAAACTGCTACTTTGCCCAAGGAGTCAATCTAGATAATTTGGCACAGGAACTCATTGGATGAGCTATCAACCGGAACTTTGTCAATACATAAAATTTGCAGCTGTCATGCAAAAGCTCAGTCTCGAATGAGGGTGGGCTCGACCAGTGGCGGCTCCAGAAATTTGTATTAGGATGTTCAGAAATTATTTTAACTCTGTTACTCTACTAGATGAAGTATATATTAGTATAGACGGTGTGGACAAAAAAACTTAACCTTTATTTCAAAAATATTAACTACGAAGAGAATGAAAACATAACATACATATACTATATTTTTAAACGAAAAGTCTATTTGTTTTGGAAGTTGTCGTGTTGCGCAGTAGACAATGTTCCGAGAATGGAGGGAGTTAAATTTTGCAGTTGTCCTAGGCAAATTCTCACATGTTGTGCCAATGTTTAACTGGCGTATTAATTAATCTACTAAAACTCTTTTGAAAAAAATTGTACCGAGAATATGGGCCCAACCTTTTCAAAAGTACGTTGTTTGTTAGGATGACGTGATGAGATTTTTTATCGTAGTCTCAAATTTAGAAGGAATATTATTCAAATTAACGAGATTATGCAATGTAGTTGAATTTTTTTTTTAAACTTTGTCTGTAATTCTATAAGCTAACTAAACAAAAAGAAAAGAAAAGTAGTTATGCGAAAACAACACATTTAGAGCATCGACAATAGAGATGGAGAGAGAACGCAAAGCATGATATTTAAACCAATAGATTCTTCTTTTTCTTTTTCTTTTTCAATTTTTTTCGATTAGGATTGTGAGTTTTATCGTTAGGTGTTCAAATATGAATTACCTAAATTGATGAGCTGTAATTAGGTTGTGATTGAGTGTTCAATTGATCATTGAGTTATGTGTTGAATTATTTTTGGGTTAGATGTTCAAGAATATTAGAATTGGGTGTTCATTAATATTTGAGTTGGGTGTTCAAAGAAATGTTAACCCAAAATTTTTACATGTATTATGAGCAAAGAAAAAATTATTGGGTGTTCAAGTGACCATGGAACAACCAATGTGCAGCCGCCTATGGGCTCGACATGCAAATATAGTTTTCATTTCAATTTCCATCCATTTTCTTATCGAAGTCAGAGACCCACCAAGCTGTTAATCCAAACACCAAACAAAGGAAACCAACAATGCATTTCTCATATGCTGCTACCCATATACGGTATCCATGTAAACCCAATTTGGGAAGGGGGGAAAAAAAATCCTATATGCAAAAACAAAGATTCAAACTTGTCTTGTTTTCTCGAATTTCCCAAATCAATCATAAACAAGGGAAGGAGTGAACATAATTAAGGAGTTCAATCGATGAGAAACAATGTTAAGTGCAATAAAGAAGAAGGAGAACTGAGGGGTAAGTATGGAAGAAGAAGTTGATGATTTAATTCAGTGTAGCCGAACCAATTTTAAGAAACAAAAATGAAGAGAAATGCAACAAGACCAGGTACCAATCTGAAATCGATTGACATGAAATTTTTCTTGGTAATTGATTGTGATGGATTGTAGAAGATGAATGTCTCAGATCAATTCAAGATGAATCTTACAGGTAGAAATTTCCTGTGCGACTCCCTGAGAGTTCTGTGAACCACGATCATTTTAAAACGGTGTAGTTTTCAATAACTTCGCATTTTGAGAGTGCAAGGTGTAATAAAATGCGGCCAAGAGTAGTTTCACGCGGCCAAGTGTAGTTATTGGCGGCCAAGAGTAATTATACGCGGCTAAGAGGCATGTAAAACACAAGAGCATCGTGCATAGTAACCACGCTTTCAAAACTATGCGGCCAATGGTAATTATTAGCGGCGATAAGTAATTCTACGCGGCCAAGAGGAATGTATAACACAAAAAAACCGTGCATAGTAACCACGCTTTAAAAATTTTGCGGCCAGGAGTAATTAGACAGGGCCAAGGGTAGTTATTTGTGGCAAAGAGTAATTTTTTGCGACGAAGAGGTATGTAGTTTTGAGTAACTTCACATGTTGAAGATGTTAAGTGTGTTGAAATTGTAGTTCTTAAAAAATTTGTCAAGAAAATCGAGAATCTTCCTCGTTATGTATTTTGATCTTGAAGCTCCCTCTTCAAATGGGGAGAATCAAATAGCTTGAAGTCGATTGAAAAAATCGAATTGCGTCGAATTCCTGAAAATCCAAAGATTTCTCTCTCTCTCTCTCTCTCTCTCTCTCTCTCTCTCTCTTTCTCTCTATAGTTTTTTTAAATTATTATTTCCATAATTTCTGCTCTTGCCACCATTGCTTGTTTCCTTCGCATTACTACCACGACCTTGAAATTCTGATTGATGTGTTCTCTAAGTCTATGCCCATCTTCATTCACTCTCAATTTGATGAAATCGGTTAGAAAAAAGAAGAGACTAGGAGGGAAAAGAAAATAAAGGATTCAGTTTGGGATAAGAGAAGAGATCAAAAGAATGGGAAGGATGATGGTATGTTAATTGCCATCTTTATTAGTTGAATAATTCATGAAAAAAATATAGTAAGAAATGTTATCCTCGATATTGTCTTGTTTGGAAAAGATAAACAAGAGATGATAGAACTTAGAAGAGAAGGTAGTTGTATTTTGCAAGTAAGAGGGAGGAAAGACTGAAATAATTAGCAGTGGTCATGTTTTCTTTTGGTACTAATGTAGAGTTTAATTCTTATTCTTCTCATTCTTTTGAATTTGCTTGTTTTTCATAGGGAGAAATACTAGTGCTTAGTGCTGTTCTTGTTCTATTCAGCCATGTCTCGATGAAATAAGTTCATAGGCCTGAGTTTGAAGCGAATTAAATTGAACTGTTTGGTTTTCTGCTGTATGCTGAGGACGAAACGGCTATTGATCTGGTCTTCCACTATAGTCTGCCTAATTCACAAATTTTTGGCCCGTTTTTTTGTCTTCTCTTCTGTGTTATATTTGTTCAGAGTGGAAAATATGCTTAGATGGACATCAGTACTTCTATTTCATCCTAATCTCCATTTGCTTAGGATATATTATTGAGGATAATATTTTCATGGGGAAGAAGAAAGTTGATGTCAGGTTTCCTGTTTTGAGTAGTCCAGAGTTGAACTTTTCATTTTTTCGTATTTTGTATATGGTTTTGATTGAGAGAAATCGGTGTTGTTTAGTTAAGCCATATACCCAAGATTGCAATTTGCAGTTCAATGGCCTGAGTTGAAACATAATGACACATTGAACTATTTGGCTTCTGCTCACAGATCTTCCACTATTCTTCAACTAAACTACCTTTCTTTGGCCTATTACCTTGTTCTTCTGGTAATAGTGTAAAATGACTCCGGAACAATATAAGTCCTGCTATTGATGTTAGCTTTACGGCAAGCAAAACAGTATTCAAAGATTATTCATTGTACAAAAGTCTAGTGAAAATATAACCATAAAATAGCTAAAAACAAGTATGGAAATAATCCGAAAATGAATTTTGCATGGGGTAAGTAGTTACACCCACCAAGTCTGAAAGTAAAATGAGTTCATGAAGTCTAAGAACAGCAGCAGCAACCTTCCATTCCAGAACAGCATCTCAGAACAGAAGCACTAACTTCCTCTTCCAGGTTTAGAACAGTATGCCGACCTTACAAAGGGATCACCTTCTTTTTACCGTCCACTAGAACGGAGACTCCAGTTGAACTAATGCAAATTCGGAGAGGTTTGACGACACAGAAACGGCAAACATAATGACTAACAACCAGAAAATAGAAAGAGTACTAACCTTGTGATAACCAAATTCATTCTCAATCATGAAAGATGCAAACAGGCATACCCGTAAGGACAGAGAAGTCGTTGCGAAGGTTGCTCATAACCTGGTTCATTGTAAGATAAATTAAACGAAATAGTAATGCAAACACATCTCCCCCTCATGCATCGTTCCCCATTTCCCCATAGATGTTAATGCTTGATAAACATTTACTCTCAGATCCCACACACATGTGCTCATTTATTTACAGATTTACTCTGGTAGAAAACCATGGCAATGAATGATTGGGATGACAGCCGTGGCAGAAGCTGGAATCTTTCATTTGGTTGGGCCAACATATGTGGATTCCAACAACAATGATCTTTTTCATAGTAGTCTTCCCGGTTAGTAAAGTTTCTCACTATATCATGGGTCTGGCGAAGCTTTATCAAAATTTTAGGGCCATGGCCCCTGCTGGCCAACCCTCTGTCCACCCCTGAAGGAGACTGCATATATATGCATGTATCAACTCACCTGGAAACCTATAGAAGAAAGCTTATATAAACATCTACACACATTTGCACACAAACCTACACAGTACACACTTACTTATATGTACATGTGTATGCAACATAACATATCAAACACAGATTTGTCTGGTAAATTAACACCAACAATTCTACAGTCTTGAAAAGCAGCACATCCAAGTGAACCTAATCCATCCGTTTCGAATACTTGACATTCTTCTTAGTTATTCTTTTAGGACCAGAGAGTTTTTCACCAGACATTGTTGTATAGCTATTAAGCATGAAAAGAACAACCTTGATACAGGATACACATCTGCATATAGTGTACCACAAAGTTGTGCACATATATATGTGCATATCTATTATGTATCAATCTAGAGAAGATAAAAATACACACATACATAACAAATGCTTATTCAACAAAAGAAGATGAAGCTCAGAGTGAGAGGTGGATGTGGAGAGGGAGAGGGAGAGAGAAGAACTAGATACTCAGTGATGTACTGCAGCAGCAAAGTGAAAAGCCTTAGTTTAGTGATGTGGGGACAGGCTTCGCGCTGTAACGCATGGGAGGTGACCGGCTATAGCAGGTAAAGAGAAGTGCGGTCTCATTTCAATTACGGTACTTGCCAAAATGACTATAAAGCCTACTCTAACCTAAGGTAATAGACATATGTACAATGGCTCCAGCTGAGGAAAACTCTTCCCCGCCAAACCAACAGAAAACTATACAAGACTATTGTAATTATGTTACACGTAATAATTTTCTTCTCTTCTGCAATCTCATATGCTGTAGATTTGCACATCAGTTTTTCAACTAAAACTGAAAGTTGAAGAGACACCACTCATGTAAGTTTCAGGCACCTGTGGAATTCTTCCTTGGAATTACACTAACTAAAGCAGAACTAAGGCATGTTCAAACTCAGACACTGAGACAAGTACCATAGAAATTGAAGTATAACATCAAGTAATCATAAGTGCGGCACCATCCAAGTGAAGCAAGATAAAAAAAAAAAAAAAAAACAGAGAGACAACTAACATACCTTCATGCATGAAGTGAAACTGCTACTTTGCAAAGGAGTCAATTTAGATAATTTGGCACAGGAACTCATTGGATGAGCTATCAACCGGAACTTCATCAATACATAAAATTTGCGGCTGTCCGGCAAAAGCTCAGTCTTGAATGAGGGTTGGCTCAACATGGAAATATAGTATTCATTCATTGAAGTTCTCTAAAATCGATTATCAAAGTCCACTTCCACTAGACTTCAAATAGGATTCAAACTTCAATTCCCACCAAAATATGGTTCAAAAGAACTTTTTTGTGAGACTATGTTGCGATTTGATCAACAATACCCAGCATATATTTCAATCCATTTTCTTATCGAAGTCAGAGACCCACCAAGCTGTTAATCCAAACACTAAACAGAGGAAACCAACAATGCATTTTTCATATGCTGCTACCCATATGCGGTATCCATCCATGTAAACACAATTTGGGAAGGGGGTAAAAAAATCCCATATGCAAGCACAAAGATTCAAACTTTTCTTGTTTTCTTCAATCAAAAACAAGGGAAGGAGGAAACATAATTAAGGAGTGCAATCGATGAGATAGAATGTTAAGTGCAATAAAGAGGAAGGATAACTGAGGGGTAAGTATGGATGAAGAAGTTGAGATTTGGGTTTTGAAGATTTGCCCACAACTGTTTGTTTCTTCCAGCAAAATTTCTCTGTTTGGTGTTTGGTTATCCGGGGGAAGTCGATGGCGCTCATAGTATTTGTATTTTTAATTCAGTGTGGCCGAACCTATTTTAAGAAACAAAAATGAGGAGAAATGCATCAAGATCAGGTACCAATCTGAAATTGATTGACAGGAAATTTTACGTGGTAAATTATTGTAATGGATTGTACAAGATGATTAATGTCTCAGATCAATTCAACATGAATCTTACAGGTAGAAATTTCCTGTGAGACTCCCTGGGTTGCTTTAAAACGGTGTAGTTTTCAGTAACATCGCATGTTCAGAATGCGAAGTGTAGTTGCAGGCGGCCAGAGGTAAATAAACGCGGTCAAGAGTAATTATTAGCGTCTAAAAGTAATTATAAGCGGCCAACCTGCAAGTAAAATACAAGAGCATTGCGTGTAGTAACCACGCTTTAAAAAATAAGCAGCCAGAAGTAATTACAAGTGGCTAAGAGTAATTATTAGCGGCCAAAAGTAATTAATTGTGGGTAAAAAGTTTTGAATAACTTTGCATGTTGAGGATGCAAAGTGTTTTGAAATTGTATTTTTTTAAAATTTATCAAGAAAATCGAAAATCTCCCTCGTTATTTTGATCTTGAAGCTCCCTCATCAAATGGGGAGAACCGAATAGCTCGAAGTCAATTGAAAAAGTTAAATTGCGTCGAATTCCTGAAAACCCAAAGATCTCCCTCTCTCTCTCTGTAGTTTTTTTTTTTAATTATTATTTCCATAATTTCTACTCCTGCCGCCATTGCTTGTTTCCTTTGCATTACTACCACGGCCTTGAAATTCTGATTCATGTGTACTTTAAGTCTATGCCCATCTTCATTTACTCTCGATTTTGCGAAACTGGTAAGAAAAAAAGAGAAGAGACTAAGAGGGAAAAGAAAAGAAAGGATTCAGTTTGGGATAAGAGAAAAGAAAAGAAAGGATTCAGTTTAAATAAAAGGATAATGGTATGCTTCCATCTTATTAATTAGTTGAATAATTCATGAAAAAACTATAGTAAGAACTAAGAAACGTTAACCCCTTCAACAAAAGAGGTGGATGCATCTTGAAGAAAATGGTTTGGAATTGTTGACTGCGGTCATTTGAGCTTTCATGAAATTTCGACCCTCTAGTTCTCCTCTGTAATTATTTGTTGCGCCATTCACTGGCACCTGCAAAATTCTTCCCTGGAATTGCTTTCCACTCACTCCGAAACGAACAGCAGAACTAAGGCATGCTAAAACCAAGACAAGTACCAAAGCATTGAGGTATAACATCAAGTAATCATAACTCATAAGTGGGTGGAGATGAAGTAAAAATACATTGGTGAACTTATAGTGGTCAAGGTGCTTGCAACTGTACTGAAGGGATGAAAGGGCGGTTGTCAAATTCTAATAGTGGTGGTAGCGTTGTATTCGAAATAGTCAAGTGACAGTGTTGGTGACCTAGACGATCAAATTTGGCTTCGAAAATGTACAAGTCTTACCTTGGGCGAATCTCCTTATATGATGAAAACGGTTTCTGACGATTTGATAATGTGTGGAAAGCTCCATGAACTTTGTGAAACTCTTGTGGAATTGACGAATACCTTATAATTAGGGATGTGTGTATTGAATGAAACTTAGAATGTGTAGATGGGTGCGGAAACATAATTTAGCCTTTTTGGCTCCGACGATCTTTAAATCAGCCTCCTTTTGACCAACTTTTCATAAACTAAACATTATCATTTTCATTGTTTATTTCCATCATCTTTTAATACTTTGAAAACCTTATTTATTGCTTTATAATTGTTCATGATCCGATTAAAATGGGAGAGATGCAAGCGTATTACCAAAATGAGTAGGTTTTTTTGACCCACTAATAGTAAAATGGTGACGTCTTTTGATGTATAAATATTTTTTTATCCAAACTACTTGGTTTGAAAAGCGTGTCGAACAAGCTTTTTAACGGTTTAAATCACGCCCAAAACGGAATTTGAAAGTGTCCAGTGCAAGCTCGCAAAGTTTGATTTGTTGTGTAGCTTTGAGGATGCGCCCGGGCGCATTGAAGTGCGCCTGGGGCGCATAAACTTGCGCCTGAGGCGCAATAAATTTGCAAAACAGGTCAAACTTTGCAAACTTACCCCGGACACTCCCGAACTCCGATTTGCACGTGGTTTTAACCGTTAGAAAGCCTGTTCAATTTAGTTTCTAACCCAAGTATAATAGATCCAATAAAATTTGTACATTAAAAGACGTGAATATTTTATTATAAGTGGTTCAAAAAATAATTCTTTTAAGTAAAATGCTCAAATGTCACTCATTTTAAATCGTATTGAGACCCATTATATATCAATAAATAGAGTTTTAAGGTACTAAAAGATGGTAAAATCCAACCACAAAGACATTTAAGTTTTGTTTATGAAAACGGGTAGAAAGAAGGCTAGCACAAAATTCGTTGGAGCCGCTAGGCTAAAACACGTTCTAAGTTTCATTCGGTACTCAAATACCTAGTTTTTATGTATTTCTTCATTACTTAAGTGTTCTGGAGAGTTCATAGTGCATCCACACTCCACCGAAGTGTAGACAAAACCAAGAACAGACAACAAAACTTGAGAATGTTTCTAAACGAGAACACCGAAAATGATTGAGGGTATTTTATATATTTAATCTGCCTCAATCACATTACAACTACGACCCCACTATCTTCATAACGCATAGAGAACATTCTCTGCTCATGAATAAAAAATATTACTCCGTCCGTTCCAAAAAGAGTGTCCTTTTTGGGAAAGCGTGTCATTTTCAATTGCTTATATATTTCAATGTGAATGTCAAAAAATATGCAATATGGATCTTGTTTGATAGATTATAATTAGTTCTATTAAACAAAGTTTTCAAAATCACATAAAACTTCATAAATCGAAAGATATAAGCATTTGAAAATGGCATGGAGTCCCAAAAAGGTCACTCATTTTGGAACGGAGGGAGTATATTCACAAGATTAAGATTCATCACTACATCAAAACTAAACTTAAAAGAATTGACTCCGGGATCTTTGAATTGGCCTCCTTTTGACCAATTTTTCATAAACTAAACTTTATCATTTTCATTGTTTGTTTCCATCATCTTTTAATAATTTGAAAACCTCATTTATCATTGTATAATCGGTCATGATCCAATTAAAAATGAGAGAGATTCGAGCGTTTTATCAAAATGAATAGGTTTTTTAACCAACTGAGAGCAAAGTGGTGACGTCTTTTGACATATAAATAATTTTTGATCCAAACTACTTGGGTTGGAAAGTGCGTTGAACAAGCTTTCTAATGGTTAAACCACACGCAAAACAGAGTTCGGGAGTGTCTGGTGTAAGCTCACAAAGTTTGACTTGTTGTGAAGGTTTTAGGATGCGCCCAGGCGCATTGAAGTGCGCCTCAGGCGCATAAACTTTGAGGCGCAATAAGTCTGCAAGACAGATCAAACTTTGCGGGCTTGCATCGGACACTCCCGAACTCCGTTTTGCACGTGGTTTGAACTGTTAGAAAGCTTGTTCAATGCACTTTCCAACGCAAGTAGTTTGAATCAAATATTATTTATACGTCAAAAGACGTCACCATTTTACTCTTAGTGGTTCTTCCACCATAGTTTACCTAATTAGAAATTTATGGGCCTGTTTTTCGTCTTCTCATCTGTGTTCTATTTGTTCAGAGTGGAATATATGCTTAGATGGGCGATAACACTTCTTTATTGCATCCTAATCTCAGTTTGCTTAGGATATTGAGTATAGTACTTTTCATGGGAAAGGAGAAAATTGATGTCGTGTTTTGCATTGTTCAGAGTTCAAATATTTTCGTTCTTTTCATTTATTCGTTTCTGGGTTCGATTGCGAGAAATTGTGTTGTGTTCTGTTGTGTTGTTTAGTTAAGCCCTATATTAATTTGGATTTCCAAACAGATGAGACATTGAACCATTTGTCTTCTGCTCACAAATCTTCCACTGTAGTTCAACTAAACTACCTTCTTTGGCTTACTTCTGTTCTTCTGGTAATAGTGTAGAGAGACTCCAGAACAATATAAGTCCTCTTATCAATGTTTTAGTAGCTTTGGTCGCATGTTTGAGTCTAACGTTGGCCTCCAAACCTTGGGGTCATTGGAGGGTTTGCCTAGTCATAAACTTCATGGTCGCTAAATTAGTTGAGGTGCGCGTAAGCTGTCCCGAACATCCGGTAATAAAAAAAAGAAACCAAAACCATTTTGAATGGTATTACAAAGCTGAGAACCAAAACATGACCATTATTCATACACAACCTGACCAAAATCAAACCACAAAACCAGTACGGTTTTGATTCAAATTTCGATTCTGCCTTGAGCATCTAAATACTTCTCCAAAAAAAATTATAGGAGTAAATCAGCAAAGCAGTTCGTAGATCGGCACTTTTTTGTGTGTTTCCGAAGACGACACCTTGGGTATGCGCTAAAGTTATTTATGATGTTTGTTTGATGGAGGGTTGTCTCTTTCTTTCTCCTGGATTGTAAACTAGAGCCATGCTTTATATTGAAAGAGTGAGACCACTACTGGTTTCAAACGTGAAGACATCTTATTTTTAGGGGAAATGACTTTGATCATATTGATTTTTTTTTTTTTACAATATATTGATGATAGACGCAATGATGCATGCTAATTGCTGATTTGGTTTTGTGTTGGTAGTATTGATCCCGTGATTACAATTTACAATCTATGTTCATAATAAATAATATAAAAAATTGGTCTAGGGTCCACTATAGAGAACTTGTAACCCAGTTAGTCCACTTCTAATATTTGTAACCCCTCTAGTCCACTAATATAGTTTAGTAAGGTCTTAAGTCCACTTATTTCAAAAAAGAAATTAAACCACGACAAAAATACCCTCCTATATAAGTTGTCATATAGAAAGAAACCCTAGACCAAAAACAAATCTGGAGCGCAGCCTCCTCCCTCCCCCTCTCTCTCCCTCCCCAATAACCTTATATGAGTTATATGTCAAAGAATCCCCTTGTAAACCACATCCATCCCATTACGTCAAATGGGTTGATAGCTCTACCACCACCACTTCCGGCGAGGTTGCCACCGTGAGTGGTGGGCGGACGCACGAGTGCTCGATATGCCACAAGTGCTTTCCGACGGGGCAGGCCTTGGGAGGGCACAGACGCCGCCATTACGAGGGCGTCATTGGCGGAGGAAACAGCGGAGTGACGACGGCGACGGCATTGGAAGGTGCGGGATCCCTGATCAACCACCGTGATTTCGACAGCAGCATATACTACTGATGCAATCGAAAGGGTTTTTGTCTTCTTCTTCTTCTAACAACAGCCGCAGCAATGACCCCGACTCCGATCGCTTCCTCTCCAATTTCATCCTCCTTTTGGTAAAAATCACTCATCTTTCAACAAAACTTAATGCTTCAATCTGTTCAGTTTTTCAAATATGTGAAGACAGGATTTTGAAAAACGTGTTTAAACAGGTCGACAAAAGCTTAGTGTAGCTTTAATGAAGAATCGGGGAATTAGCTCTTTGTCCATTATAGTTAGGGTGGGTTTAGACGAAATTAGCTATTTGATGTTTAAGGTTATAGTTTATTTCTTGCACTAATTTTGAATGAATTTGGATTTTCGACTTGTTATGTGTATGGAATTTATAGTTTCAATCAATTATATAACGTTATTCCTTTTTTTCATAAACGTGCTTTAAAGTTGGTTTGTCTATCGTATTAAGAAGGTTGATTCGGTCTTTTATTTGTTTTACTGGAGAGAAATCTAGAGTAGTAAAAAAAAATATATAATATTATAAGAAGGTTGATCCGGTCTTTTCTTTGTCCCGTGTCCGGTTATCATCAGATCTGGAGGTTTTTAAATAAATACATAAGGTTATATGTGTGCTTTTCCTATGGTTAGAGATCTGAAGTTTTTTAAATAAATATATAAGGTTATATTTGAGCTTTTCATCAATCACTTATTGATTTAGTCCGCGTAGCGGCCTCTCTGATTTGCTTATGATATATTTGGAGTTTTTTGAATAAATATATAAGGTTATGTGTGTGTTTTTTCTAGGGCTAGACATATGAGGTTGGAACAGGTTGTGTTTTTTGAAAAAATATATAAGGTTATATGTGTGTTTTTGTTGTTATTTAATATCATTTTTTTAAAACATTCTTAGTTAGAGAGAGATATAATAATATATAACGTTATATTGTTATATATAACATTCTATATTAAAAATATTCTATGTTATTTAATAAAGAGAACATATAACGTTATATATGACCTTTTATACCGTCCTACAAAACTTCAAAACAAAAGAACTAATAACGTTGTATATTCTCTTATCGAATTAGTCCGTGCAGCGGCCTCTCAAAAACACATATGGATATATCATATATATGATTATACATGGTTATATGAGAATATTTGTGACCATATGTACATATATATGTGCTTGTATTAACATAAAAAAAAAATTTCAATTTGCATAGAGAATATATAACGTTGTATATGAGATTTTGTTCTGTAAAACTCAAATAAAAAAAGGAACTAATAACGTTATATGTTCTTTTATTGAATAGGTCCGCGCAACGGTCTCTCAAAAACACATATGGATATATTCATATATTATTAGAAGTAAGTCGAAAAGGCCGCTGCACGGACCAATTCAATAAGTGATGGACAACGGAGTATATAACGTTATATGTGAACTTCTATCATGTGTAATATGTGCTTTTCCTAGGGTTAGACCTATAATATTATATTTCATTTTTGAGATATATTAATGTTGTTTATGTTGTTTTGAATATGTATATATGTAGATATAGAGGTCATGAGAATGCTATTCGGAGGCAGAAAATCACAAATTTTGAAGGATTTGATGAAGGTTTTGATGAAGAAACGGTGAAAAAATGAAGCTCGATCAACATTCAATTTGGGATTCAATGCGCGACTGAAAATAAGGATAATGATGGCATGATATGTGAATATATAATGTTATTTTTTGAGATATTTAATATTGTTGGAAAGATATGATGTTCTTTTGAAAATATGTAATTTTATATGTCATACTTTGTGAGGCTTAAAGCTACAGAAACTCAGATATAATGTTATATATTCTGTTTTTTTTTTGTGAGATTTAGAACTATAGAAGCTCACATATAATATTATATGTTCTGTTCTATTTTTTTGTGAGATTCAGAGTTGCAGAAGCTCAAATATAATGTTATATATTCTTTTTTTTTTTTTTTGCGATATTTAGATATTCAAAAACTCACATATAATGTTATATGTTTTGTATGTACCAGCATATAACGTTAAAGACTTAAAACAAGAAAAACCAAAAAGAAATGTTGCATGTTAGAATTTTTTTGCCACACATATAATGTTGTATGTTAGAAAATTTGTATCACTCATATAACATTAAAAAATCAATACAAGAAAAATAGGAAAATAAAAAGAGAAATTTGTTACATATATAACGTTAAATGTCAAGTGTAGCGGGTTCAATAAAAAAATCGAAAAAAATGAAAAAATACGTTTTTTGTTACACATATAATGTTATATGTGGCGTGATGGTGGCAGCGGCGGCAGTGGTGGTGGCGGCGGCTTGATTGCATCAAAAACAAAAAAATATGTAAAAATATATATTTTCGTGTTAGCCAAACAAGGCCCTTATTTTTTAGGTGGGGTATTTTTGTCATTGAAATTATTAGTGGACTTAGTGGGTTATGAAACTTAGAAGTGGACTAGATGGGTTTGGAAAGTGCTATAGTGGACTTATGAAAAATTCTCCCTAAATAATATTGATCACGTGATGAAATTAACAGGAAAAACAGGGTTCATTGCGGGATTGTCGATTATCGCTTGTTCAAGGCACAATAACTTTGTTCAGCTCCTCCAAGGCTGGTGTGCTTAGAAGGGAGAATTGCTACTAGGCCCAATGGGAGTCTTGATAAATTCCTGTACGAAGAATCTGACGAGGGGAATCCCCTGAAATGCTACATAGGTACAACATTGCAGGCGCAATTAAGCTGCAAAATAGGTCAAACTTTGAGGACTTGTTCCGGACACTTCCGAACTCCGATTTGTGAGTGATTTGAACCGTTAGAAAGCTTATTCAATTTACTTTCTAACCCAAGTATTTTGGATCCAAAATTTTTTGTACATTAAAAGACTTGAATGTTTTATCCTAAGTGGCTAAAAAAACAATTCATTTCGGTAGAAAGAACGGGTGAAATTAAGATGTTGAAATCCATTATATATCGTATCGAGACCCATTATATATATATTAATAAATAGGGGAAATTACAATAAGCCCCCTTCAACTATACCTCGGTAACGAGTTGCCTCCTTCATCGTTTAACTCAGACACTTAACCCCCTTCATCTTTTATGGCGTGACACTTAACCCCCTGCCGTTAGTGAACTGTTAACAGAATTGCTGAAATTACCAATTTACCCTCTTTGGGCTATTTTTGTTTCGCTTATAACTTTTCGTAGGAAACTCTGTTTCAGCCCGTTCTTTTTTCAGAACTCTTGTTTTTTCCTCTATTTTATGGGTCTATAATAATTTTAGTATGGTTACTTTACGCTTTCTAAGGTTAGATAAATAACCATACTAAATTATACTAAAATTATACTAACCTTAGAAAGCGTAAAGTAACCATACTAAAATTATTATAGACCCATAAAATAGAGGGAAAAACAAGAGTTTTGAAAAAAGAACGGGCTGAAACAGAGTTTCCTACAAAAAGTTATAAGCGAAACAAAAATAGCCCAAAGAGGGTAAATTGGTAATTTTAGCAATTCCGTTAACGGCTCACTAACGGCAGGGGGTTAAGTGTCATGCCATAAAAGATGAAGGGGGTTAAGTGTCCGAGTTAAACGATGAAGGGGGCAACTCATTACCGAGGTATAGTTGAAGGGGGCTTACTGTAATTTTCCCTAATAAATATAGTTTTTAAGGTACTAAAAGATGTTAAAATCTAACCACAAAAAAATTTAACTTTCGTTTATGAAAGAGAGGTAGAAGGAAGGTTAGCACAAAAATCATTTGAGCTGTTAAGGCTAAAACACGTACTTGAGACTCTCAAGTTATGAGGTTGTTGTGATACTGTGTCAATCGATTGGGCGGAGATGAAGTAAAAATACAATGGTGAAATATAGTTGTCGAGGTGTTGGGGACTATATTGAAGGGGTGAAAGGGCCGTTGTCAAATTCAGATAGTGGTGGTAGCGTAGACGATCAAATTTGGCTTCGTAAATGTACATGTCTTGCCTTGGGCGAAACCTTACGATAAAACGGTTTCTGATGATTTGATGATGTGTGGAAAAGCCCTATGAACTTTGTGAAACTCCTACGGAATTGATGAATAACTTATAATTAGGGATGTGCTCGTTCAATGGAACTTAGAATGTGTAGATGGGCGCGGAAACGTATTTCAGCCTTTTTGGCACCGGTGATCTTTGAATTGGTCTCCTTCTGACCAACTTTTCATAAGCTAAAATTTATCATTTTCATTGTTTGTTTTAGTCATCTTTTAATACTTTGAAAACCTTATTTATCGTTGTATAATTGGTCATGATCTGATTAAAAATGGAGAGATGTGAGCATTTTACCAAAATGAATAGTTTTTTGACCCACTGAGAGTAAAATGGCGACGTCTTTTGATGTATAAATAGTTTTTGATCCAAACTTCTTGGGTTGGAAAGTGCGTTACTCTTGGCTGAGAATTACTGTTGGCCGCTTCGAATTGCACTTGACCGCGTCGAATTGCTCTTTTCCGCATCAAATTGCACTTGGCCACTTCGAATTACTCTTGGCCGCATTTAATTGCACTTGGGCCCAAAGAATTGCAAGACCATAAAGTAATTCGATACGGCCAAGTGTAATTCAATGCGGCCAAGAGTAATTCATCGCAGCCAGGAGTAATTCTTCGCAGCCAAGAGTAATATTTTGCGGCCATGAGTAATTCTTTGCGGCCATGAGTAATTATAAGCTAAACTTTATCATTTTCATTGTTTGTTTTAGTTGTCTTTTAATACTTTGAAAACCATATTTATCGTTGTCTAATTGGTCATGATCTGATTAAAAATGGGAGAGATGCGAGCGTTTTACCAAAATGAATAGTTTTTTGACCCACTGAGAGTAAAATGGTAATGTCTTTTGATGTATAATTATTTTTTATCCAAACTTCTTAGGTTGAAAAGTGCGTTGAACAAGCTTTCTAACGGTTCAAACCATGCGCAAAACGGAGTTCGGGAGTGTCCAGTGCAAGCCCGCACAGTTTGTCTTGTTGTGCAGCTTTGAGGATGCGCCCGGGCGCATTGAAGTGAGCCTAGGGCGCATAAGCTAGCGCCTGAGGTGCAATAAAGCAGCAAAATAGGTCAAACTTTGCAGATTTGCCCCGAACACTCTAAACTCCGATTTGCTCGTGGTTTGAACTGTTGGAAAGCTTATTTAATTTACTTTCTAACCCAAGTATTTTGGATCCAAAATTTTCTGTACATTAAAAGACGGGAATATTTTATTCTAAGTGGTTCAAAAAACAATTCATTTTGGTAAAATAATTGCATGTCACTTATTTTAAATCGTATCGAGACCCATTATCTATCAATAAATAGAGTTTTTAAGGTACTAAAAGATGTTGAAATCCAACCACAAAAAATTAAGTTGCGTTTATGAAAGAGGGGAAGAAAGAAGGCTAGCACAAAAATTGTTGGAGCTGTTTGGCTAAAACACGTACTTGAGAGGTTATTGTGGTGATAGTGTGCCAATTGATTGGGTGGAGATGAAGTAAAAATACATTTGTATGCACATATATATATGCAACCCAACATTTCAAACATACATTTGTCGGGTAAATTTACATCAGCAATACTGTAGTCTTGAAAAACAGCACATCCGAGTGAACCTATTCCATGCATTTCGAATACTTGACATTTCTTCTCAGTTGCTTTTTTAGGATCAGAGAGGTTTTCCCTGGATGTTGTATTGCAATTAAGCATGGATATGCATCAATCTAGAGAAGATATTAATACAAACGTACATAAAAAACGCTTAGTCAACAAAAGGAGATGAAGCTCATAGTGAGAGGTGAGAGGGAGAGGGAGAGGGAGAGAGAACTCGATACTCTGTGATGTACTGCAGCAGCAAAGTGAAAAGCCATATTCTAGTGATGTGGGGACAGGCTTCACGCTGTAAAGCAAGGGAGGTGATCGGCTATAGGAGGAAAAAGCAGTGGGAATTGGCTAAACTTAGTATAGGTCACTTGCTAGCACATTAATTTTCTGTATCGATCTGAATTGATTATGCAAAGAAATAATAAGAAAAATGGCAGTAACCCATCCCTGATTACATCCGTTTTGTGCACACTTCCTCACAGGCAATAGTAGACTCCACAACTAAGTACAGTGGGGTCACAATTACTTGTGGAGGAGGAGGAGATTGTGTAAAAGAGTTTCAAGAAAAATGGCTAACTGGCATTTGCTCGACCTATAAATGAGGCAAATTGGGAAATTATGGGGAGATAGATTGTGAACGGCTGTTTCAAGTATCTGATACTCTTTTAATATCTAGGCTCGAGGATGCGTTATGGCATTTGAATGCAATTCTCTTCAAAAGATCATTGACTGTTCAAGTGGAATGATCTCCATTTACTGCTAAACCAGTGAGAGTACCTTCAAAGTCGTAGCCAAGATTGAAGATAAATTCTGGCCCATTGACAAATGACAGCCCTACCTATGACCTCAACTACAAAAATTATTGACAACGAATGATCCTTTCTATCAAGAAGCTGAATTCTTGATTGTGTCCAGCTATTTCGGCCAATACTTGCACTAAAATGCAGATTTCAGACTCTTCCATTCACAGAAAAAGCAGCAATCAAAGATGAAATATGGTTCAAAAGAACTACTACTTTTTTTTGTGACTATGTCTCGATCTGATCAACAATACCCAGCACATATTTTGATCCATTTTCTTATCAAAATCAGAGACCCACCAAGCTATTAATCCAAACACCAAACAAGAGAAACCAACAATGCATTTTTCATATGCTGCTACCCATATACGGTATCCTTGTAACTCAATTCGAACAAAGATTCAAACTTGTCTTGTTTTCCTGAATTTCCCAAATCAATCAAAAAACAAGGGGAGGAGACTCAGGAGAGAACATAATTAAGGAGTTCAATCGATGAGATACAATGTTAAGTGCAATAAAGAAGAAGGAGAACTGAGGGGTAAGTATGGAAGAAGAAGTTGAGATTTGGGTTTTGAAGATTTGCCCACAATTGTTTCTTCCTACAAAATTTCTCCGTTGATTCTGGTATTTGGTTATCTGAGGAAGAAGATGGCGCTCATAGTTTTGAAGAGATAGGGAAACGATGGTTTTAATTCAGTACCAATCTAAAATCGATTGACATGAGAATTCTGTAACCACGATCACTTTAAAACGGTGTAGTTTTCGGTAACTTCGCATGTTCAGAATGCGAAGTGTAGTTCCATGCGGCCAGAATTAATTAAAAGCGGCCAATGGTAATTATTAGTGGCCATAAGTAATTCTACGCGTCCAAGAGGCCTGTAAAACACAAGAGCATCGTGTGTAGTAACCATGCTTTCTAAAATACGTGGCCAAAAGTAATAACACGCGGCCAAAGGTAATTAGTAGCAACCAAGAGTAATTCTATGCGGTCTAGAGACATGTAAAACACAAAAGCATCAAAACTACGATACCAAACTACTTGGTATAAATAATTTTTATCCAAACTACTTGGGTTGGAAAGTGCGTTGAACAAGTTTTCTAACGGTTCCAACCACGCGCAAAATGGAATTCGGAAGTGTCCGGTGCAAGCCTGCAAAGTTTGACTTGTTGTGCAGCTTTAAGGATGTGCCCGGGCGCATTGAAGTGCGCCTGGGGCGCACAAACTTGCGCCAGAGGCGCATTACTAGGGGTGAATGCTGCCCCGATTGGTTCTGTACATAAATCTAATAACTGGACCATTTTGGTATGGCCTACTTTTTCCTCCACCAAAAAGCTTTGAGATAAGTTGAACTCTATTATTAGCAATTTCTGGTGGAAGGGTGATCTGGAGGCTTTGGGCATCCATTGGCTTAATTGAGCCAAAATCATGTGGGGGAATGGGGTTTACAGACTTCACGGCTTTCGATAATGCTCTTCTTGCTTGACAAGGGTGGAGGCTCATAAACTCCTGAATGCATACCGGGCTCGAATGATGAAAGGAACTATTACCCAAACTGTGGCTTCTTGGAGGCAGCAAGAGGAGCCAGGGCTTCGTGGGTTTAGCCTTGGTCTAGTCTCATCAAGGGCAGGGATATCGGGTCTGGAGTCCTTGAAGATCAAATCTGTTAAGCGACAGCAGTGTTCAATCCAGAAGGCATCCTCTTCGAGGTTCGACCCAATCTGTCTTGCTCACTATTTCAGCCACAAAATAGTAGACCCTCTACAGTTTATCCAGAAGGCATCCTCTTCAAGGCTAGATTTCCTTGCTGTAACAGAGGCTGATTGCGCATCTGTTTCTAATTAGCAAAGACAGATTGTTAATGTGGAGAAATGGCGATAGGGGGTGTTTTAAAAGTACTTGTGATGCAGCCATGAAAAAGGATGATTAGGCTGCCTCAAAAGGAGTGATTGTTTCGAGATTGGAAAGGTAAGCTCGTGACTGTTTTGCGAGGAACATTTTTGCTTCTTTTGTTGTACAAGCTGAAGTAACAGCAATCCTGAAAGCTTAATGGTGAATTTAGTTTATTGGGCATGGTGGTTGTATTCAGAAGGGAAGGTGTTTGAGGTGGCAGATAAGAGGCTAAAGGGGGAGTTTGAGGAGGGGTAAATGTAGAAGCTTTTGCTTCTGGGTTTGAGCTGTGCGAATCCTGATAGCCTGGGGAGGCCTTCTGTGAGGAAGGTTTCACCAATTTTGAACAATAAGGCAGCGATGTTTGTCATGCCGAGATTGAAGCCGAGTCTCATTTTCTCTTGTGGAGTGTCATTGAGTCTAGTAGACATTGTTTCGGTTGCGGAAGAGGAGAATCAGACACTAGGGCCCATGGGGTGACATAGTAGTGGTCATTTTCTCTAGACATTAATGTAGAGTTTGTTTTTTGTTCGTTGTTCATAGGGAGAAACAGTGTTTTGTGTTTTTTTGGGTTCTGTTCAGCCATGTCTAGCAAACTAGTTGGTTTTTCTGCTGTATGCTGAGGACTAAACAGTGTCGTGTTTCCTGTTTGAGTAGTCCAGAGTTGAATTCTTTTCTTTCTTTTCGGTTTCTCGTTTCTGGTTTCGATTGAGAGAAAGTGAGTTGCGTTGTTTAGTCAAGCCTGATATGGAATATTATAATAAGAAGTTCAATGCCCTGAGTTCCAAACAAATGAGAGTCATGAGACATCTTCCCATTTGTCTTCTGCTCACAAATCTTCCACTATAGTTCAACTAAACTACCTTTGTTTTTAGTCGCTCTTGGCCAAGCAAAATAGCATTCAAATATGTAAGTCCTGATATTTTGTTATCTTGTGCAGGCTTAAGGATGCGCCCGGGCTCAATGAAGTGCGCCTGAGGCGCAATAAAGCTGCTAAACAGGTCAAATTTTAGGGACTTGTCCCGAACACTCCCGAACTCCGATTTGTGAGTGGTTTGAACCTTTAGAAAGCATGTTCAAATTACTTTCTTACCCACTTATTTTGGATCAAAATATTTTTGTACGATAAAAGATTTGAATATTTTATCCTAAGTGGTTCAAAAAATAATTCAATTAAGTCAAATGCTCACATTTCACTCATTTTAAATCATATCGAGACCCATTATATATCAATAAATAGAGTGTTTAGGGTATTGAAAGATGGTGGAATCCAACCACCAAAAAATTTAAGTTGCATTTATGAAAGAGGGGTAGAAAGCAGGCTAGCACAAAAATTGTTGGAGCCGTTAGGCTAAAACACGTAGTTGAGAGGTTTTTGTGGTGATAGTGTGTCAATTGATTGGGTGGAGATGAAGTAAAAATATAGTTGTGAACTTATAGTGGTAGAGGTGCTTCCGACTATACTGAATGGGTGAAAGGGTAGTGTCAAATTCCGATAGTGATGGTAGCATAGACGATCGAATTTGGCATCGTAAATGTACAAGTCTTGCCTTCGGCGAATCCTTTTGATGAAATGATTTTTGACTATTTGATGATGTGTGAAAAAGCCCTATGAATTTGTAAAACTCTTACGGAATTGACGAATTGCTCATAATTAGGATGTGTGTGTTGATAGGAACTTAGAATGTGTAGATGGGTGTGGAAACAAATTTTAGCCTTTTTGGCTCTGGTGATCATTGAATCGGCCTCCTTTTGACCAACTTTTTATAAACTAAACTTTATCATTTTCATTGTTTGTTTTAGTCATCTTTTAATACTTTGAAAACCTTATTAATCGTTGTATAATTGATCATGATCGATTAAAAATGGGAGAGATGCGAGCGTTTTACAAAAATGATTAGATTCTAACCCATTGAGAGTAAAATGGTGACTTCTTTTGATGTATAATTATTTTTTGATCCGAACTACTTGGGTTGGAAAGTGCATTGAACAAGCTTTCTACCGTTCAAACCACGCGAAAAACGGAGTTCGAGAGTGTCCGGTGCAAACCCGCAAAGTTTAACTTGTTGTGGAGGATGCGCCCGGGCGCATTGAAGTGCACCCAGGGTGCATAAGCTTGGCCTGAGGCACAATGAAGCTGCAAAAAAGGTCAAACTTTGAGGACTTGCCCCCGACACTCCCGAACTCCGATTTCTGCGTGACTTGAACCAATAGAAAGCTTGTTCAATTTACTTTTTAACCCAAGTATTTTTGATCAAATAAATTTTGTACATTAAAAAGACGTGATTGTTCTATTCTAAGTGGTTCAAAAAAAGTCATTTCGGTAAAATGCTCACATGTCACTCATTTTAAATCGTATCGAGACCCATTATATATCAATAAATAGAGCTTTTAAGGTACTAAATGATGGTGAAGTCCAACTACAAAAACACAATTAAGTTTTATTTATAAAAAAAGGGTAAAAAGAAGGATAAAAAAAAAATCGTTGGAGCCACTAGGCTAAAACACGTTCTTAGTTTCATTTGGTACTCAAATACCTAGTTCTTATGTATTTCTTGGTTACTCAAGAGTTCTGGAGAGTACATAGTGCACCACTGAAGTGTCGGTGAAACCGAGAACCCAACAAAATTTGAGAATGTTTCTAAAAAGAGAACTCCGGGAATGATTTAAGGATATTCTATATGTTTTAATATAACCGAACCACATTACAACGCATCGAGAATATTCTCTGCTCAAGAATATAAAAAAAAATTATATTCCCAAGGTTAAGATTCATCACTACATCAAAACCACCACATCTATCCAACAGAATCATCATTCATTTAGAGATTGTAAAGCGAAAAATTTAAGAATTGAGAAAAATCGCAGTAACTTCCGGGCTTGGCTTTCTTTTTTAGAGGGACAAAATTCTAGTGCATTTTTTTGGAGCTTTAGTGGTGGCCACCATGGTGAAGTTGGTTGTGAGGTGATTTGAAAGTTTTTTAAAAATACGAAACTTTATATTTTTCGAACTTCGTTAAAGTAAGAATTTCTCGATGATATTTATGATGGTGGTAGCAGTGGTTGTGGTGGTGGTCATACGAATCGTGATATGGTGAAGCAAAGAAACTTGAATTAAATACCCTTAGTCATTTCGAATTGAGTATATTGTTAATGTTGTTTTGGGGTGGTGGTAGTTTTGAAGTGTTAACGATAAGCTTTAAGACTGAAAATACTCTAAATCCAAACAAATTACGAAAAGTTCTCAACTTTTTAAAATTGTCAAATAGTCTATATGTGCTCTTTGTTAGTGGTTATTATGTCCCCGTTGTGAAGGCGGTAGATATTAATATTGCAATCATTTTAAACTTATTTAATGTGTTGGGTGGTGGTGCAATAAGGGTGGAAGTGACAGTGGTGTAGTACTTGAGAGGTTCTTATGGTGATAGTGTGTCAATTAATTGGTTGGAGATGAAGTAAAAATACAGTGTTGAACTAATATCGATCGAGGTGCTTGCGACTGTACTGAAGGGATGAAAAGGCGGTTGTCAAATTCCGATAGTGGTGGTAGTTTTGTACTCAAAATGGTGAAGTGACAGTGTTGGTGGCGTAGATGATCAAATTTCCCTTAGTAAATGTATGAGTCTCTCCTTGGGCAAATTCTTATGATGAAATGGTTTCTAACAAATTGATGATGTGTGGAAAGCCCTAAGAAATTTGTGAAACTCTTATGGAATTGACGAATACCATAGAATTAGGGATGTGCGTGTTGAATGGAACTTAGAATGTGTCGATGGGCGGGAAAACGAATTTTAGCCTTTTTGACTCCGACGAACTTTGAATCGTCCTCCTTTTGACCAACTTTTCATAAACTAAACTTATCGTTTTCATTGTTTGTTTTAGTATCCTTTCAATACTTCAAAAACCTTATTAATCGTTGTATAATTGGTCATGATCGATTAAAAAATGGAAGCAATGTGAGCGTTTTACCAAAATGAATAGTTTTAACCCACTGAGAGTAAAATGGTGACGTCTTTTGATGTATAATTATTCTTTGATCCGAACTACTTGGGTTGGAAAGTGCAATTAACAAGCTTTCTAACGGTTCAAATCACGCGCAAAATGAAGTTCAGGAGTGTCCGGTGCAAGCCCGCAAAGTTTAACTTGTTGTGGAGGATGCGCCCGGGCGCATTGAAATGGGCCTGGGGCACATAATCATGCGCCTGAGGCGCAATGAAACTACAAAAAAGGTCAAACTTTGGGGACTTGCCCCCGACACTTCCGAACTCCAATTTCCGCGTGATTTGAACCGTTAGATAGCTTGTTCAATTTACTTTTTAACTCAAGTATTTTTGATCCAATAAATTTTGTACATTAAAAGACGTGATTATTCTATTCTAAGTGGTTTGAAAAAGAGTTATTTCGATAAAATGCTCGCATGTCACTCATTTTAAATCGTATCGAGACCCATTATATATCAATAAATAGAGTTTTTAAGGTACTAAAAGGTGGTGAAGTCCAATTACAAAAAGGCATTTAACTTTTGTTTATAAAAAAGGGGTAGAACGAAGGCTACAAAAAAAAAGTTGGGCCACCGGGCTAAAATACGTTCTTAGTTTCATCCGGTACTCAAATACCTAGTTCTTATGTATTTCTTCATTACTCAAGAGTTCTGGAGACTACATAGTGCATCTACACTCCACCGAAGTGTCGGTGAAACTGAGAACACAACAAAATTTTAGAATATTTCTAAAACGAGTACACGGGGAATGATTTAAGGATATTTTATATATTTTAATCTAACTCAACCCCATTAAAACGCATTGAGAATATTCTCTGCTCATGAATATAAAAAAAATTATATTCCTAAGGTTAAGACTCATCACTACATCAAAACAACCACATCTCTCTAACAGAATCATCATTCATTTAGAGATTGTGAAGCAAAAAATTTAAGAATTAAGAAAAATCTCAATAACTTCCAGGCTTTGCTTTCTTTTTTAGGGGGACAAAATTCTAGTTCATTTTTTTGGAGCTTCGGTGGTGGCCATCATGGTGAAGGTGGTTATCAGGTGAGTTGAAAAATTCTTAAAAGTACAAAACTTCATATTTCTCGAAGTTCGTTAAAGTAAGAATTTCTCGATGATTTTTATGATGGTGGTGGCAATGGTGGTGGTGGTGGTGGTCGTACGAATCTCGATATGGTGAAGCGAGGAAACTTGAATTGGATACCCTTAGTCTTTTCGAATTGAGTATATTGTGAATGTTGTTTTGGGGTGGTGGTAGTTTTGAAGTGTTAACGATGAGTTTTAAAACTTAAAAATACTCGAAATCCAAACATTAGGAAAAGTTCTCAACTTTTTAAAATTGTCAAATAGTCCGCTTGTGCTCTTAGTTAGTGGTTATTATGTCCCTGTTGTGAAGGCGGTAGATATTAATGTTGCAATTATTTTAAACTTATTTTGTGTGTTGGGTGGTGGTGAAATAAGGGTGCAAGTGACAGTGTAGTAGTACTTGAGAGGTTGTTGTAGTGATAGTGTGTCACTTGATTGGGTGGAGATGAAGTAGAAATATGGCGTTGAACTTATATCAGTCGAGGTGCTTGTGACTGTACTGAAGGGATGAGAAGGTGGTTGTCAAATTCTGATAGTGGTGGTAGTTTTGTATTCTAAATGGTGAAGTGACAATGTTGGTGGCGTAGATGATCAAATTTCGGTTCGTAAATGTACGAGTCTCACCTTTGGCAAATCCTTATGATGAAACGATTTCTGACAATTTGATGACGTGTGGAAAACCCTAAGAAATTTCTGAAACTCTTATGGAATTGACGAATACCATATATTTAGGGATGTGCGTGTTGAAGGGAACTTAAAATATGTCGATGGGCGGGGAAACAAATTTTAGCCTTTTTGACTCTGATGAACTTTGAATCATCCTCCTTTTGACCAACTTTTCATAAACTAAATTTATCGTTTTCATTGTTCATTTTTGTATCCTTTCAATACTTCGAAAACCTTATTAATCGTTGTATAATTGGTCATGATCGATTCAAAATGGGAGCGATGAGAGCGTTTTACCAAAATGAATAGTTTTATTAACCAACTGAGAGTAAAATGGTGATGTCTTTTGATGTATAATTATTTTCTGATCCGACCAACTTGGGTTGGAAAGTGCACTGAACAAGATTTCTAACGGTCCAAACCACGCGCAAAACGGAGTTCGGGAGTGTCCGGTGCAAGCCCGCAAAGTTTAACTTGTTGTGGAGGATGCGCTCGGGCGCATTGGACTGCGCCTGGGGCGCATAAGCTTGTGCCTCAGGCGCAATGAAGCTGCAAAAAAGGTCAAATTTTGCGGACTTGCCCCCGACACTCCCGAACTCCAATTTCTGCGTGATTTGAACCATTAGAAAGCTTGTTCAATTTAATTTTTAACTCAAGTATTTTTTATCAAACAAATTTTGTACATTAAAAGATGTGATTATTCTATTCTAAGTGGTTCAAAAAAAAGTCATTTCGGTAAAATGCTTGCACGTCACTCATTTTAAATCGTATCGAGTCCCATTATATATCAATAAATAGAGTTTTTAAGGTACTAAAAGGTGGTGAAGTCCAACTGCAAAAAGGCATTTAAGTTTTGTTTATAAAAAAACGGAAGAAAGAAGGCTACAAAAAAAATTGTTAGAGCCACTAGGCTAAAATACGTTCTTAGTTTCATTCGTTTCTCAAATACCTAGTTCTTATGTATTTCTTCATTACTCAGAGTTCTAGAGACTACATAGTGCATCTACACTCAACCGAAGTGTCGGTGAAACTGAGAATGCAACAAAATTTTAGAATGTTTCTAAAACGAGAACACCGGGAAAGATTTAAGGATATTCTATATATTTTAATCTAACTCAACCATATTACAACGCATCAAGAATATTCTCTGCTCATGAATATAAAAAAAATATATTCCCAAGGTTAAGATTCATCACTACATCAAAACCACCACATCTATCTGACACAATCATCACTCATTTAGAGATTGTGAAGCAAAAAATTAAAGAATTGAGAAAAATCTCAGTAAATTCCAGGCTTTGCTTTCTTTTTTAGAGGGACAAAATTCTAGTTCATTTTTTGGAGCTTTGGCG